>CM037032.1:107438853-108688853 GCA_020882235.1 Schizaphis graminum | reverse complement strand
ATATTAATTCTGATTAATTAAACCATTGGTAGGTGCCTACCTGCCTACGTAATGTAATCATTACTTTACTATGGTTGATATATTTGTATTACATTGTAGATAAAGTTTATCAAAATGTAAAATATGTATAAGCGTGTGTAGTCGTGTCGACAACTCGACTCGATATAACATACCTATTATTATAATAGGTACGCTTGCAAAAACGTTATCGACAAAGAAGTCGTCGCGCACCTGTATACACATATTTTATACTAATAATATACGCCTCTATATAATGGTATTGTATCAACTCGCAATAAAAATAAATAAACGCGAACTCCTTATCGTTCGTTTATTGTTCGTCGTTTCTTTGTAATTTAATGTACATTTATCGGTGATAATTTGTTTTAATTACGCTAATAAACCGTCCGAAAGGAATTTTAATATACATAATACAATGTATATAATATGCGTCGTAGCACATTGTACACGCGTTAACCGGCCGATACGCGACGGAAAATTGCGGTTGTCGTGCGCGCATAACGCCTCGTCGCCGCGTATAATATCAGTGTATATAATAGGTATTTATGTAAAAAAAAAACCACCAATGTTTCGGTCGAATTCTCTGTTGACGGGAACGAACGAGTGTGTGTGGAATAGAAAGAAAAAAATAATTCTTACCTATATAGAAAAAAAAAAACAAACAATAATAAAAAATACACGACGACGACGACGACGTATCGAACGCGCGCACGAACGAGGAAGGAACCCGACGCCGCACCGCCGGCTAGTGGTGAAGCCGCCCCGCGTGACCCGTAATATTATATTATATGTAGCGGCGGCGGCGTACCGGTGTCGCGCGCGGAGGCTTTTGAGGATTTTTGACACAATGGAATAATAAATTCACGGAAACGTGTGTTCGAATCTAATCTTCGCGCGCGACAACGAGGTGTCCCGGTTATATATTTTTCAATTTTATACACGTTAGGTATACCTATATTGTCGCGTGTACTACTACCACTACTACACACAAATATATATATATATATATATATTACATATTATATAGGTGTACAATATAATATTTTTTTTCGCATCGCACTTTTTCCCCCCTCCCCCCATTCCGGTCGCGCGCATAGGTTAAACACACACACACACTGTGATAACAATAACGTCGTGCAAAGTCGTGAATTGTATATTTACGTCAGATATAGCCGACCCCTACCCCCTCCCCCAAACGCCGCCACCGTGCAAACCGCCGCCAGACGTCATTTAAAAACACCACACACAAATATATACGCCTGTGGTGCTGCATAATAATAATAATGTGTATATTGTGACTGCGCGGCACCTCTGGAAGCTTAAAATATGATCGCTGTATATATGTGTATATATATTATGTAGGTATATGTGTGTACATAACTTCGCGCGATCCTATTGTCCGGAGTTGGCAATTATTGTGTTACCTTTTTTTCCACTCTTTCCGTGTTCGCTATAATATTTTACTACGTTATTATAATATAATTTATATTATATTATTATAATATACACCTGTAGTGAGGCTAAATAGAAATATTTAAACGGGTATATTTCGGTAGCTGAAAACGATAAATCTTAGCCCGGTAGCCCGTGCACCGAGTTTTTTGTCACAAACAATAATAACTATGAAAATATTCAAACGGGTTCTCGAGAACGCCCGTATTTCCAGACGGTGCTGCAGATGTTTAACAAAGACATTGTGTTCATATTATTATTTTCTTTCTTTTTCGAAAACGATTTTTTTCTTCTTCCTATTCTCATATTTGTGTGTGTGTGTGTGTAAAATTGATAGCAACAACAGAAGTCTTGTTTTCGCACTAAAAACACTTTATAATAATATATAGTTTGCACGAAATATTTTCAAACACAATAGTCCGAGCTATACGCCCGTAAATGCTTAGACAATGTAAAAGTCGAAAAAGTTTTAAACACACCGCTAAACTTAGTTCTTTATATTATATAGTATCCTTTTTTTCTCTCTCTCTAGATCACTATATTCAATTTAAACTGATAGCTAAACGGTTATTTGAATAGTTATAACTTATAAATTATATAACAATGCATATTATTATTATTATTATATTTTACATAATATTTATATATATATATATACCTATGCAAAACTCCAATTGGCTATTAAATGGTGGTATAACTGCAAAAATAAATATTATCGTAGGTTAATAGATATAGTACATGGAGTGTTTAGTTAACCCAAAGCATTTGAAACGAATTCTCTCTAAAATTTTCTCTAAAAAATAACGTTTAAAATAATAACATTCAATAATTGTCTAATACTCTATATAACCTTGTAAGTAGTCGTGTATACATATACTAGTTCGAATGACAATGAAAAGCGGTAATATTTAAATTTAAATATTGCGATGAATCATGACTATATTGTTTTAATCCCATTACATAATAGGTACTATATTATAATTTATGTAATTTTATATGCATTTTAGACCATTCTGTCGTCTACCAATCAATGTGATTCGATGGAAGTATAGGTATAAAATGTTTAATAACATACGACCTGCGATAATAAACACCACCGGGAAAACAGAGTTCGTAATAAGTCCATTTAGCTCCATAAAAACTGTTAACAGCTTTATGAGGAGACAGCGGCTGTATGTGATTGAAGAAATTATTATTATTATTTTTTTAAATTATTCCGGTCGAGATTTTATTATTTCCTACGATAAAATAAATTCATTAAAAACGAAAACTATGTTTAGACGACGCCAGTGTGATGGTGATTATGTTTATGGTTCTCGTATCAACCGTTCCAATTTTTGTGTTTCTATTGTGACTGCAGTGCAGCGCGTGTCTATTGGTTCGTGTGTGTTCGCCGTTGTCGTCGTGTTAACATTTGAATCGTCAGATGGGTTAATGTCGTCGAAGTGCAGAATAATGTTTTCAATATGAATCCTGGAGTGAAAACATTTGTATGATTTACGATTGACCCTCCTATAAAAACTTTAAAATATATATCAGCCGGCAATTGAAAAAACACATGGTAAAATAACTGTATATACGATTTAAAGAAGGGAGTGGTGTGCACTATGTAATATGTATATAATATATATTATGGAGTGATTGAAACAGTTTCAATATTAAAAAGAAAACGGTCACTTTTATTTTTTAAATCACTGGATGTAGTATAATATAATGGCTTGAAAAAAAATGAAAAATAAATAATAATATCCGAGAGTCCGAAACGAAACGATATTCCGATATAATACGAGTAAATATAAATATATAAGGTCGTAATAAAAAGCAGCTTTTTGTAGACGATAAAAATAAATTCGGGGACGCCTTATTGTGTGTAAAAATGGTCAAGCATTTCGCCTTTTTACGGGTTCGAATAAACACGGACGGGGATGTGGACGAGGAATAGGGGATTGTGGACAATTTTTGCCCTCGTAAAAACCCACTCTAAAAGCGACCTTAATCGCCGGACAATATGTTATTGTTGGACCTCGTGTGTGTCCATTGGTCATTTTTTTTTTTTTTACTTTTTATTCTTTATTTTTTCATACACTGGATCTCTTCGAAGGGTAAAAATAACACATTTTACGACGGACTTTCCCATTCAAATGTCGACACAAACATCGGCAAATCTCTTACTCTCTCGATTGGGTATTTCAATATTTGTATATTATAATATATTGTTGAGTGCTGAGTGACCCTCCGTGCTGCAGTTCTGTTTCTATATATATATAACACATACCAAGTACACAGTACACACGGTATAAATAGGTATATAACTGCAATACGACGAATACTTTATCTTTGAATATATCCAGTCACTATGCGCGAAATACGTACATATTATAAAGTATATACAGGTATAATATTATGTATTAATAATGTATTATTATTTATTTCTATTTATAAAATACTATATAATATGTATTTTTACTTATAAATGCGACACAACGACATTCGTTCTCGAGACGTTATATCTGATATATACGGGGAACTATATATATATATATATATAAGGGTTTTAATCGAAACCGCACTAGACGGTATATAATAATATAATATGTTAGTTCCGTGTACAAATCCGAAATCCAATCGGAAACGATGCCAAAAAAATAAAAGACTACCCTGGTAATTTGGTGCCAATCCGTGTGGTTTTGTATTTTTGACAGTGTTCCAATTAACTAGAAAGGTGCGGTTTTCCTCTTCCGCAATTGAGAGCATAGGTTTTCTAAGCAATCACCGCGGGCTTAGGGTCAGACACATTTGTGTAGAATTTAATTTGAAAAAAGTTGATCTTCATCTAGTAACCCAATCCAAACATGACCAAACTAATGGTTAACACAAGTTTACCGTAGGTACTTACACTTCTTTCATCAGTAGTAGTACTGTGTTTGTTGTTATTATCATATATACCGTTTATAATTTATTTATAACAAAGTATTAAAACATTTTTGGCTTTTGTCGTTGCTCTATAGTAACTACTAATATGCTATTTAATTACGTGTACATATACTGTTATAATGTAAACACGACTTTAACGAGATCAAACAATTTATGCTTCATAGGTACATTGAATATATTTTTTTTTTTTGTTATTTAAAAAAAACTGTCTGAATTTAAAATTACAAATGAAAGTATTGTTATGTAAATAAAAAAAAAACTCCAGATCCGAAAAGCACGATAAGGCGCATATTATTTACACGGGTTTTCTCAGACGTAGCCAGTATATTTTTTAACTATATAGGTATAGAACACTATGGACACTTTAAATGAATAACTATATAAATGTATATTACTATATGTATATTACTTTTAATATACATTAAAAGTATTAAAAATATAAATACATATTATAAATTTATAATTTATATTTATGTAACTAATTACTGTGATTTTTTCAATCAATCCGTTAATACAATTTATATAAGTAAGATTGTAAATTTCTGGATGTATGCACAGTAACCATACAGTATTTTAATAAAGATATACACATAACAAGAACTTATCATTTAAAAATATGAAAATATTATATATTACCTAAATAATATATAATCCCATATTAATACTTATACTAAAAGAATAATAATATTTCTACATTCTACTGCAGCTAAACGATTAAAAATAAAACTACATCCCATAAATAATTGTTGATAGAATATAATTATATATTTTTATACCTCTACCTATATATTATTATGTAGAATGAAGATTCATATCTATAATAATGAACGTATAATAGGTATGTACTCAAAAAATCAAGTGTTCAAAGCAACTCGTTTAGTACCTAAGTGAAATTTGATTCCATTTATGTATAGGGAAAATCAGAGAAGGATATACGCGGCGGAAGAAATTTGTGGAATTCAGAAATACTCGCGCGTACAGATAATACTTGATAATAAATTAATATAATATGTACAAAACACACGCCTCGATGCCGATATTTCTATACACCTAATCCATTATTCGTGTTCAATTCTTATCCGCGTGTCCTCAAGTATATCTGATTACTCAAAACGATAAACTGCGTGCAATAGGTTTCAATGAGTAAAGTAAACACATAAATGTTATTCTGTAATATACCTATAATATATTATAATATATAATATATATGTTATATGTATAATATTTGATTATGGTGTATACAAGTTAAAAAGAAATAGGTAAATACGCATATAGATTATATGTGCGTATATTGTTATAATAATATGAAAAATAATAAATATGTGACGAAATCATAATCCTATTTTTAAGCAATCTCAGTTCTAAAGTACCATGCTATAAAATCCCCTGCAATGCCCATTCCCAACTATAATACGTTCAATAGTAATGTCATGTATATACTCGCCATAACCGAAGACTTTAGTCCTATTTAAAGTTTACACAAGCGGAGCAGTAGACAAACATTTTGCGGGGTAACCCCGTACCACTCCACACCGCGCATCTAAACTTTAAATACTTATAACTCATAAACTACTGGCCCTAAATTCGATTTTCGTGTATCAAAATACTCAGAAAATTATACTGCTTTGGTTTATGAAATATAAGGATAAAAAATATTTAAAAATATAATTTTTTAATAAAAATATTATTTTTTTAACAACTTGAAACTATGTAAAAAAATATTTTCAAAAACATGAATACTTTCAGAAATAATGAGTGTTCTTCGATAAAAAAATCACCCTGTATATATTCATATATTACTTTGCATAATAAGCGCCGCACATGCACTACATTTTGTAATTTTTGTTGGTGCTTTTAGATTCTGAACGGAGTGATGAATGTATTGATTTTACAATGATGTGTGTTTTTTTTTTTATTTTTTTTTTTTTTTTTTTTTATTTTTTTTTATTTTTGTGTCTGACGACAACATTTGGAGCAGTAAAAATGCTTCGATTTTGGACTTCAGCCCCTCTTTGAAAAGGAAATCGAATCTAGTTGGTACTTTGGGGGGTCAAAAGTTAAAATTTTTCAATATTTTTTAAATGAGTCGGGAAAAACATAAAAAAAATGACGGAAAAACGGGATTTTTTACGCAAATCCAGTTTTCGACAAAATCGAATTTTTTATTTTGCTATAACTCAAAAACTAATAGATGAAAATACTTGAAACTTTCACCAAATGTTTATATTAGCGTTCTCCATACATAGGTAAATTTTCAAAGAATTTTGACTTTTTTTGAGCTATTTATAGACAATTGAAATTTTTAATTTTTTTTAGTATTTTTTTTTTAAATAACGATAA
Source organism: Schizaphis graminum (assembly GCA_020882235.1). Classification (NCBI taxonomy): domain Eukaryota; kingdom Metazoa; phylum Arthropoda; class Insecta; order Hemiptera; family Aphididae; genus Schizaphis; species Schizaphis graminum. The sequence continues at coordinate 108,682,106 of CM037032.1, read as the reverse complement.
AATTTTTTTGGCCGGCCAGAAAATCTTGAAAATTTAATACAAGGTTTCTTATAAGTTGTTCTTAAAGTGATAAAAAAAAATCCGAAATCGTTAGTCACAATTTTTTTTTATAAGTGCTTAAAGTTCGAATTTATACGAAATATGTCAAAATTGCGAAAATTGGCAAGTAATTTTGTGGTTAAAAAATCGTAAAAATTTTTTCTTTTATAACTAAGATTTGAAAATTTGGTACAAGGTTCTCCATAAAATTTTCTTCAACTATCTGCAAAAAAAACTCTACCGGACTAAAACAAAAAATTTTTATGAGTGATTGAAATTGAAATTTTTACAAAACCGCGTTAAATAACGGTTTAGCCTCAAACGATTTTTGATATTTGTTGTAATTCAAACAGTATAAGTCGTAAATACTTGAAAATTTTACCAGTTTTTTAGATTGCCATTTTCTTTACGTGATTTGATTTTCAAATTATTTTGACTTTTTTTGAGCTATTTATAGACAATTGAAATTTTCAATTTTTTTTTATTTTTTTTTTATAAATGTTGATAAAAAAAATGTAGCTGGGACAAATTACTTGAAAATTTAATTGAAGGGTCTACATAACTTGTTCTAACTCTCATTCAAAAATTATAAAAATACATAGGCACAATTTTTTTTTATTAGCATTTGAAGTTCAAATATTGACAAAAATTCGTCAAAATCATGAATATTTTTCACTATTTGGTAGTTAAAAATTTATAAATATTTTTCTATCAAAAGCTAAGAATTAAAAATTTAATACTATGCTGTCCATAAGTTAAGCTTAGAATAATTATAAAAAAGTTTGAGGATTGTTCAATTTAAAAAAATTTACGAGTGTTTAAAGTTTTAATTTTAATTTGAAATCAAAAATACACGACGTGTAAAATCACGTTTTACTAATAAATAATTTTCGATTTTTGTTATTTTTAAAAAATTACTAAACGTAAGATCTTGAAACTTTTACTTAAATGTTTGAATTAGTTTCAAAATAGAATATATGATAATATTTAAATATAATATATCCTGGACTGACAAATCATCTCCGTTCAGAATCGTTTTTCGTATACAATGATACCTATCATTGCATTCAAATTTAACCTACCCAAGTCCGAGGTCCACCCCACCCCCTAATGTACAGCAGAGCGATACTCACTTGCCCGCTTTTTTTAATAACTTAGGTATTTATTTAAAGTTGTTTATTTATTCGTATGACATGTGTTTCATCTAAAAACTGAGCATAATAGTCTATCGAAAAAAAAATGTATAATTAAAGTATAGACGCAAAAACGACAGTTCGTTTTAGACGTACGTATATGACCCATATTATAATATTTTTGTGTATTTTAAGTACCTATACGTAGTATAATACGACCTTCTAGTCGTCGTAGAAGCTTGACGTTTGTAATTATTTCCCTGCACGATTGCGCCGTCACATACAATTACATATCATATTATATTTTATATATAACGTAATAATAATATAAGAATATTACCTCCTAATGCCAGTGTATAGAAAAAATCTCATACAGCGTGTACTGCAGTGTGTGTGGTATAAGCGATGCGCGATCACGCGTCGGCTGAACGGAATCTGCTAATAGCGCCGTCGTCGTCTTGGTCGTCGAGTCAAATCGAAAATCGATCGCAGATAACAAAACAAAACGAAAAAAATATATTGTACCGATTTTTTAGACGTAGTTTTTTATAACCGTTGGCATTATTACTGCGGCGTGCGATTTTTATTGAGTGACCGTTTTGTAAGACACGGCACAAAAATGTAGAAAAAAATACGGTCGTTTGTTGTAGGAACACGAACGTATATATATACTTACCTATTATAGAACATACTACTATAGAAGGTATGTATATCTTCGTAAAGGTACCTACGATATTGTATATTATATACATCGTTATCAATGTTCGCCGATCGGCAATTAACGTTCGGACGCGACGGACGACTATTACAGCTGTTGTTCGCTTGAGAGAGAAGCGTCGTCGTAATAATACAATATAATATATAATATGCAGTACGACACGCGGGCCGCAGAGAACATATAGTGATAATAATAATAACAATAATAAAAAATGGTCCATCTTGTGACAATAACCGTTGACCGCCGCAGACGAGGAGAGAAGCAAAACAATTTGGAAACGCAATCCGATCAATAACCGACCCTATATAATACTTGTATAATTTTATACTTTTTTGAGGTATACATAGGTAGGTATTCCTTTTCGGCGAACCGACCGCCAACGAGTCGACTACGAGATATTGTATATGTACGCATTCATTACCCACGCCCGAATAAAGACGGTTGCAAAACTACGTTATCATATTGTTAAATCACTGCGACGATATAAATCATAATATATTTTCGTATCGTCCAAGTACCGCGCAAACGAAAATCGAGGTTACGCGTAGGCCGACATCATCACAGTTCATGGGCGGAGAGTGGATGCCTAAGACGCTCGCGTCACTAGAAAAAAATTGTCAAGATATTTTATTGTAACAGATAATAATACAATAAAATAATCAAATATTTGTGTTTAAGAAGTAAATTCATATAATATCGATAATAATTTGCAAATTATTTTATACATAAAAATGTATAAAATGCTCAATCAATAATATTATCTAATGCTGACATTTGTTATACAATGCCATCCTCTGTGTATAAGTTATTCTTATACAGCTGTGGTAATTCAAAAATATCAATAGAGGCAATGATATGCACAATTTTATTTTGTAAGTCATGAGCGTTTTTAAGTTGAAATCGCTTTGTCTTTTCCTTCGCTCAGAACCAATTTTTTTTCGATTGATTATGATTCATTAAATGTCCTTTAAAAATAATAGTAGCCGGTCAAATGAAGAACTTTTGTTTTCAATAAGAATATTTGTCACTTTTACTAGGAAAATATTCTACATACCTTAAAATGTCGTCCCAGTACAAATCTATAAACGGATATTATTTTGATCGAAATCTATAGAGGAAAATATTACAATAATTTATTTTTTCATCTCGTTTTCAGGCGAACTCGAAATACTTTTAATCTAATCCACCATAAGCCTCCATCGGTTTCCGCCAATGGCTGACACGACAATTTACTGTCGACAGAAAAATATCATGCTAAACGAAAATCGATATCTCCGCGAGCTCTCGTTAAAAACGATTGGCCGCGGGCTCTGTCAATCTAGGATTTCAGAGCTCAACCGTCGCCGCGCGGCTAAACCGAACTGCAATTGATTCGCAGTCTGTTGTATTGCGTACTTTATATGATATCGTATATACTGTATATATATATATATAGCGAGACGCGTGTACATATATATACCGATCGTTTCGAACAAACGGTCTCCGGCGCAATGTATAACGTAATATTATCATTGTTATGTTTAGGGTTTTTGTGTCGGGTAAATCGGTAAATGTTATATCATATTATTCTCTCTCAAGTCACAAATTGACATTTGAGCAAAACGTCGAGTTCTTCGTATATACGCCTAATATACAGTATAATATAATTTATACGGGAGCAGATGACTGGGGGCAACGTAACAGTCGCGACAATTCATTCTTAACTCACTCACCCCCCTCTCTCTCTCTCTCTCTCTCTCTCTCTCTCTCTCTCTCTCTCTGTATCTTTCTCTCTGTGTGTCTGTCTCTCCCCGTCACTCAATCCTCCGCCCACTAACCGCCTCCGCCTCGTTCTTTATTCGGCGAAAAACGAATACACCATGAAGGCAACATTTTCGCATTGTGTTGTATTCCGCTGACGGATGTGTGCGCGCATATAAGGGCGAGCAAAAAGCTCATGTTTGTACTCTGCTGATAACGACGTTTGTGTCCCCTCTCGGCGGGTTATCGTGTGTACGACTGTATATACACTACAAACAACTGTATATGCTGTGCTTTTATACTGCTGCAGCTGCAGTCTCGCTATATCTATACATATACAACTGACGTTGTTGCTGGTATTAGTGTTCAAATCGATTTTGTAGCGTCGAGAAAAAAAATAACGCAAAGTTTTATCTCTTGCGAATCCTGATCCTGGTAAATAAATACACTCGCGCTGCATGATGCATTTAGTTACTTTTAAGTTTTAATCGAAAACGGCCTATAGGTCGTATGGTACCTACGTATATCACATTATGTAGCTTACAAATCGGTCGTTATACGATAACATTTTTATTTGTAAGAACGACGACAATATGTTGTCAGAACAGCAACCGTTTGTAGCGTTAAAACGATTTATTTTAAGAACCCATAAATTGGTTTCAATGACTATTCTACGGGCTTAAAATCGGGGTGCGCTATTATTATTGTAAAAAAGTTTGAATGTGAATTAAAATAAAACAGATACAACTTTAATTTTGAACGATTGACGATCAAAAAGTAACTTGTTAAATGTGAAAAAAAATTTAATTATTTAAATATATTATATTATGTACTAATATACTTGCAAGAAATCGGTTAGTGTATTCATTAATTATATAATTATAACTAACTACCTAATAAATTTTCTTTATGAATTATAAAATGTTATGAGCGCAATTGGTCTATCCGCGACCCTAAAATATTAAAAACGTATATAATTGGTAAACTGCCCTACAAACGTATAAAGCACGAATTACCGTACATAACAACTAACAAGGGTGTCAACGGTGGCAAATTTCAATGGCATGTAAAAAATTGAAAATTATTAAAAATTATGCTAGGTATAAAATTTTGGTTATAAGAAATTCAAAGAAACAAATTATGTACATTTTAAAAATTAAGATTACAAACCTGTTCCCTAGCTACTTATTCTGGAACTTTAGTTTTATCCTTAGACAATATAGATTCCTTTGAACACGTCAAACATTTTCAAAATCTTGATTCGAAAGATTTATTGGCTCTCGACCTAAAAAATGAGGTTCACCACCCCTAATATATAATAAATAATATATATAATATAAAGGTATATATACCTAAGTTATGTATATACTTATCGTCGATAAGTTTGTATGAGAACCACTAAATAGACGTATCATCGTCAGTCACACTGGCTACGTATATATATATAATAATCATCGAAAATCAGACATACGAGTATAATTCAATATATATAGATATATAATATTATCTATAAAAGAGGTGACAAAATCACCGCACACACACAATAATATACTACAAAGTTATTTTAGCTACATATGTGTATGCATGTGTGTGTGTGTGTGTGTGATTCAGATCTCCCATTCAATTCGACCGAGTTCGTTCGTCGCGAGTCGTGACCGGTCGATGTATATAATATTATAATGTGCGCGATCAAGTCTCTTCTATCGCGTGGACCGGCGGCGACCGCAAAAATTTCACTGGTCTGCGAACCGTTCTCGTTATAACCGCCAAGTCGGTCGTTCTCAACACATCGCGTCGCTTATTATGATATACCTATACCTATTTATATTAGTGTTTATATATGTGTGTTTGAGTACATTATTTCCCCGCGACGAAGTTGCGGTGCAGCAGTTATCGTCTGATATACGATAAAAAAATAAAGTGTTGGCGGCGGCGGTAATGGTGGTGGTGGTTTTTACATTTTTTTTTTTTCGCTCTAAATAATTAATCGTACACCACCACCGCCGCCACCGCTGCCGCCGTCGTAGTCGTATAATAGCGTACATTATTACCATAAGAATGTCTGTCTCGGACGGAAGTGACGATGCTGTTGCGGCTAAGACGACGACGATGACGGTGTAAAGCGCACTCATTAGGCACGTCGGTCGGCGATTCACACGGCGCGTGCAATGGTCTGCGGCGGCCATCGTTGGACACCCGATAAATCAGACCACGCACTACGTGTATTCTAATTAAACGGCTGCAGAGACGCGCGGCTCGCCCCGACCCCGCCCGACCGCCTGCCGCCCATTGATCTATGGGGATCTACGACGAGTCCTCACACGCTTACGAATTGGCTTAATGATGTGTAGATACGACACGCATTATATACCTACATTATAACAGGCAGACATCACGCCTCCGAAGGTTTGTCGGTATACTCGACCCGTATGAGCGCGTTATACCTATACGATATACGTTTACTAGATCCGCGTGCCACGGAAGTGCCTATGTGTATATTATTCCGAGTTTATTACGCTATTTTTGTTGAATTATTGCGACGGAAACGCGATTGTGTACAGGAGAAAGCCATTATATGCATAAGCACTTGAGCGCCGTCTCTAAACATAAATAGGTACGAATTTTAAATCGTTTCGCCTAATAGAAATTATATAATGTATAATATATAATGTACGTTTCGAATCACTAACACACATGTCTAACGTAGTTTTTTTAACCAAACTCCATCACTCTTGAAATTTTTTTTTTTTATTGAAAAATATACATTTCTTTCAAAAGTATATACGGTAATACACACCAATGTTCTTCAATGAGATGAGCAAAACGAAATAAACGTTCAAATTACATTGGGTCCTGTCCATCGCCCGAACCTATAAATAAATCGTGAAACTACATATTACTATTATTATGACAATCGTCACACATCGGACATTCATATACAAATTAAGAACCACTCAATTTCGATGATAATATTATCATAATATTATATAGAGACGTATATATTTAACTAAATAGCCATATTAATGTAATACGAACCTATGATATATTATAGAATGTTAAAAACGACCTTTTAGTAAGGAAAGTTTAAACGTATTTATAATGTACAGGATATTATAAGTTGTGAGTTTTATGTTTATATATTATATGACAAGGATGGCCACAACGAGACCAAATAATATATGATAATATAAATAGCTTAGTTAATAAGGTGTAATACATAATATCAATAATATGTGACAATAATTTATAGAATATATTACATAAAATTAAAATTAATATTATAAAATATTATGTTCAGTAAACGAGTTTCAAATTGTCTTTCTTATTCAATGTATAAATTGAGTTTTATATTATTATTTATTATACATTGAATTAATATAATAATATTATAATCTATGTATAGCCAGTTATTATTTCAAAACTAATCGGATCAAAATAATTGCTTTCCAAATGAAATAATTAATGGTTTATCCGACTTGATCGAATTTTTATTATTATTATTGTAATTTTAAAACAAAACCAGTCAATAGAATGTGAAATATATTATATAAATATTTAATTCATGAGTAATGTGATTATATTATTATGATAATAAAAAAACCTCGTTTCATTTTAAAACAATTCTATAACAATAATAATAAATAGTATACAACAGGCTACAGATTTTCTATTTTCTTTCTCTATTAAATTCTTCATATTTGAATTTTTGTTTTAGTTATGATGATCACCACATAAAATATACAAATGAAATTAATTCACACCTGTTGATGAAGTTATTTGTAATATACACTAGACTTGAAAATTTTTTTTTCTTTATTTGAAATATACAATCTATACCTAATAGGCACAATGAGAACATGCGATATGAGTGAGATTACATATTATATGCATTACATTAATACGTCTAAAAAGATAACTAACATAAACATATTATATATTTACAAGAAACTCGAGATGTGAGAAGCCATCCATCAATGACACTCACTAAAGACTTGAAAAATTAAATTAAATTTATAGGTAATTGCGAATTAAAAATATTTCAATTGTTGATTAAATTGCCTATATAAAACCCCTTAAAAGCAGGCGTTAATGAGTTTGACATACCATTTATCATGTAATTATTACGTAAGTAATGCACAGATCCTATATAATTTTCTATCTGAAGAAAAATAAAGCAATCATTTTAATATTAATAATATATTATTGCAAGTTTTGCTAAATATATCGCAAGTTAATGGTAAAATGTCGGAAAAAGATGCAAAAACTTGTTTTGGAGGTGCTGGGATTTGAACCCAGGACTTTCAGCATGCGAAGCAGACACTCTACCACTGAGTTACACCCCCAGGTAGAGACATCTGATGATTTCACTTTATTTAAGCTTGACTTATTATGTAATTTTATTAATTTTTTTTAACATTTATAAATTTATAACGAATTAACAGTGTTGTAAAAAGTACTTTTAAAAAGTATTTTAGTAATTACTCAAATACTTATAAAATAAAGTATTTAAAATACCACCCAAATACTATCTATAGTAAAGTATTTGAAATAATTTTCAAATACAAAAAAAAATTTAATTTATTTTTAGGTATTTATAAATATTAATCAAAAATTTGAGTGTTGCATTTAAAAACATTTGTTCAAAGTGCCGATCTGTCATAATATAAATTGGTAGGCGATGTCATTATGTCAACGAAAAAAAGTATTCAATAGTAAAAAAAAAGTAATTCAAATACCATTCAAATACTTTAAAATAAAAAGTATTTAAAAAAGTATTCGAATACTTTTACTCAAATAATTTTACTCAACTACTTTACAACACTGCGAATTAGCAATGATGTAAATTCAAAACCAGCAATATCAACAATTATTTAAAACTAATTGAAAATATTAATTGTATTTAAATATAAAATGTTGGTACCTATCTATTACCATTAATTAAATATATTTAATCAATATTATTACTATTTACTACTTAGATACTATAAAAAAAAAATAGTAGTGTTATAATTAATTTTAGTTTTAAATAGCGGCAGGGGAAAAACACTGACTGGCCCATGTAGTTTAAAAAATCACTCATTTCACCGAGTTCACTACCAAACTAATTTACATTTATTATCTCAAAACTATTTTTCGTTTATAAAATATTATAATATTACAGTGGCGTAGTCAGGATTTTAAAATGGGGTGGGATAAACCTAAAATACTAAAAAACCATAATCAACAATAAACAATAACAGTTAGTTTTTAAATTAAGTTAATACAGCTGATGATATTACATATTTTTATGAAAAAATTCAAAATTGATTTGGATGGCTAATAAAACTTACTATAGGTAACAAGATAACCTATATATGTATATATATAAACCTTCCTACTTACCTCAGTAGCATAATTTTAGGTTTTTCGAGGAGGCCTCTCCGAGGAATTATAAACTTTGACCAGCTTTTAAAAATATCTTTAGTGGCCTGACGCCGGTGTCATCTACTTTAACAGTTAAACTTAAATTGGTTTTTATACGCTACTGATCCATTTTTAAAAGTACCTTATGGTTTTAAATGATAGAAATCACTCCGAACAAATTAAATTACAATATCTACAAAAACATAGGTAACTGTTATAACTTATAAACAATAAAGTTACTAATAAAATAGAAAATATTAAGCAATATCGTCAATATCACGAGTTTTATAGAAATCAGTAATCATGACTAACAATGATTTCTTGTTTTCCAGGTTTTTACGGAACCAAAAAACAAAAGCCACAGCCGAACCGGATGTACTGAACTAGGATTTCATCGGTCCACCAAGAAGACGATGGTGTTCAATGCCGAGCGTACAAACGTTAATTTATTACACATAATGACGTCTAATTGGATCGAAATTCGAAATCAACTACATTCAGAACCAAATTTTGGCCAAAATTGCAAATATCGCAACAAGATCTACGCGGTTAATAACCTGTCGCAGTTCTAAGACAGAGTGAAACTTAGATACCTTCGTTGTGGAAGCAGTTTTGCTGTGCAATGTGCATAATAATATTATAGTCCGTAGTGTAAAATATATGATACTAGTTTATAATTTCCAAACACGAGTTAAAATATAATTCCATAAGTAGGTACTTATAGTAAGACGGATAATGCAATGCAAATCGTATTTATTTACATAAATAAACGTTGTTATATTATTTAATTGGTTTTTATATTATAAACCAACATGCAATGTAAAATTAATCTATTATGTGGCTTGTAAAAATTGTGATTATATATATTATCTTTTGGATTTTTCTGTAACAAAAAAAACCCATGAAGAATCATGTTATAAATATTAAAGTGTTTTAACAAAGAACAAAAAATGTAATGAAAAAAAAATTAAAAATACCTACTGCGATATCCTGCAACGAACTACAGAATTTATACACCTGTAATAGGTATAATAATATATACGTTGTAAACTCGTAATAAATTGCTCAAATTTTTTAATTTTTCTTTAGTTTATTCTAAAATAAAATATGCGGGTTCAGTTATTAGCTGTTTGAAACCATTTTTCATCAATGATGCTATATTCTAGCTTATAATGATCAAAATTAATCGCCGTGTATTCAGAACCGACTTTTACGGGTACTTGCAATGTTCTACATATAAAACAAGCAAAATAAGTCCATCTCTCGAACAAAGAACAATAAATTTTGATACTGAATCAATTTAAAAGAAAAGAAAGCTTCGGCTCTAGAAGTTACTTAATTCCCAAAACCACCGTCGTCCTTTATTGTGTTAAATATACGCTCATGTATAACATACGTTCTGTACGTTTCTATTTGCTATACTTTTATATATATATAAATTATAAATATACTCAGGAAAAAATAAGGATGTCAATATAGGTACACCATAAATGACACCTCTGAATCATAGTGTTATTATAGGTTTTAGACTCTTAGACCTGACCTGACGACTGACGGCTATTACTAAAATATAGTATAATATTATAATATTATTATTATACTTGCGCTAAAGTTAAAAGCACGCAATGTTCTATATTTGACTGGAAACTTCTATTATAGAGTATAACCTATATTAACCTACATATTATAATATAATACTGCACTGGAGTCTGGATAGGTTGGGACAATGAGTGTAATCACCAAACTACAGTAAGTACCTAGTTAGCTAGGTAGTTACCTATATAATTATATACTTTGCCCAGCAAGAGAACACAGTCGGTTCTGCCGTTCCATACTATTTATTATCGGAGATCGGTTAGGTATTCGTGAGAATGCGCATAACCGATTTTCGTCAGGCTGCGGTCGCGGCGTGTTCTCTCGCTAAAGACTAGACAGAGTATATTATATATAGATGATTTAAAGCGTAAATTATATAAATATATTGTTTTTAAATTTTTTTTTTTTTTTTGTATAACTTTTAAAATTAACTATAAAGCTCGAAAATTACAAACTAACAATGCATTACAGAATTATTTACAATTTAAGATCAAATAAAAAAGTCAGCTTCCTGAGACCTGGATAAATAAAATAACATAATTTATAACTCAAACAGAATTAGGATGCCAATTATTATATAATATGCAGATAAATTCAATTTAAATTTAAAAATCATATTATGCATAGGTTCATTGCTCTCCGCAAACTCCGCAAGCCTAGCATTAATGTCGATATTATCATGTTCCATAACTAATAAATATACTTATTAATTATTAATTATTATTATAAAATTGCATGATTTGCATCATAATAATATTATCCTCAACGCCATCACTATCACATCAATTCCCAATTGAATGGAAGATGAGACAGCGGCGTATAGTTTTCACTGATCGATATGCACATACACCCTTGTCCCGTAGGCTATATTATGAACTAATATTGATATTTAAAAATATTTTCCGTTCATATACCGCCGATATTAATATAATTTTTAAAAATAGTACTGTTATAACGAATTTACGAATGTAATAAATATAATAAAATACTCATACGTAATAGTAATTCTAAATAATATTTCACTGTACCTATCTCAAATGGCTTTTTACTTAATTATTTCACCTCAAACAAATATATCATAAATCATTATATGTATTTGTTGGACGTGTAAATTATACAAATATAAATTGCGTATGTAATATAATACGTATGCATATGAAATTTCTCTTAGTTTATGTATGATAAAATTATAGAGTAATAAATTAAATGCATTATCGAAATAACCTAAACTAACCTAATCTTAACAAACTTTACTTACTCGATGGAGGAATGTGCCGATAAAACGTCCACAACACATAAGAAGATAAACGTTACAGTGTTTGAGGACGTACGGGAAGATGTGTTACAACTCAATAATCCCGAAAAATCTTATGGAGTTATGGTAATCAAATAAAGGGCGACAAGTATTTGGAAAAGCTAAAACATCTCGTATTGATGTCGATTTATTGAAATACTAGAAGTCTAGAAACGATAACAAACCTATAATCTATAACCTTGTAGGTGTTTTGTGTGCAGCTGAAGATTTATTTCTGTTCTTTCTGTTCTTTGTTGTTGAAAAAGCCAATGTCTACTAAATATTTTGGCTTTTCTAAGTCTGGGTTGTTCTTCAAATATTCACAAAATTCTTTAGTAATTTTCAGATGTTTTAGATCTTCCCAAACGTACTTAAATGATAACCCTTCTACCTTAGTGTCGGACATTTCATTATCGGCGCGATTCTCCATTGTGGTCGAGTCAATGTCCAGATTTAGATTTTTCTCATAAATCTCCTTTCTACCTTTAACCAATAATTGATATTTTTTAGATGACAACTCTTTTATGTCTACCTTAATGCTTTTGTAAAGTGGCTTATTAATCGTGTCATCTCCGTTTTTTTTTAAAACTTTGTCGAATCTTTCGTCTATTTTGTCGTCAAGTTCATTTTCATCGATATCTTCTTCAATACTAATCAATTCGGTAGACGTGCTTTGCATAAAATCTAAATACGCATTAAGTCGCTCATCATTGTTTTCCAACTCGTCGTTGTCCATCTGTTGTATTCATTAAAAACAATATATAAATATTCGTTTCGCTTTTAAGCAAAAAACCTATCGTTAAATTAAAACATAACCTAACCTAGACATAACCCTCCCGAATTTTATTCCATTTACCATAAAGGGTTCATCGACCATCACATCTGAAAATAAAAACAATTTATTCTATTTAAAAAATATTTAATTGTATTAGATATATAGTTACTTATCTAAATAAACAAATAAATCTAAAAAAAAAATGATTAGCTCAATATTAATTAATTTTAGCCAATATAATATCCCTATGCGTTTAGATCATATAAAAAAATGTGTAGAACTAAAATATAATGAATGCAATTTTATTGCAAATTTAATTAAACAATACGTTTAATTAAAATTGTAAATGCACATAAGTATACAAAATGTACGTTACAGGAGTGTTGTTAGTGGATGCAGATTACATTAAGGCATAAGCGGTGTACTGCAGCCAACATATAACCACGGATTTAGGGGCACCACATACTAACCTTATATTATTTTTACTAAAATATATTCTGTAATATGAAATAGTAAATTAAAGCTGGTATCGAGCGGCATGGTATTGTACATAATTTTTGATAAAATTCTTTTTTATAATTTTGAATCTTATTTTTAACTTTAACACATCTTATATTTAATAATAAGTAGGTATGGGAATTATAAAATTATTATCATCACTTAGCGTATAATGTTATAATATGTTTTATGTCGTAAGCAAAGCATTTTGTAATATTTGTAATTTGTATACTTACTTAAAATTTCCTTTATTATGCATTGAAAGAAATTAGAATTGATTAGATGAGTATAAGCGGTAGGTACATTTAGCGGATTAGATAAAGATAAACGGTCACTTTGTAGGTACCTACTGTCCATTGTTTAAAATGCAGAACGCGGACACTTTGTACGGTCTGGTAAAAAGGTATTTTGCAGAACGCGAACACTTCGTACTATTATATACATTATACATAAAGTATATATTATAAATATAAGTTTTATACATAAGTAGTAACTAATAATTATGTATAGTGTTAATTATTAAAATAGTAAAAATAAAATATACGTCTAAATACTATTATATAAATATATTTATGTATTATACTACTTTTTGACATTTTTTTTTTGATTTTTTTGATGATTTTTTTGATAATTTTTTTGATATTTATATATTGTACATATTTTTACATGTAGTTTGAATGATATTATTGATTATTTGTTTATTTAGATTATTATTATTGTTATTATTATACAATCAATAATTTATAACAATTTTTTTTTTCTATTTTAATAATTAACACTATACATAATTATTAGTTACTACTTATGTATAAAACTTATATTTATAATATATAATTTATGTATATAATAGTACAAAGTATCCGCGTTCTGCAAAGTACCTTTTTACCAGAGCGTAGGTACGAAGTGTCCGCGTTTCGCACTTTTAATGCCTGACCATACAAAGTGACATAGAACCAGCGGATTAAAACAAGCAACCTGTAAATTATATTTTAGTTAGATAAGATGTATAGTTTTAGTTATTAGTTCTTATACCAGTTATACCTAACTATTTTAATTTATAATAGTCAATATAGGCAATGTTAAATCATTAAATGTTAATACACTAAGACTAAGCAGTCGCTAATAATAGAATAAATAATCATAGTTAAATGTTTCGACATTGATAATTTATTAAGTACATTACATCGCAATTCCTGTGGGAAATATTAATTTTAAAATCGGTACTCACATTACCGATAATTAGAAATAAATAATAGTTTTGTACATTATTCTATATAATACATTAGGTAACTTTTAGACATTAACTAAAATAGTGAATCTAAAGATACCTAAATGTTGTCATTTTCGATAAAATCTTCGTCTGGGGGTGTAACTCAGTGGTAGAGTGTCTGCTTCGCATGCTGAAAGTCCAGGGTTCAAATCCCTGCACCTCCAAACCAAATTTTGCAATTTTTTCTTACATATTATGGCGTAATGACAAAAGTATACTACGTACATTTTATTAAGAATTAAAATTAAATGTTATCCATATCGTATAAAATTAGTAATTGAGTATTTTAAAATCAAATATCAATACATTTCTCTCAATTAATGTTATAATGGCGTATAGACGTATAGTATAGTGTACCTGTACGAATGTATACATAGTATTATGATATATAGGTACATCATAAACTATTATATTTTATGTCATGATGTGGCATACCAAACAAGGTCAATGCCTTTTCCATTTCGTACAACCTATTTGTACCAGTAACGCCATCTCTGTTTAGTGCCATGTTAAAATATCAGCTGTAATTGTTTTTAATTTAATATTAATTATTAATTCTTTTACGAAGTAAGTATCCCCACTATACGCATACCACGTATGTTAAATGTTAGAACGTTACACTTCATACGATGTACATGAAATAGTTAGTAGATACTTTTATCAACATTGTGCAATGTGTTTTTTTATTACTGCAGTTTATACAGTTATATTAGTATTTATTAATTATATTACTTATGTTTTAATACGTCTGAAGAATATGGAATAACTTGGAAGTCCATAATAGATGTACTATTCATTAATACATTAAACACATATAAAATAAACTATAAATAAATAATAAATATATAAGTACTTATGAACATAAAATGTGGACGTTACATCAACATATTTCCGACAACTACGTCAGTTGTCAGTACACTGTATATAGTGTATACCGGTATAGGGTTTTTCTTAGCGGTATACTTGAGTAAAATAGGTGCTAATGTAGTAATGTGCTATTGAGGAGTCTGTAGATGGTAATATTTACATTGTACATAGATCTAATTCTGGTTATACCTATGTACATAACGTACAGTGACATTGTATACTTCGTTATTATTGACAGGATAACTGGATAACCATTATAAACGGGAAAAGGGCCGGATCTAAGCCACTTACACCCTAATCCATCAACATAGTAAATAATTTATTTTGACTACCTATATCCTGCGTCGACTCATCTATGATAGAGATGTGGTAAACAACTTTCGGTAAATTCATGTAAAATATATTAAATTGTTTTCCGCGTTAATTTACATAATTATAAATAAATAAATACATAATTTCGTTACTAAAATACATTTTTGAAACCATATAATATACCATATTATGTATAATGTATATATAACTTATAAACTTTATATTATATACTGTAGTTATACCTTATACGTGGTTATTATGGTAATAATACAACTCTAAATCCTCGTTAATTCAATATAATTTAAAATAAATTATTAACATATTATTAAAATAAACATTTTTGAAATTCAATTCAATTTATAATAATATAATTTCTATTTTCATAAATTTAAAATTTGTTTTTACACCGTTGAATTGAGTGTTTTTTGTGCAACTTTGATACTATATTTATTAGGTATCTATAAACCAGTGCTATATACAGAGATAATAATAATGATATTTTCAATTTTGTCCAAAAAAATGGACAGTAAAATTGACTAAGCTCTCATAGTCTCATCTCTATATTGCGCATGTTAATTTTTAAACAAGTTCATACAAAGGTAAAAATAATACTATACATCATACGATTCATACATATTATGTAAATAATAATTTTCTGTCATACAAAGATTGAAAATATATAGATGAAATCAATATGATGTTGCAGAAACTTGAGACATGATTTAGTGTAGGTTTATGTTTAGCCATTTAACGATACCCAATATGTCTACCCATAAACGGCTACATACAACTAAAAAGGTGATAAATAAAGACATAAAAAATACTTATTCGTGTAAAATAATATCATAATTTATATAGATTTTTACAAACTCCAACGTACAGAAGAATCAATATTTAATATTATAATTATTAATTTAATAGAATACATAGAATTATTAGAAAAGTTTTCGTAAAACACCAAATTGTATTATTATTCTGATTGATTGTGGGGGGTGAGTCAGTTTTCCGTTAAAAAAATGATAGAGCTCAAGTCCCCGTTGATTTAATTCCCTGTTTGCAGTTATGAGAATAACTCATTTTTGAAACAAAAACGAGCTTATACGAGAAAAAAATTAAAGTAAATAACCGCTTTTATATAGTAAATGTATTTAATTTAAAAAAAAAAGAAATACCCAGAAAGCTGTATTACGAGAAAAAAGTAAAGACAATAATGAGATAATATTTTAATAATCCGAATGAACCAAAAACTTTGAAAATATTATTATAATGCAGTGCTACCCCTGATGCAAACATGAATATTTAAATACGGGCTGTGCCAGAAAAAAAATATTTAATACGATTTATACGTAAAAAACACCAACAACGACCGGTTTTGACGATAATATAATTTATATAATTAATTAAAAGGATTATATTTATTCTTGTGGGAACGAAATTAATTTGAATAGCCAAACACAAACCTCGGGATAAGTTAGTCGAGATGAAATGTGATCAGGCGCGCTACGAGGGGGGGGGGGTGAGATGCAGACGGTGGAATATTTGAAAAATTTCGCTCTTCGTCGTCCGAAATCGTCAACCGCGTTTCGCACGGGAATATTTAATTGACTTATACATATATTTAGGCACCTACCCAGTACCCTCGGATCTTGACGATTATATAATTTTATATTAGAGCGCACGGGTGTTCGCCGGTTTCCCTCACGGCGTGCATATTTTAATTCAAAATTCCGTCGTCACTGCAACATCATGACACCTCCTCGCTACTAAACAACTGTTTAGATTTCACACGGGCCCATTTACGTATAACCGCAATAATTAATTACATTATTATTTTTAAAATTATATTATATTCGTATCATTTTATGATCTAGCTTATAACTATTATGTACTCAAATTTTATTATACCATGATATATATTATCGCAAATTGCATAATCAACTATCACAGACTTGTACTGATTAAATGTGTAGGTACATTTTAATATTCACCCAGTCTTTATGTTCACGTCAGTCAGAGTTAAAGTGATAGAATTGTATATTCTTGTATATAACGCTAAAGAAGTGAAACGGTAGCATAAAGGATGATCAGTAATGGATTAAAAACAATATCTAAAACTTACAAGCTCATTGAAAATATCGAATAAACCATTATAGATTTTATCGTTTTGATTTTTCATTATGTATACAATCGTGTATAAAATAAATATCGTTGGAATAAATCGAAGCATTTTTAATTTAAAACCTGAACCAATCTTTTGTATTTTATAAGAAACATACCAAACCTAAAATCAATTTTTTTGTTCTTTTATAGCTTTGTATGAATCAAATTCAAACAGAAAAAAATCATAAAGGTTCCTAGCTGTACTCGCGAACTAACAATCATCGAAATGTGTATAAATAGATATTTTAATATCGTAGATATTTATGATCAATATTACTATTAAATATTAATACATGCAGTTAAGTACTTTGAAATATGTACCACATACTACCATTGCACCAAGTAATGCATCATAATTTTCAAGTTATTGGTAAGTCCAGTCACGAATTTGTTCTAACAATCCAATTTTAAAACTGTACACTTAGCCCTCCTCCTCCAAATAATTGAATTATGAAACTTTATAATAGGTGCATAACCAATGTTGTATACTACAATATAATGATATAGCCAGTGGCACATTTAGGGGAGGGTGAAAGGGGCGAATGCTCCCAGCGGCAAAATTTTAACAGTTTTAGGGGCGGCAGTTTTATTGAGTGTATTATTATTATTATTTTTTTTTTATCACATTTTTATGTTGTTCAAAACAAGCAAGGGGCATATTTTTCATTAATTGAGGGCGCAAAAGAAAAGTCTGAGTTTACAAAGAGTAGCGACAATTTTTTTTTGGGGGGGGGGGGGGGGGGGTGGCAATAAAATAATTTCACCCCGGGCGCATTTATTTTAATTGCACCACTGGATATAGCACATTAGAATATATTACAGTATACCTAATTATTAATTTGCAAATATGTTAACGAATTTTACGATTCGACAATTTTCGTATCACTATATATGTTTATATACCAGGAAGGCAGGAAACTTTTTTCGTGTGAGCCTACTACGTGGTGCGCTGCAACAGAGGTATCTCTGTAGATAAGATGTATAGAACAGTTTATTTTTCCGAGTGACCGGTTAATTCTGATCAGTGTATCCGTATTTATTGTTCTTTTAGACGGTCGTAATTTTTATTTACTATATAAGTGTATAGGTATATAAAAAGATAAATATATATAATATCCTACGCGGGTTTTGTTTTGTTTCGTCGACCGAAAAGAGCTAGTGGTCGGCGGAACACACGGCAGCAGCAATAGCAACAGTACTTCGCAAAGGATGATGTATATACATATATACGTATGCTGTACATATATAGTGACAAGCGGACGAAAGGCTTTTTCGGTCGTTTTAAATTTATGTGCACGCTCATACACTACCCGAAGACTTAAGACCTATCTACCCCCTCTCCCGAAAAAAAATATATCACCATTTTACTATAGACTCAGAAATACTCTAGTATATAGAATAAGGTGTGTGTGTGGTAAACGCGAGGGTATAAGGGTATAAAATCGAATTATCCGCGTGTGCGTCTTGACCCTTTTTCCTGTTTCCGGTGTTTTCGGTCCATTTGTTTTCCATATACTACACAACACGCACACATACGCGCGCGCGCGTGCGCGAGCACAAAACCGGACACGAATGACGGACAAACGTTTTTAAAAACCACAGTGCACTGTCGCCACGTTACCACGACGCACACACACATAACTGCAGACATATAATATATATATATATAATGGACACACACACGCACGTGCATTACAGATACACATATGAAAATATGATGTTTACGCACACGCACGCACGCGGGCGACATCCCCGAGCGCTTTTAAAATTTTCATTACGACGCATCCGGTACGGCAGCGGCAGCAGGAGGCGGACTTGTACGTGCGATCCGACTTGTTTGTCGGCTTGTCGCCCTCGCGCTCGACCCCGCCAATACACACCGCAACCATAGTATACGTACATATTATATATATATATATATGATTTACGCCGTACGGATGTGTCTATTTCTATTTCCCATTTCCTCTATATACATTTTATACGATAAACCGTGTACGGAGAGAGATGACAAATAACAATAATAATAATATATTACATATATATTGTCTGTACGCGTGCACTGCACATTATATTATTTATCTACTCACCAGTCACCGCAACAGCCGCATTATTATGTATAATATATATTGTTATTTCTATATTAGGAATATAAGAATCGATATTATATTCGTCTTCATATATTTTGAAGCTTCACCGGCGGCGCCAACTTTACTGTTCCGAGATGGTCAACGCTGCTGTTATTCCGACCAAATGTCCAAATAGCCCTGTGACGTGGTGCAGTTAAATTATAATATATTGTTAATATCATCGTATTATTTTATTAAATATGTATATGCCATATACACAATATTGTCAATTATACATAATATGTAATCAATAGGAACCTACATAAATACAAACAGAATTCTCATATTAAATCCACTCCGTACTACCTATTGTCACTTATACATACAATATACATAATATACGTATATGATCTAAGATAAGTCTTAAACGTTAATTGTTAAAATTCTAAAAAAGCAGATAAAATGAATCATTCATATTTTTTTTCTTATATTATAAATTATAATATTATATTAACTATAATATATTGGTTAAAAACAATGTTTTTTTCGAAATAAATTATTCGGAATGGTAGGTTAAAATTTATCGGGAATTCTACTATTATCCGCGTTTCGAATACCTAGGTATCTACAATACATCGGCATGATAAATATATTATATCATAATAATAACAATCGATTTTAGTTAATTTACCATTTTTTCCAAAAATATAATATTGGTATATCTTCAAAAAGTTCAAATTTAATGTATTCACCAAAATTGAGTGATAGCAATCGTTAAAAAAACCTATTGTATAACACCTGGTACCGTCGACTGAACAAAAGACATTTGCATTATTCTACATTTTCGCAGGTTCTTCCTGCACCGCGACAAACATTGTTGTAGCATGCAGATAGATATTACTCGGAAAATGAAAAACATTCAACAAAAAGGAGCATTAGAAGAAAATAATGTAAATCGGTAACCTGCCTACCATAATATTATAAAATATTCGGTTTTTATCAATATAATTTAATTATTATACTTGTTTTCCAGACCACACAGATGCAGTTATTCAGCGAAGGAAGCATCTGCTGTGTGTTTGATAAAACTTTCTTAAACCGACGGATGATAAGGTCAAGACAATATTACAGAAATTTGAAGTTTGCAGTATTATAATAATGTCAGATATTAATAGTGGGCCAGTAGAGGAAGGTATATACAGCAGAAGTACGATTTAAAATGATAAAAAAACTGTAGAATGCGAATGGCATACTGCGTACACCTCTGATTGCTTATATAATAAAGATAGAAATGCAAGACAAAAATGATATAATATACCATAAATATAACGGTTAAAATCTCCATGTTGTAATGTCATTTGATAAACAATTTAATGGTTTGCCAAAAACCCACATATTATCAAAAAAATATATTACACAATCTTGTATACATTTTTTCTTTATAATTAAGTGTAAAGAATAAAAGAGACAATGAGCAAAAAAAAAATAATAAACATAAAATAAATCTTAATGTACAAAATATTATTAAAAAATAATACAAAAAGATTTACCTATCAAAAGTATGGCCTTTATGATTTGTGGGGCCTATGGCAAAGACAAATTGTAGGGGTCACAAAATCTTATGACTCGTAAGATAACAATTCAACAGTAAAAGACATTTCAACAATGATTTACAAAACAATAAAAATTAACAGGAACAAATACTCATCATAACAAGTATCATTGAATTTAATTTGATGCGTAATAACATTTTATACTTCAACTTCTTGGTGCAGCATATTCTAATTTCAACAATTCATAATGTGCCTGATCCTGAAAAAAAAATAAAACATTTTAATTTTTAGAAATGTACTATCTTGAACTGTGTAATTGAATGAAAATTAATTATTAAAACAGATTTAAAATTATATTTATTTATAAGATAATATATTATAATATTATAAAGATAATATGAGTTAACATGATTATTAAACAATGTAAGTTAAAAGTTGAATCTCTTTTTAAATCTTTTTTAATCTCTTTTTTTTTAATAAAAAAAATTAAGTTAGAAACTCATAATGATGTTTAATAGTGAACATCAAAAGTGATGTTCCTATTAATTTTATTACAAAGGTTGCACTTTTTATCGATTATCACATTTTTATTCTAAAAATGTTTACAATATCATTACAGATTGAGACTCTCAAAATCCAGAAGCATTATTTATCTTAAAATGTTCAGTGAATCACTCTAAATATAAAATATTATTGACTTATCATAGCTATAATAAAGCTATTATATAAATCATTTCGCTATTATAAGATAACATTTTAAATTCAGATACAAAACACAACCAGCCAAATTTGAAATTTTTGAATCTCAATTTCTCTCTCCTACTGTGGGGATAAAACTTGCCACTAAACCTCAATAAACTTAATAATGATGTTGACCAGTCTGTAAAATAGTCATTAGCCAAAAGCCAAAAACTAAAAAAGTAATTAAAAAAATACAAAATGTATAGAATAAAAAAAAAGTATTAAGATCTTTAAGTTTTATCTATAAAATATGACAATAGAGATTTAATATTAATTCGTAGAGTATTTTCAAATTTAATTATGTGCCAATAACAAGTGATGCCAAAGTTTTATCAAATAATTTTAAAATAATGTACTTTTAGATTATACACATTTCATTTCTTGCTAATTTAATAAAAAAATTAAAACAGCCTTTACAAATTTTAAAAGAATGAAATGCATATTATACTAAATTTTAGTATTATTTTATGTTAACTATTAATCCTAGCTCATAGTCATGAGTCATGACTTATGAAATATGAGTACTACAGAAACTAATTTATAAATTGTTCATAAAAGAAGAACAATTAATTTATTATGCTACACTCAACTTTTTATATTTTTTAAGTTAAATTATTGTTATCATATCATACTATTTAAATGATTATAAATTCAAATTTTTCATTCTTTTAGTTTTTATGTCACATTATGTTTTATAATTTTATACACATGATTTAATTTTTATTTCATTTAGTATGAAGTACTTTTTTTCCTGTAATATCAAAAACCTACTTTGAGTTCTATATAAAAACAAATGTACAACATTTAATGAATAATATGATATAATATAATTTAATTTAATACCTCAGCAGATACTGAAGGCCTCGTTTTCATCATTGCTTCATCAAAGTGCTTACTCTGGATTGCCAATTGTTTATTTACATCGTTTGAACTTATATACTCTTGCAAACATATAATACCTGCCTCTCGTACAAGTGCAGCTAAATCAGCTCCAGTAAAGTAAGAACATTTTTCGTTTTTGCCAATCGCTTCTAAATCAACGTCATCAGCCAACACTGGTCTTTTACGATTCTAAAAATACAATGAAGTGTTTAGTATTAAAATTGATTAATTAATCTAAATTGTTCATACTTTAGTGACTGCTTTTAATATGTCCACACGGCCTTCTGCATCTGGCAATCCAACATATAATACTTTATCCAAACGCCCTGGTCTAAGAACAGCAGGGTCTATCATATCTGGCCGATTTGTTGCACCCATAACAAAAACACCACCACTTCTACCACCTTCAAAACCATCCATTTCAGTTAATAGCTGATTGACAACACGTTGACCAGAACGACCATTTGCCTAAACAAAATAAATTTTTTTTAAGATATTTATAAACAAACCTAATGTCAATTATACATACATCCATATCACTTCTTTTAGGACAAAGTGCATCAATTTCATCAAAAAATATGACGCAAGGCTGTGAATTACGTGCTCTTTGAAAACACTGACGTACTCCTCGTTCACTTTCACCAACATACTATGGATTATAATAAATAATAATAAAGCTGATTAAACCATGTAAAATTAAGCAAGTATATTATATTTACCATATTCAATAATTCAGGGCCTTTAATGGATATAAAATTAATACCAGCTTCATTTGCTACAGCTTTGGCTAACAATGTTTTACCACAGCCAGGAGGTCCACATAATAAAACTCCAGTAGGAACATCTAAGCCCAATGCAGTGAATTCTTTAGCGTGAGTTACTGGAGCCTAAAACAATTAATTACATTTTTTATACTACAAATCTGTAAAAATAAAAATATTAAATAATGATAATATCAATGTATACTGACCAACATAGCCATGTGAAGTTCTTCTCTTATTTTCTTTAAAGAACCAATATCATCCCATGTAACATTGGGCACTGTAACAAACCCTTCTCTTTTGGACGAAGGAACCACTTTCTTTAAAGCTTCTTTGAAATCGTTTAATTCAATTTGAATTTCACTCACTTCATTTATTGAAGTAAAATTATCTGAACGAAGCAATTTTAATGTATCTTTGATTTTGTTCTTGTTTGAAGATAGCAACTGCTCAGTCTCATCAAGCTTATCATCATCAGATATTACTTGCAATCTCTTTTTTATGGCTTCAATAGTTCTATTAAAATACAATAAATAAAATATACTTTAATAAGTAAATTATTAATTAAAATTAAATTTAAAATCTTTGAATGATTCTTTACTATTACAAAATAACATTTACTTTATAATGATTTTGTGGTTTAAATTGATTAAAATTATAATGCAAATCTAAAAAAATTAATTTATTGAATGAAA
Organism: Schizaphis graminum; assembly: GCA_020882235.1. Taxonomy (NCBI): domain Eukaryota; kingdom Metazoa; phylum Arthropoda; class Insecta; order Hemiptera; family Aphididae; genus Schizaphis; species Schizaphis graminum. Next base: position 108,657,603 of record CM037032.1, on the reverse strand, counting down.
ATATTGTGTACAAACTAAATTATAGTCTTTTGGGATATAAAATATTTACTATTTTTAAATTATTCATTGCTCAATCATCTATACAAATTATCAATCCAAACATTACAGGAATCAAGATTATTAGCCTAGTAACATTCTACTAGATTTAAAATTACTAAATTAAAAGTATTAATTTTTATAATTTATTAATTATTATTAAGAAATTCATTCATATTATATAATAACAAGATAAATACAATTTAGCCCTTTACAGTACATTTAATATAAAGAACAGTTAATTTAATCATACGATTATAATTATATTGTATTATTGTTGAATTTTCATATTCCACTGGTTAAATTAACCTAATATTAAATTTGAAGTGAAAAATATTAACTAGGTTCCCCATCAGCTTTTACAAATATTTTAATTATGAAGCAGGTTATTGTACAAATGAACAATTTTAAAATGCACATACAACTTAGATAAAACATTTACCTTAAGAGGACGCTATACCCTCATGTACTGTCTCTGTCTTACTAAAATATATCATAATAAATTTACATTCAGCAGAACACATATTGTGATGTTAGCTTTAATATGAAAGTAAATTTTTAAAATTTTAAGGTACGAAATTAACTAGAAAATACATATGCTATTATTGATATTTAGTTATGTAAAATATTGTAATTTTAAAATGTTCATAACTCACTTTAAAATGATAATATCAATAAAAGCATATGTAATTTTCTAGATAATATTCTAACATTTAAATTTGATTTACTCTAATATTGAATGCGAATTTGCTATGATGTACAATAGAGACTACATGCGGGTAAGGCGTCCTTTTAAAATTTGATAATAGGTCAATACACTCTAATGTTAAAGCATGATAAAATTAGTTATTCTAAACATCATATTTGCTATATGTTATGCACCAATACAACAGACACAACAAATGTGGGTTAAACTTTTTTTATGTCATTGTTAATGTGAGAACCAAAATAATATTTGAACATCAACTAAAAACTGAATGATTGTAATAATAAATGTTAAATAATCATAATTTTTATTACATTGATCTAATATGGACAATATGGTACACAATTAAAAATTAGAGCATATTATGTATAGCAGTGGTTTTTAACCGTGCCGTGAGCACTCTTGAAGTGTACTGCGAAAAATCTATTAATAATTGTATTAGTATGTATTTATAGGTATATATATAAAATGTTTTACATATTATATGGATTGGTGTGCCGTAAAAATTTTGAAGGAGATGAAGTGTGTCGCATGGTTAAAAAGGTTGAAAACTACTGATGTATAGTATGCCAAAAATAAAAGTACCCTGCTGAAAACCCTGTTTGTTTTGCCTCAAGGATTATCCTGTTTTAGAATAATTAGTTATGGCACAATACAAAATATTCATTTTACTTTTCAAATATATAAATATACAAAATAAAATTGGGATATCCAAGACTTTATATTAACTAATTAAAAAATTAGAAATTATGTAATACAGTACATATTTTTAACTATGAAATTAATAAGTATGAAATAGATATTTACCTATTAGCAGCTACAGTGGCTGCTTCTCTTGTTAAAGATTTCAAATCAGCACCAACATAACCTGGTGTTAATTCGCTTAATTTATCCAAACTGACTGTTGGATCAATTCGTAAATTTTTACACATAAGATCTAACATTGCCCTGCGAGATTGTCTATCAGGAATACCGAGGCAGACTTCACGATCAAACCGGCCAGCTCGTCTCAATGCTGGATCTAAACTGTCAGGACGATTCGTAGCGCCAATCACAATTACTTTGTCATCATCTTTTAAATCTAATATCAAATTCATATACAATTTGTATAAATCATTTTGTTTAATAAATTAGTATTCTCACTGTCTAAGGATGATAGTAATTGAGCGACAATTCTACGTTCCATATCACGTGAAGTGGTTTCTCTATGTGGAGAAATTGAGTCTACTTCATCAATGAACAGAACACAAGGTGCCGATTTAACAGCAGTTTCAAACAATTTTCTTACTCGTTTTTCCGACTCTCCACTTATACCGACAACTAGTTGTGGAGCAGCAATACTTATTAATGGAATCTTTAGCTCCTAAAATGTTAAAGATTATTAATACTAAACAATATTAATGAAAAACAATACATGAATTTACATACTCCTGCTACTGCCTGTGCTAAAAGTGTTTTACCACATCCAGGTGGGCCATGCAACAAAAATCCTTTTGGTGGAGATACACCTAATGTCTTATAAACTTCTGGGTGTTTGATATGCATAATTAGTTGACATATTTCCTAAACAAAATGTAATATGATAAAATTAATAAAATAATGTGGGGTATATTATAATAGATTCTGGTTTATTACCAACAATACTGAATCACAACCAGCTAAATCATCAAACGTTAAAGTTACTTCTTCTGTTGTACCTAATTGTTGACAAACTTTTTTCAAAGGTGTTGGCATTCCTTCAACAGTTTTGTCTAAATTATTTTTTCTTTTTACACTTTTCATTGGCATCTTGTCTATTACCCAACCAGGCTGTAAATGATATATCAATTAATATTCTTAATTATGAATTTTAATACTAGTCAAATTAAATACTAAATACCATGTTCTCAAATTCACTAGGACCAGTGGCTGGCTTATTGCTATCACCATTAGTAGTTATATCACAGGCAAAAGAATTTGATCCAACTCTAAAATCATATTTCAAGTATTATAAATATTTCCTACAAACAATTATTTATAATAACGATTCTAGATTGCATGAACAATTATTTAAAACATAAATAAGTAATAAGCTTGTCTCTTACACATGATTTAGTGGCCCAAGATTGGTCCAATACATTTAAGTGAATCGTTAAATTAATCAACTGGTATGCAATCCGGCATATCAAAATAAAATAAACATAATACATACTCTTGAGCTAATTCAGAAGCTGAACTGTTTACATCGGTAATATAATGTTTTGGATTTTCTGGAGGATCCAAATCATTTGTAATGTCAATATGTTCGTCTCCAGAAGACATTATGTCAATTGTTGAGTCTTCCGATGATAATTCTTCTACTAGTTTGCCGTCTTTTATATTATCGAGTACAACTAACGCTGAAGGAAACACAACAATTACAAGGAGATAAGAGGTTAAAATTAATAAACCACAAACCTCTAGCAGTCAAATTCGACATAACGCCCCACGGTTTTCTATTGTACTCTGGATACTCTGATCGCAAGGCATTGACAATTAATTCTTTATCCAGAAATCTTCGTTTTCTTGTGGATTGCATAAAGCGGTTCAAATACTGTAATAAATTAATGACGTTTGATGTATATAACGATCAGCAAAATACATTTCATTCAATTTAATTACCTCTTCAACGCGGGGTATAATAAATCGATCTGAATATTGAACATCTTGCAATGAAGTCTTGGACAAATATTTTAAGCTGAAATTTGTCTGCAGTTCGTAATGATGCAAACGCAACATTATGAGGGCGATAAAATCTCTAACCAATTTTTAATAATTTATAGATTAATAATAAACTCGTAAAACATAGAATCGAGATGAGTAAGAAAAAAAAATTTGAAATGAGAAATCGCGAAATGTCTATAATTTAATGAACAATAATATGTGATAACGATAAGCGAGTAAGCGATGCAACATGCGAACATAACCTAACAAAACATACAGATACGATCGAACGAAAATATTATTATCATTATGTGTAACGGCTATTCGTCATTGCTATTCTCCCTGATCGTATTTTTTTTAATCGAACTACCGACGGCGGCATAGAAAAAATATAATACAGAAATTAAAATAATTTTCAATATTTTTCATATCATTTATTTTATATACCTATTTTTATGTTATTATTATTATTTTATGGTACGGCTATTTCACGCATTTATATTTTTTTAAATAAATATTATTATTAAAATGTTATAATTACACTTTAACACCGCAGTACCTATTACCATTGATTTAAGCGGTCATACTTGAATGCTTAATCAAAATATATATATATATATATACATCTATATCTGTGATATAATCAAAATCAATGTTCTATGAGCCTAACACGTGATTTAATAATAAGTTACACGCAAGCAAAACGTTCGCTTGTAAAAAAATTGCCTATATTAAGCTCCTTTAAAAATGGTCTAAACGACTATAACAAAATGAAGCCGTTCGTTTTGGCGGCAAATGTGTGTAAGATCTTAGTTCATGTTTGGGATATTTAGTCATATGAATTTTGGCGAGCACGTTAATACGTTATCATCACCTAGATACATATTTTTTTGTAATCTATTTCATAGAATTTATTATGACCATCGTGCAATAATAATTTTCTTTTACAATTTTTTGAAAATTATTCAGGGTAAAAACCAAAAGGGTGAACTCCGATAGAAATCAACTGGGATTTCAGTGATTTTACATGAATATTATAATACAGTTTAGACGTGATTTATTAATATATTTTGACAATGTAGGTTTTATTAATAAGTAGGCAATGCATAAGGATTTTTTGTGGATTCTTTGACAACCATACTTCAGCCAAATGAATAATACACTACAGTGGGGTATTTAGGGAGGGGCCCATAGGGGCTCGCCCCCCCCCCCCCCCTTGGCCCGTGTAGTACATATTATAATAGTATAACACAATACTACTCAGTAATCGACACTCGTATTATACTTTAATACTTTATAATGTATGATTAAATAATGATTTGATATGAAAACCAAAATAAAAATAGTAAATTGTTAATTCGCATTGTTTTGCGATACCCAGTACAATATAAACATCAAAAGATAAAATCGATGATGGATTATTTTGGTGTTATATCTGGTGGGCCCCTCCCTTGGGAGATTTCTGGCTACGCCACTGATACACTATTTATGTTATAGATAATTTAAAGATATTTTGACGCAGTATTTAACAAGGTGTGAACCTAGTCAAGATTTCATTGAAAGGGTAAAGATTTGCATTTACAGTTCTTTGGTGCAATTTTTAACCTTAAAATCGATGGTGCCATTATACGATTAAACAAACAATATCAAAATTTGTACCGTTCATTTTTGGTGCCTATGCCAATTTTAGAACCTATTTTTACATATTTCATTATGTCACTAACTTCCTATTGTATAAACACAATGTTTATATAGGTGCTACCTATAATATACCTAGTATAATATGTTATTTATATATACTTTGTATCAGTTTTTATATCATCAATTGTCAATTATTGAGATATAAACTATGAATTAAAGAATAATTAGAGTTAAGGTTGTCATCATTAATTATGATTAACCCTGAATAAACTTTTTTTTATGATAAGCAACCAATATAATTATCCTATTGGCTATTTTTAAACTCTGAGGAAAAGAATTTAATGTTTTTACAATGATGTGTTTTTTAATGCGACATGTCACCTTTTGGGTTAGTAAAAATACTTGGATTTTAGATTCTGTGTCTGTGTACAGCATAACTAGTCGAAATAATGCTTCAATTTCAAACTTTAGGGGTGGTTTCCGATGGCAAAGTGGATATCCTTGGTGCATTATAGAGGTGAAAAGTAAACATTTTCCAACAGTTTTCAAAAAAATCGAGAAAAACAAAAAAAAAGTGATAGAAAAACGGGAATTTTTACGCTAAACCAGTTTTCGACATCGAATTTTTTATTTTGCTATAACTCAAAAACTAATCGATGTAAACACTTGAAATTTTTATTAAATGTTTATATTAGCGTTCTCCATACAGTTAAATTTTCAAAGAATTTTGACTTTTTTTGAGCTATTTATAGACAATTGAAATTTTTCAATTTTTTTAGTATTTATTTTAAAAATAACGATAAAATTTTTTTGGCCGGCCAGAAAATCTTGAAAATTTAATGCAAGGTTTCTTATAAGTTGTTCTTAAAGTGATAAAAAAAAATCCGAAATCGTTAGTCAAAATTTTTTTTTTATAAGTGCTTAAAGTTCGAATTTATACGAAATATGTCAAAATTGCGAAAATTTGCAAGTAATTTTGTGGTTGAAAAATCTTAAAATTTTTTTCTTTTATAACTAAGTTTTGAAAATTTGGTACAAGGTTCTCTATAAGTTTTTCTTCAAATATCTGTAAAAAAAACTCTACCGGATTCAGACAAAAAATTTTTATGAGTGTTTGAAATTTAAATTTTTACAAAACCGTGTTAATTAACGGTTTAGCCTCTAACGATTTTTGATATTTATTGTTATTCAAATAGTATAAGTCGTAGATACTTGAAAATTTCACCAGTTATTTAGATTGCCATTCTCTTTACGTGATTTGATTTTCAAAATATTTTGACTTATTTTGAGCTATTTATAGACAATTAAAATTTTCATTTTTTTTTATAAATGTTGATAAAAAAAATTAAGCTGGGACAAATTACATGAAAATTTAATTGAAGGGTCCTCATAACTTGTTCTAATTCTCATTCAAAAATTATAAAAATACATAGGCACAATTTTTTTTTATTAGCATTTGAAGTTCAAATATTGACATAAATTCGTCAAAATCATGAATATTTTTCACTATTTGGTAGTTAAAAATGTATAAATATTTTACTATCAAAAGCTAATAATTGAAAATGTAATACTATGCTGTCCATAAGTTAAGCTTAGAATAATTATAAAAAGTTTGAGGATTATTCCATTTAAAAAATTTTACGAGTGTTAAAAGTTTAATTTTAATTTGAAATCAAAAATACACGTGTAAAATAACGTTTTACTAATAAATAATTTTCGATTTTTGTTATTTTTAAAAAATTACTAAACGTAAGATCTTGAAACTTTTACTTAAATATTTGAATTTGTTTCAAAGTAGAATATATGACAATATTTAAATATAATATATCCTAGACTGATAAATCATCTCCGTTCAAAATCGTTTTTCGTATACAATGATACCTATCATTGCATTCAAATTTAACCTACCCTAGTCCGAGGTCCACCCCACCCCCTAATATACAGCAGAGCGATACTCACCCGCTTTTTTACTTTGAGATGGTTTCTGGTAAAAAATCGGATCTATTCGGTGCCCTTCTTATTCAAAATAATTGGGAAAAAGGTAAAAAAAAATTAATTATTAACAAAATTGATTTTTATACTTTATTTTAATTAAAAAAGAATAACCGTAGAAACTTGAAATTTTCACCAAGTGTTCATATTTTCAAATATCATTACCTACTTCTAGTATATACTTTATGTTAAATGTATTTTAAATAAAATAATTATTACTATTTAATATTTTATATGATGTTAATCGCCTTCAAAATACCGTTAAAAAGTTCAAAATATGTAAAATAATCTAAAAGCTAAAAAAGTTTAAAAACGAATAATACTATAGGTAATAATAATTATATCATTTATTACATTCTATAAACCTACATAAGAAAAATTTAATAACTAATAAGTACTTATTACATAATATATGGGTAGGCATATTTATTATATGTATAATATAATATCTACATTTATTTTGGCCATTGCCCAAAGTTTATGCTAATACAAACATTATGAATTGATGTTTAAAACTATCTAGAAACAAAAAATAAAAAATAAAATTATATAGATTAGCTTTGGTTAATTAATTTTTTGTTTTGGAACCAATGTAAAAACGTTCTTACAAAAACACCTTACCTGTGTTGAGCACACTACGATGTTGCTTGACAATTATTATTATACATTATCGCATTTTCGTTTTCAATAACAATTAAAATATTCAATACTTTTAACCATCAGCCAATTTCTAGAGAAAGATGATAATGATCCAATTTTTGCAAATAATTTAACAAATGTAGTCAAACACAAATTAAATAGCTTGAAAACAAATAAACATAATAAACGGATAAGTAATTTGTGCCTAATAATTTTTAAGTAATAATAAATTATATATTTGTTTGCTAAACAAAAACATTGTAATTTTAATAATGAATACAAAAAATTATTAATAATTAATTCTTGAAACATCATAATATATCTATAAATTATAATTACATATTATTCGTGTTTTTAAATTTATAAATTATTAAAACATCAATTTGTTTTTTTAGCACGATATAACTTTCTGTATAAATTTCTTAGGGGCTCATAAATAATGAACAGGACTTGTATTAGATTCCGAATAGGACGATGAATGTAGTATTAGTTTAACAATGGAGTGTATTTGTGTTTTTGTGTCTGTCATCAACTTTTGGAGCAATAAAAATACTCCAATCTTCTACTTAATAAATCGATTTCTGATACAAAAGCGAATCTTATAAGTACTTTAATAATTTTAAAAAGTAAAAATTCATTATACCTTCAAAAACATCGGTTAAAACAAAAGTTAAATTATAGGAAAACTGAAAAATGTACATAAAACGATATCTTTAAAAAAAAATGTTATTTGAAAATTAATAGCCGTAGAGAATTGAAATTTTAAATAAATATTTAGATACAATTTATTATTGCTAAACAAAATGCAATTTCTCCGTCATAAATTATCTGATTGTCCATATTATATACCTAATATATATTATTGTCAATTATAATTGAAGGCTATTATATAGGAGTATAAGAATATCACGTATTTTAGCTGTGAATAATTTATATTCTCTATCAAATAATAGGAAATAATAAACTATAATAATAATTAATTAATAACACATTTTTTATCTGATTAATCTTCGACTCCTTTGGCAATAGCTGCAGTTGATCTAATTTTATTGTTGTATTTTTTATCAACCTTTTTTTAAGTTATCGACTATCATCATTAGTCATTATTTCATTAATTATTAATAGGTAGGGGGTGTATAGTATCAATTTTGTACACAGTGAGTAAAATCATTTTTTGTTTTGTTAATATATAAAATATTAAACATCGATTCAGATAAAACAGTTTATTTTAAACAAAAATACAATACATTATTAGTATTATACTTAGATATTGATTATTTTTAAAAATGTTAAAACAACAAGTTTTTAAATATATTAAAAAAGTAAATACTATAAAAAACATAATATGTTAAATAATGAAAATCAGCTAATATTGTCAAGAATTACTAGGCAATATCATTCGGGACTAGACATCTGACATTTTAGGAAATAATTATAATCCGTAATAATAAATTAGGCAATGTTCTAAGAGTAAATATGTACTCTGCATTGTCGGTATTTCCTGATCGTGCATTACAAATAATATATTACTACACCTATAACTATAAGTATAAGACGCGACGAAAATGATCGCCAAGACCGTCATAATTATCTAAATTATCATTTTATTTTATACGTCGATGATGGGTTCAGATTATATTATCAGTTATCAGTTTATCACTGTTTGAATTTACCTTTTGATGGTTTGGCTGCAACCGAGCGCGTAAAAGTTTTAATATAGTGTTAGGCGTTCGGAGATATATTTTAAGTATAAATCAGTGGCGCCGAGCCCTATCTTTAGGTCAGGCCATGGCCTGACCACATTTTTAAAAGGGGGCCGGCGGTCAAAGGGGGGGGGGGGGGGGGTAGACGTCTTTGCAATATTTTAATGACAATTCAACATAAAAAACTATGTACCAATGTTATGATACCATGAAATATAGTAATGTATAATTTAAAATACTGTGTTAAGCAAACATTTTGGGAGATTCTGGATAAGGCTTGTGGCTGCTGGGGTGGCTTGTGAGTTGTGGCCGTTGTATTTTCATTTGTCCTGAGTACATTTTTAGAAGTTCGGTGCCACTGAATATAATAGATTAAAGAAGATAATTTTATCATAATATTTTATAATCTGTTTGTATGGTACTATCATTATTGCTACCTATTTTTAATAAAAATAAATCATTTATGATTTTTGTTTATTTTTTTAAACGTATAAATGTATTTAATTTTATTGAAATTAAAAACAAACATGCGCCATTACTCATAATATTGGTTTCATATTGTAAGTACTAATGTAGATATAACGATAATTTTTTATTTTACATTCAAATCAAGTAGATAATACATTCATCACTCCGTTCAGAATCTAATATATGAATATTTCATAATTGCCTGACATTATTATACACTAATAATAATATAATATAAATATATATTACATTATTTAAAACGGATAAAAAAAATCGTTAATAACTTAGCAAAACAAGAATTATCGTTACTGACTATAGTAATTCAATAAATATCAACATTGCTGTTAACATATTATATATATAATAGTATATAATTATACAGCGTAAACAATAGTTTATATATTTATATTATTATAATATGCCTACCGTTATATACTTGTAGTACCTATACATTTAGACTGTGGTGTAATTTCAGACGCATGATTTTTTTTTTTTTTTTAATGGTTTTGTTGATATCACATTGAAAAACTTCTTTCTTTTTGTTGATTTAAATTTATCAGTGTTTATAAGAAATGTTTTTTTAAAACATTCCATAATGTCTGAATGTCTAAACCAGTGGTGGGCAAACTTTTTTAATAGAGGGCCACAAAGTTTAAAAAATTCTAGAGGAGGGCCATAATTATAGAAAAAATGCATTTTGGGTTAAAGCTTTAAATCATATAATATTATAAAAACATGACACTTTTATACTATACAGGCCATAAAGGTACTATCCATATCGATGGAGCCCCGGCGGGCCGGATTAAATACTTTCGCGGGCCGAAGTTGGCCCGCGGGCCGTACTTTGCCCATCACTGGTCTAAACTAACATTTCTAAATTTTTCTTACCATAAGAATAATACTTGAGCTAAATAAATGTATGTCTGAAGTTATGTCAAATGAGGATCATCAACTTTAGACAGCTATATAATGTATACAAATATAAAGTTATCAGTCACAATTTTTTAAATGTTTACAGTATGTATAATATAAATAAATTTCATCTAAAATTTGATATCCATAGCTTAAAAACAGTCCAAAATTATGTCATGTGAGTATGTGATGATAATTTAATTTACGCGTGTATATATACATATATGTATTATGTATTTAATATTTATAGTATACATTTAAGTGTATTTTTTATATATTCACAAGTTCTTGGTATTAGTTATAACGGTGTAGAACATATTTTTAAAGTGTAAATTTTTAAAATAAACTGAAATTAAAATTTGATTAACATTAAATTATTATTCCTTAATACTTTTTGTCCATACATTACCACCTTTTTTAAGAATTAACTAAACCACTATACTACCAATTTTTATTACATAACTATTCAATATAAGTAAGTGAATAGCGAATTAAATATTAATTTTAATAATATTATTGTTCAAAAATATTAATGTAGATATAAAATTTAAAAGACACATGATAGTATCTACTAAACCTGATAGTGATGTGAAAATAATTACCTATGATTATTTTTGAAACTAGTCTTTGAGGTTTTTTAAAATTAAATTACAATCGATATTGCATTTATATTGTCAATTACAAATAAAATTCTAACTAATTATAAATAATACCAAAATAAAAACAATTATTAATATCTTAATTCAGTGTGTAGTTAGTAAAATAGGAAATTTAATACCTAATACAAAGAAAAAATGAATTTTATTTGTCAATGAATAAAAAAAAAAAAACTAAAAAACTAATTAAAAATCAACAATAACAGTAATAAATAATGATCAACACAAACATGTCGTTAATTTTTTTATTAAACTATAGTATAATATTTAATGTATAATGTATTAACTATAGAATAAAATGCCTATAACCTACCCAAGAAATCCTGAGAGAATACTATTTTAAAACTGAAATAGTAAAAATATGATTATTCTAATATATTTTATTAAAATAATTAAATACCATACAAAACTATATTAAATTAAAATGGACAATAGATAAGAAAGCATTTTGTTATATGCCACATGCGTTTTCAATTATATAGGTACTGCACGAACAATTTATTTATGGTTTAGGATTTAATGAGGCAACTACTTAATGATAACCTATTTCTCTAATGTACACTTCTAACGGATTTAAATAATGTAATAACATATATTATGCAATCGTGGGTTAAAGTCCATCGAAAATATTATTAAAGAAAAATAATGTTATTACTACACTAAATATACAGGGCAACGGTGTGTGTACATAACCTGCAATAAGCTCACCACTATATCTACAGGAGGTACTAACTAGGTGGGTCTTCGTAATCCTATACAGCCAAAAGTAAGGAACGTATTGTTTTACTTTCTGGGTGTAATACACTTATATCGTTTACGCGAAAACTGACGAAATATAAATCATGGAAAATCGGGTTTGGAGGTATGTTTCAGGAAAAAATATAATGTTATTTAATAATAAAGCATCAAAATGTAATTATTATAAAACACATAACAAAAAATAAAAAATAAATACCATTATACTTTGTTCACGTGGAATAAAATCAAAACAATAAAATATACACATTAAAAACAATATAATAATAATAATAATATCATGTGTCTTCTTAACCCAAACTAATAAATACTGAATTTTTTAAAATATTTATTTGTTGTTTTTATGCACGAATCATGAACTCATTATAATATAATATATTATTATTGTAAAGCTAAAAATTGTATCATTATTTTATTATACACAGTAATTATTATTATGAATTGAAAAAAAACAGATAATATTATGTCTAGTGACTAACTTTAATATATATAATATACTAATTAATGATTGATATAGTAAATTTACAGTTTAATAGTAAATGATGGGCATATTATATCGTGCGGTTATCATAATACAGGAGGAGCGGGAACGTCACGAATAGTCCTCGAATTGTCGGTCGGAAAATTCGCGATCGCACCGAAATCGATCTATGGAACACTCTCTCGCTCTTTCTCTATATGTATGTGTGGGTGGGTGTGTGTGTATAAATCGTAACAGGAAAGAAAATTTCTATAAATATATTTATATATATACTCTTCGAGGCTTAAGCAAGAACCACCACGTTTTTTTCCATTACGGAATAACGCTAACCGTCGCGACAAATTACATTGTATACATCATAATATACGAGTTTACCGCGGTATACGCGGTATAAACCTATGTCGTCCTAATCCTACATAGCAGCTATACACCTATGATGTGATGCACACACGTCGCATATACCTACCAGCTAGTAAACCTACACAAAATATTAAAATATAAGAAAACGTTTAGAAAAAAAAAATTACACGGTCGTCACCACGAGACTTGTGAGGTGCTACCCGCGGAGGGATATCTGAATGTGAAAAATCTCAGAGATCATTATTATTAATAGTTTTTTCAATTACGCTGATTATCATTACTAAAAAACGGGCAATATATAATATGCGTCGTGCACACAACGTCACATCGTTTACGCGTGTTATATATTAATATAAAATATTATTAATCGTATAATATATAGTACCTATCATATCATACGATGTACCTTTCGATCGTTCAAAACGTAAGAGACGTGATGATTACTACGCACCCACATAAAACAAAAACGAAAAAAAGAAATAAAATTTCAACATTTATGTACACATAAATCGAGGCGTTTGTATATAATATGCACAAACGCGCACATTACAGCACGCGCGGGCGACACGACCTTTTTTTTACGCGCCCGACATATTATCCCGTACGGCAGCCGTTGCGGCGAGGGCACGGGACACGCGACGCTGGTGAATTTGTTAAAAAAAAGGGGGGAGGAAAGTAAAAAAAAATTTAAAACGCGGAGAAATCGGACGGACACGACGACGACGACGACGACGATTTCACGCGGCCGACGAAAGGAGCGCGGCCGGTTCGGTCTTGTTGTTGCCGGCCGAGTCGTTGTTGGCCGCTTTGACGTCGGACGACGGCGGCGGTTGTGGGCCGCCCTTCACATTGTCGGCGCCGGTGCCGCGGCGGCGTCTCCTCCGGCGGCGGCGCAAGCACACGCACAGCGCGACCATCAGGGCCACGGCGATGACCAAGCCCGTGGCGATGGCCCAGTACGGCGTGTTGCGGTGTTCCCACTCGGCCATGCACTCCTTGAACACGGCCAGCGCCTGTTCCGGGGTCCGGGCGCACGCGTCGCTGTTCGGGTCGTCGCGCTCGTCGGCCTCGCCGTCCCCGTCCACCGGTTCCGGGCACTGGATTGGGTGGCCCATACCGTACACGGCCACCTTGTGCGTTTCGGTCCACTGGACGACGCGCCGGCACCGGCAGTGGGCGCCCTGCTGGCCGGGCCGGAACAGCTTGGTGGCGCCCGTCACGTTGAGCCGGGCCAGGCGGCACGTGACCGCCAGCTGGGCCGGGTCCAGGTCCGCGATTTCGCCGTTTTCGGACACGTCCAGTGTGACCAGGTTGGGCATGATGCCCAGCGCCGGGTACGCTCTCAGGTCGCAGCCCCTGAGTTGCAGCGTTCGCAGTCCGACGGCGGAGACCAGCTGCCGCACGTCTTCTACCGGGTTCGCGTTCAGGTTTAGGTGGGTCAGCGATTTGGGAAGTCCGGCCGGCACCGCCTTGACGGCGTTTTGCGTCAGGTCCAGATAGTCCAGCTCGCTGAGCGACGCCAACGCCACGGGATCGATGGTGTGCACCTGGTTGAACGCCAGCCTCAAATGCTTGATGTTCGGGTACGGGGCGAAACTGTTGTTGAGCAACTTGCCGATGTAGTTGTGCTCCAGGTTAAACGTCTAAATTATAATATAAACAGCCCAAAACACCAAAACATGAGAGATTTGCGTTAGAAACATGCAAATACAATTTTTAGATTATTATTTTTTCGGATGGGAGAGGGAATAATGATGCGTCCAACGTATAATAAGTCCTAACGTAAGGACAAGGTATAATTGTCTGGAGGCGTATATTTCACTTTAGGATAAATTATAGTATATCAAAGCTATAGGGACGTTCCTTTTGCGCAACAGTGGTGAAATCAATATTGAATCGGCGTGGACATTCCTATAAACACAGTTGGCCGGTATAAGTATAGGCGAACGTCAGTGGCGTATTTGAGGGAGGGCGATGGGGGCAATGGCCCCTCTGAGAATTTTTAGACCAGGAAAATTTTATATAACTAATGAGTATAGGGTATTTGAGTATTTCATTAAAAAATAAAAATTCCGAAAAATTGTATCGATGATAAAAAATTGGTAAAAATGTACATACATTTTTCTTTAGGGTACATAATATGTCGTCATGCACACTACGTCATGTAGATCACTGGCCAACTAGATCCCCATGGGTCATTTAGTCCCCGGTAATCTAGTTGACTCAACTCAAAGTGGTCAATCACTTGTTATTATCTATGATAACTGACTCTAGCTATTAGCATGATTTTAATAATCCTCAAAAAGAAGTAATAAATTTAATAAACAGTGAAAGAATGAAACAAATAACAGAAAATCGAAATCATTTAAAACCCATAATAGAGTCTATCATATTCTTAGGTCGTCAAAATATTCCATTACGGGGTCATCGAGACCATGGAGACTTTTTTGAAAATTATAATGAAGGTACTTCTATATTGTAAATAAAGGAAATTTTCGTGAACTACTCAACTATAGAATAAAGGCTGGGGATTTAGTTTTAGAAAATCATTTGAAGACAATTCACTCTAAAGCAACCTATATAAGTTCTGTCATTCAAAATGAACTCATTGATTGCTGAAAATCAATAATTATAAAAAAAATTTTAGAGGAAGTAAAAATATCAAAATATTATAGTATTATTATTTATTTTTAATGAGACCAGTAACATCAGTCATACATCACAAATGAGTTTGGGTAAACTCTTTTTGAATTCGCCCCCCCCCCCCCGACATGAACTCTCAAATACGCCACTGGCGAACGTTTAGTTGAATTTTTAGGAGGGGCTTAAAAATCGAATGTAAAGTGACCCCGCACCCTCTTTCTATACACATGCAAGTATAACATACATTACATTCCATTTTTGGAGGGTTTATTGAATTACTTGGGAGGCTAAGCCCCTTCAAACCCCCCCCCCCAATTACCTATATGGGTGTAAGTAATTTGGTGGATTTCGCTATATTATTATATATAGTACGTAAGTACGCTGTGTGTTCAGTGTACACTACCATATACATAATACACGACCCAACGTGGGTATGGTGTCGTGTTATTTTTTTCAAAATATTTCGTCAAATATTATAAGGTGCGAGTCCAGAGTGACGTTTTATACTCGATGAATCGTCGATGATTTCCTGCTGGACACTCCTTGAAGTAGAAAAAACAAACACAGATTTATGAATACCGACTAATTTTACGAACGCGTCTAATTATCTTCCTATTGTTTTGTAGGTCACGAGGAAAGTATATTGTACATTATATAATACAACTTTTTGGCGTGAGTACTTTTTTTTTTTTACTTAAAATCGCCACGGCACGATAAGAAAGGCGCGTGCGAGTATATTTTCAAATTCCTGAATCGATGAATATAATATACGCATTAACGAAATGCACAATATGTATAATGGACGGAATGGCGTGTCCGACGTTATATACACACTTAAACACACAGACCATAAACGCGTACGCGGTCCGAACTTCAAGTAATCAGTTTATCGTGAGAAAAAAAATAACTAACTATTATATTAATATTTATTACGACATCGACGGTGTGTGATCTATTTACAGGCGGGGCGGTAACTCGCAAGACCGCGGCAATAATGCATTTTTCTTATTATATTATGTCTGTTGGCTCGATTTTTCGCTACAATTTTAAGCATAAGGACGGGTGTCGGGACCGATAAGTACTAAAACTGAAATTTAACAGACCGCCAAGTCCTACCAAACGTCAATAACGAATATATAATATTATAATTCAATTTTACGAGCTGAGATATTTGCGTGAAATCAATATACCGCGGACAATCGACAAGAAATCCATTTTTTTTTTTACGCGGGACACATTCATCAGTTCGTTACTGCGGGCCTGCCAAATTTCAACTATTAAATTTATTCGCATTAACGTCGCGTTTACACAAACCTCGACGTCTTCCAACTCGTCGTTGGGTACTGATGTGAGTTCTTGATAGGCACAGTTGACGTACCACCCTTTCGCGTCTTTCGATTTGACGCATTTCGTCCCATCCGTGACGATGACGGACACGCCAAAAACAATGATCGCTGAAACACATAATGAACATCGTTAGGTATATACCTCTGACTAATAATTATTGCGTTTTGTATACGTCGTGTGTAAAACACACGGACAAAAAAAAAAATACGAAACGAATTCGGGTCGCCGATAACAGCGGCAAGTCACAACACCGTAACCGTATAGGTATATTATATACACGAAATTATATTATTTCAAGACATCGTTGTTGCCATTCAACGCAAATCGCAATAACGGCGATAATTACTCATTGGTGGTACCAAACCGTCAAATAATCACGTTTTCCCTCGCCAAGTGAATATTATTAATTTAAATGATATAATAATATTATGTCTATTGACTGTTAACGCGACATATATAGTGCAACAATACGCGTTATTTAATATTGGCAACACTGTCCGATGGACGTTGATTTATTCATCAAAATACGTTTAATATAGGTACATAAAACATAAATGCATAATTAATGATCAATGGTTTCATTAGTATAACACAATTAGTAGTAAACATACCTATTATTATGGTCCGATATCACAGTTCTACATAATATATTTGTCTTTAAATTTAATTTTTAGTGTCGTATCGTATTTATCGTACATTCACATTCAATAACAATAATTATTATGTATAAATTCTAAATTCATATTAATTAATCATTTACTAATTTTTTAGTGACTATAAATCCGGTCACTCAATTATGTTATATTATATTAATAAAAAAAAAGCCATCCCCAGAAGTCGACAATTTAGATAAAAATAATACAGAACAGAATTCGAATGATTATCGAACATCAATCCTAAACATTTCGATTAGATAAGATTAAAATGATATCAAATTAATGTATTTAGTATTATTATAATACACGTATTGTAATAACCTATAAGTCCATTATAACAGGTCTATCAATTACAATCCAATTATTTGTGTACATTCGTAAATTTACTTTAAACTCTATAACAATAATGTTCACGGAATTTTTCAATGTGTATCTTACAGACAGAAGAAAATGTCAATTTATAGGTACGTTTAATACAATATCCGCATTTATATCAATATCAATCCATTAATATATCCATCAGTTTTACTCGGATAAATTTCGAGGATTAAAAATCGTCTTAATTTTCGTGAGATAAACTCAAAGTACCTCATACTAGAAAAAACCTAAAAACTTTGTCAACAATTTTAGCAGACAATGTTCATTAATTAATAATTTGATGTTTAGTACTTCGTTGAATATAGTAATTTTGTATAATTTGTTTTAAAAAAACGTATACCACACCCAAAGCCAATACGATTATAATTTGTAGTACAAGTTTTGGAATACAACACATAATTATATTTTTCCACCGGTTTAGGTGACTAACTAAAGTCACTATGGTTACCAAAACGAAACCATAGCAAACATCGATGGGCATCATATTATTATGATGTCATCGTACGCTTATTTCCAAGAGTTTACGTAACAAAAAATGTTAAAGTAGGATATTTTAGCTATAATAGTGCTTTAATCCGAGCTAATGCCAACGATGGTAAAAAAATCTACTGTTTAATATTTACTAAATAAACACAAAATGTAAAAAGTTAAATAAACAGGTAATAATAGTTAACACTAAACAACGACCATGTTATGGATAAGTTAAAATACGAATCGAACGATTACGGGAATCTGACACATTTTCTATATTGTTATTTATTATTACTGTTATTGGCTACGAGAAGAAATATAAACATTTCGAATGACCCGTAGACATTAATACGTATTTTTTTAACCACACGTGCCTATATAGTTTACAACCTGTAATTTTAATATTAATATATGTTATCTAAAGGTTTCAGATCCCCATAAAGCCAAAGCTATTCATTTTCCCATTGTTATCCTTTATACGACATGCATTCGATTTCCTGTTCGAATTTACTTAATATTGTGGTCACTCGACACCGACAGTATATTGATGCGTATTATTGTTGTGCGCGGCAACTGGTAAGTTCCAAGGTGATTTTAACCTGTTGTGGCTTTTTCTTCTCGTATAAATAATTCGAAGTATAAGAATATCACGGTATCGGTCAAATTGTGGCGTTTTCCCTAACTACATTGAAGACCAGTGACTTTATAATAGTCCAATTTTCTTTTCTTTTTTTTTGTATCGTGCTCTTATTATTCTTCAACAGTTGTAATATACAGTAGGAGCACCGGTTAGGTAGGCGTAATGAGCTTAGAGTAAATATCTATAATTATTGTAATTTTTTCAATAAGCTCTTTCTATGCATTGTTTTAAATATTATATAATAATGAATTTTAAACTTTAAAATTATACTGATTACTGTTGTAATAATTTAGGACAACAGTTAAACTATTTTTTTTTAATTACCTATACGACACCGTTACACAGGTAAATGGTTATATTGACCTACCGTAATAACGATTTATACACTACACAGTAAACGCATATTTTTAAATTTAATTGGTGTGAATTAACACCTCATTCCAGCGATCAAAAAATAAAAACCAATTAATATTCAAAACTGAACTATAGTACAACACTCCTCATTATACCACTGAACTAATAATTTAAGAATAACCTTCGATAATGATTTATTACCATGAGAATAAAAAATTCAATCCTAAGTGGATATACGTGATTTAACAAGCTTGGTTTACATATGAAACAATATAAATTTGTATTAAAACATTAATTAATCTAACAGTCAACAGTAAACATAATATTATAACGTAAAATACAGTTTTAGTTACCCTACACAAACAAATAGGGCTTCGTGGATAGTGAGGGAGCTCATAAAAAGGGGGAAAAGGTTAATTCGTATTTATACATACCAATATACATAAATATATCGATTAAAAGAGTATAACAGTAATCAATATTCTATCTAAAATAATCACGTTCACTCTATTCCATTGTCAATATTATGATAACTGTAAAAACATAACTTTTTAACTAAGATACAAAAAGATAAGTAATCTATCGGATAGAGTCACTTGTAAATCTAATGTAAAACTTATAGAAACACGATTTTCATTACGCGTGATCAAAAATTACAGTAAACATTAATTTTTTTTTAAATGCAAACAATACTTAAATAAATAGATAATTTTATGATGCGATAATTACTTTAAAAAAATACCACTATTCTGCAATATTCTGTGCATCGTGCAATCCGGCTTTTTGATAGCAATAATTTTAGATAATAATTATACCATACTGCTCAAATCATTAATAAGATACATACAAAGTAGAGGATCATAATTTAAATAATATTGAGGATAGCATATCGAAGGTGAATCTTATAGTTATGTAATTATCGATACATAGATTATAATAAAAATATCAGCAAATATAAACATATACATTTATATAAGAATAATAATAATAATAATAATTTTTTTTATATAAATGTGTCATTGAATATTGGTCATAGAATTCGGATTTGTAATACAATACTCGAACGTTATATCAAATTGCATATTATTTAACTAAGTATCCTCTTCGTGAGACATATCTGATAGTTTGTAAATCACAAGGTTCGAATACTGTTTGAATAATTAAAATGCTTTTAATAATAATAATACGTCAGTCCGTTATTATTAAAAAGACTATACTATAACACTATATGGTAATATATACAAATATACTACTATAGGTAGTTTAACTATTTTTTTTTCGAAACTAAAAAAGCCTACAGATTTGTTCTGCTTCAACTAGTTTATATTATTCTTTTTACTTGAAACGTTTTACATACAATTATTAAAGTAATAAACCTAAATTTGGTAAAAGACCATCATTAAATCTAAATTATCACAATAACAATAAAAAATCAACAAGAAAAAAATTCACGAGTTTAACAGTAACATTATATTCGGACGCGTGTATCAATTTCTCTTAAAATTACTTATACCGATTTTCTTCAAATACCACATGAAACTCATTTTATATAAATACATAAATATATTATAATTTAATAGATACAGTATTCAGATAAAAAAAAAAATAAAAAATTAGTATATATCTATCATAATAAATACATTTTTATATACTATGATAAATTGTGCATATATTATGTTATGTTATATTTTTTCAAAAAATGTATAGAATTGTTTAAAATTGACCAGATATTTTTGATTTCCTCATTGCTCTGTTGCTGGCTTGTCACAGCGACTAGAACAAATTGCAGCTGTGATTTGAATACTTTTCAAAATATCAACAAGGATGAAAAACTAGACATTAGAAGATTTAATATATAAAATCGATTGTGTGGTATGTTCTAAACGCGTAGAAGAATAAAATATAAAAATTGTTACATTGAAGGTGTTAAGAGGGAAGGAAAGAGGTGGAATTAGCACATTAGTCATTCACGAATTAAATGTGACATGGTATACTACACACTATTGTCTTTTACTTGCTGACATAATTAATAGTTTAATACAGTCAATAGGACTACAGTCATGCACAGTCGCCACAGTCATTGCCGAGATTGTCAGTTGATACATTTTTACATAATATAATAATATAAGTGGACAAAATATAACTACTATGTTTGTTTATTTTGGTAGACACACGCACGTCGATGAGTTGACTGTATAGCGTGGACCGGTTATTTTTGCGCATAACCTACCACTTGTTGCGCGCGGGAAAGTCATCGTTACACATATTATTAATTATTGTATTGTGTACTGGTCATATCATTACAATACGTCAATATATAAACATATTATCATAACTGTATACATAACAATTCTCAATACAATAAATGAGATACTTGAATAAGCATAATATTATAAATAATATATATTATTTTATTGATAAAGAAGAAAAGTCAGCAGACAATTCGAATGTATTAAATATATCACGTTATTAATCGGTCACGGTGATTATACATGATATACAAACCTATAGTTATAACAATGTTAAATTATATAGGGTAATATTATATTGTTGTATACAATCTTTGCAGGTGTTATTATTAGTCAATTCGCGTGACGCTCCGGAGAAACAAAAAAATAAAATAAAATAATAGTCTTAACCAATTTTCCGAAGAAAAATAATGACGATGGCGATGATGACGATAGACCGTTCGTGTCGAATTTGCGATTTCACGAGATCAACGGGTTCGTCCGCATTATGAGCGGATGATTTTTCGAATCGAGTACGGTCGGCGTAGCGGCAGATGAGGCACGTTATAAGTATGGAAAACCGTTTTTGGTCATCGACCATGCCAACCGCTACCGAGTGCGGTAATCGTTTTTCCTTACACGGTTCACTGGGTAATAAACTAATAACTCGAAATGAGCGTACTGCAGAATGGGAACTATAACATACAAGTTTATTATTATACTTTTTTTTTTTACTCTACAGAGAAGAAAACGACAATCGATTTGTGTCATCGGTAGTTGGTGGACTGTGAAGGACATCCGTAGGTTCCACGGCAGTGGAAGACACGTATACAAATGTTATTTCTTACTCGTCTACACATATACAGTTCATTTAGAAATAAAACGACATATTCACGACCATCGACAGTATTCGGAATTCGGTTGCTCATTATCTCATTATTAGAGCTATATAAATATAAAATAAAAAACTCAAAACCACACCATTTGTATCTTCGATTTACAATTAAAATATAATTAAGACATATTATAGTATGATAGGTACATATTAGTATAGATAATGTATTTTTTCACCAAAGTGTATAAGGTATCTACGGCACATATTTATTTATTAGTATATACGATTATCTACGTATTATATTTGTAATTTATACTTAATAATTATATTTACAATGAACTTGCTGTTAATAATTCATTATAAATTAAATATTTTCTGATAAGAATATTTTTTAAATGTACGTGTTAACAATTGTTGTCACTTGGTCAAAAAAATTATTTAAAAAAGTAATTTGATACATGGTTTTATACATAATACTAAGTATATTTTTACATTAATATTTAAAAGTAAAATTACTGCAACTATGCACTTTATATTACTATTGATACATTTTTTTAAATTATTTTTTTGAAGAATTGACTCACAATAGATATTGTATAAATTCATTAATTTATAGCTGGAACTACACATAATAATATGTGAAATTGCACATCAGCGCAAGTTCTACCTAATAAATTAATTGTGTAATTAATTCGAAAGACAAACGATATACAGCGCATATTATTACGTAGGTACGTATGTTGTGCAAAATATAAATTGAATAATTTAACTATTTATATTATAACCTATTCTATACATACACACTATATAGGCTATACAATAAATATGATATATAATTCATCATAGATATACGTTTATAAGTTATAACTAACACAGTAACACATAAGTCTGATCATAATTTTTATTTCATATGTACCTACTACACTGGCAAAAATATGAGTACCTATATCTTTATAACACAGCAATTTGATTATTTGTAACATAATTGAAACTATAAATCGGGGATATCCCGAGTGCGTCCCGTTTTTAATTTTTACCTTTTTTATAGCCCAAGTGCGTCCGCAGTCTTATCGACAAATTATGATGAATATTCCGAGTGCGTCCTCAGTCCACAGCTGCTATAAGTATCTATTTAAGATAAAATAATCGAACTTTTAAGATACCTACATGTTTGACGATCGATATGGTGGTTAAAATGTACAACTATAATATTTTCATTTGTACATTTATTATTGTAAAACACTGGAAACGGTGGAGAAATTAATTTTAGCTCCGATAATAATTTTGCACGATTACAAGTTAAAACTTACTCAGTTACGGTTAATAAGTGCTATAGTGAAATTGTGTGCCAAATAGTGCCGTAATATTATATAATACAAATTGTCAATTTGCAAATTTTCAGAATGTCATTTCCCGAAAACATGCTTAGCCAACATGGTAAGGAAATAAAAATTATTTAAGGATATAAATTAAGATTTCATAAAATATTAAATAATAATGTTAGACGATGGAATTATACAAACAAAAAGTGTAAAGCATATTTTAAAACCGATGAAAATAGAGATACTGTTATAGAGAATAAATTAGATCATTACCACGAAAAAGACGTACAAGATATTATGGTTAGACAAATTATTCGTAATTCATTAAAAAGAAAAGCACAGGATGATATTTGTGAACGGCCACTTAAATTAATACATCATGAACTTAAGAAAATTAACACAGATATATTAAATAAAACTGATATGAATTGCTTTCGCAAAAGTATATATTTGGCAAGACGATCAAAACTACCAACAAGACCATGTAATAATCAAAATGTACATGAAGTATTGGATTCGTTAGAAATCAAAACTTTTGACGACGAACAATTTCTCATGGTAAATAACAGTAATCAAAATATAGTAGGTAATGTTCTCATGTGAAAAAAATTTAAATACTTTAAGACTTAAGTACCTACTGTTAAGAGTTAAGACTATATATGTAGATGGCACATTTAAGTATTGTACTAATTTTTTTTTACAACAAATGCCTGTGAAAACTTTCATACCAAGTACAACTCATTATTTTATACACATCACCCAGACATATATAAATTTTTGGAAATATTAAAAAAAAAATTCAAATTGATACTAAAATAGCAATCCGAACGGCCACACAAACAACAAAATAACCAAAAGGGAGTACGTGCAAGAAAATTACATACATCGAAGACGATATAAAACAATTTAAAAATAATAAAATAACAAGATTCGATTTTGTCAAAAGAATGGCATTTAAACACCAGCCTATATAAATATATAATAATAACAAAACATTTTTTAATAAATTGTATGCTCACCTAAACTTAAGGGTGTAAGCTTAAATAAATAAATAATAATAATAAAAATAATATTTTTGGGGTGTAAGCCAGTTCACCTCCTCGTAGTAAACTGGGACGCATTCAGGCTAGGTATGTAAAAAATATGACCTTTTTTTCTTGGGACGCACTCGGATGATACCTTATTTTGGACGCACTAGGAACATTAAAAAAGTGTCATTTCGGGACGCACTCGGGAAACTCCCTATAAATCTATAAATGCGTAACAATCTACAAGAATTAATTAGTTATCCTTATCGGTTAGCAAAAAAAATAAATATCACGTATATATAAAGTCGCAGAAAGTCATTTTCGGTACCAATCATTATACACAAATAATTACTCAAAATAATTTAAGAAATGTGGCAAATACATAAATAACGAGCAAATAGTGATATAATTTAGCTATATTACGGTATCATAACTAATTAGTTATTATTTTTTTAATGAAGGTTTGGGATACCAATGAATGATTATCAACAAATATTTATATAGCTACGAATGGGCAATATAATGGCCTGTGGGCCGCATTCGACCCGCGTGCCATTTTTATTTGGCTCGTGTTACATTTCAAATTACTTTTTAACATTTAGACGTCTATCTATATCTCTTATTAAATTATGTTTTTTTTAACATTAAAACATGTTGTAAATATAAAAAGTAAATAATAATGCTACAGGATTATACGATATTGTATAGGGTATTTTATAGTTAACAAACTTAGAATTTATAAATTAGCTTTTAAATTGAATAAATATCTAGAGAAAAAAATCCTATCAGAGAAGACTTTTAATTCAATAATAAGTCAATTGAAATTAAACGTTAACTGCAAGTAAATCAGCTGAAAGTAAATACGCATTTGCGATGTCACTCGCTGTAAGTCGGGGACAATAAAATACAAATAAAAAATGTGGCTTCCTCTTGATGTTAAAAAAAACAATTTACAGTTCTATTTAAATTATAAACATTTAATTATAATTGTTATTATTTAAAAATTGAATTTTTCATAGACAACTCAAATTAACTTTTTAAACACTAGTTGTTTACCACTTTATCAGGCAGTCAGATCATAACAGTTTTTACTTAAATAACGTGTATTCTACAATACCCCATTTTGAAAATAAATCTTTAATTTACTGCTGAATATGTATTAAGAACACATTAATGTTATTAACCATCACTATGACCTAAACATATTTATACCATTATTTGATACGCCGATTATATAAATACCTATACATTTATACATAAAATATTTTTAAATTTAAACATTTAAACTGATGGATAATAAAAAGTTTCGGTTGATTATATTCAATTAACATGGCATATTTTTTTGGCTTTCAATTGCAATGGTTAGTTTACGGTGACGCGCACAGCTATAGGCCTACCCATGATTTAGCATAGACGAAAGAAAACTCGGGCGTTACACTATAATTCATGAAAATCATCAGGAAATAAGGAAATCTATTCTCGGCCATTGTCGAACTGTTATAATGCTGCAGCTGCTATTATTATTGTTATTATCATGTTCCCTATTGATAAACAACATAGATTCTATGAACCATGTCCTCGTCCAGCAGGGAGTGTGATGCAAAAGAAAGTGGAGAAAATACGGCAAAGCGATGGAAATATTCGAATATATAATGTTATGAAAAATGAAAAAAAAAACTAAATTGCACTTTCTAATCGAATTTGTTGTCAAAGCACTTATATTGTACAGTCTCTAAGTCATTATTATAAAGTCTATATAGATCCACTTTTACAGCCTTACCTATAAAAGTACTTACTAATATAGGTAATACATATACAATTGCAGTAAACATTATAAACAAGTGGTATTCTCTTTATAGATACTATATATAAGCATTATAAACTAAGAGTTGACAGATCTTTTATCATAATTTTATAGATACTCAAAAGAGAACGTATTACAATTATGAATTTTTAATTTTTTTTTCTATTCATATAATTTTATACATCACAGAAGTCAATACAATTTATATTTTACCCGCTTAATAACTGCTATTTAAAAAACAAATGTTAGTTATTTTCGAGGTTATTTTAATAAATTTAGAAATATTCAAATAAGATAGGTAGGTATAGGTATTAACCATATTTATACAAATGTATTATATTTTTTCTTTATAATTCTAATTAATTTTTAATTGTGATTAATAATACTTAAAATATTTAAAGAAAAACATTACGCACACTATATAGATTTATCTAAAATATTTCGGAAACCTTGACTACCTACAACCTAAACCTAACGTTTTTTTTTAAACAACACAACAATTTATAATAATTTCAAAAAGACATTATTACGTTAAGATCACAAATTATATTAAAACGTATTACCAAGAACCAAGGATAGGTTGCGAATGTACAACTATACTTTATTACTACATTTAACTTATATTATTATTATATCTCATTACCTATTACACTATTTATGAACATTAAATTAATATGAAAAATATTTAGTGTTTATTTGTTTGTTTCCGTATAAACAGCTTTTTTGTTTAATATCCATTTAAATTTTTAAAAATGTCTTTTATAGTTTTATCAAAAAGTTATATTAATATTGTGATGATATTATTACTTTCAAATTCAAAATAATAATTATACACTTGAGTGTGCAGTAATGAGGATATAACACGGCAAGAATAACAATAATACTCAGAAGTCTGTGTTTTATCAGTATTATTTTTTTTTTAAGTGTTTAAACTTATTTTTATTATGATCACCAGATCACTAAAATTATTGTTCGTCACGTGCGCAAAGACCGTATTTTAGAAAATACAAACGATAAATGTGTGTATTGTACTCACTTAAAATTCCAATTGTCATCATATTGTGTGTTCTTGTATTTCAAGACTTTGATGTCTATTGTAAAATAATATTTTCAGTCATGTTACCGTAACGCACCATTACGTAAAGACAGCGTTCAATAAAATTCCGAATTACTGCAGGGTGAAAAGAATATCTTTTGAAAATAACACAACTCGTAGCCCTGAAATAAAATAATTATATTTAATAATTAAAATAATAATATTTTCAGCCAGATACATATTTTTACTATATTAACTCGATTACTTAACTATATATTATTATTTATTATCCTATAAATTATGTGCCAAAAAAATAAAATCAATTGGCTCGAGCCTACCAATATATTTGTCGTCAAAAAAATGGTTGTGATGTTATACGCCAAGCATTTCAACTGGACCAAACATTTATAACATTCATAAAATACTATGCGAGTCGTACCGAAAACTTATAAAAAAAAGAAAACATCTTTTACAAATGTATAACAATTATCGTTAAGAAAGTACATTATACATCATATGTATACCAAAAATCAAAATATAATATACCTCTCAACCAAGACAAAATAAAAAATTGTGTTAGTTTTTTTTTCTCTTTTAATTTTCCAATGATCTTAGTGGTCAGGGGTGCATAAAAAAGAACCAGGCCCACGTGTTCTTTACATGCTTATCGTACGTAATCTACCAAACTCGTTTTGAAGCAGTACGCGATCTACCCGAAAATCATACTGAATCACCGCATTTTTATTTATAATTAATATAAATGTGAAAATGAAAATCTTTGTCAGGCATGTTCTCAAAACCTACTCATCAAATTATTTTTTTTTAAATATAAGAGTATATCACGGAGCAGGTTTTACGCCTAGGTATTCATGATTCTATTAATTTATGAAAAATTGAGTTATTACTTTTTTTTTATAATCGCGACAAATACGCACATAAAGATATTTGTTTTTTCAATCATGTTACCAATTATTGGTTAATATTTGAATTACAAATTTTTTTTGTTGTTTTAAGTTCACACTATTGAAATTTTATGAGTTATTTGTTTTTTGATTAAGAAAAGAATTAGGATAAGAATGAAAAGAAAATCAAAATTGGGTTGTTCAATAAAATTAAAAATTAAAATAAATGTAAAAATGCTGTTGAATGGTAAAAAAAAAGTAACGCTGGGTGGGACAGCTAAGTAAAGTTGATATGTCGTAAATATCATTTAAATAGTAAATCAAAAAAATCAAGAATATTATTTATCCACATGCGTAACGCTAAATGTTAGTATCTAGGTTAATATCAATAACTAATAAGCAACTAAATTTAACACGGATGCATTTTGTACGGACAACGAAGTACACGGAGATAGTATATATTATACTTATTTTATTTCTATAATTACCAGAATAATTGATGAATTCACATACTTGATATTTTTTCCCCTAAACTAAAATTATCATATTCAAATCTGTAAGGGAATCGTCAAATACTGTGCTATGAATGAATGAAAAATCGCCACTAATCAATCACGACTGCCTTTTAACTATATATTGTGTACTTTAATATTATGTATATAGAAGTACGAAAAGCCAAATAACCTAGATAGACTACTGAGTATGTGATCCTATAGAGGTATATTTGTATTTGTATGTTTGGCTATGGCTTTATTTTATGTGTAAACTATAGGGCTCATTTAATGTGGCATATGCCTTCCAATAGAGATAAGTTACCCTCCCTCGCTACACAAAATAACCACCTATGTATTTATATATAAATAACTAATTTTATCTTATAGTATTAATTGGGTTCTATAGGCAAAAGTAGGACGATCATAATATACGTATATGCTTATAAATTAGATAAAAAACTACGAGTAT
Organism: Schizaphis graminum; assembly: GCA_020882235.1. Taxonomy (NCBI): domain Eukaryota; kingdom Metazoa; phylum Arthropoda; class Insecta; order Hemiptera; family Aphididae; genus Schizaphis; species Schizaphis graminum. The sequence goes on along the minus strand of CM037032.1, from coordinate 108,627,964 downwards.
ATGGATATAATTATATGTTTTACCATCTCAGGATTATTGGTAGATCGCATACGACATCAGAACCCAAGAAGTTTATATTATATTCTTTGATGGTCGATCGAATATTTCCGATTTTACAAATAGCAAAAATATAACCATATAGACAGGGTTATTAACTTATTATTCTTATTTTCATACAACACCACGACGTTATGTTTTATCACTTATCAATTTTAATTTACCTTAGTTGAATGGTACAGAATAAATTATTAAAAACTATAATGATGGAAACGTACGAAACTTTCACAACGAAATAGAAAATTATTTCCTAGCGTGATAATTCATAATTGTTTAGATATGTGTAGGTACTTTGTTTTGTTTACGGTCAGTCATATCGTCCGATTATAATTTAAAATTTTAACCAAGGCATACCTTTTTTACTTCATGTAGCTGATAAGTGATAAAAAATCATCCAGCTATACCAAAAAATAGTAATTATAGTACACCAACTGTATTTAAATTTAAATGTATATTCAATATCGATTTGCTCGTACATTATACATAATTAATTGATACGCCCATTAATTTGGCAATAAACCAGACACCCGATTAGTTATTGAGTGCAAACTTTATGATTGAAAAGTATATTCACAAATATTTAAATAGTTCTAATTTTAACAAGTGGTACACTTCCACTAGTTTCAGTCGGACAGTTCACTAAAAATAACCTGCTGGAACTTTACACGGAGTATTTGGCCACCGATGTGGCTCAATTCCAATTGTATGTTATAAATTTGGATAAATTACGAAAAAAAATGTTTATTTGAATTATATCTATATCAATAAGCATAGTTTTTTTTATTAAAAGGTACCTACTTTTATGTATAAGCATTTTTCTAAATTATCACCGTTCATCGAAACCATTTTTTTAAGCTCACTTAAAAATTTTATTATTTTATTTACATGATTTTACTTTGATTACACAGTAGACGATGTTGTTAAAGTTTTTAACGCTGTTCTTTGTATAAAAGTAGTCGAAATAAATAGCGTTGCCCCAGTTAAGTAAGGCAAACAATTCCAAAGCTATTTTAATATACTAATTATACTGGACACCTATCTAAATAAAATATACAAATTTATAAATAACCAAATTTCAAAATACTATAACAATTTTTTGCATTTATAGAAATATAGACTATAAAAATGTTAAACAGTTTAAATTAATAATTAAATATATGTTTCAAATAGATAGTATATTAAATTTACATTGTCAACACATCAGTTAAAATCTATTAAATACATTTAATATAACTCGACTAGGTATACACTATTTGAGTAAATAGTAATGATGATTATAATTATTATTAATAGGTACCAGTATACCTATACAGTGAAACCAACCCTAACGAATACCTTCCAATAGCAAGCGTTTTTTTTTTTTGGGGGGGGGGGGGGACATTTTCACTACTTTTCAAAGAGAAATTCTCCAAATAGCAAACATATATTAATTTAATCTTATTTTTAAAAATAATGACAAGGGACAAAAGTAAAACGCACTTACAGCAAGTATAACGATTAACGATAAATAACTATTTCAAACACCGAATTAAATTATTTTTTATGTATGCATTCCTTTTTTTTACATATTTATTTTAATATGTATTGTTGAAATATTAAAATCATATTATATCATTAAAACTAATTTAACACGATTTTTTATTAGAATAATTAATTTAATCACGATATTAATTAGTAAACACGCGATAGAATACTGAATATTATACTAATGATCTAAAATAAACGAAACGTAGAAATCTGTAATACCTATAATGTTCTCGTGAAGTAAAAACGCAATAGATTGCAGAATAATTTTAAACGTTAAAATGCTGAATATTATTATTTTATCGCTAAAAAAAAATAAGTAGGTGCATGGATTTCAGTCGATTTTGCACAGTTGCCTAAATAGGTAGGTATCTACTATTTTAAACGCATCCAGGCGCTTATAGTCTTTCCCTGTCATTTGACACGCGTATACTAGTGGACCGTTAAGTAAAAATGAGTAAATAATTAGGCAGGTATAAATTTTTTTTATCATGGTACTGTGATTCTTTCGTAACATTTGAATACACTTCCCATGAAGTATGAACAGATATATTATTACCGTAAACCATTGCTACACTTTTAACTGTTGAAATACAAACCAAATCACCGCAGATGTATTTTATTTCGATTCAATGGTATACCTATCAGCGATACCAAAAACAAAGAAACGAGTATATACATGACATTATTGTATATTTTACTTATCTATTTAAACGTTCGATATTAAATACATATTTTTCGAGATATTTCTACTGATATTTCCTAAACAGACAAATTATCCTTTTATTATGAAAGGATTAATGAAGTTGATTATTGCTAATTGTTCGAAAAATTATTCGATAACGATAATATAATATTTGATTGACTCTCGTGTACATGCTATTGTTTTATAACAGATATAGATTTCTGCACAGATCTCTATTGCAGTTGTTAATTGTAGAGACATTAATAAAAAAAAAAAAAAGCGTAGTATCATTACAGTTACAAACTGTAAAAACAGATACTCATACACCTATTTTATATTTTTTTTAATATTCACATCAGCGATCACATAAATAATAAATAGATTAACTAAACAGTTTGACCTATAACACTGAATTCAACATCCTATCATCCCGATAACAAGTTTTATTTTAGATAATAGTACCTAATTAGAAATCATGAGCTACTGCTCTACTCGCGACTTTATTTTTAAGTTTTCTTTAGTACGACATTCGGTTGGAATATGCCTAATAGTTTATAATTAGGTAAACTCCACATGAAAGGCATCACATTGTTGGCCCTTTTTTTTAATCGTTAAGGAAACTACGCGTTACATCAACATTGGTATGACCGATATGTAACCTACAACAATGTTTTTTTTTAACATTGGACTTTGTCTAGATATTTTTTTAGTGGGTAGACCGGACCTCACCATATAATATAATTACTTTATCGATAGTCTCATAGATGAAAATCTAATGATATGATGTGTGCTTATCGGAAGCTTAAACAAACGTCAAACGCTATTTTCAATAATATAATGTTTTGTGTTATCTCATTTTTTCATTCTAGAAAATAATAGGTACCACATTTTTTATAATAATAATGTAGACTACCTATTGTATTGAAAATGTGGTGAGTACCGTGCAGACCTTGAGAATATGTGGACCACGTTAAAAAATCCGTATAAAAAATTGTTATTTTAAAGATAATATGATGTATTTGTCATTATGTAACCATAGAAGTGGAATTAATTTAGGCAATAAAAGTATGACACAAAATAAACAGCAGAACATTATTACAGGATATTCATCAATAATATGACAAATGACGATATTTATAGTTCTGTCTTGAGAACGTATTAATAGGTATTTATCATACATAATATGTAATATTAAAATACGTTATTTATTTTACTCGATATGTGTATATATTATACTACGGAACATTAAATACCTATAAGTATGCCAAACGCATGAAAAACTAAATTTAATTTTAGGTAGGTACACAATGTGTTCAGTAGGTACGGGAAGTGAACAACATACAAATATCTAAAAAAAACTTCAGAAAAAAAATAATTCAATATGGTTCTATTAAATATTTTCTATTTAAAAATCAATTTTAGCAATTCCCAATGACTGGCAAGTGGCAATCGAGATGCATTATGAGTTGAAAAAAAATATAGGACAATATCTATAGTTAGGTGCAATGGTTCAATGAATTTATTTTATGATTGATAAAAAAAACCAAAGAAAAAATGTTTCTTCATTTTACGATATAGGTAGAATTGTGTATTTATCAATTTAAATAACTATTTAAAAATAATTTTTAAACAGTACCTATATTATATGAATTAAATCATAATAAATTATAATATTTAATATATAAAATCATAAGTATAATTTCTGTGATTATTATTTATATTTTTAATTCATTTTTATCAAATTTAACTATATTGTGCTATATATAAAAATATAGTTAAATATTATTCATGTATATTATGTTCACGTAATATTATGTTCTTTAATGAAGGTAAAATTAGTAAAGGTAAGCATCATGAATATATAGTAAAATAACTATAACGTATAATACATATGACATTAAAGATTATTAAGTTTTAAATTTATAATGGGTAACATAACAATTATTATAAATACACACATTCGATTATTAATTCGTTAAATTATAAGCTACGATATTTTAGTTGACAATTATTTAAACAAATATAGATAATAATAATATATTTTAAAGGTACCTGTGTATAAAAATGTTAAAGTCGTTGACCTTATTATATTTTGCAGACAATTCGTTAGATCAGAAGCATTGACGAGAATATACACGAGTGTCTTTAAGGTTATAAAGTAGTGCCTCGAGTGGGGGTGGTACACATGAAATTTGCTACCACTTTTGCCAAACGGTCGACGAGAATGATTTTGAGCGCGCCAAAAAACAGCTGCAGCGGTAAAATGAAAAAAAAATAGGCCTCTTGTCCATTTGGTCCGTTTGCAATGAACACGATATATGTATTATTATTACTATTATTAAATACCTGGTGGTTGGAAAGCGAGAGGGGCAGATGGTCGGAAATCGCGTGCGTCTATACGCAGTGAGAGGCACACAACGGTCGCGGACACACAAAAGAATACCCCGCGTTACACCAGCACACCACCGGGGCCGAATTATAATACACGAAATCCAAACGTCCCTTCGACTCTCGTTCTCGCATTATATTAATAATCTATAGCGATGGTGGCGTACTATATCGTGTGTGTGTGTAATAATACCCGCGTCATGTTTTTTAAAGCACAATGGCGCGGGCGGCTATATTATAATGTCGAGAAACAAACGAGACGTTTATTTTATCGATAAGAGAGCAAAACAAAATTAAATGAAATTTACACCGTTGTGCGTACAGCGTGTACAATATTATTATATTATTAAGTATATATATATATATATTATATATAAGTATATACAGTGGTGGTACTGTGACGCCGAGACAATAATACAATATATGACGACGATGTACCCAGCATACGCGGCTTTAGAATTAAATAGGGATATATGTGGGGTATATTATTTTGCAACGTGTGTTGATGTACTTGTTTGGTTAACACCTACGCCTAAAATGATTCAACTATATAATATTGTGTACAATATACAAAAACTGTTTAAATGATAGTAAAATACGGTAAAATACTAAAAAAAGGTATTTTTTTTTCAACACGTATGCACCAACAACCGTGAGCTTATCGTAGAAAATATTAGAAATGTATACATTTTGTGTACTCGATGAAACCATTCAAAAATATTACGACATTTTGACACTTATGCATTGTTGCATTCATGAATAATCTACACGTCTATTCTTTAAAAAATAAATCCTTTAATATTATTACGAAAACTGCTTTGAATGCAATAATATTTCAATATTTTATTTCGAACTGTCAACTTTAGTTTACAAAAAAACTATCTAATTGTATTTATAATATAATAGTAATTGTTAAAAGTACCAAATGTTATAAATTATTATTATTATATTTAAAATTTAAATTAATAACTTATACTCCCATTTAAAAATGAGTTATGATTAAAATACAGAATAGAGTAGATGAATGAAAATTATGCCTAAATAGTAAATAAAAAACGTTTTAAATAGGTATTCTAGTTTTCGTGAAAAAAAAGAAAACAATACTACAAAATTAAAATTATAATAGTTGTATTTCAAAAGTGCTTAGAAATCGATTACTTGATGATATTAAGTAGTTTTATATATTGTTAATGGGATATCATAATTTTATACTTACTGTTTATTAAATATTTAAATGTATATTTAATATTATTTAGATACAGTATTGTATCTACTAGTTATAACTTAATAATTTAATACATTGCTTTAGTATAACTATCGCTTGATAATATTTCACATTCACAAAATAAATAATGGCAGCTACCTAATGAATTCAAAATAAATTATAGTTTTTTTAGTTTAAAGAACAATATTTCTGTACCTAAAATAAAATATAATATACCTATTATAGAAATGTCAAAATGTCAAATGATTCTAGAAATCGTGTTAAATTTCAAAATCATTAATAATAATTAATATTTTATTTTGAATTGTAAGTCATGGAAAGAAAATGAACAAATAAAAAGAATGATAAAATTGAAATTGAACCATTTTTATAAACATAAATTTAATAAACTACATATTTATAGCCACAACTACCGGACGATTTTGTATGTTATCTAAGTTATCTTAACATAATAAATTAATAACATATAGCATTTAAAATTAAACAATTATACTTAATTGCAATTCTCAAAATTAAGTTCATATTAAACTTCAATTAATTTAAAAAGTAATTGGGTAAATAAAAATCTAAATTATGTTGTAATTATTATTGTACCTAATTAATATAAATAAGTATAATACCAGTTCCTGCAACATTTTTTATACATTTACCAGTTATCCACATTCCACTTAGTTATAATAATTCTAGCTTTCCGAGTATAAAATATAAAACAGAAGTATATAGGTGAAATATAAAAACATTTATACGTTGTCATCATTTCAAATGAAATTTAATCTTGATACAAAAAACGAACAAAAATAATATTTTACCCATGATGTGGAAAAAAAATGTTTTTTTTTTAAATTATTAAAGTACTGAATTGAAAAATGGCCGATACGAAAATAAAGCGTTTCTAGTATAACTTATTATGTAACAAAAGTAAATCTTAACACTAACGAAATGTTTCGTCTGGATAGTGGGTGCGTTTACGATTAATTGGTTGACACAGGGGTGGCCCTTATAGTTTAAATTGATTTAAAAATTTTCAATCAAAATATGCTTTTTCAGATAATTCATCCAGTGTGAAAGTGTGAAACCAATTTTATAATAAGCATTTTAAGGGATCCGATATTCAGCTGTATTTGTCTAACACGCCCAACATAAGAATTTAGATACGATTTCATTCAGATTCAGCTACATATCTACCGACTAATTTGATAATCTGATAAAAAATTTTAAAAACAGATTTTAATTTTTTATCAAGTATTCTTGAAATTAGATACGTTTTTTAAATGTTGACGCTTGTTATGATGTCTCCCTTATCAACCTTACCTCTTGTAAAAAATCAACTACCGGTAATTACCCATTTGGATACAAAAAGTTTTAAAAAACTTACAAACAAAACATTAAACTTGTTAAAATTCGGATTTATTCGCATATTTGTCTATTTCTTAAACAGTTTTCTATAGCTTATTTTCTAGAAGTTGCAGTACTTAGTTTAATTTGTTGTCATTCATTATAATAAGCTATAACGATATTAAATTATTATCAGAATGTATCAAACAAAGTCCATAACAATAAATAGGTATTTTTTTTTTAGTTTCTATTTTTGAACGAATTGTACATGGAATTATAACTTTTTTGTTAGAAATGCATTTAAAAACATGAAATTGAGCACGCTTGTAGAGTGGGCTTCCCTATCTTGTTTTAAAAATAACATTAACTTGATTTTTACATTAAATTATTTTATTTAAAAAATTATCAAATCTCTTGATTGATAAATGAATTATATAGTTGTAGATTATTGACCCTAAATCCCTGAACATTTATACCCGGTTAGTATAAACCCTCGCTCAGTCGCTCCCCTATCCCCCTAATAGATTTTTGGTTAAGATCGACTTCCCCATATTTTTTATTGTTACTCTAAATTCTAAAAAAAAAACGAATAACCAGACTTTAAATCTAGAAGTCAAAGGATAATCCGAAACTAGTGATATTATAATATACATATTAAAATTATTATTATGTCGTACGTACCGTGTGGCCTGTGAGGGTTCCGGTCTCCGGACACGTGCAGCGTTCACGTATGTAAATAATTTGAAAGCATCCAGTGGCTGGTCTATGAGTTAAGACGAACAAACCGTCGGCGATATCAATATCGTATCGATGGCCAGTGGTACGAGTATAAATTTTGAAAAAAAAAACCGTTATGAGTGTTTAAACGCGAAGACGATAACGTAGTTTCAGAAGACGCCAGTGAAATCACACGAAACGGTCGAACGCACGTTGTGAACTGATGTTTATTATTGTTTTGGCAAACCGTTGGCGGCCGGTGAGTGGAAGACGGTCGAATAAAGGGTAGGGAGGGATACGCGACGGATGATTGACGGTAGTGGCGGCGATTACGAAGACGGCAGAGCGCTACCTACACATCGGAACTGCAGCAGGTAAAAATCCGTGAGATTACTTTTCCGATTTACGATAATGAATAATAATAATTAATAACAATAACACTAAATCTGTTATTTGTAGCCGGTAGGACGGGTATAAGTTATATAATATTATATAGGAACTATATTACATTACCCGAGTTATTATTAAAGGTTAGGTCATTTAGTCATTATCTCACTAAACAGTTGACATACATATAACTGATTAATAAATGATAAATTATAACAAAATCAAGACAAGTATAACGATTTACAAAATGTTAAAATCGCAAAATAATTTTGAAAAAGTAATACATTTTCACAAATTATAAATACCACATAAGTTATTTAAAGAATTACAGTTTTTAATTTATTTTGTCTAACTAATAATTTAAAAGGCATTATACTTGTATATTTAAAAAATAAAAGGTAATAACACTGTAGACAATAATTATTCTAAATAGGTACTGTAAGTCTGTAAAAATAAGTGATAGTTTCAATTTTATTATTATACAATCTAAACTTAGATTTCGCGGTTAATTCCACATTAGTATATAATATATTAATAATATTATTGAATGTATAGAAAGAAAGAAAATATATATCATTTTTATTATTATTTGGAATATTTGGATAGTATTAATTAATTATATTTACATATAGAAATATTAGAGTCATTTACAAAGTATACATATTAGTATTTGATACTTGAAATTTAATTCTATAATTAAAGTACCCCTATTTTTTCATTTTATAATCAATTTCTTCCAATTTCGATTCTTGGAACTATGCTTGACGATCATAATATTTTAAAATTTTTGAGATTTTTTTGATTACATAAAAAGTGTCCTAGTGTGGTGATACAAATTTCTATTTTTCAAATAAGAAACCCTTTTTTACTGTATCTAAATATTATTAAGTGGATAATTTTTAAAAAATGTAATGTAACTAATTAAAAATCCGAACGAATGGTTTTTTAGTTATTAAGCTATTAATAATAACTAATAAAGATAAAAGTTCTAGAAAATGGTTTTACAAGACTTTAAAATAGAATTTGATCTAGTGTTAACTAATTATTATACTTGGACCATTTTTATAAATTATAAATGTTGATATAGATATTATATATTAATATATTATATTAATAACCAAAATTTTCAAGTCACCATAGCCCGCATATCAATCAAACCAATATCATCCATTACTTACTAATTAATTATTAGTACACAATATTAAATAAATCAAAGAATAATATTGCTCAACTATTAATTTTGATGAGAGGTTAAAATGTTAAGAATAATTATGTATTAAACTATATTATTATATTATATTATATTATATTATATTATATTATATTATATTATTATATTATTTTATAACAGAAAAAAAGGTTTTCTCTTGAAAAACAGAAAGTTTGTATCTTCAGTCTTCACCACTCAAAAATATATTCTTTAAATACGCAGTACAATAAATCTCAATATTTTGAAAATAAACAGTTACAAATTATATTGCTTGTTAACTGAAAAAATTACATTTGTAAAGAAAATCAATTGTAAAATTTGTATTTTACTTTACAAAATATTATGCTCTATAAATATTAAGTATTATTTCTATTATTCATACATTTATAGTAAAATAAATAATAACTTAATAAGTAATCAACTTGAAATTTATAATCTCATAATTTGTTGTGTACCTATTTGAAATTCTTTTTTTTTCTATACAATTTCCTTTAGGCTCTTTAAGTGCTAGACCGACAGAGTTAAATTCGAGTATTTAAGCGATGTATTGTGAATTTTGATGACTTATGAGTAGGGCACGGAAGTTCATGCATTTGCATGTTTTTACTGAGTGTATCAAAAAGTTGCTGGATGACTCATTCAGGATGAACTAAAAATTTAAATCATAATCTAACGAATTCAAAAATGAAATTTTAATGTTTAGTGTGCATATTTTGAGGTTTTTTAAAAAGATATGCATATTTTAAAATAAACTGGCATTTTACTGCATTTTATTGCATTTCACTTGTGTTATTTTTTTTATAAATGTTTCATAAAAATATTAAACTTTGAGTATATTTCAAAATATATTTGTTAAAAATAATATGTTTTTATAAAAACGTTGCCAACATAAAATAAAAAACTAATTAAAATTAAAGGTCATTGCTTAGTCGGGTTGATAATCGCCGTTCGTTTGTATTTGAAAACTTGTCAAAATCCCTAGTTGTAAATTTTAATTCTTAAAGTAATTAAAACATATTGTATCATGTTAAAACTACATGTGCATATTTTTCACCATCTTTTAGTTACTATTTTTACCAAAAATGAAAAAAACATAACGTAAAAAAAAAATTATATGCATATTTTAATGATTTGAAGCGCATAATTGCATGTATATTTTAATGTCTTTTAGTGCATGAACTTCCGGGCTCTACTTATGAGTGATGACGAGTATAATAATAATACTTTTACGAGTTTGGTAGTTATAGATTGATTGCCTATACTGTAGTGCAGTACTGCAGTCATAGTGTCTGATGCAAGTATGTATAATATAACTTACAATAACTATAGTAAACAATGATAGTAGATGCTAGGTAGTAAACTCACACAATAGTACAATACATAATTAAACAATATTATTTTTGTCTCTGTTTCTTTTGCATTCGATACAATAAAAATTATCCTGTTCTCCCAATATTCAAAACACGAATAATGTAAATTATTCTTTTGCAATCATTTTTATTATTTTCAATTTACAATCCATTTCAATGATAGTAGATCTTATATTTTAACTGATTAAACCATAAGAATAATTATTTTAGTACAACTACTACAACATACTTCATAGTTTTTTATGATATCATGAGTGATGACTATTATATACTATTCATACAGTTTGGGATTAGCTTAGCAATCGACATGAGTAAGTGTAAATGACAAATAATATATGAGCTAATAACAATTCGCACGATATGTAAAATAGATATTTTTGTTCGTTTATACTCTAATTGTTATCTACCTAGCTATTATGAGTCAAAAAATCTTAAATTTTTATACTATTATATCTACTTTGTGTTTTTATGAAATTGAAATATCAGAAAATTTAAACGTATTGCCTGGTAAAATATAAATTTAAATAATATTCAAATTCTAAATGTTAATTATGCTAAAAACTATAAAAAAAAACAAGTTTAAACACACAATATTGTAAACCGTTATACTGGTAAGAATTTAAAAATAAATTATAATATATAATATTATATGTACAATATTGTCAATATTAGATATATGTATCCTGTATACAAAACTAAAAAGTGTACATTTTATTATATAGTACCTATGTAGTATATTATACTTATGAAAATAGTATGTAAATTATTTCGTATCATTATTTATCCATAAATTACATAATAAATATGAATTTATATAATAATAGATACACAGTGTCACAGTTATAAGATTTATTATGATGTCGAATTAAAAAAATGTACCCAAAAATTTCGATTTAGTACTTTCGAAATCTTGACTAGAAATATGACGTAATTGCAAGTATTAAATAATTAATTATTTTTAATACAAAATATAGTTATTTATTATTTTGTTACACTAAAATTTTCATGTGGGTATAATAGTAGTATGAATGGTACTATACTACTACTATTATAGTACCCATACTAATTCAGTATTAAATTTGCTTGCGTAGGTATATTGCAATTAATCCTCGATATGTAAAATTATATAGTACCTATCTACTATATTGCTATTATAGTAATACGCTATAGAGTATAGCTAGGACATAGGTACATAAATATTCGACAAGTTTTTAAAATGTACAACAATTATAGAAGTTATTTTGAATTAATTAAAAATAATATAATATTTATATAAATGTATAAATACATACAAAATACAAGGTGATCCACTTAAGTGTCTTCACTTATCATCTTAAATAGTTATAACTTTTTTGAAAATGTTGTATATAGACATTTAATTGCAAAATTAATTTTTGAAAAAATATTATAATAATACATTTTACAATTATAATTTTTAAGTTTTTACCTTTTTGAATAAAAATAAATACATTTAATTCTATAGTTCGAAGCAGAATATTTTTCAGAGTACTTCGATACATTAAAATCTAAATTCAAACAAGTGATTAATTAGTTAGGTACTACTATTTAAATTTTAAATTTTCTTTAAAGCAGTTTGCCAACACATTGTTACGTAGTGACTATTAGCGGATATTCGAACTCGTTGCCACTCTACTTATTCGTTCATCAGAAATTCAGAATTGAATTAAACAGGTTTAATTTGTCAATATTTCGATACTATTAAATTATACGAGTATTATATAATAATAATACGCAAAAAATCCATAATAATAATATTGTTTGCACGTAGTATTCCTAATAATGCGTCAAAAAATCAAAAAATATCGGATTTAAAATAAGTGTAGGAAAGTTTTAAATTTAATGCGGGAGAATTGCAATTTTCCCACTCGAAGATACTTTCTGGGTAATCAATTACCCCTTTCCCACCTTCGCCAACGATACTTACTGGTGTAAAGAATTATTTTTTAATTTGTATAAAAGTATATCAAAATATTATATAAAAGATATAGTTACCTTACATAAAATGATACTATGTAGTGAATATATAATGTCGTTGATAACACTATCAAGGTTTTCCGCACTAAAGAATTACCATAACCTAAAGCTTTATACGGTTTTTTTGATATTTTTAATAATTAATAAACCGATGTTCCTATTATTCCTTATAGCCTATAAAGCTATACCCTTATTGTCAATGAAAAAAAACCTATTGGAAGCCGGCAGGTGTATATGATAGAACATTTCAAGGCGATATATTTTACTACAATTTTTTTAGGCCCTTAGCTAACAAAATGAATAGACTTATACAAATAATTTCTCATCATGAATAATACAGATAAAATTCTTTTCACGTAAACAACCTTGTAGTATTCAAAATATCAACTAAATATTACAAATATTTAAAAATTGAATTGATACCAAATTGTTTCAGGAAATTCATACGAGTATATGATATATAAATTCAACATTGATCTATTCACTATTGTCTTCATTGTGCTCTACATAATATATTATATTATGTAACTATATAAGTATAAATACACTATATAAAGATTTTTTAGTAATGTATATTCTACATATTTTATACATTTTTTATACAATTTAATTATACGATATCATAAAAAATATAAATAAATATAAATATGTATTATTATTTATAGGGACATAGGATCCTATCCCTATTTTTAGTTTTTATAATTATTATGTCACGCTTACATAATATTACATATACATAATACATTGTACAATGTACACTTATGATACCTAATATTAAATATACCTACCTATAATTATTAAAGCGCATTCAATCTGGCAACTAATAAACTATAAGCATTGATTATAAAATATAGATAATATAATCATTGCTATATAAATTATAAATACATAGTTTTAGATTCTGAGCGGAGCAATGAATTATGAATGTATTGGTATTGATTTTAAAATGATCTATGTTGTTTATATATTGTGTTGGTTCAATTATAATAATTATATCAACATCGATTCTCTTGGCACTAAAATACAGCATAAACATGTTCAAATGTTTATTTCGGCTGATTCGTATTTTTAAATAATCATGTTTTGCAAGCGCATCTTCATTCTACATAGTTCATTCAATGCACATCTGTTGATTTCTTTAAATTAATTTTTCAACTAAAATCTCCTGGTATAGCACCATCGTTAATCATGAATGTCTTGAGTGGTACAAAAGTCGATACAAATGATAAAACCATTAATACAGTTCATTCGTCACATAATAAAAATAATAAATGTTCAGTTTTACTATAATATATCAAAAATATATTTAAAATTCAATAGTTAACTGTTTATTTACGTAATATACGTAAAAGTTTCAAGTATCTTAGTATAATGTTTTGAATTATGACAAAATTAAAATGAATATTAGTATATAATTTCATCCAAATTTGAACTTAAAATGTCTATTGGCTAAATAATTGTTGTATACATTTATTCGATTTTTTGGTTTCAGTGTGGAAAACCTTTTATTAATTGTTCAACTTGCTAAACAAATTAAACATTTTTAACTACAAAGTGATTTATACATTTTTATGAATTTGTCGAATTTTGTGAACATTTGAACTTCAAATGCTTATAAAAAAAAATGTGTCTATATTAATGTTTAATATTTTTAAATTGTCAACTAATAAAATATCTTTTAGCAATATTTATAAAAAAAATAAATTATTATTTAGTTAACCTTCATGATATGATTCCTTTTTTAATCCCTGACCTCAGATTCTAATCTATCTATAACTAAAGTATAACAATTTACTCGAAAATGATAGTTCTCAATTCTGAGTATCTGATATTCAGTTTAACTTCATTTTGTTTGTTTTCACCGTGTATAATTTTTCGTAATTTTTCTCGCATTTCATCATATTTTTTTTTATTTATATTTACTTGATTGTAGTTTTTCGTTAATTGAATTGAAACACTAAAGCACATCAATCTAACTCGGGAGCTCTTAACTGGTGGTCCGCATGAACCCCTAGGAGGTCCCATATCCTTATATTGTTGCTTGGTGGTCTCTGAAATAGATTTTGTTAAACAATTTTATTGATGTTTGTGCATATTTAGTTTCATAAGAAAGTATGTAAGTAGTTATTACGGCTTATACTCGTTGTTATAGTAATACTTTTAAAATTAACATTAAAATATTAAATTAAAAAAAAAAAATTTCGGAACGGGTGTACTTTTTTTCTTAAGAGGTCTATAATGCAATAAACGTTAAGAACCCCTGACCTAACTCAATATCATAAAACTGTAAATACATAATATTTTTTAGCTAATAACTCGACAAAAAAACCCGTTCAAAGAACACACACCTTGAATTGTGCAAATGATTAATATTAATTTTATCAATTTTTACAATACTATATCTGTATATACAAGAATATATTATGCACCACAAGCATTTAAAAATTTTAAATTATTGTCTCTAAAAGAGCATCGTTCGACGTCCCTAAAATCCTTGTGTCCTGGAGCAACAGGATATGCCCAATAAAATGTATAGGCAGCCTCAGCGTTAAGCCTCGACTAGAGTCTTATGCAGACGACGGTTTTTGCAGTGCAGTTTACTAGACAAACTTCGACGGAACCAAATACACACGGGCTTGCAGTGTGCTTATTGCAGACGATTGTATACAACGCAATTCGACCATCACGTCGCTCTATCCTCTATAGTCTATACAGTCTACATCATTATATATATATTAATTTAATACGATACTGGACAATCAGCAAACCGGTCTACATAATATATACAGACACGGAGCATTTGACTGGACAATTTCTGATGCGTTGTTAAATGTTATATAGTGTATGCAATAGGTACACTGTGATTGTGTAAAAAAAATAGAAATAAATCGTACCACCGACACATTGTGTACCGTCCAACTCCACTGCGCGTATTTTATAATAACATGATACGTACGTAGACTGATTGTCTGTACTCTATATACTATGTCAAAGGAAAATTATAATGAAATGGGAAATAAAAATAACTTGATAATAATGATGTATTATTTTATGTGAATATAACAGTGGCGTAGCCAGGGGGGGCTGCAGCCCCCCCTCCCCGAAAAGTTAAGAAAATTTAAAAATTAACAGGTAAAATAATTTATTGTATATATTACTAAACCACCGCTGTGTAAAAAATTGATCAGCCCCCCCCCCCCCCGAAAAAAAATCCTGGCTACGCCACTAGAATATTATAAACCTCACCTAACCTATAAGACGGCATGAGTGTACCTATTGACGGTTCACTTATGGATAGAGATATTTCAATTAGTACGATTTTTTAACAGTAAATACACAATATCTCAAAAAATCATGAATCACGGGTCATGACGTTCCAGCGTATATCAACGTTTTTGAAAATATACCTTTTTACGTAGGTACCTAATTTAAAGTTGTTACAAAAAAATGTTTTACATGCGTAATTTTATAAAGATTTTGATTTTTTTAAATGAGCATACATTTTTATTTTCATATTTATTTTTTTACAGTATAATCGCTGTATAATTAATAATTATCTATCAAATTGATGATTTTTCATTTTATTTCTACATAGATATTGCAAGTTATTCTATACACGCAATAAATGCGTTATTGTCCGAGTGGATCATCGTACTATAAGAATTTGTTTTCTAGAGTCAACCTAACCCACACGCGGCCATGCGGTTATATAATAATATTATTGTCTTTATTGTAGGTATGTGAACAGCGTGAAGTGTTAGAATATGTTATTACGTCGACCATTAGCCAACAAGTAATTAATATCAGCGCATTATCATCGAGTTTATTAAGGTTCCAATGTCAAACTAAATTTATATTTAAAATAGATTCATAATAAAATTTATTCTATCGATATATTGTATGTATTTTTTAAAATATTATAATTAGTATTCATTAAAAAAAATGTTAATTTCTTCTCATTGATGTGTTAAATCATAATATTGTTCAAACCTTTTTTTTCATTAAAATGAATTCAAATATGGAGTTATTATTTATTAACATAAGATTATTCGTGTAATTATCGGTGTACTAGTGTATTATAATAAAAAGTTTGAAGTCTTAATGATTAATAGTTGTTAAGTATTTATAACTAGAATCGTTGTTTTTGGTTTGAATAACCACATGTTTTTTTAAATTTTTACTTTCATTTATGAAAAAAGTCATACCTGTATGTATTTTTGATAATTTTAAATTGCTATAAACAAAACATATGAGTTATAAAGAACCTTGTATTTTATTTTTAATCATTTTGACCAAGAAAAAATGTTGCTCTCTCTTACCATTTTCTAAATTGAAATACTGCAGACTACCTCACTACGTTGTAGATTATAAAAATGTAATATTTCTATGTAAATAATAGATTATGAATATAAATCATATATACTAGTTAAATTAGTTTATTTGGGTATCACATCATGTTCATTGTAGGTATGTTATCTACTTAAGGTATAGCAGTTAAATATCAAATAAAAAAATATTTTTTTTTTTATCTCTTTTACATCGAAAAACGAGAGTTTATACTGTTTACAGTTTATATTATTAAGTACTACATAAAATTTAACGTACCTAAAATTCTGATTCAATTTTTATGACGTTCGTTTAATATATATACATATACCTATAACATAATATAAACCTAATATTATATATTATATTGTAGGATCGATTTTGTTTTTCTTATAAATTATAAATTATAATATACTATAACTATTATTACTATTACTATCACTGTTTTTTAACATTCAACTAGTTCAATAATAGGAACAATGGATTTTTTTTACTCATACATTAGAGTATTGGACATTGGCCTCGTTTGGAATTCTTCACGGGTCCGATTATTGACGGTCGAACATCATGCTAACACTGCATTTTCATTAAACACGAGATAAAAAAAAATAACCGACTGGAGTTTTTTAAACTAATGTATTGTTGTTTGTTTACATAAAACCGCTAACAAGCTAAATAATATATTCAAACAATGATTGAAAAGCATGAGGGGTGTATATTTGTATTCAATTTTTCGGAATGTAAAAAAATGTGATTTTGGGATGGGTGTAGAACATAGTAAGTATAGTAAGTATATACTGGATTGGATTAAAAAAAACTCAAAATTAACGAAAATATTAAAAAACGAAAATGAATTTATCGTTTTATGCACTATTTTGAATAAAGTATAATGTTTATTATACGAACTATATATATTTGTATTTTATAGAACCACTATATTTTTTCATAAGGGTGGTTCTGGTAATCAAACTAAATTATAGTTAAATATTTTTGTCACAAAGATAACATTTTTCAGTCCAAAAAAAGGGGAAAAAACTATTTTCGACGAAATCAATTTTGTATTTTTTGTTTTAATTCAAACATGGATAGCCGTAGAAATGACTTTTTTTTAAATTATTTTGTCAATGTATATAATATATGATAAAATGTTTGTGAATGAAAAAAATTGTAAATTTATTACAAGAGGGGTTTATAAAGTATGGAATGGTTTATTGCTCTTACAGCAATTATTATACAAGATATCAAAATTACATAGTCACAATTTTTTTTTTATACAAATTTTTGAAGTTTAAATTTTAAATTACGAAAATGTATATAATATAATACTAACTAAAATAGGTATGTATAATAAACACGCGATTTATAAAATTAGTTTAAACTACTGTATTACCAATGGAAAATTAGTTTCAACTCAGGATCGTTTTAGATCGTTAATAATGATCCATAATTGAATCCAAATTTAACATATCCTTCAAACTATTACTGCAGTGATCTACTTATAATTGCAAAGTTACTGGGTAACTTTTTTATTGAACAGCATTTATTATTGCGAAATATATTATCGTTTTTAAAAATATTTTTTACATAATTTCTTATCAAAATAAAACAACAATAAAAAATATATATTTTTTAATCGTTTTAATTTTTACTTTTTTGAAGCTATTCGTCTGAATTTCGATTTTGATATATCGAAATACTTCGAAAAATATTTTGCTTCAATATATAAAATTAAAAATGTATACTGTCATTCAAAAAAATTATTACGATAAAAATGGTAATACATAATTTTTTTTAATTTTTACTGGAAATCATGTAAAAAAAAATATTTTCAAAAACGTTATTAGATTTAAAAATAATGAATGTTTGATAAAAGAATTACCCTGCAGTATCCAAAACTATTACTATGATACAACTCATGGATTATTCGGCTCTTTGGATTCGACTAAAAAGATGTCGGCTAATTTGTTTCGGCCCATTGTCCGCCTCCCGATACAGCATATAAAGGTTCCCAGGAATTTTTAAATTGTTATGTCCAATTGAAAAATGTCATAATTTAAATCAAATTACCTGTATGATTATACGATCTGAGAACTATTTTTGTTATGTATTGTACATTTTAATATACTACTAAATACTTATAATTATACTGAACTTTATATTTTAAATTGTTTTAAATTGTCTACCCAAAATGATTATCTTTACTTAATCAAATGAGAAAAAATCGTAATTATTAAAATAAAACGTATTATTATATATTTGTTTATTAAATATTATTATTATTTATTAGTAGGTAGTCATATAAAATGTGTTGGTACAACAAAAATGTAATTTATTACAGTATTATTTAAATACCATTCATATATTTTTAATTATTTGAAAAAAATTCTGTGTAAATGTAGATTATTTTTTAGAAGTATTTAGTCAATTATAAAAACTAAACTTGAACCTAGACTAATAAATTTTATTATTTATATTTAATTATTATTATAGTTACGTGTGACATATCAAATTAGCCATCAGGTATCCACATTTTTTATGAATATACTGTATACACATTAGCACAAAAAAAAAAAATTTGTGTCAGAAGAATAAATTATACTGTACAATCATTACTTTTAATTTTTAATTTGCATATAAAATTAGGATATTTATTAATAATTACGATATTATAAAAGTTATACAACCAACTTCAAATTAAAGATCTGTTTTGGACCTCTGAGCAAACGTAACACGAAATGCCCTTTTTGCGTTTTTGGATTTTAACAGCAAAAAATACAGAATAAGTTATTTGATTTAATTGATTTTATGTTAAGACTTTAGATCTTTATATTAAGGCTCATCTTTTTTTTATTATTTATAATGTTATTTAATTATGCACAGACGCAACTATTACCATTTTTATTAATTAAACATGACTTATAACTTATAAGTTATATTATGTGATAACTATTGACTTAATATATGAAATATACATTAATTTAAATAATTATAATAATAAGTCTGTTATGACTATGATTATTATTATTATTTATATGAATATCAGAATATGACACATTTACAAATTTGAATATTAACAATAAGTGATAAATATACTTATAATATATAAGGAACTATTACTTTGTACAAAATACACTGTTTTAATTGAAAAATACAAAAAAACCCACTTTAAACTTAATTAACAAGAACTTATTACTTTTACGAAGAATGTGTTTATTAACTAATTAACTATAGATATTCTATATGCACCCTTCAGAATACACTTAGTAAGCTTTTTTCGACTCTAAATCTTCAACTATTTTTGTATCAAAAACATTTTAATACATTTTTTTTATATAGGTACATATAGAATGTATTAGTGTTATATTTTTTCACAAATAAGGTTAAAGACCTAATATCAATTATTTTAATTTATAATGTTAATAATATTAATTGTTAAATAAAAATTAAATTTTTTAATTACATGGTAATATAGGTAGTGTAATACCACATATTATACTGATTGTTCATAACTCTAATTCGAACTAATTTAAAAACTTGAACTTATCAAATTATTTAGTAATATCATTGATTATAAATAGTAATCAATGGTAATATTTATGATTTGAACAATTAACAATTTCGTTTTTTTTTGAAAATTTCTTTTGAATGAGTGCATAAAAGAATATTTCACCATAGGTGAAACCTAATTATTGGAAGCGTTGACTAAATTCTATAAAATACACAACTAGCTAATAATAATGATAATTTGTAATATTTGAAACAAAAAACTAAAGGTTTACGATTAATTTGAGTACTTTTTAAAGTGGTCACTGGTCTGTGACATACTTTGATTGTATCTAAATTATTTTTAAAGGTAGATATCAGCTGCAACTATTTATTTTTTATGTTTTGAACGGCTGTATTTAATGCAAGATTAATCACAATCCGTTCCATGATTTTGCTATTTTTTCTTTGCCATTTAAAACGCTTGAATTTGATTTAGGCACTCATAGTAGAAATCAATCGTTTAAACGAATCTGCTTATAATTCTTTTTTTTTATCTAACAATTCGCTAAAATGTAAAAATGTATTACGGTTGAGTATTGTGGACCTAAATTTACACCTAATTGAATCCTAAAAATTTGAAAAAAAAATATTTTCTCTCCATTAACAGTTTTATGATTATCAAGAACACTGCAAATGTCAACAAATTATTTGAATAGTGTCAAATAAAT
This sequence comes from Schizaphis graminum, assembly GCA_020882235.1. NCBI lineage: Eukaryota > Metazoa > Arthropoda > Insecta > Hemiptera > Aphididae > Schizaphis > Schizaphis graminum. Next base: position 108,606,531 of record CM037032.1, on the reverse strand, counting down.
AGATACACTTTAAAAAAAATATATACAATAAAAACATTAAAAACCCGATTTATACATTTATAATTTTTTAAGTAAAATGTTTTATTTATAACGATAATTTTAATATCATGAATCAAATTCACCTATTTTTAATACAGAATTTAAGAAATAAAATTTAAAATCTTGGGTGCTGAATAATATAAAACAATTCTTTGGTTCACAACTCACAAATAGGTATTCATAGTGGTTGTTTTACTCAAATATTTATTTAATATACTTACATATTTATTATTGTGTAAATTTCAATTTAAAAGTAGTTATATGTAGGTATAACTGTAGGTATACGGTGGTACATAATATACATTTTATAAGTAAAAAAATTCATCCAAATTTCTTACCAATATAATTATAATTATTGAAAATTAAAACGGAATAATACAGAAAAAGTTAAATTTTATATGACAAAAAAATTATTATAAATTATCCATAAAAGTATAAAACAATTACGTATGTAATTTAGTAATTGTATTCTATAAAAATATATAATAGCCGTGACATACACTATACAGACATATTAGTATATTATTTAGTAATACAGTATACGCACATATATACAATTATTATATACCTATATATTATATAAACTATTAAAAAAGTATTAAAACTGCAGTAACCATGGTTAGAAAAAGAATGAAAAACTATAAGTAACTTGGTAGTTACGAAGTTTCCTTAAATATACCTATACTGGCTACTAATAAGCCATTTATGACAATATAAAATAAAGTTATAACCATTAACGATTGAAAACGTGAAAACGATTATTTTTATTTTATAATTTGATTGAAATAGAAAAAAAGAAGACTATAATAATACAGGTATGTGAAAGTATTAATAGTAGTGTCAAGTAGTTAATATATTAATATATTATGTAAAAGTCAAGTACTGCAGGGACTTCAACCTTTTTAGACAATGGACTACTGCTACTTATTTTATTAAAAAAATTATTAACAAATTGTATATTAGGTAAAGGTAATTTATATAAATACACACTGTGCGCTTAAAATAGGTTTACGAGCCTCATCTATTACTACAAGGCGTTGAAGATATTGATTTTAAAAGATTAAAAACATTAGGTAACACTCAGGATTCAGGAAGTGAATAAGAAATTAAGAAGGAAACCATATAAGATTATTCGGTAATTTAAATTTGGTTATGACGCTGAGTGATTAAATTGAAATAAATAAAAAAGTCAGTCAGTCCGTTATTCTGAGGTTATAACGATGATGATGATACTCTGCCCGTTATTATACACTTTGATTGATTTTCCCGCCGTATAATTAAATTAGTCAGTCACGGACTAATGAGTAACGGATTCATTAATTGTAGTTTTTTCATTATTTAGACTGTTTTAATTTTTTTTTTTTACATGGGTTACTTGTATAATTTAATATTGTGGTAATAATATTATTATACATATTATATTGAACAACTCCGCTTCCTATACCCTTGTACATAAAAAAAAACGCGTAACGAAACAAAAAAAAATAAATAAAATGTAGTTCCAGAAAAACAAATAGTACATAATATTTATATTTATTCACTTTAATAACAAGTGGTAATGAATGAACTCTGAAAATTGAAATTTAAAAGCTGATATAGCCGTTATAGGTACAACTATAATTATAACACACTAACCGACGGTTAGTAACTATACTACATATAGATAAACATAATAGGGTAAGTAATCGAAAATAAAAACTAAAAAGAGTCGTACATTTTACTTCGATTATCCAACTTAATCTATGGATATACTATATAATATATATTTATATGATCATTAGTTATTAGTTATTGATTAACGTATCAACATTCTAAAGTTAAAATTATAATTTCCAATATTTTTAATAGTTCATTCTAAATAAATTAGTTGTATAGTATAAATAATTTCAATAATTTCTGTCGCACAAAATAATATAGGGTGGGTGCGTTATCCCTACCTTATTATGTTCACCTATTTCTGAAAGTGCTGCCCCTAATATATGTATAACTCCAACACTGCTGTGTTAGATTATAATATAAACTAATATGTATGTTCAAATGTTAAAAAAAAAATAATAATAATAGTATGTCCTATATGTAATTCGTTTACGCGTCTAAACGTTAATTTTTTAAAGTTTTTATAAGTATGCAAGTATGGACATTGGACAGTATGGTTATTAAAATGCTTATGCATTTTTAATAACAAAATAACATGGAAATATTCGTGTCATTCGTGATTTACTATAATACCATGTAGAAAATTAAAATGTACAAACAAATTTTCAAGTGTCTATGGCTATTTGTTTTTAAAATACTATAAAATAAGAAAACAATTATAAGGGAAATCGTTATTCTACTCATGATTATCCAATTTCTTCGAAATTTAAACTTTAAACACTCATAAAAATGTAATGTTTATTTACGCTGAACTTTTTTAATTCCACTAACAATAACTTATAATGAAATCCACATTGTAGACTTGGAGGGCATAGCAAAACAACCGGAAAAATTGGTATGCATTGACAATTTTCCGGTTCCAAAAAAGGTTAGGGACGTAAGTAAATTTTTGGGCGTGTGCAACTAGTACAACCAATTCGTAGACAATTACACGGATACCATAGCACCACTTACTAATTTACTAAAACAGGGGGTACGGTGAAAGTGGACAGATGTAGAACAACGCGCGTTCGAGTCAATAAAAAACGCGCTAGTCACATCACCAAAATTGTCACCGCCCGATTACAGCAAACCGTTTTGTCTGCAAACCGATGCAAGCGAAATAGGAGCCAGTGCGGTACTTTTCCAACGGGGTGACAGACCAGAGGAAAGACGCATAGTGTCCTACGCAAGCAAAAAGTTTAACGAAACGCAAACAAGGTACGCCGCGGTCGAACGCGAGTGCCTAGCAGTAATCTGGGCGACAGACAAATTCCGTCCATACCTAGAAACCCGACGTTTCGAACTCCTAACCGACAATTCGGCACTAACATGGTTGTACAGGGCTAAAGACAAAGATTCAAAATTAACACGTTGGTCGTTACAACTAGCTAATTTAGATTTTAGTACGGTACACGTCCCGGGAATACAAAACGAAGCTCACGATTTGTTATCTCGCGATCCGGCACCGGGGCCAACCGTAGACGAAGATCGACTCGAGGAAAAATTGGTAGGGGCCCCAACAACGCCGACAACCGACATTGACCTCGAGTCCGACCGTATTTTTTCTATGGTAAATAACCACGATAGTGACAACACGCCCCTCACCGCGACTATACACTCGAAAAGTGGCAGTCCGAAGACGCTGCAATTCGCAACGTAATCGCCGGTCAACAGTGGGACAGCCCAACGCGGAACACTAAGAGCGCGAAATCGAGGACCGAAAAATATATTTACTCCGACGGCCTCTTACGCGTAACCGTAGGGTCCCACACATCCGTCGTGATACCGAAAACCAAAATACAACACGTAATTTGGAGGTGTCACGATCACGTCCTGTCCAACCATGGTTAGGTTACCGGCTAACCCGGGTTGGAAAGAGAGGTACCGGGCAGTTCGATAACGGTACTATTGGAAAGGTCAAAAGAACGACGTAAGGTTATATGTCGGTGCGTATCACGTATGCGCGTGCACAAAACCACTTAACACACGTCCTAATCACCCAATGCAACCCAGAACCCCCGACAACCATGGGAAGTTATTAGTATCGATTTAATGGGCCCATACCCACGTTCCGGTGAGGGAAAATCGTATATACTATAGTAGCGACTGACTGTTTTAATAGGTGGACCGAGGCTTACCCCCTAGGCGCAGCTACATCTAAAACAATAATCGAAACGTTAGAACACGAGTTCTTCACACGTTTTGGTTACCCCCGCGTGTGTCTCAGTGATAACGGCCCCCAATTTGTGTCAAACGAAATGATAAACGCGTTAGAACGATGGGGAGCACAGGGTTGGACAACTCCGATATCATCCGAGAGCCAACCCAGTCGAACGCCGAAATCAAGATTTAAAAAAAGGTTTGCGCGCACAACTTGTCGACGGCAAACATAAATCTATTGGGACACAAAACTACCCGCAATTCTATTTTCGATATGGAACAGGTGTAACGAACAGACAGGCTACCCACCCGCGGTCCTAGTCCTTGGCAGGGAATGCAGGAGACCCGGAGATTGGGCGCTATCTAAGTCAACACCAGTTAACATCGAAAGATTGAAGGAAGAGAGGGTAGAGCGGGAAAAGCGCATTTTAGGCAAAAAGATAGTGGTAAAACCGAGCGCGAACACCGGCACACCGGTAAGGTTCAGCAAGGGCGATGTAGTCTATTACAAAGCACACCACCTATCAAAGGCGCACAAAGATTTTCACGCCGGCTTTGCACTAAAATGGTGGGGGCCGGTGACTCTAGCAAAGCAGGTCGGAAAAAGAGTTTTCCTCACTGACCAGCAGCCGCCCCGGAAAATACACGTGTCATGTCTACTATAAACATTTATTGAAAATTTCGTCATTATTATTATAATTATCATTATTCAATTTTAAATTATCTATGATAAAATTTTAAAAAAAATGTTGTTAAAGTAGTTATTGCTTCATTCTTTCGTTCGATTTTTCGAAAAAAAAATACGTGGAATTCTTAATGTTGACTTCCCAAAAGTATCAACTAAATCCAATTTGTTATAAAAAAAATCATCATTTATATACTTAAATACTTAAGTAAAGTGCATCATTATTGAGTACTTATTTTTGTATGCATGTAGCCATGATGTATAATTTTTGGTGAAGAATGTAACAATAAGAAGATACATATTTTTGAACACAAATGGTTCGAGAACTTTAAGAAATTTTAAATTCTGTAAAATATTTATTTAATTATTATTCAGTTTAAATTTAGTCTAAACTCTAAAGAATAATTCTTTTTTTTTTCTAGTTCAGAAGGAAGTTTTTAATTTAATAGTTTTCTAATTGGTAATATAAATATAATAAAATGAAAAATATTTAAAAATAATTAATAGATTTATGTCTCTAATAATTAATTTGACTCAAACGCCCTTAATACATATAAATACAACCTAATTAACAGTTAATAGTTTTTTAAGTGTTATATTATGTGATATATTATCCTTGTGTATTCATGACAATCACAATAGCTTATATCTTTTGTAATTTGATTTACATTATTTAATTGATATAGAAATATAAATTAGTAATTATATTTAATTAATATAGTTCTAATGCTAAATTAGCACATATAGTTTTAATAAAATAATCATACAAATTGTATGCATTTAAACGTTATCATATCATTATGCATGTTTGAAACCTAATATAGATTATAATTTATAGCAAATATACTCAAATTAACATAATTACAACAGATATTTCCAAATTAAATTGTTAATTTATAATCACTAACTAATTTAAAAATTATTAGTTTATCTCATTTATCTTTATCGTTTATCTTACATTTTTTAAAGAGGTCAATAATGAAGAATATTAGTTTTTAATTAATATGGCATTTACTTGGTATTCATTGATTTGTGTGTACATCATAAAAAATAAATATTTCACAAAAATGATTAAAAATATAATAAATGAATAATAATTTAACTAATAATAATTTTAGATCCTTATAGAAATCTTTACAAATATTAGAGTTATTACATAATACTTCTACCACTCAAAAACATTTAGTTTGAAAATCAGATTAAAAAAAAAAAAAAATACATAACATTTTTGTTTAAAGTCGTTTTTTACATAATTAAATGTCCGTTGCAAATCATGGTGTGTTTCTAATATTTCTATCAAGTACTACTATGTAAGTCTAAGAGACAAATGGATATACACTAACATTTTTAATCACAATTAAATAAGGGTGTGGCAAAGCTATATATAATAAATGAGTAATAATAGGTAATAAAAAAAGATACTTATAAAACTAACAGATTATAAGATGAATAGTTAGTTAAAAATATAAACTTAAAATATTATAATTCTTATATATTAAGACTTAGATCATTTTTATGATATAAAAAGCACCAATTATTATTGGTAATACTCCAACAGCAAGTTTATGTGATCCACTAACAAAAGTATTGCAATCAGCAGGTAAATCTTTATCAATAATTTGTTTACATACAACTTTCATTAAATTATTTGATGTTATGTCTTCAGTAGGAACCTTCAATATTAAATAAACCACATTAAAGATTAATAGAAGAAATTGTAAAAATTGTTTAAATAAATTTACCTTATTAATTAAAACTTTAGGTACACTTGTCACATTAGCACTAGTAGACATATTCTTATAATTTTGGAGCCATGTCGACCATGCGTCTGTACTATTGGCGCATTCAGTGATTTCAGTAACGATGCTATTATCAATGCTACTATTTTTGCCACACTATAAAATAATTTAAATAGTTAAGTTAATATGTAATAAGTAATTTTTTTTTCGTATGGCGGTATATAGTCCGGGAGTAGGCAAAGGCTTAGTTCGGACGCCTGTTGGCAGAATTTCTATTTGGGCACCCGTAGGTTTCTGTCATGCCCGGGGGGGAGGGGATGGCGGCCTCTCTCTCCAGACACCGTAACTTGCCTGAAGAGAGGTGCCACCCGTGACCAAGGTTCGAACTGGCGACGGTGCGCATTGCAATCAACGCCTTAGAATGCTCGGCCACTTTGTCCCCCCTAATAAGTAATAATACAGTTATACAAATTGGTTTCATTTTTCATTTTTTTATATCAGATATTATATAAATATAAGAAATAATGGGTTAGAACGTAATAGGTATACATTAAAAAAAAAAATTAATGTAATACAAAATATGTTAAGTGCAATTAAGTTATAAAGTACTTATAAAAAAGATTAATTAAATTATGAAAATATAAATTAGAAACCAATTCTTTATAATTATACAAATGCATACCAGTTCGATTGGTACAGTTTTATTTGGACTATTGAATCCTTCAGTCAAAGAACAATTCACAAATTTGATTAACTTTTCGCTATCTTTGATTTTATTAATACCACAAGCATGTATTTTATCAGCAGCACACTCTCCATCACGTCTACAAGTGAGATTGTAAATTTTGTCAGTGGGGTTTTGTGTGATCTAGAAATAATAACAAAAATATTCTATTATTTTAACAACACTTAAATTAATACTGACACAATAAAGAAAAATATAAATTAATATCTAACTAAGGGAACCAGTTTTTTATTTTTTTAACTTACATTTCCTTGAGCAAAAGGTATAAATGTCACATTGATGAACTTGTTTAGCTTATTATATACAGGTAATAACTGCTTTGAAACAAAATCAACACTATCCTTGCATAACGCTTCATAGTATACTTCAATATTTATGTGTTGTGTCTGCAATAAAAAAAAATTTGTTAATTGCATTTATACAAATGATATTGTAAAAAGTTAGCAAAAAATTAATTAAGTACACAATAATCAATAGAGATAATATTCCCTAAAACTATGTCATCATTGTCATCAAATCAAATATTATTAATTATTTTATCCTATTACCACAATATAGTGGTTAAACAAATTGAATTAAATAATTACTATTAATACACTAATATTATTAATATATTCACTAGATATTTTGAGCTTTAAATGTACACCTATTGGTACTTAGATTTTCTTCGTGTATTTCTACTAAAAAAAAACCGACAGTTCCCTCCATTAAGCAATTAAAATATTAAATAATAGTAAATAAATTATAACAATATTAATATTATACTAAAATAAACGACAATTGCCATTTTAAATTATGTAGGCGTTGGGTTTACAGTAGAACCTACCTATAGTTGTACATGCAACTATATTTGCTTAATTCCTAAAATTTTAACATTACATCATACATACGATTAATCAAATACTATTTATGATAGATTTATATTTTATCTAAAAATTGAAATAAAAAATATTTAAATGTTGTACAACTAAATGTTATTATTTATTTTATCAGGTACATTGACAAATATTTTACATGTTGTTGTCGGTTAAACTACGAATACAGGCAATACAGCTAAAAACAATGACGATCATCATAAACAAGTGTGCCAAATGCGGTCTATTATGCATCAGAAAACAAAATTGGTTTGGCGGCATTTTATACAAAAACATGATAATTACCTGCGGTAATACTAAGAACACAATATAAAAACATATTTTTATACCTAATAATTTATTGTATTATGTTCTTGACTTTATTTTGTTTTGTTTTTATAGATTACTTATTATAATAAAATATGAATAAAAGTAGGAACAATCGGATGATGGAATTATTACACAAATATATTTCTGTAACATCATAATTCATAATGTTCGAATCAAATTATTTTATATTTTAAATATATATATAATATATATAACATCGGCAAATGATAAATATGGAATATCCGAGTATATAAATATAACATATTTTTTGATGTCTTAACATTTATTTACTGACAAAGAGATTATTTTCTTTGTATCTTATTACATCCAGACTACAATAATTATTCGTTATTCATACTCATTTCGCTGCTTTGCAACTTTAAACAATTAATACCTAAAGAAAACGTTATTATTACGTAGAATAGTGTAATAAATGTGTAAGAAAGTTGATTATATATATGATATATCTATTTATGTACACATTAAAAATGTACAGTGAAGTTATCGGATAATAAAGGTTTTGTTCAATTATTACGATTACAATTCAATCTTCACTCGATTACGCCATTATTTTGCTCCGAGTCTATTGAGCTCGAAAATCATACAATTATTTTTGAAATAGCATATTTTTCATTGTTCCATATCACAATGAAAAAAAGTTCAATGCACTGAACTGTTCAAACATATGAGTCTAATACCAAATTATGGCAATAGCGTTTATCTGGTAGGTAAATCATATCTCAAACAACCATTTATAGTTTCATGATATTTTACATCTTACATAATTTTAAAACATAATTAGGATAATGACTAAGCATAAAAAATATGTATCTAAACATTAATTCAATTCATAAAATGAAACATGCGACTAGTTCATTAAAGTAGGTGAAAAGTTTACTTGTAATTGATTATTTTAATAAATAATGGTTATAGTTTGTTATATGTCACCAATCCTATTAATAAAAGTTTTTTTTTTTTAATGACCTACTTTAATGAAATTTGTCTAAAAAATGTATAATAAATTATACTCTGCTCGAATCGGTGTCGGTAGTTTGACGCACCTAAAATAACACAGGTATATACGGGTTGTTTAGAGAAACGTAAAAGCTTATAATGTTGAGGAGTTATCGCACTTCATGTATAACAGGACACCTTTACGAAAAGAGTGAAATGTGTTTTGCCTGTCTATACAAAACTAAACATAAATGCGGTAAATGCGCGTCAAAATTATTTGAAAACACATTGTTTGAGGAGATCAGGGAAAAAACTGTTCGAGCATGGCCAACACCCAGGACATTACAATATAGTTTATGTGAGAAAACATATCTTAATATCTAGTTACGGTATACTATAGCTATATTGTTTGTTTATAATATCAACATGTATAAACATAGAAGCACCTATATAATAATTTTTTTACATATTAGTTATTACAGTATAGAATAAACAATATTAGTGGTTCGTTGATATGTTGACATGCTTATCTTATATAGCGGGGTGGGTCTACTCGGGGATCTCGTCTTATTTATAAAATCAAAATTTATTATTATGAATAAAAAATTTTTTGGTTCATATTTGTGGCTCGCGAACATATTCATGTTGTCCATCCTTTTTCTACAGTATATTATTTACAGTTAACTATTATTCCAGAGCATCTTAAAACCAGGCCTGGCGAGAGGGAGGGGCTGGGAGCCTGTTCATACAAAATGTATTTTATAATCATTAGCAAATTCTGCTATACTAAAATGAAATAATATTATTACAAATTACAATAATCAAATAATATTGAAAACTAAACTTATTTTGTCTTCTTCGAGCAAATAAAATAGTTTTTAATTTAATTAATTTACTAACAGTCGTTAACACGCAAATAGCCACCGACCGCCAGTAATTCAAACGATACACATTTATTTGACAGTTTATTTTAAGAATTATCTTGAAAATATAATTTTCGATGCACGAGTACGTTAAAATATATGGTGTAAGATAAGATTGTACATGGTATAGGTGTAATTAGTTTCTATAATATATAGTGTGTGCTAATTGACAATTGTGCTATGCTATTCAATATTTCAATATTCATATTAGGTTATGAGCGTCATGGATTATTTAAACGATATTTCGTCGATGACAACAGACTACTTAATACAAATAACAGAATGTATTAGTTAAGAAATGTAATGTTAGATCAAATATTTATATTTCACGAATTAGTTGTTACAACATGTTCACACAGACACTGAGTTACGAGATCGCCGTGTGTAAATAGACAAAACAAAACATGATCGTGTGAATTATAAATTTATGGTCTTTATCAACATACACAAATTTTTGAATAATAATTCGAAATACGGCGAATATGCCGATATTTCATATAGGTGATCCTAATTTTATCATAAGTCATCATGACTTGAAATATCCCCATGTTTCAATTCCAGATAGCTTCCCTAGCTGTGGATTCTGGAAGTTTTAGTGTGACAATATTGGTATTTTTAATGTTCATTATTATCTTAGATAGTGAGATATAGACAATTAAATTCGAACTAGTGCATTCTTTGGGTAAACATTTTCCCGTGTACTAGTTGTGACGGGGGGATAAAAGGCTTAACTCACGTGGACATTTAAAATAAAGAAAAGTATTGGTTTTAGACAGATGCATTCAGTTTTTTTTCTGTTAACATTTAATATTTTTGTGTAAGTTTATAAATTGGAAACAGTGCAGATACTACTATAACGTAACAAATAAAAACTTTCAATTTTCTTAAATGTTTCAAGGAATAAATATTTCACGTTTTAAAATGCAATACGTTTCATAGTTTTCAAATATTTTTAAGGTATTTTAAAATGCCTATTAGTGGCCTCCACGCCTACTTCGATCGAGGAATTCGCTGGGTTGGATTTGACCGCCATGCCTTAAACTATCTAAGTATTATAAGTTATAACATACTATCGGTTATCTTATTGTAGGTACAATTATTATAAGCGACGATATCACCAGAAATCGGAATAACAATAATACCTACAACCAAGTATAATAAAACGACAACACTACGATTCGATCAGTGTCCCGTCTGGACGTATAATGCATAATACAGGTAAGGCATAATAATAATTGCAGTGTATTATATATATATAGGCGCATACGTTTACCTGACGATAATAATAAGTGGCACGGATAAAAGACATCAACGGTTCAGACGCGCTTTTCGGAATTTCCGTGCCCGATAAACTATATAATATATGTACGACTACCGCTCCCTTCATCGATACCCCGCTCACCAGACTGCCGCCGTGCGGGGAGACCTTAGTACGTTATAAACACACAATATATATAATATTATAATATATACATATGTTGTATGCACGCAGCTCTCGTTTTGTTCGTCTACCTCTGTGCAGAAATTCAATAGGGTGAATGCAGTCACGCGCGCCAGGAGAGGAGTGGTATTGGTGAAGGGTATATAGTATGGACCACGACGGCGACGAGGGATGGGAGTGGGTGGATTTCGGTTAAGTTTTTTTCCCCCTCACGCCGCGCACATACAATCGGCCGCACGCCCCGTAGACCTGTCTGCGGGGCTGCACAGACTGGTCGGTGGGTAACAAGTATATATATAATATATTATATACATATAACGGTGCGGAGGACCCGCACGCAGTCTGGACCATTTTATTATTCGCGTGCGAAATCTCTCTCTCCATCTCTCTACACATTACAACCCATTCGCGTCCCCCACACTTCCACCCCTTTTCGCTCATCACAGAAACCCAGTTCTCCTCCTCCCACCGCCGTATAGGCTGCTCCCCTCGGGCGCACCTCCTTTCCATAGGATAGTTACGAGAACCCCGGAGCCCTTTACACACAGAACAGACTCGAATTCGAAACGAGCGACTCCGTTACCGGCACAACGTATACAAACGCAACATTTTGAAATAACGTACTATATTATAATGTGACAAAGAAAACATAATTATTTAAGACTCGCGGTATTGTCGTTAGAAATAACAATCTCCTAACGTATAACAATATATTATTATAGTATTACCTACACGATACGTTTTAATTTCACAACCGCAATAAAGAAATATAATATAATGTAATGTATATAGTTAATATAGTGATTATTTAACTATTTTAACTTATCTGAAAATATTCAATTATATTAAACGAGGACATTAAAAATATCAATTTCTTTATTAAGCCAGGGGCGTACTGGCAGATCGGGAGATCGGGAAATTTCCCGATGGGCCGGTCGAAAAATGCAGGGATTATAGGCCGTCTCGGGCGGGGCAGTTTGGTTGTACAAATAACTAACTTATTATGATTTTTAAATTATAATAATATATAGTATTCAGTGTTATAGTCAATTTTGTAAAATTTGGTTTGCGCGGCAATACAATGTGAGTCGTGAACTATTTTACTAAATTATAATTAATAATATGACGTATGCAACAACAACATATTTAAATAATAAAATAAACATGAATTAATTTATTGAATTTTTAATTGTTTTTTATACTATAAAAATGAATGAAATTGTCTTTTCGGATGAAAACCGTTTATAGAAACAGCATGACACAGGATAATCTAGAAGCTTTTGTCTTAATGGCTACAGAAAAAAATATTTTAAATTACATACAGCACCAAACGGTTATAGACCATTTAGCCTAAAAAAGCAAAACATTTCATAAACTATTAATTCCTTAAACCAATAAATTAAATATATAATCTAAAACGTATGATATATCTGCTGTTATTATTTATATTTTGAATATGCAATGGAAAAAATGTGTCGTATTTTAAACATAAATGTTATAATTAGGTTAGACAATGGTTTTTGGGCCGCTTTAAAAAAAATTCCCAGGCCGCTCTAAAGGAGCCAGTCCGCCCCTGTATTAAGCTACCATATTTTAAAACTATTTGTTATTTAAGAAACTTAGTATCACCGACTACTTAATAGCCGAATGCCGGTAAATAAATCGAACATTTAAAGATTTATAAAAATATATGTTATTCGTTAGTTAAATACTCATAGACAATCGTATAACCCGGCATAAGATTACATTATCACAATATAATTTATCTAGATTAAAATATAACCACTTATAATTATTTTATTGTTGTTAAATTTTCAATTTAATTAAAACTGTAAAAAATTGGTTTTACTAATGAGAACTTAACACTGAAACATTTATGTACCGTTACAGCATGTTGAGCTACTAAAGTAAACACGTTGATTTTGCATGGACATATAACTAAGTAAATATTGTCAGTCAATTGTAATTTTTATCATAACTACGCGCAAGTGTTTCTACGATAATAGAATATGTTAGCAGCCGTTAGTCGTATAAAAACAATATGAATAACTAACATTTTCACTATAGGTATAAGTGGTATTACATAACATTAACAACTCGTGTACAAATTAAAACGCATTAAACAAGTATTCACATGAAAATATTGTAGTCTAGGTATTAGAAAAAATTATTAAGGGAAAAAGATACGCCGTAAGTGGTTACCACCACCAATACCTCAATAAAATAGTTTATATAAATATGATTTTTAACAGACAACAGTATAGTAACTAAGAAATAAATTACTTGAAAAATGTACTGTTATGAAATTAAAAATTATTTTATTTTAATGATTTTTACATCAAGAATAATATATTACTTTTTTCAATTTAAGAATGATAAATGTCAATTAATAGTTTTATCAAGATCGATTTTAATCTTTAATATAAGTAATATAACTATTCTTTAAAAACGAAATGTATAAAAAACTATTTCTAAATAAATATATAAATTATTTTTAATACCTAAATAACGTTATCTAAATACCATTTCAACTCATATTTTAAAAATGTCATGATATTAGTTGGAAAACAAACACATTTTCATGTTGTATTTTATCTACATTTTATATTGGTTTGGAGCATGAAACGATTTCTGTTATCCTGCAATGATGGGTTCGTCATAAAGTCATAACAAATAATAAAAAAAAAACCGTAACACTCTTATCTTCTACCATATGGTAGAATATTTGTGGCAGGGGTTATTTTGACTAGCAAATGTATCACAAACACTTTTTACACAGTCACTAAAATTGTATGAGATAATCATGACAAGTATTACACTAACAGACATTAGTTTTTAATAAAACCTATAAAAAAAAATCAATGAAATACTTTAAAACTGTTATGATTCGAGAAATAATAAAAATAATAACATAAACTTTATTTAATAGGTTACCATAAAAATATTATATACAGTCATACAGCCCATATTTCATACGATACAATATGACATAATCACAAATTGTATTATATTTTATTATTTTCATTTTAAAATGTAAAATATCTGAGGTAACCGAGAAATCTAATGTACATTTGGGTCACGATGATAATCACAATATACAAATCCGTCAACCCATGAAGTAGTGCATCATGTGCACTTATGTCTAGAGTGTCTATATTAACTGTTATATTATATTGAAGAGTGAATGGTGGATTAAAGTACGTCCTAGTCAAAGGGATCAAAAGATCTAGTCAAAGATATGTCTAAAGAAACTTTCGCAATAATGAATTATAAGTGGGTGCGGATTAAAATAAAAAAAAAATATATGCGAATTACTAGGTTTAAATGGAAACAAGAAGGCTAATTTTCAATCAAATTCTTTCTTATACATAAGTGCCAAGCGAGAAATGCAAAGGTATTAATTTATTCAAGTATATTTTCGATATTTTTAGTTTGTTGTATTAACACTTATGAGGAACCCAGTGTTCAATTCAAACACTTTGTCCATGCTTTTTATCAATATTTTATAGAAAAAAAATTCTAAAATGTTCAATTTGTACAAGTAGCTCAACATATTTTGAAAATTGTATGTCTAGAAAACGATAATATTTATTTGGTGAACATTTCAATTCTATACAATTATTCAATTTTCGAATGGCCAAAAAACAAAACCTTATATTGTTAAAAACCAGTTTTTTACAATATTCTAAATTTTCCGTAATTATTTTTTCTTGTTTTTCCCAATTATTTTAAATCCATATCCATAGTAATACAACCTACCTAGATCCAATTTTCTACTAGAAATCATTTTTTAAGATAAAATTCAAAACATTTTTCTGACACAAAAGGTAATAAAAAACACATCATTGTAAAACCAACCACGGTGATTGTGGCTCAGAATCCTAAATTAAAAAGTAATAATATATGTTTAAAGTTAAGGTTATTTATTGACAATTAGATAAAAACATTGAGATTTTTAATTTGTTATATTTTTAAATGTAAATAGATATCGTAGTAAACTGTGAATATTATGTAAATTCTAATTCCACACTAGGTAACGTAATAACGTGTTTCTTGTAGATTATATTACTTTACACGTGTAAACCGAATACCAATGGGTATCTACAGAAAATCTTTTATATCTTTGGAGTACATTGACTTAAACGGTTTTTAACATATTCATAAGTAGCAATGTGCGTGTGTTTCTCATTAAATATAAATAAGTGAAAAAAAACAATGTATTCAAAAACATGTACAATAGTGTTAATTACAGAGAGAAAACAGAGGATTCCGACGCGATGGGAACATTCCAGTTGACTTGTAACAATCTAATTTTGTTTATATGCGAGCATTTATACAATACAGTATTTTTAAGACATTTAAAAATTAAAGTAAATATATTGGTATCAAATTATGCCCTAGAGTATTTTATCAAGTCTGTAGGTTCATAAATGTAGATGTAATATATTTCAGACAATAAATACGACTAAATATCAGTAATACAAATAAATAATTTGTTTGTACAGTCTCTTGAACAATTTTATCTCAAACATAACGTTAAAAAATTATAAGCCATTATAATATACTACTAATCATATCACTAATCAATTATAACTGATTAGTAACTACATACAGATTTATGGCTTGCCACATCTATAATAATCTGTTTTCCACAGTAAAAACTAAACAAGACGAAGACGGATAAAACATAATGTGTATTGTGTTGTATATAAATATACAATTAAAAGTACTAATAGAACTTATACAAATGTTCAAGAATTCTATAGAGATGATGGTATTATGCATTTATACTATATTATATAATAACTAATAAGTATAATAACAAAAAATACAATCTAGGTTTTTTGCTAAACTTAGTACAACTAATATTTTAAGATTTTTAATAACCTAAATCAGTGATTCCCAACGTGGGCGCTACCGCCCCCTTGTGGGCATTTTTTATTTTGAAGGGGGCGTTTTTATGAGGGGGCGCTAAAGGGGGCGCTCATCTATCATTTAATTTTTTTTGTTTATAACTGATTGTAATGAAATGTATAACTGCGTAGAATAAAATACCTTATGTATAATCCACAGAATTATGTAGGTATAATATTTATACACTTAAATAATATCAAAATAATTATCTTGACAGGTACTTGACATTATTAAAATGTTAAATGATATTTTGTCTTAAATTAAATAGCTTATTAAAAAATAAAACGTTTATCATTTTAAAAAATTGATTGGGGGGGGGCGGTGTGAGATTTTTAAAATCTAAAAGGGGCGTTGATTAAAAAAAGGTTGGGAAACACTGACCTAAAAAATTAATACCTCGACAAATTCAATTATTTTATTTTGAATAAAAAAAAGTATTAAAATACTACTTTCAGTACTTTGTAATGAAACTTGCACATTAAACATAATAAATAAATAAATATAAAATAAAAATTATGGCACATCTTTTCTTTTCAAGGGTTCCATGTGTATCATATAAAAGATATAACCTTGGAAGAGACAAACGTAATTACTCTATCTGCCCGGTACGTTATTCCCCGCCGATCATCATCAATATAATATATTATTATTATTGTGTTGGCGTGCAGGTTTAACGATCGAAAAGCACACGATACTGATTATGACACGGTATCGTCGCCGATGAATCGGTGGCAATTTGACATGTTACGCCATTTTTCTTTTTTTTTTACACTTTGCAGGGATATACAAATTTAGGCAAACTAAATATCACATAACAAAATTTATTGTATTTTCACTTTATGAGGTAATATATTATGACCACCGATCAGTCTGCAATAATAGTCATGGTCAGCCCAAAATATAAATAGTCTCTACAGAGAGAAATTTATTATTAAGGTTATTTGTAATAATATAGACCATAGAGAGCTCAGATAAATAAATAATATTGGAATTAATTGATATTGAATTAATATTTTGTTTTATTACCTAAGCTCTATAATATAGACTATTTAAAAATATACTATTTAAATATACAACTTTGTACCAACCATTTAAATGCATAGGGAATCGAAGATGTCATTTTTTAATTTCGATTAGGTAATAAAATTATTTTAAGCTATAATCTTATTAAATATTACGATATATTTTTTAGAATAACAAATAACCATCATAGATACTCTGTGTTGTAAATGATATCAATATACTTATATATCAATCAGGAAATAAAACTTTAGCATTTATTATTTAATATATCAGGGAACTATTTTTTTTTCTAAATTAATATTCGAGTTTTTATTTTTTTGTAAATAAAAAAATACTGTAAATTATTATCATTATGTAGGTGGTTGAATAAAAATAATTGTTTTTTACATAGTTTAATTTAGGCTATTTGTTACATAATATATCGAATAATAGTAACTTAATGAATAATTAATACTAGATACAATAATGACAAGAAAATGTATGGAGTGAAGTATAAAAATACGTGAATGTTTATTCTATTTGTAGTGAACTTTTTTAATAAAAAATAACCTTGACCGAGAAAAGTACTACAAATAACGATGTTTAAAGAGATTATTTTACATAAACAAGTGTGTCAAAAATTGACGAGTATTGGATATCAAAACTTTTGAAACGAATTGCACGATAGTTTTCTTTCGGAAATAACGATGGTCAGTTACGACATGTGCTTGTTTGCCAAATTATTTCTTAGATTGTTTACCAATCTACTTTCAAAACTTTATGACCTAATAAAATGAAAATGCTATTAAAGTTGAAGTTTATGTTTACTACACACGTATATAATAAATATTATTATATATATGTACGGGTACATAATATACATACCTATGACCATTCATTGTTAGCATGTATGTCTTTTGTGCGGAGTTTCAAATGTCATCACAAAAGTTGACAGGTGACAAAAGATATCGATTACGTATATAGTAATGTACTAATGTGTATGAAATTATTAAAATGGTATTTTTTTATTTCATAAAATTTAAAGTTAAATTTATTAGGCTATTGGGTCAAATGTTAAAACGTATATAAAAAGTCTTGTCTATTTTGGAAACATAATAAAATGTTAGTTAAACTAAGTTGATTTATAATTATTTTAGGATTGCAAAATGAATCCATAAAACACAATTTTAAGTAGCCGAAAAAGTATTTGTTTAATTTAAATCTAAAAATATTAATTTAAATTAAACATTAAAAAACGAATTAAGGACCATATATTTTGGTAGTTATTTTCGCTTAACTTATCCTATTGAGTGCTAATAAATTGTAATTGTTAACACTAAAAATGACTTAGCTAACTTAAGGCATTTTGACTTTTAATTAAAATTTGAAATCAAATTTTATAAATAACTATCTATATTAACAGATTGACATTTACCGGTCAACTAAATTACAACAATATAATAAGACGGATAATTTTTCTTTTCCTTAAACCGTAAATGAAAATTTAATTACGGTAATTTTTATAAATTTGATAATTATTATATCAGTTATCCATTAATTACGATTTAACTTTTTTCTGGAAATAATAACGTAGTAGAATGATAAAAAAACGACCAAATGTCTAAAAATTAAAATAAATTAATTTAATTGAAATCAGAATGATTCAAAACGTATTTATATGTAAGTTGTCTTTCTATCACATTCCCGACCAAAGTAGAATTTACGACAAAATCTTATCGCTACTAGGCGAAACACACTAGGATAATTAATTTGTTAATTTTCAGAATTTTCACTAATAAAATAAAACACTAGAAAAATCAATAAGAACAATTTGTCAATGAGTACCAAGTTAATGAAATTTAAAATTTTTACTTAGACAAGTTTGACATAATTGTGGGTTTTGAAGTACAAGAAAAATAATAAATTTTTCAATAGGAAAAAGCCGTAGTGAAGAAAATAACAATTATGATTTTTTACCTGGGGTTTAGCTTAAACACAGATACGAGTATATAAACAATATAATAATATATATTGAATACGTACGAATAATGATTATTTTGCCAAGTATTAATATTATAAGTACCTATGACAAGTGCGATGCCATTCTTTAACACCTGTGCATTTGCGTTTATTTTAAATTTAACACTGGCGTACTAATTCTCGTTGAATGCTACAAAACACTGTTATTACCGTATCAATAAAGTTGATGAATTTTACTTATTACACCGAGTGAATATTTAAAACAAAAATCAGTAAATATTTTCAAACATTTAAATAATTTAGGTGGATTTTTATTGTTGAACTATGTACAATGTACATATATGTATATTATGTACATAACTTCATATTACCTGTTGAACTAATTCTAAAGTGCTTAAGTGTATTGGCTTTTAATAAACAAACTGTAACTAGTGCACCTTTCACTCATATAATACTCTAAAACATAATTTTAAATAAATTCAGGCTTTTAATTAAAATGTTTTTGAAAAGAATAAATAAGTTAAAATGTTAAAAATATTGTCTGATTGTCATCAATCAAATGACGAAATACTAAGTATAATTCTGATTAAAATAAATTATATAATTTATAAATGTATAATTATTATCAAAAAATGGGTCAAAAAGAAGTTTTTCGATAACTCGCTGCGAATAAATATTAAAATTCAACTTTAAATCAAATTATTAGGTATTCTTTACACAGCTAAACATATTGGTCACATATAATAATATATATTTAAAAATAATAACTTAGAAATTTTACATGTGATAGATATTATTAAATTCCCAAATCCAATGGAATAAACTTCACACTTAATGGAAAATTAAACCCAGTGGCACAACTAGGGGAGTGCAAAAGTTCTTTAGCACTTCCAAGTTCAAATTTAGCACCCCTTGTTTTTTTATACCTGACGATTATTATTTTAGTGAAATGCCATCAATTGGTAAGCTATGAACAGTTTTAACACTCTACATTTTAGAGGTCTAGTTGTGCTTATAAATGTAAGCCTAAAATAACTTAAAATAAATTTACTTTTACTTTTAAAATAAATATTTTAAAACGTTATTAATCATTAGGTAAATGTAATACTTCAGAGTAATAAAGAAAACAATAATGAATACGTATTAGTCATGAACTTTATGACTCGTGAGTCGTGACTAATATAAAATAAATAAACTTACATTTGAAGTAAATACAATTATCAATTATATTACTAAAAAGTAGTTTATCCTTATAATTTTCCTTGTATACTTAACTGTCAATAATACAAAAAATATTTCTCTAAAATAAGTTTAATATTTAACAGACAACTTTTAAGTTCATAGTAACATTCAAAAAATAGGTATAGACTTCAGTAGTTCACTATTATAAATTTCATAATTAATACCTATTCACTTAATCATAAAGATTAAGTGTCACGATAAAAATATTTAGTAAATAATTGTAAGTATATGACCTATTACGTTGAGGTAAAAATAATTTATACTACTACGGTCTACGATATACCTGTAATGTATTCTAAGTGTATTAAAATACCTGTCTTTATTTAATTAAGAAATAACGTTTGGTTAAAAAAAGTACGACCTAAAAAATATAAAGCAATTTATAAGCCGAAATTATATCGAACAATATATTAAAATAGGTTTCATCATTAAAATTGCCTTTATATTTATTTCAGAACGTGTAAACCCTTATCTCGGTATTTATAACGTATGTTAAATAATTTGTATTATGTATGGTAAGTACATCTAATTTTAAAGTAATATACAATATACCTGAGTACCTGACTACAAGTAAAATGATTGGTTTTAAAATCTCTAAGACACTATTATTTCAGAACATAAAAAAAATAGTAAAATAAAACCCAAATACAAAAATAGGTTGAATAAGATACTACCATATAAGGATTTTGAATTTTGTTCGTTATTTGATCAATCAGACACAGATTCATAAAACAAAAATTTATAAACAGTGTAAACAGATGTGTTAGTTTGTTACCATATATTTACATTCAGTGAATCATCAACTGAACGAATCTAATATTTCTACATAGTAGAGCACAATATAAGCTCTGATAATCAAATGTGTATAGTATATGAACATGATAATATATTATTTAATTATTGAAAGGTTATTTTACGTCAATCTTTCCATAGAATTTTAATTACAATTATTTAAAACCAAATTAATACAAAATGTCAGTTAAGAATTTAACGACTTTAGATATGAAAACATGTTAAAACTATATAAGTTTAATTGGTCAACTATATCAATACGAAATGTATATTGACATATTGTATACTTATATAGGTATAATCCCGTATAAAGTATATATTTGGTTTTCGTATTTTTTAATAATCATATTATTTATTGACATGACGTATACATAAATAATGTGATAAAAATAATGACTAAGGGCGTGACAATTAATGTGAGATGCATTTATTTATCTCATATTTTATATTAAATCAATTGAACTTAAAACAAAATGGTGAGCGACGTGCGTTACAGACAACAGTTTAACTCATTTCAATTATCAAAGAAAAAATCGAGGAAAAAATAGTCTAGTATATCAGTTCAACACATAGATACGAAATTTAAGTTAATATTTAGTTAAATAAATATTTTTTGATTGTTATATAGATACATTTACACAAAGAATTAATAACTACTAGATTTATTAATTATTAATTATACTTGTGATAGAATATACACATATTAAAAAAATAATAATCAATACAGTTTTTAAGAGCAAGCATATTTTATTGACTTTAATAGTATTATAATAAAAATAAAATAGTTAATATGGAAAGCGATGATTGAAATTTAGTACCTACCTATTATAATAAACATGAATTGAGTCTTGTAACTTTGTCATCATTTTTACGATAAATTTTCGGTATACCGAAAAAAACAGAGAATACTAAAAAGTTTGAAAAAAATGTTATTAAGAATGGTTTCGTTTTCCCCTAACTATAAATTTTCGATTAATATGTAATAATATTAGAAACAAAAATCCTACGTATGAATGTTTAAAATATTTTAAATAGATTTTTGTCGGATAAAAACTAAAAAATTGTTAACATTTTACTTAAAAAACATGACTTCGATCTCCGCCTACTTCAGTTATATAAATTATAATGCTATTACTAGGCTTCGTGTTGGTTCACAACAATTTGCCAAACGGCAAACAAATATAATGTTTATAACTTAAATTATTCTTATAACAAATAAAATACCTACGAAAATATTAATTTATAAGCTAACGTTAATTTTAATACATCTGCAAAAGGTTAAATTATATATTATTGTAATATTCCATTCAAGTATGCATGTTTAATATAAAGGTATTAATAATATTAAGAATAAAATTCCTATAACCGCAGATTATAATCGTTCAATGTACACGTTTAAAGCTAAAATAGTTATTAATATATCATAATTATTAAATGTTTTTAAAATAATAAAACGATTACCTACGCCGTTTTTGGTACTTTAAAAAACCATTCGCTATAGGAACATTATAGAACAATATAAATTATTTACCAAGTTAGTTTACACATATGAATAAACATATGGTCGAAAACTTAGGCATTAAAATTTGGAAATAATACAAATATTTACCTATTATTTATTCAGAAATTCGATCTAGAAACATTCAAGTAGTCTGATATTACGAATTATCGTTAAAAATTAATATAATTTTAAATATTTTAATAGTTTGAACAATATTTAGCAATTTTAAACTTTAGTATCAAAAGTTAGTACCTAGTATCTAATTAAAAATTACACATGGTTTTTAGTTTTATTATTAAACTATTATTAACATAATCAATATTTAATATTATAATCTCTAAAACAGGGGCGGCCAAACGGTCGATCGCAAACGAATTTAAAGTCGATCGTGTTGGAATTTATTTTTAGGTTACGCATACGAAAATTAATCATTGTGGTTAGATTTTTTTATGGAAATCGATCCTCAAAGGTCAAGTTAATGTTAGTAGATCGCGGCCAAAAAAAGTTTGGCCACCTCTGCTCTAAAACAACTTAAGTGGTTTAATATAACCATGGAATTTCGGTTTAAATATTTCTTTTATGAAACCGTTCGTTTCGCTCGTGTATTCCCAGGTGATTTATCGAAACTCAAAACCGGTCCAGTTTCCCTGATTCTTAATTATTGTTATTCAACAACCTTTGTTAATGTCTTACGATATCATTATTTTTATATATCAACTGAATGCACGGAGAAAATTCATCTTTCGCACTGAACTCGAGTTTTAATGTACTATCAAAAGGCCCGTCGATGCGAACTTAAAGACCAAAGTACAAATTATCGGAAACACCAACATCGACTATTTTAAACGACCGACACATTTTTTATACAATAAAATATACCTAATACATTACTACAAACGATTGCATACAATATATTGATATAACGATAAAATCCATAGTAGCCAATAAAAATGATAATTTTAATTATATACAACCTATTCTGTTTTGTGCATTTATTTATTTTTCCGAAGTCGTTATGTTTACTTACCGAAGAATTGTTATTTGTCACCGGCGTCTCCGAATTTAGCGGTAAGGTTTTGGCGATGTTTTCTGCGTGGGCCGCCGGCAAATCAGTGTGTACAGGGTTGACCGCCGCTGGGGTGACGGGTGCAGGGGTGACGGGTACAGGGGTGACGGGTGCAGGGGATCCAGTTGGTAGAGCATCGGTGGTTTTCGCGTCTTCTGCCGAAATGCATTGTAACGCGATACCAAATACAATCGTCAGGAGTACGAACGTGTTCCTTGCCCGGTTTTCCATTTTCTTCCGATTAATCACGCAAAACGTCCTGTGCAGTTCAAAATTAACGAACGTGTGAATATTTATTTACCAAACAGCAGGTCGACGTGAAACGTCCGAAGAGGGAATCGACTTGTCGGTAAAACAAACGGCGACAAAATAACGATGATGTTGGTGTGTAACCGCTCAGCGTCCGTGCGTGCTTCAAAAACCGGCGTCAGTCTGCAAAATGTGAAAGCCGACCACGGGCATATTATCATGCGGTGGCGGTGGTGCGCCGCGCTTTTCGGTTTGTATCGGCCGGTGGGGGGAAACGTAAACCGCCGCCGCCGCGACGACGCGACGTCTGGTGACCAAAACCGGTACGAACCACCACCGGTGGTCGGGTCCAAAACACGGATACCATAAATACCGACGTAGGTACCTGCTATTCGAATTTCGAATTTATAATATGTTGTACAACAATGGCGTTACGTTTCTATTCAGATCACAATATTATTAATGACGATATGATATTATTATTTATTTCACAGTTTTCTGAGTGTTTGCCGGTTTTAAAATACCTACCATCACACATTCACACATACCTATACGTGCATTATGCCGCGTGGGACCGTGTGGATATTAATATTATATATTATGTTAAATAGTAAAATGACAATAACGACAAGGTTATGTCGTTATAACTTGTATTTATCACGAATACTGTCGTATATTGCAATTTACTTACGACTTACGAGTAGGTAATGAAGTAAATAATCCGTTATTGTGTTAAACTGCATTTAACATACTATTATTGTGTACTCATATTATACTATTATAATATTATACATATTATTTGTATTACTGTTACCGATAACTTAACTAAACGTTGACCTAACTATAGTGCAAATTAGTTAGATATATCAACCTATCTATAGGTACATCTATCTTATGCTCTTGTAGTATTGTCGTCTTATTAGTTATTACCTACTTGTAATCAACGTTGCATCAATTTAAATTAGTTTCCTCGTAAGTTGTAACTTGTAATAACTATTTATATGTTACGTTACATAGATTATTTCATGTTATTATTTTTTCCATTTGCCTATTGTTTATTCGGCTAATTTACACTGATTAGCTGATTGATTATTATAATTTAAATATGAAGGAAAATAACTGTGAGAATTTTTCGATTGTATTTGTTTAAATTTGAAAATTTTATAAATTATAATATTATTAGATTTGGAATTTTGGATAACATTTGTGTATAGATGTAGGGTGATTTTTATTACTCATTTCAGAAATGTTAAAATAGTTATTTTTCAGTGTTTGTGTTGAGGATGTAGTTGTTGGCTGTACGGTTGTTTCCGTATTGAGGACATAATATTCAGAATTTTTGTATAAGATTCAGAACTGAACATCTGAACGTTAGTTCAGAGTGTTAGAGCACTTGTGATATTTCGAGCTAAAAAATAAAAATTCATTTTGCCATCATTTTTCTTTTTCATTAATTCGATTAATGTGATTGGTTTTAAATTTCTAATAAACACCCGATAAAGACTTTCCTATTCTAATTGATAGGAATAGAAATCAAATTTTATTGTAATTATGGATCTATATGAATTTACGCATATAGGTATTTATTTTTAGATTGTTCGTACTTATGCACTTATTCTGAATTCAATTATTTATGTTTTTTTTATGTTTTTCATCAACAGATAAGTTATAATAAATTACAACTCGTTAATTATTAATTATCGATTTGATAAAAGTTGGTAGTTTAGTATTGACGTTTTATCGTTGCATTCATCTATGTTATTTATTTCTATGTTGTGTCTGATGTCGTTTGCTAATAAATGGACTACACAATTTTAAAATACTAACTTAGACTTGACAAGTGCGTGTATTAACTCGTCTCGGAGAGATTTTACCGTGTGCCAATAATTTGTATCGAATATTTCGTCTTCGTTATCATTGATATTATATTTGTAATTTGTGTTGAATTTAATTATAGCTTAGACGGTTGATTATTATAATTAGTTATACACAATTGTTATTTTTACCATTCATATCGAAATAATTAATTGTATACTCCTTATCTTGACCTGAAGGTTAGATATAGAAGAGGGCCGCAGTTTTGTTTGGCTATAATGAACTTCGATTTCAATTAAAATCATTTAATTTTTGGTATTTTAGAATCCGTCTTCTATTGAGAATAGGATTTCATTAATATGAACAGCAGATAATAACTGATATTTATGAATTTATGATACAGAATATTATGGAAAAATCTGGTTAATTATTAATACTTTTGTAATAAAATGGAGAATAATATAATTGTCAGAAATACACATGGCGAGTAATAAAACAGATAAACTGAATACATGTGTGGTAATGTGGATTTAAAGCTCAACTTATTTTTAATTTAAATTGTATAAAAATGTTTATATTTTTATTTCTCCATATTTTATTTAGTTTTTTCCTGACTATCAACTATTAAGAAAAAATGGGAAGTACTAAATTATCTAATTTGGTATCAGAAATCACCTTAAATTAATTAAAATTAAATATTGTAACTTTAATTCATACAAATTTAATATTGATAAATTGTCCAATATTTAGTTTGTGTTATTATATTAACAGTGGTATCATTTTGTTAAATATAGTTTTATTTTATTTCGCCATAGTCTTCACTTTTTATTATAATATTTCATATTAAAAAATATATGAATATATTTGGATTTCAGACACTAGTCGACTTTTATACGTGCATTTGAACCTTGAACTTTGAAGTTTAAAGAAGTGCCTTGTTTAGCAAAATAAATTATAGTAAACTGGTAAAAAAGTTTATATTCAAATAAAACAATAGAAGACATAGATCTATCTCGTATTTAATTTTTATAAAAACCATATAATTAATCACTGTTATCTGTCTATGGGGAGAAAAAAAACATTTTTTTTATTGAAATACCGGGGTACACTAACTGTACAAATTAGCAAAATAATTGTGTGTGATGTTGAAATTTTTGTAATTCACACATTTCCTATCTTTTTCTCGTTTCTAGAGTTACCATTGTCTTTATACTTAATTCAGTTATTAGTCAATATACAAGATGGTGGGTGTGTTATAAATGTTAAAAAAAAATTAATAATAATAGCAAATATTGCATATTACATTATTACATCATAGTTTAGTAAGATGACATAATTTAGTAGATTATTTCATTTATTATGTATATGTATATATTAACACTATTATTTTTTTTATTCAATATAGATATAGTCTACTCGGGATAAAAATTTGAAGCATGTTCGGTTTTGCTAATCCGGTTCAGTATTTTTTTTTTTTTTGACAGCCAGAACCGGCCTGTATAAATTTAAAATTTTTTTAAACAGTCTGACCTGACTCCGATAGCCTCATTTTGTTTTTTTACGAGTAATCTGACCTAACTCAATATTTTTTTTTGTTGAAATTATTATTAAAATACTTTTAGTTTTTACATTACCTAGTATTTAAATATTGATTGTTGTCTTGAATTATGAAAGAACAATAAATTACACATTTTCTATATAAGACTAATATTTTTTTTTATGCTTGCGAGATAAGGACATCAACTAAAAGTGTTTGATAAAAAAATGAGTTATTATAT
Source organism: Schizaphis graminum (assembly GCA_020882235.1). Lineage (NCBI taxonomy): Eukaryota > Metazoa > Arthropoda > Insecta > Hemiptera > Aphididae > Schizaphis > Schizaphis graminum. The sequence continues at coordinate 108,578,684 of CM037032.1, read as the reverse complement.
TTTGATTTTTGAAAGAAAGGTATTAAGAAAGATTTATGGACCAACGAGGAATTTAATAAAAGGATATAGTATAAAAGAAGGAAAAACGTAGAATTAGAAAAAACTTATAATAAACCAATAGTATCAAACATATTATATTATATAACTATATTATAAGGTTTGATGGGTCGGTCACACATGTGGCGAGCAGATGGAAAAATTATAGAAAACGTGATGATAAGGACCATATGTGGAGAACGGTCAAGTGCGGAAGGGCCAGGAACCGTGACTGGACAGGGTAATGAAAAATATTGGAGCGATTGATGAATCCAAAAGATTTAAAAACTCATAAGATTAAGAGAGCTGTAGAAGTTAAGTTGAAAATTCTAAGAGTCTGAAAGACTTGTAAAGCAAAAAAATTTAAATATTGATTTTTAGTATTTAAAAAAAAAAATAATTACACTAAAATACACGTTTACGTATACAAAATAAATATGGAACATTATTTTCAATTTTTTATGTAGACGTTCAACTTGGTCTTAACTCCATATAGAAATTCAATCCGTCCAAAATCTGCTTACCAAATAAAAGTTCCAACCAGATTTGAATATAGAACTATAGTTTCTGGCTCATAATTTTTCCAAAAAAAAAGTCTGGCCTTGCCCGGCTTGAATGTTATAGAATCAGGCAGTACCAACTACCAACGGGTTTTCAATAGAGGTACAATGTTATTCGTTATAATATTTTTCAATATTCGACATTCGTTTAATATTATTAGATTTATTAATGTAATCAGCAAAAACAATAAATGTAATGGCAATAAATTAATTTAAAATATATATATCTGTACATTTTTTTCTTATAGAAATGTAATGCATTTAAAATATCTATAAGTATAAAAGATATGCCTACATAAAAATGTATCCATATTAATTTGTATATAGTTATTGTATAACCATAAAGGTAAATATTAAAATTTGACTAACTATTATACCTATGTGTAGAATATATAATAAAAATGCTATTCGTGCATGTAAGATATAAATATAGAGTTGTTTTTATAATAATAAGGCAGGACAATTTTAATGATGGTTTTTATAACAATTTTATTGTACAAAATACTTAGGTTATTACATTAGGACTATACATTAGGTATTAAGGTACCTATATTATTATTTATAATAAAATTACACTTTTTGTGTTTAGGGAGTCTTGTCACACAAACAACAGGGTGTCAGGGTTATATCGTTGTATTAACTATCACGAATGACGATTATTGACTATTGTTGTATACTGCAATTACATACCAGTTTATTTATAAGGTAAATAATCTGTAATAGTGTTAAACTGCATTTAACATAATATATTATACTTATTAATAGGTAAGTTACCTATACTAGTATTTCTCAAATTGATTTTAATTCACTGTTGATAAATACAATTTTATTAATATCATTAGTGTTACTGAAACAACAATAACTTAGGTTAACCTTACCCAACTATAGACTATAGTGTAAATTAGTTAGATATATCAAGCCATCTAGGTATCTTATGGTCTTGTCGTCTTGTGAGTTATTACTTACTTGTAATCATCGTTGTATCAATTTATATTAGTTTCCTTGTAAATTGCAATACGTATTTAATACGTATATAAATTATTTCATGTTATTATATTTTTCAATCACCTATTGTTTATTCGACAGTAGGCTGATTTGCATTGATTGGCCGATGGATTTTAGTTCAAATATGAAGAAAATAATTATGAGGATATGTCATTGTATTTGTTTAAATTTGAACATTGTTAGAAACAATAATATTATTAAATTTGGAATTTCGAATAACATTCGATTTTGACCAAAATAATATCACATCTTATTTGATTAATTTTTTATAATTTTTTTAATTGAATGTAGTTTTTGGAGTAGGGCCCTCGAATAATTTTTCTGTGATTGATCTATACAGGTAAATTACAATTTATAATATATTAATAAGTAATTTCTGAAATGTATTTACAAATTACAATCCTGCGTCATTCGCGGATGGTAAATAATACGTTTAATTAAATAAGCAAATAACTAATAAGTAGAAAACAAGAACAATATAATGAATTACAATTTGTGTCGCCAGATGCATTGATATACCTACCTTCAAGGTTTGTTAATTGAATTGTTCATCCCTAGCCAGAGCAAATTCATAACAAACGCCGCTGAATAGGTCGTTAGTGATTGGATTGATTTAAGAAATCAAGTAGGTAACTAACCTATTGGCTATTATCTAATAATAATTTAACTCTATTTATTATGTTGTGTATGTTTAAATGACATACGTAAATGCGTAATAGGTGCGTTTATTAAAATATTTGAAAGTTGTATACGCAGGGAATATTATAAGTTATAATCATTACTTGATTGATTAAAATATATCAAAATTTTATACTGCATATTTTTGCATATTCTTACGTTAATGCATGTTTTGCATATTTTTGCATATTTTAACAAAAACTGTACAAATATACAACTAACAATAAAAACAAAATACATTATAGGTACCTATATTATTATTATATTTGATATAATATCAAATATTTTATGTCTTAAAGAATATTCGGACGCTAAAAATAGTTCCATAGATTGGTTATACGAATTTTATAGTGGAGACATGGCTTTACCTATTTTATATTCTAATCTTGTTGACCGAACGCAGTTTTTCATCCTACAAGTACATTCTTACAGATCGCCGTCATAATTTCACAGAAATAAACATGGAATATACTTTAATAACCATCTTATTGTTTTTCTAATTAACTTACTATTTTATACCTTAAATTGTTCGTACTTTTTTTCTATTAATATCACCAAAATGACACCAATGTATCTACTATTTAATTTTAATAAAATATTTTTGAATTACAATTTAACAAAAAATTACATTTTTGTACTATATTATAATGTCACTTTTTGTTTATGAAAAATTTAATAAATTTAAAATTGAATAAAAATTGAAATTTTATTTTGCATGTTTTGCATTTTTTCCTTGCATATTTTGACTTTTTTTAGTGCATGTTTGGATGCATATTTTACAATTTAAAATGCATATAGATCCGGTCTTTAATTATAACATTAACATGGTATTTGTTATATATAATAATATAATAGTACAGTGACATAATAGTACACTTGTTTCTTTTAATTTTCTTGATTTCGAATAATAGAGTAAAGAAATAATAATATGACTTGTATGGGTATAGGTAAATAATATAATAAATATTATAGGTATTGATTATTTTTACAAAAAACAGTTGAACTTGCAAAGTTGTAGTGAATAATAATTAATAACATGCTTATGTAATATGTGCCCATATTGTATCAGTCAATAAGAAAAATAATTTTTTATTATATTATACAAGCCATTTCAACTTCTATTTTGTGCAATACGTATACATATAATGTTACAGTACATTGCGTTATTCACTGGTTATTTTATCGTTATATTTTCTATAAATATGGAAATTATCGTTATTTTCTAGTAAATATCTAATAGAATGGGAAATGTTGATTATAAAATAGATGTCCAATGAGCAATGATATGGTCACCGCTAAACTAATTGTCAAAAATGTGTAATTCGTGGGTATAAACTAATAAGACTTAATCGGGCACAGATAAGGTGGTGGTTCAACAATATGAAAAAAATATAATATAGTTGACTATACTTTAGTATGTATATAATTGTCGTTGTATGTACCGATTTAAAATGACTATTGATATAGATACACTGGTACACACTATTTGTATTGCAATTTTTAGTGAAAAAATAAAATATATCCTTATGAACAAGTGGGATATGATAATAACTCTTTTTTTGTCTCCTAAGGATTATAATGATCTCATTAGACAAGTTAAAAAATAAAAAATGAAAGACTATCGTGAAGTACATAAGTACCTACAATATTCTAATAATAAATAGGAAAGGACCCGTTATTAGACCAGTCGACGAAAAAATATCGTATTGCGTTATTGCGTTAAGCTTGACGAATTGTTTGATATTCTTCACGAAACACATTCTGCCCTAAGCTATGAAGGACGAAATGGTATGATTACTGAACAGAAAAATAAATATTGCAGTATAACTAATAAAACATTACTAGTTTACTTAAAGTTGTATAATATTCAATTCCAGAGAAAAACACCTCATCCAAGAAGAGGAACATGGTTTCCTTATGTACAATTACACAAGCCGAAAATAACTGCTCACGAAAAAAATCAGTTAGACATAAACAATGTGATCAAATTAAACAGTTGACACTTAGGGAATCAGCTGGTATAGATAATAGTTTTGTTGTGGCTTGCAGGCAGCAAGTCCTCAAGTATATTACCGTTGTCAATACAAAACTGGTTACAACAATAAGTTATATGTCACAGAAGTACAACTTGTAAAAAATAGTAAATATATAGTAATAATAATATGTATATTTTTATTTTTTTTAACCCTTTCAGACCTGAATAATAATGAAAAAAAAAATAAAAAATAAAATAAAATAAAATAATAAAATAATGTAGGTATTTAATATTATTTGAGGTTATTTAGAATTGAGAATTACCCGTTTATTTGATTATTAACGTTACACACTAAAAAATAACTATTATTCTCCCCACATGTATAAGTAAATAACGCCAATCACCAACGAATAACGTTATTTTCCGTGTCATATATATTAATATATTATTATAGTATTTCATATAAATATATAAACACATATTTAAGAATTACTTAATGAATATATTATACATTTTATGCATAACATGTATATTTTTTTCATAATAGGTATAATTGTATAAATAACCAGATAATGTAACCAGTGGCGTATATAGGGGGGGGCCTAGTGGGCCGCAGCCCCCCCCCGAAATATACCTTTAGGTGTTAGATCACTTAATAATTTCTATCTACTATAGCCCACCCCAAAAATTATTTTTATATACGCCACTGAATGTAACGTTAGGTTTTTGATGACATGATGGAAATGTATCAAATAAGGTTCCCAGGTCTAAACTGTTTTAAAATTTAAATTTATAAATAATAAAATGTTAGAATTGAATATCAATTTTTCACTAAAATTTATTCATAACTTATAACTATATTAAAATAGTTATGTCTAGTAGTAAAAGATTTCTATTCAATAATATTATAAAAAATTGTATAATTCGATTGAAATAGAAATTAATAAGTATTATGTAAAATAATCTGTAAATAATCTACTATATATATATTAGGTAACTCTAAGCCACTATAAAATTAGGTACACTTCAATATGTTTATCTTAAGGTACTACAAAATATAATATGAATATTTCATCAGTGAAACTAAAAACTATATTTTTAATATAAACCATGATGAAATTTTAAATAATCTTAAAAATGTGCCCATATTTTAGATTCTGAACGGAGTGATGAATGTATTGATTTTACAATGATGTGTGTTTTTTTTTTTGTGTCTGTCGACAACATTTGGGGCAGTAAAAATGCTTCGATTTTTGACTTCAGCCCCTCTTTGAAAAGGAAATCGGATCTAGTTGGTACTTTGGGGGGGGTCAAAAGTTAAAAATTTTCAATATTTTTTAAGTGAGTCGGGAAAAACCCTAAAAAAATGACGGAAAAACGGGATTTTTTACGCAAAACCAGTTTTCAACATAATCGAATTTATTTTAATTTATTAATCAAAAACGTATAACCCGTTTCTACTTTAAATTTTTACCAAATGCATATATTATCATTTTATTAATAATAAAATTATATGAAAATATTTTGACACTTTGTGAGCCAATAGATTATTTTTTAAATATTTTTTCATTTATTATCGATTAAAATTTTTTAGTAATATAAAATAAATTTTTACTATTATAATACTTTAGAATTAATAATAAATAATATGATGCAATGTTCTTAAAAAAAATTAATTAAATCTATTTATATTAAAATTTAACACTTACTTTACAGCAGAGTGGTTAGGTATACACATAGGCACAATTAGGGGGACGTTTAGGGTATATTAGCACCCTCAAATATTTTTTTATAATATCACATTCAGTAGTGATTCAAGATTAAACGCTATGCCCAGAAAATGAAAAACTTATTAAACACCCTCAGTTTTCCATTGAAATTGCGCTTATGATTGTATATACATACTTTCTACCTTTTTAAAAATTAACTTTAAAATTTTCTGTATGGAAACTTTAAGAGGATGTCATACCGACATGTGTTCTCTCTGTTTGACAAACGTAAGACATAGCAAATTTGCGTTCAGCAGATTCAATCTTATGCTATTAGCTTTAATATTAGAGTCAATTTACTTATTATCAAACTTAAAGCTAATTATATTAACTAGGACATCTTGTAGGCTTTTATTGATATTTTAATTTTTAAGCGAGTTCCGATCATTTTAAAGTTTTAATATTTTACATAACTATAACTGACTTAAAAATTAAGATATCAATAAAAGCCTGTGAGATGCCTCAGGTAATATTATTACCTTTAAGTTTGATAATAAGTAAATTGATTCTAATATTAAAGCTATAACACTGTTATCTTATGCTGTTATAATAACAGCATAAGATTGAATCTGCTGAACGTAAATTTGCTATGTCTTACGTTCGTAAGACAAATACAACACATGCGAGTGCCGAGTATGACGTCCTCTTAATACGAATATCGAATAACTGCATGACTATCAAAAGGGATAACTAAATAAAAGTTCTAATTCATGGATGCTTTTTTTTAATACTCTTTTAATAAAAATAAATAATAAATAATTGTAAAAATATAATAAATTTCTTACTTTGATTAGAATTAAAATTATTTATATAATATAATAATATGTCTGTACTATGTACCTCCGGTTTATCCGTGTGTCGGTAAATATTAGGTATATGGACATTGGACAATAATATGGACATACGGTATGATTACGATAGTCGTCAATCGAATAGTATAATGTAATGAAAAATAATAAAATGAGTACAAAAACACGATAAGCAAATGGATAGTTTTGTTTTATTTATACTACGCTATCATATTTTTAAAAGATAGATCATCATGGTAAAATCCATTATAATACTATCGTAAATAAATTACCATCATTCATTTTAAAGTAATAAACACAATTAATATTTTATTCATCGATAATTCATAAAATTAAAATTTATTTTTTAATTTAAGAATGTCCATCAATTTAAAGATGATGGCTTTATATCCACATGCAAAATCATATAAGTATATAAGTACCTACTATTTTATTAGTGATCCATGTAAAGATATATTTTAGTTGTTGAAAACACTGCAACTTAATCAATAAACGTATTTACAAATTACAGAGTAGGTATAAGATATTTATAACAATTGACTGGCGCCAAAAATGATAAAATTACAATTCTGTCTCAAAAAAAAAAAAATTTAAATATCGTATTTGAGAGGCTATCGTCGTATTAATACGATTTATGATATCTATAATCTATATTATACTTAAATATGAAATTTGTTTTATATAGAAATAATTAATTAAAATAAGTATCTATTAAATATATTATATTTATAATTGGTAATTGTAATTTGTTATGTCTATTAAAAAATATGGTATGAATTTTTAATTTATTTAGGTTTCTGTTTGAACAACTTTTTGAGAAGAACTTGTATTCATTTTAAACATCAATAAATAGTTCAAAAAGTATTGAAGCATTTGTATAGTTTTAAATGCCTTAGAGACAATAAGTTGATAAGTGAATCTTTATGTGTATCTCACACATAAAAAAATTGTGTAGGTATATAATATAATCATAAAAATATATCGTTATAAAACCACTACATTTATCACTCCACTCAGAATTTGAAATATTTACATATATTTATTAAGTATTGATAATCAAGAAAAATTTGTAATACCTATAATATAATTTTTTTTGAAACCTACTATTATTTATCATTAGTTTTAAAGTCAGCATATTATTTAACAATAAATAGACAAACAATTTTTTTCTATAGGTATATGTACCAATTTTTCAGAATCAGCATTATGACATTTATAAAATTATCACACTACTAAATAAAATAAAGGATAAAAATTGTTCAATGAATAAGCCTGAATTGACGAATAAATTCTTTTTTTATTTATGGCCTATGTGATTAAAAATAATCTTAAATATCAATAAAATACAAATGTTCAACCTCGAGTCTTTCTTGTTATATTCGTCATACCTCTTTAAGTTTCCACTAACACGATTTTTCCGCATCATCGGTGAAATAACCCAACTTCATAGTCTGTTACGTGTAATAATATTATTATACATTTGTGTGTAATGATATGTGTTCTATGTATGTTGGCGTTTCGTTTTATACGTGTCTGAGTTTTTTTTTTTCATTTACACATAAGCAGCCACATTTTCAAATTAATTACCTATTTAACTTTGTTAATGTAAAAGTACCAGTTGATTCAGCAACAGATTGTATTTCATTTCTATTACATTTTTGTGTTATTATTTAATCCGTTGAATAATTAATTCAGAAAACTTTCCGCTAATTTTTGTCGATTATAAAAATTATCAACGGCTTTGCGGACGCGCTATTTTGGCAGCAAAAACACTGACCTCTGTGCAATTAATTAAGTAATTAAAGAACAAATAATAGGCGAGTCTGTCATTTTATTATTTTTAAATGTCAGCAAGAATAATTTGGGTAACAATCTTACCTAAACTTAATATAATTGTATTTAATCGAAAATTAAAAAAAAATTAAATACCTCAAAAGGGTCAAAATATTTTTTAAACTACGCCATTTTAGTAAATAAAAATATAGCCATAAAGGTATTATTTTGTTAAAATTAAAAGTACCAACGGTTATTTACTTTTTAATTACAACAAAACAATAAAATTATTTTTGTAAGCAATTTTCGTGTTTTATTTTTAGGTGATCAATATGACAATATCCTATTTCTAAACAATATACAATTTTCTTAAATCTTGTTTAAACTTATAATATTTATTCACATTATTTCTACACTATAACTGTCTATAAGTATTTTAAATCCTAAAATTAAAAAAAAAAATTAACAATCAATCATTTATTTATTTATTTATTTTAATTTTATTTAATATCGGTAAAGATTACTAGGCCTCACTGAGTAAAACTCGTGTAATCATGGCAGTGACACTATATTTATCTACATTATAAAATTCGTCTACATTTCAATAATAAAATGAATGAACCCGTACCCGTTTGACTATATTCAATGTTTTACGCTTTTTGCTATTCCTATAAACACTTTACAATAACAAATGATATATTGTTAATCAAACACAGTTGAATCAATAAAAAAACAATATAAAGAATATAATAAATGAATACGTTTTTAAAAGCACGACGCACATTAAAAACATTACCTATGGTGCATAGAAAAAGATTTACTTGAAACTTTAAACTATACTAGGTATTTCATAATTTAATTTTAGTAGTTACCTACACAATATGTCAATATTATAATAATAGTATATGTGATGCATTTGCCATTTTGATATATAATCTATAATATTTTAATTTATAATTCGTAAAATGGTTTTCTTACTAAAGATAGTATATTACAATAATACAATATTATTAATGATTAACTTATTTTTACAGTCAATACAATTAGGTATTTGGACATTAGACCAATATTAATTATTTAGTTAGCCTAACCTAGTTTAACCTAACTTAACCTAACTTAAATATTACCAATAATTTGGCTATATTTACTTTTTTTTGCAATTTAAATCTTTAATTTTTACCATTAATTTATTGACCATTTTTTATACATATAATTATAATTCATAATTTATGACTATACCTAAAACTTATATTGAGTTAAAGTTATAACAGGTGTAATAATAATGACTAATGATCGATGAAATGTTTTAGATAAAGTAGAAAAAAATTATATGTTTTATGTTAACTCGTTTATTGTTTTATTATTTTACACCAATAAGATTTTTGTGTTTTGCGTTATGAGTGCTATTTATTATAAATGTATATGACCGACAAATAATGAAAATAATGTCTATATACTTACCTAATGAATAAATAAAAAAAAAATATATTCCCAAATGGCTTTAAGAATTAAACTAATGAAGCACTGCAGTTAATAATGTATAGATATTAGATATGCATGTTTTGTAATAATAAAAAAGAATTAGTTCAGAAATTATCTTCGAAAGAAAAAAAAATAATGATGATTCATTAAATTAATAATAAAAACAAATAAATAAATATCATACATAATATAATCTTTAAAGTACAATTTATTTTTATTTCTACTAAGTTTATGTCGTGTTGTGAGTATATTTGTAACAAAAAGATTAAAAGATATTTATTTGTTTACTTACTCAAATTGTGCGGCCTACGTAAAAAAACCATAAACCATACATAATACATATAGGTAGGTATTTATTTTACTACAAACAAATAATTTCGGTTCAATTGATAAATAATTGTTATAAGAATATAATATTAGTAATATTCTAAAAGAAAAGATAAAATAATAATTCTTATAATAATATTATTATACTAAATTAATAAATTAATTAATTAATTTTATTAATAATTAAACGGTTATTAATTGTATTCCTTATACAACAACTGCTAATAAAGTATATTTTTTTATAGTGCAAAACGAATGATTTTAGTTCAAATTCCAATGATTTATAATTATTACAGTATAAAATATATTATTATTATAGGTAGATAATAGGTATTCTTTAAAATTTTACGCACTTTAAAAAATGTAATCTAAATGTAGTTTGCTACCTTAAACTATCAGCAATATTCAAAACTGAAAATTTTTACTTTTTAGCTCTAAACTCTAAAATCTAAATTAATTAAAGACACAGACTGTGTCTGTTTATAAAAAGTGAGAACCTATATCATTATAAAATTAATTACTTCGCTTGAAAGTCAAAAGATACACTCAAGAATAACGTTGTATTAAAATATCGAGTTTTTTACTCACAATTCACAAACAAAAATTATAAAATACATAAAAGATAAAATAATAATGTTATACAAAATTCGAAAACGAATTAATAGTGAAAATAAAAATATCTATAAATAGCATAAAAAGAGCCAAATTATATCATACACAGAAAATGCCAATAGGTATATAAATATTTGGTGAAATTATCTCTAAGGTTAATTAATTTTTAAACAACAATAAATTCAATTTTTTTGTAAATTGGTTTTGAGTAAAATATATCATCAGTTTTTCGCAATTTTTTTATTGTTTTCTCGACTAGGTATTTTGAAATGTCCTGATAATTTTTTTATTTTTGACACCTTCAAAATATTTACTAATTAGTAATTAGATTCAATTTGCTATTTATACTAAAACTAAAACTCGCTCTTAGAGTTTAAAATTGAAGCATTTTGACTGTTTTAAAAAGTGCATGTAATAGACACAAAATCAAACATAAAGTTTTTCGCTCTGTCCTAAACCCCCCTTGTATATAATATATAAAACCCTGGATGAGAGTACTCCAAAATTGATAGTAGGTTATATAACTTTATTAAAAATGTTTCTTTCCAATATATCTTTAAGAAGTTCTATTTTTTTCTACACGAAAACTAGAACAGGCATTTGTTTAAATATACTTAAGGTTCAACTAAGGTTTCGACATAGGTATACAAACATTGCGCATTATATCAGTTGCACAATCAAAGAACGATATCGGATATACCTACATATACTTATACTTTACAATATACCTATGCATACGTGAAAATGTTATTGCCGTTATTGGGAACTATTAAAATAGATGATATTATAATAACGAGATCAAGAAAAAAATATTTTGACTGCAGAGTTATAGTTGTTTATATTAACAATGAATAATTTATTATTGATATTGAAAATTATTATTTTTAATAGGTAAACACCTTCATAATGATTATTTTATTAATATAAGATATATACCTTATAATATGAATAAGCATTAAGCATGTTTAAATATTTCATGATAAAATAGCTTCACTTGGAGGGCTCTTGGACTCAATACTTCTTATCAGTATTATATCTAATAATATAAATAAATTGATCTTTTTTTCAACGTGTGTAGCAAATTTAAGATAGGTAGCTTATATTACAAATGTATGTTTAAAAAAAAGAAGAAAGCAAACTAAATTACCGCATAATATAACGTACCCATATATAATTAATTAGTGATACATTTTTTTTTTCAATAACTCAAAATGTTACCTACAGGTAATTGATTAATAATTATTAGAACCTATACGTCCTATACGTATATATATTATCACAAGTCATCGTAATTTTATTATCAATTAAACAATTTAAATGCTTTATAAATTATATTATTATTCATTATTCTTAAAAATATTTTATTGTCTATAAAAACTGTTTTTGTTAACATATTATCATAATTCAATTTTATACAAAATTATTGATATTAATAACATTATAACAATATTAGCAAATGATTAATAATACATAATACTTCAAGTAGTTAATAATAGGTAACATGCAAGGTGATAATTTTACTTTACATATTACATAGACATAGCCCATAGGCACATATAGTGATACCTACTATATATATTAAAAATTATTACAATTTAAAATTCTATTAAAAATAATTTTGAAGTTAATAAAAATCGATTATTTGATACATTTTCAAAGGTAGAACTACTAGAAACACTTATTAAAATTGATCTATATTAATAGGTTGTTTTAGATACTAAGCAAAAAAAAATAACAGATTTTATCAAAATATTAACAATATGATGATTATATAATAACATATTATATTAATTTATACTTTTATAGTAGAAAATTTTTTTGAAACTAAATTAAAAATCAATATTGATAACAAAGCAGAGATAAATGTAAAAATTGATTCTTTACGTACACTTTGAAAATTAAATAAATAATAGTATTAAGTATAAAAACAATAACTGTGAAATAGAACAATCTAAACTATAAACTGCATGTAAAAATCATATTTGTCAATAATATTTTAAGGTAATACAAAATAACATACCTAATAGTATTTTATCTTGGCATATTTTATTTAATACCTCATAGTTTATGATTGTGGTAATTGTGACAGCGCTGCAGACTGTATATATATTATATATGTATCTATATTCACATGTAGTATATCATTATATTATCTAATTGGTGAAAGTGGATATATAATAAAATAAAATTGTATAGTTTTTATTTTTTTTTGGAAAATTCTATAAAACGTTTACAACTAATACTCTATAATGAGATCTAATAGTTTTGACTTAATAAAGATAATTGAGAACTGACAAGTAAACGTATTTACTATTTAGATAAATCACTAATATATGTTTGTATCGCCTTATCACAGTAGTTTTATATACTATATTAGAAAAAAATCATTACAAAATATACAAATACAACTGTCAAGTAGGAATAATTGTTAAGAGTTTTGCAGAACAGTATATAGTATATAGCCATATAGGTAATCGAGTGCAGTGGCGTAGACATGATTTCTGAAAGGGGGGAATCGAAAAAAAAAAGCTAAATGGGAATTGAAAATTATTTTTCTAGTTAGTCTAAAACTTCTGTTTCAATTAAATATTTCTATAAACTGGCATTAGTGTTAGACCATTTAGCCGTTTTTGTAACAAATACATTTTGAGTCGAGTGTACCTCATCATGAAGTAAGTCACTATTATTGGTGAAAAATCCATTAGGGATGAGTTAAATTTAAATTCAATATTAACATACATAAATACATACAAAAATGATTCTGAGTGGAAACAATCATCTGTCAACCTATTATCATGTATAAATATTTTGGTATAAATAAATAAATTATTAAATACATTTATTTTACTAATGGTAATGCGATATAAATTATAATTAGGCAATAACATACAATTAATTAAAATGTTTTGAAAATGTCATTAATCATTATATATATGCGATAAAAATATTATAATATACATAAAAATTTACAAATTGTTCATTAAAAATATTTTTAAATTACAACAAAATAATTAAAATTGATAGTCTTCGTTTAAATAACAGATACAATTATTCGTTTTTGAGTTGCAGTATTTGATTTTTCCGGAAACTAGTTATACGTAAATATTCCCATTTATCCTTAATTTTTTGTTTTTATCAATAATTAAGAAAAGTGCTGGAAATTGGTGATTCACATAATAAATATAAGTTTTATATCAGTTTTGTATTTTCTCTTTACCGTATCACTTTTTGTCTCAGAAGTTTTTTCTAAACCTTTCTCAGTTTCTAAACATTCCGCTGTATGTCTGTAAATGAAATTAATCCCAACTAAATATAATAGCAAGCACTAGAACTCCTCGGGGGCCAAACTGAGGCCATTGTGCGTATAGCGTTTGTGTTATTATATGGGCTGCAGTGTTGTTCCAATGATGCAAACAATATAATATGATACAATGAGGTTCCCATTTTATATGGAACGTGCTTTTATAGAATTTTATGACAAGTTCTCCATCTCATACCACGTGGATTCCAAAATAATAATAGCCCCAGAGATGGGACCGAGACTTAGTGAAATGCATACCATGAGATTACCTAATATATGTAGCGTGTACATAAAATAGTTTTTAAAAAAATGAATACCTTTAAATTTTTTTTATCTGAGTTATATTTATATAAAACAGCTTTATGAGATTATTTAAATATGTGAATAATCGTAATTTTCTGAAATTAATCACACCGCCACAAAGTTAGTGCTAAAAATCAAAATACAAGTAGACCTATTCTATAATAAAAAAACTTCCTAACTTATTGTTAAATTTATGTCAATCAGTCCATCGTTGGGTTCCTAAAAGCAGACCTGTGTTTATAGGGAGTGACTTGGGTGGGAAATTGCACGGGATATACGAGTATACTTTTTAGGGGCGTCGTGAAAATTGTAAAATTAAATAAAATAATAGTGTATAATAATTATTATTATTATTCATGTCATGTCGGGTAATTTTTAAATAATTTTTTATGCGTATTGTACTCGTTTTTTATCACAGTATATTTGTTATTCTACACGACTACATTTACAATTAAAACTAAAATATAATAAGAGATATCTGTTCGTTCCGGGAATATTTTGACGGCGGTTATGTTGTTATAATCTATATAATAATATATTAATATACAAACATTGGAAAATAATCTCTTGTTTACAAAAATTATTATCATTACTCATTCACCATGTGGCTAGTTAAATATTGAATGCGAGTTAACTTAAGTTGACAATGCAGACGCTATCCATTAATTTTCTATTCGACAAGAAAGAAGAAAACATTTATAATTTTGTTTTTAACATTTAATATTTATATAAACTTATATTATAATATGAATAGTTTATGATATAAATGATATAATATATATACTTTTAATTATGTTAATACAAACATTTAGCACTTTTTAAAGTTAATAAATGCAATTAAAGGAAGAAAAATTTAGATTTTTTTGTTTTAGTAAGATAAACTTATTTTGAAATGAGTCTTAATGATAAAGAATTATAGTAATTAAGTAAATGTCTAGTTCTAGGGGTGCGAAATTGTTTTTTGACAAATCAATGTAAAAATAGAGGTAAAGGAAGAGGTGCTGAAATAGTTACAGCCCTAGTAATATAGTAATTAGTAATACATCCCTGCCTACAAGGTATTATTTATTGCCATTCAGACGTCACAGTAAGTCTCAATAAAAATATGATATTGTTAATTTTTTCAAGCAAAAACATTGTACCTACTTTTATCTAAACCATTTTTAAACATTAAATTAACTTTAAAAGAACTAATATTATTTTTATTTAAAATCAATACTTTACTATAATTACTAAGTGTACTGACATCTAATCTAAGTTAAGTAAATATTTAAAATACCCATATAATAGTGATTAGTGTTCATAATTCACTAAGTTCACGTATACACAATATAC
The DNA here is from genome assembly GCA_020882235.1 of Schizaphis graminum. NCBI lineage: Eukaryota > Metazoa > Arthropoda > Insecta > Hemiptera > Aphididae > Schizaphis > Schizaphis graminum. The sequence continues at coordinate 108,562,719 of CM037032.1, read as the reverse complement.
ATACTTAAACGTATTGACGTGTTAAATAGTCCTCGTGTCATTAAATATTTTGTTATATTTTTGTAGAGAACGAGACTGCACAGTTACCACCAATAGGTACGGTGGAAAAATTATTAACTGTCATTTATAAATGGAAAAATAATAATCTTAAAAATCATTAGAGTGTTATGTTTATTTAAAAACTGGTAGGCTAAGCCCTTAAGGGCCCTGAGTGCATAAAATGTATAAATATAATATCAATTCAAATACCAAAAGAATGAATCACTATAATGCAATTGTTACGTATACCTATATGGACTTTGGCTAATATAAATAGTAAAAATAAAAATAGTATAGGTATCATTTCAATAAATCTTTATACCATTTAAAATCAACTATATAATTTAAGTAATAAATATTAAATAAAATCAAGAATGGCGTGTTGGCAATGGAAAATACAAAAATAATGTCAACGAATAGTATATATACATACAATATAATATATTGGTACAGTAACAGTCTTATCTTATAAGTAATAAAGCCCTGATTTATATATATTTGCATGTTATTCTGGATGATTTATATGATCGGCAGAACATTACTCGTTTCATGAAGTCGCGTTGTCGTTGTCATTAAAAATATTATATTCTTTTAGTGTATCATATAATATATATTATGTATAGATAATGAAGTCAGTGGCACTGAACTGAATTTTTTAGGAGTGGCAAAAAAATAAACAAATACCCATCAATCCACCATTACATGTTTGTTAACCTAAGTCATAGCCCGTAGGAGACCAAGTGCCCCACCCAGTATTATTCAAGACTTTTTAAACTAAAAAAAAAAATACGAAAAATATTATTTTAACAAATAATATTATTAACTAAATAATGGCTTATATATTTTAGTATTAAATTATATATTTAAGTACATAAACATAACGCGTTTAGTATAGTATAATAGCTAGTTGATAATACAATTATTGTATATTTATTGGTTATTATATGTAGGTATAAATTACCTGGTATACATGATATTGTGTGTAAGTTTAAGTTAGGTTAGGTAAAGGTGAAGGGCAGTATGCTGTTATAGTTATTAATACTTGTTTAGTACTTATAACCCTTCATGAAGTAAAAATATAAATAATTATACCAAGATATCAAAAACCATGAATATTAATTTTTTTAATTTATAATTTTTTGTTATTATTGATAACATCTCTTGATTTATGTATTTTTTACATTAAGAAAAATGTATTATTTTATATATTATTATAATAATTTCAAAATGTATTATAAATTCCTGTATTATAGTACGGATAATAATATAGTTATTGGTTATTATAAGTACAGTTAGTATTTTTTTCAGAAATAAAATAATAATTAAAAACTCAACTATTAAGGAATCATTTTTAGTAGGGTGCCATATTTAATTGAGCCAGAACAAACATTTTTGGTATAGTTTTTATAAGAAATATCGTACCACTCCTTTGCAGTCTACCAGTTGTTAAAACATTCTATTTTTTCATAACTGAAATATCACACACACATACACAATGTCAGCACTTCGCGACATACGTTTACAAGATATACCTAAACTAACGCGTAATGTTACAAATTGGATTCAAAATGAATAACCGACAAAATTATCAATTAGCGATAAGTGATAATCAAAATTGTCGTAAAGGAATAGAAAAATAATGAATGTATTGGAAAACAATTTACGCTACCAAACCCGGAAAATAATTTTAAAATTGATTTCGTATATAAGACATTATAATCAATCAAGTTTCAACTAACTATCATTTATCAAAATAATATTTTTTGTCTACTAGAAATATTTAATACTAAACATTTTAACACACATTATATTGAAGTTTATTTCCTGGAATACTTTATCGGGACAATAGGGTGCTATATATAATCCAATAAAGTCTCAGCCAAAATGGGACGCATGGCAACCCTAATCGACTATCCAGTGGCCATCTTTATATTTATATTTTAATATATTTGTTAATTATTGTTAATGCAATAAAGTGAAGTTTTAAATATATTATAACTTTTACCTCAAGTTGCATTTATTTTAAATAGGGCACATGGCTATATATTCAGTACTATTAATACTGAAATTAAAAATATCGATAATTGAAACTTTCGAAAATTTTGGAACCTAAGCTAGAACTAGTATTGATATTTAAGAGAACGGAAAAAAGTTTCAAGAAAAGAAAAAGGTCCATGAAAAGGCAATATGAAAATAACATATAAATATTTTTTTATATATAAAAACAAAACCAGCTAGAACCAAAAAACAATGTAGCTACTTAAATATTCTGATTCCAAAGCATCGTCATGTAAATGATTTTTGAATTTCACTACCAAGTTTGGATTTAATAAATCAATAGTATTATAGTTCTTTCTAATAAATTTATTCATAACCATAACCATAGTAATTTTCCAAATGAAAATTTAATAATCGCTGAAAAAAAAATTCTAGCATGAAAAAGTCAACAAAATTATCATGTTTAATGTTTCCGAAACGTCTTATAAGGCGAAAAAGGTAGGTACTAATTACCATGAAAAAATTAAATAAAACGAATTTTATGATATCAATTATCAAATATTTAAAATCATCCATACGATGGAAAATGTGGTGATTTTAAAAAACTATTAAAGTCGAAGATGCAGAAGATAAGTTATTAAATTTATAAATCAAAAATTTTAAATAACTATATATTATAGGAAGTACACCTATATTTATTTTTATTTAAATATTTAATTATGATTAGTAAAAATGTATGAATCAAATAAAACAAAATTAATTTAAATAATAGTTTTGACGATCACGTTTGGTGACGTTGATAATTAATATAAAGTGATTATTAAAACCGTCATAAATATTAAATACATAAAGACTAAAGGTATAAATATTTATCAGATTGCAGTGACACGGATACGCCTATTTATTTATATAATATGCACGTCATATTTATTAATACATCTATGATCTATATTATTAAAACCAATATAGCTGTATGTGTGTGTATTTATGTATAATAAGTAGCGATCCACAAAAAATCTTCACACTCGTGGTTTTGATTGTTTTGAAGTTTGATACATAGGTAATCTTTTATGACTAATGCGTATATACCCATGGGACAAGGATGTGCACCTCGAAGCCAATTTCTAAATTATATATCTTAAAGAAGGACTCACATGAGGGTTTGTTAGTTCAAGAAAAATTAATAAATTTTTGGTTTGTATATAACCATTGATAACATAAAATAGAATAGTTGAGTATTATAATATTGTACATTATTTATTAGACCTGTATTTTATATTTGGTCGAAACCACCAAAATGACAGTTAAAAGTTTGTGTACCTAGTTTATACATTAAGGTCACGGAAAATAATTATAAAAATATAATAACTCAGACGACATACATATTTATTGTATTTTTTTCATGATTATCTTATTAAAAATGATAATTTTATTCATACCTGATGACAAAAATAAAATTAATTAAAAAAATTGTATTCCATATTACAATAAGAGAGGATATAATTTTTAAATTTTTGACACCAAGTAATGATAATTGATTAGACGCCCCTTAGAGTAGTACCACTAGTACCTAGGCTACTTTGTATTACTTATACTTTTTATTTTCAAACTCATACGTGTTGTACATTGGGAACTCATTTCAATTGTATTTATATAGGTATTATTGTCATTGGTTAAAGAAAATAAAAAAGTTATTGTACGATTGAATATTTCTAATTTTAGACCTATATTTTATATTTTATCAAAACAACCTAAATATCTGTGCAAACAAACAAGTTATAAATTTGTGCAATTTGCATTTAATAAAATTTAAGGAGGTTTAAATCCACGAGCCATTATAGCTAGTACTGCCTAGTATAATAGGTATATTAATAATAAAAGGTACCCTTAATAATTTATAAATAGTTTCTTATTAAAATAAAATGGCATGTTATATCAAAACATCATTTATAATACAGTTGACTGTTGATTGAGTTGACTCAACAGTTTCACTAATAATGTTGTGAGTTGTGATTGTGTACAACATAATAATATGTTGCGTTAAGGTCACTTAACTAAAGTATCTATACACGTATAATAGCAATTAATATTTTAATATATACATTTTTTTCAAACTATAAGGTCTGTATTTACGAGAGTTTATGTAATAATTAGACATTGCTATGGGATTGATTAGGTAGGTTAAGTTTACCAACATTGTATGTTGGTATAGGCATATTACATTAGTACATTATAGTCATTTTACTATATAACCTTTTTGTTAATTTTCAAAAAAAGAACAATTTAAATTTGTTTTATAAAATATACATTTAAGTAAGCATAATTTTCAGGTATACTCTATTTACATATATGAAAAAAATATCTGATTTTCAACTATATTAAGTTAATTTTTTTAATTAACTTGTAACTTTTAACTTTAAATTCAACTAACATTTTACTATGTATTAACTTAAAAACTTAAATAAAACTATCCAGCCTCAAAAAAACAATTAATAGTGAAGTATTAGTCTCTTATACATGATTTCATGTTTTAGTAACCCATGATTGGTCCATTAAATTTTTGAACCGTGAACTAGGTAGGAATTAAATTAATCAATATTTTACACAACCAATGTTAAAGTCTAATTAAGGTATTAAAATCAAATTTAGAAATTAAATATTTGTTTTTTATTTCTGTAATTTATATCTGATGTGTCACGTAGAATGAAAACGTGGAAAATATAAATATTTTATTGGCATTTTGTATACTCGTATAATCGTATACCTATGTAGGCAAAAATAAATAAATTATGAATTCACAAATAAATTAATAATTACAATATGATGCATCACTAAACCAAATCCTATAGTGATATACGCGTACCTACTATACTGTTTCTACCACGACGTACAGATTTTCAGGAAGCTATATCGCCTATAATTAATATAATTCCGTTTATAATTGACAAAAGGTGAAGACTAAAAAATATCAAGAAAGAAATATTCCATAACCACCATAAATTGTTTGCTTATAGTTACATACACAGGCATAGTGCATACAGCTTTAATAGTTTACCTGCAACATGCAGAATAAATTAAAAATATTAGTTTTTTTTTCAGCAAAGATGTCTTGAACCTCACCGGTTTCCACAAAACGAATGCCTATATTTAAAAAAAGGTCCCCGTCACGTGATTTTAATATGTGCATCACTTCAGTTTCACTATCGAAAACATAATAACCTACAATTAAGTAATAATATTATAGTATTATAGTAATAGCTTAAATAGCTATAGTACATGTTAGTAGGCTACCATCAAATGACAAATCCCATTCATAAGGTAAATATATAGGTTTTGATAGATAATAGTAAATAGTTATTAGTGTTATTACCTACTAGAATAGTAGAATGTATTAATCGTACCTACTCAATAAAATCTGAAAAAGCATAATTTTATTATATTTACTATATAATAATAATATAATATATATGATATATTATGTTTATTTAACAATGATTAAAAATAATAACAGCCAAGTTATGTACATTAGATTAATTCAAGTACATATTTAATAATTGATATAGGTAAATTTATTTTATTTAAAAATTATACGGTAATCGATTTTAGGTATTGAAATAAATTATTGATATATTTTTAAATAATTTATAAAAAAAATAATATTAATACAAGAAAATAATTTAGCCAATTTTGATATTATCATTTATTTTAAAATCAATAGTATTATATTTATATGTTTGCATAAGGTTAGGTTAGGTTTAGTAGAATCCAATTTACTTTGTGTAACGAATAATTTACTTCAATATGGTGTACCTATTCTAAATTTAAATATAACAACAAGCATATACAGAGAAACATCCCTTCTTAATGGATTATTGGACTCTCTTTATAGTGAAATTTTTTTCCGGAAATGGGAGCTTTTCATTACTTATCTATAGAAAAACCTCTAAATACGGGACACTATAAATAACGAAAACTAATGACTAGATTTTTATTATAATTATTAGGTATTTAAGTATATTTTACTACAATGCATACTTTTATTTTACACATTATTTAATAATTTTTTTTGGTATCGTTCATTTTTTCATTTATTTCCCCCCTAATCTAAACATCAGACATTTCCAAATAACAGAAAAAATAAAGAAAACTAAGAGTGTCTGGTATTTAGAGCTTTTACTGTAGTTACATAAAGCTGTTATTGTTAAATTTTCATTGTCAGCAGGACAAGGATTTTTGAGACGCATTTGTCAAAAAATAATGTACCTGCGTGTACATTCAATCAAAAACATTTTATGTCGTCACTCATAAACAAACAATAAATATATGTTATGTAATAGTATTGATTTTAAAATATACTTAATATTTCAAAATCAATGGTTATAGGTAGTACAACAAAAAGTACATCTTGCGCAATCAAATAATAATTGATTTTTTAAAAGTTATTATAACTTTTTTTTAATAAATAATTTAAATATTTTTATAAATATAAGCCAAAGTATTTTATTTTTATATCCAGGATAATTTCTTAAACTTACGAATGGGGTATTTTTTTAAAGAGCAAACTATAGATCAAGTTATAAGCATAGTTTTATAGACACTGTTCACGGAATATTGAGTGATAAATAGAATATGAATATTAGTAGCGCCATCTTTTAGAATAACAAAGAATAACATTTTAAAAAGATAGGCAAATAAGTACCGTTCTACAGATTGCAGTACAGTAAGTGTTTACTGTTGAGTAATGAGTACTGTCTACTGAGTGCTCGGGTGGGTGGGTCACTCTAATGAACGTGTAAGGTATTAAGGTGTAAATGTGTAATGTGTTAAATTTGAATTTAATGATATACAAAAGATTGTCATAATAACTACGATTTAAGATAGAGGATGGTCTGTCAACCTAATCAATAACTAATAAGTACCTATATTTACATATTGACTACTCACTTTGTAATAAAATTTCAAGTATTGAGTATATCAATTAGACATTTATTAAATTTTTATTTGTTAACTACAAAAAACTTTCAAATTTTCGTGATTTTGTCTAAATATGAAATTATTAACTTATTAAAAAAAATGTTAATGTTACATTGTTACATACATCAGTATGTTGGAATTAAAATATGCCTTTAGTACAAAAAACAGTCATAAACTCATAACATTATCAAATCCTTTATAATATAGTATAGTATCAATTACATACAATTTCTATTTGACAAATTTTGCTTTTGAAATATTTTTCTATTAAAAAATTTCAACAGAGGAACATGAAAAACTAAAAAGTTTTTTCAAATTAATAACATTGAATTATCGAAAAAAATATAATAGTTACACCTTACACGGTTTATTAAAAAGCTTAACATAATTAAAAATCTGGTGCTATAGCATAAATAGCTATATAGAAAAAAATGAAATATTCAGTATAATGACTATAATTACATATTAAACTCAGATAAATTAATGATTTTTAAGTAGGGTAGACTGAAATCAGGTATTTCAATAAATCTAAAAAAAATCATCCAAGATCACACTTAATAATACATAATTCTTAGTAAACTTTTTTCAATGCAATTTAATTTTTTTCTTTCCAAGTCAAGATGTACTCTACATATTTATATATATATATATATTTATGAGTATGTACAAGTATTATAATTACTTTATAAATGCAAATTAATTTGCTATAGACAATTAATATAGTCTAACATAGGGTGTCATTAGCCTGGACAAAAATACAATTGTGATTAAAAATGTGAAAATCATTTTACTACTAACTTAACATAATAGTAATAAATTCTTATAAAAATTAACTAATACTCTACACTTCCCTAAAACAATTGTTTATAGCTTAAGTCTCTTAAAGTCTTAATAGAATGACATATCCGTTTATTTTGAGTTTATTTTACAAAATGTACAACATGTTTGCTCAGCAGTTCCAATATTGTATTATTACCAAGCTTAGATACAAGACTATTATTCTTTCTTGTGAAGGTTTTTTAATATTTTAATTTTTAAACTAGTTATAAAAATTTTAAAATTGTTATATCATACTAATAAATTTCTTAAAATTAAAATATTGAAAAAATACAGAAATTAATAAAAACGATAATGCGATAATGCATAGATAATTTTCTTACCTTAATATTTTGGTAATAAGTCAAGGCACTTTATTATTTAAGTTCACTACACAAAATTGGAATTGTCATCACAAATTTGCTAAGCAGTCTATTGCACATTTGTAAGATGTAGACACACGTGAAGGTATGTTTTTTAAGTTATTAAATTCCAATAAAAACAAAAACAAAAATTATTTCAAAATGATCTACTATAATTTTCACTCATAATATAAACTTATTATTTCTCTGTTATTAATTCAGTCCCATTTACACAACTTTTAATAATAATGTAATGTACATAAATATTAAATATAAAAGTAATTTGTTTGAAAGACATAACCTAAAAAAGCATTCAACTATGTTTAAATTTTTTACATAATATAATTTAAAAATAATTTTTAAAGTCTGCTTTAAAAATGCTTCAACAAACAAACGGAACAGGGCAATATTGGAAAACAAAATTTAGAATGGTTTTAATATCTGTAGGGTTTATTATAATGAATATATATCATAATAATAATAAGAACATATATGAAATTTGTAAAAATGTGTTGTTTATTTTATTATATTTTGCTGAACTAGTATAGCACGCAAGAGAAAATATATTATAGTATTTATGCAGTTTTTGCTCTGATAGCTGCACGCTTTCCAGTGACGGCCTGTAAACAAAATTAATGAATTAGAACAAATATTATATACATGGGATATTTTAATAAAATCTTCTAAAACCAAAAAAAACTTCATGTTCCAATATAAAATTTAAAAAAATTGATGAATAGTTTTATGTTTTAATTGATAGATATTTTGTAATGTAATTGTTGAAATTTTTCTAGTATGACGTAACCTACTGGATCACTGACAACTATAATTTACTATATTTTAATATAAAAAAAAACCTGAGATAACAATATAGTACTTTTGATTATCTAAATTAAAGTTTTATTAGGCATACTTATACGCTAAAGAATGATTGAAATTCACAGCCTGAAATATATTGGCTACATAATATATTTATTTAACTTTCAATCATCCAAATAATTTTGTAACTCCTATAAATGGGGCTAATAAAAAAAAATATAATGTTTATGTCTTATGGATAATATTAAAATACAAAATTTTAACAAAAATTAATAGAATGAAATTATATGAACATGCCTCATTAAACTGAATATTAGTACTGTTAAATTAAAAAAACCTAACTGGCTAACGTTTCTAACATATTTTTTGGAAGATGATTTAGTTCTTTCATAAACATTTCAATTATATTTTTTCCCATAATATCACACTAAATAAATGTCAAATAAAAATATTTAACTCAACACAATTTATTCAATAATAAAATATTCTAATGTATTTTTGATTTGTAAGTTTGATATAAAATAGAGCTAAACCTTTTCATTTTTATTTGTACTTTATGAAGTAAGTTTCAAGTGCTTAATAATATAATCCCTAGTTAAATTAATTAAGAAAAAAAAAATAAATTAACAAAAATAATATATTTAATTTTTACCTGGAAACCAGATTTAATACTGGCAACAGAACACCGTGAACCACAAGTTTCACATTGCAAGAAAAACAAACGGGTGTCTTTTTGCAAGATAGTTTCAGGTGAACGACATGTATGACAGGTAACATATTCTTTTATATATCTCCTGAGTACATTTTCAATTTGTTTTTGCTGAAAACGACCTTTGATTATAAGCTGGCTATTACCGTCCACTGAACCACTAGTACCTAATTCAGCTAACAAGAAATCTAACAAATGTTTAGGCTGACGATGTAACCTAAACAATAAATAAATTATTAAAAACTTATCACTTAAAAATCAATTGTTTAAAAATATATCCTTACGTTTTGCATATTTCTGTAAAGTTTGCAAAAGATGTTTTTTTGGTACCTATCCGAACTACTTGTGGAGGGCGCATAACAAATTTTTGTTTTTTACCCGCAACCATATCAGGATTCTTTTCTCGCATTATCTCAAATACTCTAGTTAAAAGCTCATCATATGTATAATCACGATCAGAACCAAACCACGTGTGGCTTTCACCATCAGTTGCTAGAAAAAAATATATTGTTGAAATAAAAAACAATAAAAATATACAATAGACATGTTATAATATAATATTAATTGAATTAATTTATAAATTATGTTTTAGTTAAGATTATTAATACATAAAAATAAGCTATAATAATTATTATTCAAAAAAATATAAGAAATTAATAATTATCATTGAATTAATATTGTTATTTAAGAAAACTTATGGGTTTTTGAGCCCAATTGGTCTTTAAAGGTTTTTAAATTAAGTGTAGAGTAAACCCACCTAATTCATAATTATTTAATCTATTTAATATTTATTATGCATATCATAATTTTTGGAGATCAATTGAGAATATATCTAGTTTCCAAATGAGGAACAAAATTTGAATTGGATATATAAATTACTATAGGTAGATGTTTCGGATTAAATTAAAAAGTTCTCTACACAATAACTTTAACCTTATCAAAACCCTTACCAGACTCAAAATTCCACTGGCCATCGTTAAAGCATGTAAATTTTAATAAAATTATGTAAAGGATTGTCAACCTTATTTTGAGAAAAGTGGAAAACACTTACTGTCATCGAATTTGTCACCTTTCTTATCCATTTCTTCAGCAACTAATTCATCTATATCTTTCTTCTTTTTCTTTTTCTTTTTTGTTTTTGAAAAGTCCATATTAAGGTCAAAATCATCCTGAAATCCCAACAATAATAAATTAATAAAATATTTATAAAAGGAAAAAGAAAAACTAACATCCATAGCCTCTCCTTGGCCATCACCATTTTCCATCGCAGATGATGTATCAGGTAATGCACTTTCTAAATCATCTAAATTTATTGTGACCTTTTTTTTCTTTTTTTTCTTCTTACCGAAGTTATCAAGATCCAGGTTTCCATCTATGAATACAAATAACATAAAACTTTGAAAAAAAATATAAATACCATTACCTATTACTTATTAGCAAAGAATAAATGTGTGAATTTTAGCAATTGTGATCGACATAATTAATAAAGATTATCAGATTATAAGACAAACTAAAAATATTAAAGCTAATTCGTAAGTATAAATTTAATATATCCATCAAATAAAATGGAAGGATAAAATGAATAATTAATTATAATATATAATTAACATTATAACATTTGACTTAATCTTTCTCTAGAGTTAAGATATATTTTAACGCATAACTAACACTTAATAGTTTTCAATGTTTGTTATTCATGAAATCTCATCAGAAAAAATATAGTAGTTCTCAATAACAAATAATAATACATCTATTTTATTATATAATATATACATAATTACCATCAAATTCATCAGGATCTGGTCCAGGTTCCTGGTTTTCTTTATCTAATGTTTGTTCGTTTATGCCATCAAGACCAGCTTCAGAAGCTAAAGCACTGTCCAAGTCAAACTTCTTCTTCTTTTTCTTCTTCTTAATGGAAGGATCAAATAACTAAAAATTATAAATATAATTAATGATAGTTAAATGTAATACATTTTAATGATAATCAAATAATTGTAATACAATAATGGACACAATATAGGAACATATTTCTCTACAAAGTAGTATTTCTCAACATTTAAATTTTAAATAATATACACTATATTCCAAGGATTGATAAAATATTAATATGAGTATGCATTCTAAGATAATTTTCAAAAGCATACATTTAAAATAAATATAAATTTAATTGTAGGTACCTAAAATAAAAATAGATTTTTTGTCTGTATCTATTTAAAAAATATTTTTTTAAATTACTATTATGAAGATAATAATGATAGAATGATTAATATATAAATATTACATTAGATACATAAAAATGTGTGGTGATTCATATGTTGATGGTTTAGATTTGCAAATGATTAAATTATTGAAAACATTTAACATAGAGAACAAAAAAAAATTTTATTAAGGTACACTTACAGCTTCTTCTTCAGTCATTTTTAAATTTAATATTCTTTACTTCTTTATTACTATTTAATATAATATAAAATTGAGATTAGTAAAATATTGAACGAGTTAAACTAGTTAAAGAGAAAAATGTGGCAACTAAAAACTGATGTGTGAAGAAAAATGTTGCATCAGCCCCAACTAGCCAATGTGGCCATGGACGGAAATCGTACGATATGTTTTATCGATACAACTTTTGAGGTATTGATAAAAAAATATTTATTATATATACTTTAGACTGAAATTATTCCAACACAAATTAATTGAATGATAATTAATGAAGTTTAAAGGTGAAAAAACATTTAATTTAAACTTAAATATTATTAAAAGTTTCACAATATTAACTAAATGGAAATGTAACGGGATAACATTGTTATTATAGTGGCTATACTGTGTATTTTTATCTATTTTTTTTTTGTTATTATCGCTAAAAAAGAATAACAATAAAACAAAAGAATATTTTTACTGGAGGCCTGTCAAAATGGAAATCCGGAAATTGTCATTTTCTTGATAATTTTAATTTTATTAACAACTTAGCAAAAAAAGATCATCCATTTGATAGCTACCTCTAAAATTTTTAACTACTTATTAAATGTAAAAAAAGCCAAATTTTATGCCTGTGATCAAATATTTTATAATTCTAATATGTATACACTCAGCTATACGGCCGTTGTGCTCTTGATAATCACCAGTAATATTCAAGGTAAGCTGTTCATGTCTGTTTCTACTTATATTTTGATTACATTTTTTTTATGTTAGGCAAGCGTCTCAGCCAATACGTGTCACATTATGAGCCTGTTACATATGATCATCAACACTTGGCCCAAAGTCATGATAGGGCCAAACGATCAGTGACTAATAGTGACAGTAATGTGCACGTAACATTTAAAGCCCATGGCCATCACTTTCGACTCAGACTTCGTCGAGATACAGAAACATTTTCTAATGCCATGGAAGTGTTAGATAGTTCTGGCAATCTGATACATCCTAATAATGTAGATACTTCACATATATACCATGGACATATTGTCGGTAAGTTAGTTTTTTTTATCGTTACTATTTAAAATTATATTTGTTCCACAATAGTGTTAATTACCTATTTTCAAAATGTCTAGTGAATTTTTCTTTACAATAATCAAAATTGGTTGATAATAATTAGCTACAAGCGTACCTACATACATATATTTATATAAATGCATTTTAATATTATTTTTAAAAACAGTTAAAATATATTTGGCTCAAAATTAATGAGTTATAATTTAAAAATTCATCTTAAACTATTGTTATTATGAGTTATTTATTTAAGAAAAAAAATTAATTTTAGTTATTCAATTGTCATGTATTCATTATATCCTCGATTATATCCCTTAAAATAAAAAGTTCCTACTAAAAATATTAGTCATATTAATATATTATAATTAATCTGTTGAGAATGTTGTTTTATTTGAAAGATAAAGGATAATTATACCAACCTTTTGTTTATTATTTTAGATTTGTCATTTGTAATTATGTATTTTTAGAGCGAAATTATGTATATTTTATTAATTAAGTAATGCTCATTACTTATTGATAAATATATATTGATTATGTTTATCTATATACTTTGTATTTATAAATAAAAAATACTTTATTATTATTATTTTTATCAGTGTTATCAATATTATTAAAATATAATTATTAATTATTAATACAAATGTATTAATTAATTGAAATTGTTATAGCACATACTATGCTGAATCATTTAAAAACAATATATAAAAAAAACAATACCTTTAAAAATTATACCTGAATATTTTTAAACATTCAAAATGTTTACAGTCAGCAATGTAAATAATTACATATAAATACAATAATATACATATTAGTAATTATGTTTTGATGTTTCATAAATTTGTAATTTTGTAACTTAAGAGGATGTGATATCAAAATGTGTTGTTTCTGTCATACAAATATACAACATAGCAAATTTATGTTTAGTAGAACCAATTTTACGTAATTAGTTTTGATATTAGAGTGAATCGATCTATTATAAAATTTAAACACAAGGACATTATCTGTGTTTTTATGTTGTTCCAATTTCTAAGTGAATTATGAATAAAGTTTTGCTGTTTAAAAATATTCATAGCTTGCTTAAATATTAGACATTTTAAAAACAGAAGTATAAGTATTATTAATATTCTTGTATTTAAGTTCATAATAAGTCGGCTCATTGTAAAATTAAAGTTAACAAAATAAAATTTATTCTGTTTAATACAAATTGTTTATGCTTAACCTTATTTGTAAATAATAGGTATGGACATATGTCTTCTGAAGTTATACATAATTTTAATACTTTGATAAATATCAAGGTTATATTATACTAGTTCAATATTAGTGGGTGTGATTATAAAATGTAATTACTTAATATAGACATGATTCTTGTTAAGAATCTAGATATAAAAAATGTTTAATCTTTGAGTACTGATTATTTATTTTTTTTCAATTCCTAAGTCTACAAACAGATTAGTTGCAATAATTTTACTAAACTGTTATTTTTTAATTAATAATCTTGAAATGAAAAAAAAAATAGTACATTATAGTAGATTTTTAATACAATTTTTTACAATTATTTTTTTTATTTCTTAACAGATGAAGCCAACAGTATAGTATTTGGTTCAATCATCGATGGAGTTTTTGAAGGAAAAATCATATCACCAAAAAAAGGAAACTATTATATAGAAAAATCTAGAAAATATACTCATCCGCATGGTCATCTCAAAGATAGTGATGATTTTCATTCGGTTATCTATAAAGAAAATGATGTTGATAATCCATATTATAACTCTTCTAGTAAATTTTACAAATTAATCTTACTAAATTTGAATATGAATATAACCTTGTACTTCTAAAATATTTCAGGTCATTTTAGTGGATGTGGAGTTACAGGATCCACAAAACAAAATATGGAAAGTATCCAGTATTCTGGTAGTCCCTGGAATATTCAACAACAAGATGAAGAAAGGCCTGCGTATAAATATACAAGACAAGCAGCTGACAAGCAACATAATGGACCTGTTAGAACAAAACGTGCTACTAAACCTAAAGAAGAACGCAATACTTGTTCATTATTTATCCAAACTGACCCTTTATTATGGAAGCACATTAAAGAACAAGTATTTAATTAAACGTGATATTGTTTATTTTTATGTATATTTTTTATATAAATAAATTTTTTTTAGGTTGGCTATGATAAAACAAAGACAAGAGAAGAGATATTATCATTAATAGCGCATCATGTAACTGCAGTGAACTATATCTATAGAGATACCAAATTTGATGGGCGCATTGAACACAGAAATATTAAATTTGAAGTTCAAAGAATTAAAGTAAATATTTGTATTTATATGTAGTTAGAAAGTTTTCTTAAAACTTAAAATATTTTGACAATAAATAAAATATTTAAAATTTTTTATTTGATAATGTTTCTGAAATAAATAAACTAATATATGAGTAAATATTATATAACTTTTTTCATTTAGATTGATGATGATGAACCTTGTGATCACAAATGGTCTGGAGAACAAAATCCATTCTGCATGGAAAATATTGATGTTAGTAATTTTTTAAATTTACATTCTTTGGGGAATCACGAAGATTTTTGCCTAGCATATGTTTTTACCTACAGAGATTTCACTGGAGGAACCTTAGGTTTAGCTTGGGTTGCCAGCGCATCTGGTAATTACATTTATTTATTAGTAGAATAGTAATTAAATCAATGACAAAAAAGTTTTTATCCAATTTTAAAAGGATTTAGAGTTGTGATTGTGGAATATTTATTTTATTTTTTGTCAGGTGCATCTGGTGGTATTTGTGAAAAGTATAAAACATATACAGAAACTATTGGTGGTTTATATCAATCAACTAAACGTAGTTTAAACACTGGTATCATTACATTTGTTAACTACAATAGTAGAGTTCCACCCAAAGTTTCACAGTTGACCTTAGCCCATGAAATTGGTCACAATTTTGGATCGCCGGTTTGTAAAACACATAAATGAAAAAAATGTCTTATGTTTTTAAAAATATTTTTATTTACAGCATGACTATCCTTCAGATTGTCGGCCAGGTGGTTTGAGTGGTAATTATATCATGTTTGCTTCTGCAACTAGTGGTGACCGTCCAAACAACAGTAAATTTTCTTCATGTAGTATAGCTAATATCAGTAGTGTATTAGATGCTATACAAGATAATAAAAAAAGGAATTGCTTTAAAGGTTTGTATAAACACTTTATCTATAATAATTAAATATTAATTATAAATATTTATACAGCCAGTGAAGGAGCATTTTGTGGTAATAAAATTGTTGAAAATGGTGAAGAATGTGATTGTGGATATGATGATGATGAATGTGATGATAAATGTTGCTATCCCAGGCAAGTCGCTGATCGAGATAGATTCCGTAATATTTCAGCTAGAGGTTGTGCTCGCCGAGCACAAACTGAATGCAGGTATGTATCATTATAATCTATAAATTATTAATTAATAATTGATTTCATTTTAATATTATTTAATTTTTAGTCCTTCTCAAGGACCATGTTGTTATGCTGATACCTGCCGTTTTATTCCATCTAATCGATTAGTTATGTGTCGAGGTGAAGACGTTTGTAGTTATAGTTCTTATTGTGATGGTACTACACCAGAATGTCCGGTTCCACCCCCTAAACCTAATAAAACTCGTTGTAATGAGGGAACACAGGTTAGTAAATAAAATTGATTATAAATTGGAGTAAAATTTAATTAAAATTTTTTTTTTTTTAAGCTTTGCATCAATGGTGATTGCACTGGATCTATTTGTTTAGAGTGGGGTCTAAATGAATGTTTTTTGACATCACAAATTATACCCAATATTGACAAACGCAAGTTATGCGAGTTGGCTTGTATGAATGGTACTGATTTACAAACATGCAGGTCAACTAGTGAATTTGCTTCTGCAGTTAATTTACCTCTTGGTGGCATTAGTCTAAGACCTGGATCACCTTGTGATAATTTTCAAGTAAATTATCAATTATCGTAAATTATTTTATAATTATGAAATTATTTAATAATATAATTTCTTTAGGGTTACTGTGATGTATTTTACAAATGTAGAGCAGTTGATGCCGAGGGCCCATTAGCGAGATTAAAAAATATGCTCCTCAACAAACAAACACTTCAAACTCTTCAACAATGGGCTTTAGTAAGTTTTAATTTATAGATATATCAAATTAGTTTAAATAAAAAAAAACCAAATCCATAACGTGTTTTCTATTGATACATATCAATAATTTGTGTTTTTGGATTTGAACTTTTGAAGTATAAAAATAATATATTAATACAGTAGAAACCGTTTATAATGACATTCAAGGGACTAGTCAAAATTGGTCATAGTAACGGAAATGACAAAAATTAAATTAAAAACTCTTTTATATACATGCAATGAATAAAATATTTTATTACAATAACATTTTTAATGTGTTATTATATTATATATATGTATATAAATTATAAATCGTAAATTTAATTGATATTGAAAAAAAAAAATACAATTTTTAATAATTAATTAATGATCAAGTACACGAATATCGGAACATTGACGATAAATTTATAAAAAAACAAAAAAAAATTAGCTTTATCGGTTGTTATAACACCTTTGATAAAATTAATAGTCATTATACATAGATAAAACTTTTTCAAATAAAATCAAAAATATCCGTCATAACATCAGTATAGTTACTATATAGACGTCATTATAATCGATACAAATTAGTACATACAATATAGGAGTTTTGCTGGGACTTGCAATCTAAGGTCATTACATCTGGTATGTCATTATAAACGGTTTCTACTGTATTATTTACAAACTCTAGTTATAAGATTAACTAGCAATAACATACTATATATTTAATTTTTCTTTATAGGAAAATTGGTGGGCTTGTATGCTTATGGGTGTTACATTTGTAATTATAATGGGAGTATTCATAAAATGTTGTGCAGTACACACACCATCATCAAATCCTAAGAAAACTCCTGCTCGAAGATTTAGTGAAACATTAAGGCGGCCCATTACCACCTTGCGTAGAATGGTGATTTATTGATATTGTAACTAATATTGTACTTAAAACTAAAATTATGTTCTTATACAGCGGCACAATCCTCAAACATATGTGTCACAACCCAGATCAAGTAGAGTTCCAGCCCATGGATATGGTGAGGGTAGAGGTCATTATTATGCACCAAGAGGTAGTACATAATTGGAATAATTTTGTATACCTGTTTTTTATTTTTTTTTTTTACAGCATCTGCACCCCCTGCACATGGTCATTCAGATCGCCGTAATGCATTTCCAATGAGGCATCAGCCACAGCATAAAGTGTGATAGTAAGTTATTATTACAAATCATACCTATTTTTAAGTCGTATTTAGAGATGGTTTGATCAATTTTTTTAGTAATAAGATTGAATTGGACTTAAACAAATTTTAAAAATTAAAATGTAGTTAACCTGATTTTCTTATATATTTTTGAACATAGTAAGTCTTTAGGTTGTTAATGTATAATTCTCCATCATCTATTATAATTTGCTCTTTATACTGTATTTGTTGTATTATTGGGCTAGCATAATTTGCTTATTCTCTAACAACTATCTCTATTAATTTTTAATTATGAAAATGTGAAATTGACTATTGTTATTATATAGTTGAATCATTAAATAAAATATTTTTAAGGTACTTGGAACTATATGTTATCACTTTTGTTTCTTATTTATAAACGTAAACATTTATACATATTAAAATTAATATTACTTTAATTCACAAGATAATAGAGATCTATTTAATTTGAGATTAATTAAATAATTAAATTCTATGTATAATAAAATAATGATATTAACTCATCTAGAATTACTATTTAAGACAAACTGTTTTGATGTTTGTGAGGAAAGGGGTGGGTTGTATTCTATACTTTGTCCGACAAGAGCATATGTCAATTATGCTCATTCACACATAACACCCTGCTATTGAGGTTAGTTCCACTATGGCAGGGTGTCACATGGGAATGCACAGAAAAATGTATTTTCGTCAAGTCATGTTCTCTCGCTGGACTGAGTTCACTCTGATAATAATAATAATAATTAATAATAATTTCCTTAACTAAAATATGATTAGAAGTTTAATACTAAATATTTAACTAGATTGGGGTATTTTACAATGTCTACTGTAAATATATATTATGCTATAAATAATATAGTTAATCGATTAATATAAATATATACATTTTTTTTTCAGTTGTCAAGTAAATTTGGCAGCCCTAAACCAAAAAGTTGATAACGTCAATCCGAAATATTCGGTATTCTTATCATCATGGTTAGAAACTATTAAATTTATTTATGTATTATTATTATTTTTAATTTTTGTACATAGCCGAATGGAACCAAAGTGATTGAATATTTATAAAACTTTATAGTTGTACAATCACCCTATGTGAGGTGCTGATCACAGACAAAGGCAGAATATAATTTGACATTTATATATAATATTTTTTTCATTCCATACTATAAGCATTTTTTTAAACAAATTTCTATGACTTATGTATCTCATGTTATATCAATTTTGCACATATTATATGATACCTCTTTCTTTATAAAGTTCCTTAATTATGAATCTAGAATCAAGTAAATTATTATAATGACACTTACCAATTTTTTTTTTAGGTTGAGTTTTTTCTTTTAATAATAATTTATATTCTACAATATATGAGTAAAAAGAAATTGAAAAAATTAATACAATTTTAATTTTTTTATTTGACGTGATTTTCTTAATATAATTTTTGCTCATTATTTTATTATTATTATTATCATTATATATTATGTATATTTTTTTATACCATCTGCCTTTGTTTGCATGATATTTTTCCCACCAAATATTTTATTTATATAGAACAGAAAAATATTTATATAATTATTAAATATCTTCCTAATATTTATGTAACACTTGAACAAAATATTACCTACTTAAACTATTTGTTTCACAACTACTCATTATTTTATCATAATAAATTAGTCTAAATGTATGACAAATATATGTTTTATTAAAAAAAGACATTTTTTAATATTTAATATTTACATATACATAATTATGAATTAAATGTATAATGTATAAAATAATAATAATATGGGGCGTCCTTAAAATATTATGGTTGTTTATCAAGTAATTTATTTATTAAGTTAAGTTATTTCTAATACTTTAGTTAAAAACTATAGAATTTACTCAATTTAGTTATTTAAAATTCTTTTTTTATGGACGCCTTAATAATTTGACCATAGTTTAATTATAACATTTTGTTTTCCTACATTAATAAGCTTATATATAATTTTAAGCTTCTATTGTTTCATTGACCAAATTTTAAAAAATGTTAACTGCCCTACCATTTTAGTTTTACTTTATTTTTACTATTTTATATTATAAATTAATTTTTTTTTTTTAATAATTTTATGACAAAAATTATTATGTTTAACTGGTTTGTTGTGCTATTTAAAGAAAATTGGCCAAATAATTAATGCTTTTTTTTATTTATACGAAAAAATACTGAACTTGAATATGTACTAAAATTTTGACTAATCTCGTGTTCTCTTAAAATAACATCTATAATTGGTAAGTGAAATTTAATGTGTTTGGATCAGTTTTGAATTTAAAAACGTTGTTTGATTCAATTCACAATGAATTATAATAGTTTATAAATGCACTTACCTTACATCAATCTTCAATATCTCAATTTTTATTTCCTCTTGGAATAATATCATATATTTATCATTAAATTTAACCTTATGAATTTGTATTGAAGTATCATTGGTCGTAGAATGTATTTGTCGTGCATCTATGATACATGCGGTTTGTGGTAGGGATAAAAAGTAAATCCATGCTACAACCAAGATTTTCTAATTGAATATAATATGTGAGTGGTAGTACAGTTAAACTTTTCTTTGACAAAACAGTTTGCACAACCACTATAACTGAGTACCTGTCACCTTACTGTCCTTACTTCAGCAACACTATTATAAAAGTTGAAACTCTGACAAATGAGTCGTTGTAAAAAATTAAGATTTGTTTGTTGACAATAGTAAAATAGAAAGTAGTTGATACTCTGCTGTTTTTATGGGAATATCTGTACTCTTTGATAATGGTGCATAATTAACTTATACATTACTTTTACCAAGGTATTTATATTTTATAATATAATTAAAAATTCAAACATATCAATTCATGACATGTTTGTTCTTATTCTTTAAGACTTAACATATGACATATATGTCTGTAAACTGTTAGTCATACTTCATGAGCAATAAATGTAAAAGAGAAACTTAAAACAGTGGCGGTGTTAGGTAAGGCCATGGCCCTACCACTGGCCTAACCTTGGACATAATAATATACTCATATTTTGTGGCTTGGATGGGCTTAGTCCATCCGGTTTTGTCTGTAGCCCACCCAGTTTTAGATTCTGAACGGAGTGATGAATGTATTGATTTTACAATGATGTGTGTTTTTTTTTGTTTTTTTGTTTTTGTGTCTGTGTACAGCATAACTAGTCGAAATAATGCTTCAATTTCAAACTTTGGGGGTGGTCTCCGATGGCAAAGTGGATATCCTTGGTGCATTATGGAGGCGAAAAGTAAACATTTTCCAACAGTTTTCAAAAAAATCGAATTTTTTATTTTGCTATAACTCAAAAACTAATCGTTGTAAACACTTAAAATTTTCACCAAATGTTTATGTTAGCGTAAAAAAAAAATCCGAAATTGTTAGTCATAATTTTTTTTTATAAATGCTTAAAGTTCGAATTTATACGAAATATGTCAAAATTGCGAAAATTGGCAAGTAATTTTGTGGTTAAAAAATCGTAAAATTTTTTTCTTTTATAACTAAGTTTTGAAAATTTGGTACAAGGTTCTCCATACATTTTTCTTCAAATATCTGTAAAAAAAACTACCGGACTAAGTCAAAAAATTTTTAGGAGTGTTTGAAATTTAAATTTTTACAAAATCGCGTTAAATAACGGATTAGCCTCAAACGATTTTTGATATTTGTTGTTATTCAAATAGTATAAGTCATAAATACTTGAAAATTTTACCAGTTATTTAGATTGCCATTTTCTTTAAGTAATTTGATTTTCATAATATTTTGACTTTTTTTGAGCTATTTATAGGAATTTGAAATTTGAAATTTTTTTTTATTTTTTTTTTATAAATGTTGATAAAAAAAATTTAGCTGGGACAAATTACTTGAAAATTTAATTGAAGGGTCCACATAACTTGTTCTAACTTACATTCAAAAATTATAAAAATACATAGGCACAATTTTTTTTTATTAGCATTTGAAGTTCAAATATTGACAAAAATTCGTCAAAATCATAAATATTTTTCACTATTTGGTAGTCAAAAATTTATAAATATTTTACTATCAAAAGCTAATAATTGAAAATGTAATACTATGCTGTCCATAAGTTAAGCTTAGAATAATTATAAAAAAGTTTGAGGATTATTCCATTTAAAAAATTTTACGAGTGTTTAAAGTTTTAATTTTAATTTGAAATCAAAAATACAGGTGTAAAATAACGTTTTACTAATAAATAATTTTCGATTTTTGTTATTTTTAAAAAATTACTAAACGTAAGATTCTGAAACTTTTACTTAAATGTTTGAATTAGTTTCAAAATAGAATATATGACAATATTTAAATATAATATATCCTAGACTGACAAATCATCTCCGTTCAGAATCGTTTTTCGTATACAATGATACCTATCATTGCATTCAAATTTAACCTACCCTAGTCCGAGGTCCACCCCACCCCCTAATGTACAGCAGAGCGATACTCACCCGCTTTTTAATAATAATTTAACAAAAATTATTGTGTTAATTAGTTTGATGTGCAAAGTATTTAAAGAAATCTGACCAATTAATCGTTTTATTTTTTATTTATACAAAACACACTGAACTCAAATGTATACTAAAACTTTGACCAATTTCATTAAAGTCTCGCAAAACAACATCTACGATCGGTAGGCGAGATGGGCGATCAGTTGTATATGAAATTGTAGTTTTTTTCCATTCATCTGACCGAGTCTGCAAAAACAAAAATTATGAAATATTAGTTATAGAAGGTGTTTAGTGTAACTATTATTTACAAAAGATATAATTACCTTGCATTCATCTTCAATAGCAGAGTATTTCATTTTTGGATTCCCTCTTGGAGTAATATCGGCATCATTAGATCCAACCAATTTCAATCCTTTTTTGTATGATTTGGTTTCCGCATCAAAATAACCAATTGATTTTTTACAGTGATATGTTAAATTTTGAGTAGCCGATTCTGATAATAGTTGTAAAAATGTGATTTGATTGCTATCTGCTTTATATGATATCTAGAAGAAAATATTCAATTAGATTTGGGTATATATTTTTTACACTATTTACAACCTGTCCAGTATGTCCAAATTCAGATAACCAAATTTCTGATTGAGGATTTCTATTTGCATAGTCTATTGGACCTATATGATCTGGTTGAGGTCTTACACATGTACTCTTTGTAATGCGATCACATCGTACGAGTACCGCGTCACGGATATCTCCTTCATTGGGATCCACCCAATATTCCCCTGAAAGCGTTTGTATTTTATCAATCGTACCAAAATTATTAAAAACATTTTCCTACCGCTTTCAAGATCAGGATAAGCTGCATATAAATCTTTACATGTCTTAGCTGGGCTATCTTTTTCGCCGTTTGGTTTTTTAAACTTCTCAAATGACGTTTTCAATTTGTTATATGCTTTGAATATTAATTCGCGTCTCTCCGTTTCTGTCATTTCATCGGGTTGATCTTGATGCGTACCATCACTCGGTCCCTATTCCAATTAAATGTTTGTAACGTAAGATATATGTTAAACAATTATAATAAATAAAAGTACTCCTAGCGTGACGCGCCGCGCGCCTACAATTACTCCGTTGACGCCGTTATCATTCGCGAAGCCCTACGCGTGACGATAACCGCTGCTAGCAACTTCCGATAAATCAGGAATAAAAAACCACTCCTGTTTCTTAGCACTGACTAGATGGTCATCAAGTACCATCCTCAAATTCTAATATAGGGTTCCACACCATCATTATGGAGTAAAGCGCCCATGATCGTTTCCCCGGCGGATAGGTATGCCGAGTGGACAACAACGATGAGTGACGTGGTGTTTGTGTTTTTTTTGTAATATATGTATTTTTATATCCGGCCAGTTTGTGAGTACAACATTTTTTTCGATCTTATAAAATAAAATTATACATAATGAGTTATGGTTGTAATGTGTACCTTCGACGTCTTCGAGCGTCGGAGCCCCCTTATGAGGTTTTTTTAGATACCTACTATAAAATTATATTATTGTTATTATTATATTAACAGTATATGTCGCTAATATTTTCCAGATTATTTCTTTAAGTCCGAGTTTTATGCCACTTGGTTTTCTCGGCACAAAATTATTTATTATTTACTCCTATTTTCTCATCTTTATGTATAAATCCACGATACATCGGCTCAAGAGGGCCTCGGTTCGTAGTTGATGACCTTCTTAAAATATCAAGTGTCTGGCATTGGGACTCCACAAATAGTGAAGCGTCTCATGTTTATATTTTTTAAGATAATTTATTTAAAATTTACCTTGCTATGTCCTTGTGTTAATAATGCCGTAAGCGCAGCCATATCATAAGCCAATGCTTCACCTGGAGGTCCAGGCGGTCCAGGCAAACCAGGTGCTCCTGGTATTCCATCAGGACCTCGTTCACCAGTTAGCCCTTAAATATTTATCATGATTTATTTTTTTTACATTTAAAAAACCTTACAAGAATGATGTACTAACCTCTAGGGCCAGGTTGTCCCGCTAAGCCTGGTAACCCAGGATTTCCATCTTGTCCCGGAGATCCTAATAAAAATTACGAATTATTTTATTATTCTAATATTCATAAAAAAATATAGATATATTACCTTTTGATCCTGGTTCACCAACAGGCCCAGGAGGTCCAGGATACCCAATATTACCTAATAAGTAATACAATATGTTTTGTTTTAAATTGTACACAACAATGCTGATCTAGCTATGGCTATTTTTTAAATAATGTTTAACTGTTATAAATCTTACCCTTTTGACCATCAGCTCCTGGGGCACCTGGTAGTCCTTGCAAGCCCATTAGGCCCTTATGACCTGTATACATTATAAATCATAAATCATAATAAATTATCTATATATTCTAAGCAAAATATATTATTTAAGTGTGTACAATGATGATAAGCGAATGTCTTGAATATATTGTTTTAGAAATACAAAAATTGATACCAGTACTATTGATACTATGTGTAATATATTTTATAGAATTCTAATGTTATAATACATTACCTTTCATTCCTTCAGGACCTATTTCTCCCTTATCTCCCTTTTCTCCTTGAATTCCAGGAGGTCCTGCTTTACCTCTTTGGCCCTACAATTAAAGCATAGGTACCACAATAAGATTTTACATTTGTGGATATGGAAATTAACTAAATTAACAACTTTAACTTACGGGAGGTCCTTCTACACCTTGTGGACCATTTTCACCACGTAAACCTCGTTCGCCTGGGTTTCCGATTGGGCCAGGTAATCCTTGTGGACCCTACATTTTTATATTATTATAATTGGTAAATAAATTCTTGTATATATTTTTTGATAATAAATAATAATATAAAACTTACAATCATTCCTGGTGATCCTGGACTACCTAGATTACCAGGTGATCCAGGTGGACCTGAAATAATATTAATTGTATACAGAAATTAATTTGTTTGATAAATAAATATCTAAGAAAAAAAGAATTTTGATGAACTTTGCATATTTTTTCATACCTAGATGATAAAAAAATATAACGGTGACCAAGCAAATAAGTATTATATTTTATTATTCAACTATTAAAAATACGTAATCTTTATTTTGCATTTTTCGTATTCCTTTTTTATTGATTGTTTGGACCATGTCAGGTTGATTTTTAAGTAATAAATTTCCTATTTCTTGTTATAAGACCAACATTAATTTAGATCCTAACCTTTGTCTCCTGGTCTTCCACTAATTCCTGGCGCTCCATGTAAACCAGTTGCTCCATCTTGACCTCTTTCACCTACAAAGTATATAAAGTAATTATGTACAAATTTTAGTTATAAACTATTTATAACTATTTTATTGATATAAGTATTAAATAAAAAGTTTATAAATTACAAACCTTGAGGTCCCGGTGGACCTGGAGGACCGGCTAAACCTTGAACACCCTAAATAATATTATACAATTTGTTAATTCAAATTCAAATGTAGTTAGTAGATATAATACCTGTGAACCATCTGATCCTGGTTTTCCTGGAGATCCTTTTTCGCCCTTTTAATAAATTGAAATAGATTTGTAAAAAATAATAAAAAATATATGGTGATAATTGATAAATGATAACACGATGAATGAATATTAAAGTATGCATTTATATATTGTTATTACTTTTAAATTTTCATCGTACATAAATCAATATAAAATATAAAATTATAAACCTAACTTTTCTATATAAAAGTTTAAATTAAAATTATATAATATAATAGATATATTAATTATAATTTCAGTAATCTAGATAACTGCGATATTATAATAATGTAAATCTAAATTTTTTTTAAGTATTAAATGAAAATAATAATATTAAAATATATTTAAAAAAATTTTTTAAATAAATACAGTTAAAATGTTATCATTTACGGAGTATAGGATAACAAAACATAATTATTATACTTACTGGTAGTCCTTGAGTTCCTCGCATTCCTATTGGTCCTTGACTGCCTGGAACTCCTGTTAATCCCCTGATATAATATAATACAAATATGTTAAAAAAATTAAAAAGTTATGCCCAAAACCAATTTTGTTTTTTGAACCTTGTAAAAGATACATTTATGTGAAATAAAAAATGTAAAACAAATATAAATTATTAAATTTTAAATAAATTAATAATAAATATACTACATTTACCTTTCTCCTATGGCTCCTTGGGGACCAATTGGTCCTGTGGGTCCTGGAGCTCCATCTGCACCAGTTTCACCTTTAGGACCTACAATTATTGAATTTAATATTAATAATATATATTTATTTTAATAGATTAGGTATAGTTGATAAATAATTATAAATGTGTACTACTATTATTAATTTTATTAATATTTTTAGTAAGTTAATTAATTATTAGTTGAATTCGCATATTACCATCTAATCCACGTAAACCTGGTGCCCCGACATTTCCTGGCGTACCCTGTTTACCCGGTTCACCTTGCCATCCTTTTGCTCCAACCAAACCTATATTGAAAATAATATATAATAGGTATGTATTTTTTCTAAAATAATTTAACAATCTTTATATTAATTAAAATTTATGTTTTATTATATTATGCTACATTTCGATGTTATACCTGGTGGTCCTGGAGGTCCAGTTGGCCCTGGATATCCCTAAAATCGTTAATATAATAATAATTTAATCTATGAATGATATTGATAAATTTGTAAATAAAGAACATATCAATTTATAGATGGGTAATTATTTTTACCAATGGTCCTCGTTCTCCAGCTCTGCCTGGTATTCCCATTAACCCTATATCACCTTTAATACCTTGATCTCCGCGACTACCTAAAATTTAAAACAAATTTAAATAATCATAGATTTTGAAAATTATATTTTTATGTATTCTTAAAAGTCGTATCCGCATAATGTCAATTATTTTTATGAAATAGGTAGTTGTTAAGTGGTTTTTGTCAAGAAAATAGTGTTTTGTTACTCATATAAATATATATGTGAGTGTGTGTGTGTGGATAGTGGATATCATGAGCAAATAGGATTTCTACTTTCTACTTCATTAAAAAAAATGATGTACAAATTGGATAGAAAATGTATACCATTTTTATTTACTATTATAGTCTATTATAGTTGACTTAATACTATAGTACTTCAATGCTAGAAAGTTAAAATGACCTGAATAAATATACGATTATAATATTATATTATGTACAATTATATGTTTAAAATGAAATAAATAAAGAAGTTTTAAAAAAACATTGTGTGTTCTTATTTAATTGAAACAATCACCTTTTGGACCAATTAAACCCATGGCACCGGTAAGACCAGGTTCTCCCATTTTTCCAATTGGTCCGGGATTTCCTTGCTCGCCTTTCATTCCTGTATTCAATATATTTTTTAAACACTGAATAAAATTGTAGTTATGATTTGTATTTATAATTAACCAAGATACTAACCTGTGTCTCCTCTATCACCTTTTAGACCTGGCATACCTGTGTAGTATTTTAAAATAATGTATTTTTAATAATTGTTTATTTTTATATGTTATAATATACCCATACCTACTGATCCTGGTGATCCAGGGAAACCTTGAACACCTTGAGGTCCAAATGGCCCTCTCTCGCCAGGTGTACCTGAAAAAGTATTCGACGAGGATAAAAAAATTTCAAATTTTCACTGTAGATACCAAATTTTTTAATAAAAACTATTTCATAATTTATCATTTTGATTCATGTAACACCAACCTGGTGCGCCGGGCTCTCCTGGAGGTCCTGTAGATCCGGGTTCACCTCGTTCAGCTGGTTCACCAGGTGGACCAATTGGACCAACAAATCCTTGAGGCCCTCTTTCCCCAGCAAGACCTTCATTAATTAATTTGTAAGTTGTTAGTTATTAGTTGCTATATATGTATGATATGTAGTTGATACATTTAAATTTAAAAACCAAATATAATTTAACTGAGGTCTGAGACAAATTAAATAATTATAACATAATACATTATGATACGTATTGAGAAATAATGTAGAAATAATTATTAAATTATATCCTTATACAAAAAAAAATAATAATAATAGAAATTATTAGATGTATGTCAAATTTGTAAATTTTACTTAATAAATAATGAGTAATATTTATGAACAAATATTGTTTACTCTGCATTACTTAAATCTGTTGATTATTGAAATATTAGACATTAAAAAATAATTTTAAAAATTTACCTGGTGATCCTGAGGGTCCTTGGGCTCCAGTAGAACCTAAAATAATAGATAAACGATTTTAGGACTTAAAGTTTATATAAAGTATTGAAATAAAACAGTTAAAATAAATTACATACCTCGCTCCCCCTTCAAACCAGATGGTCCTTGATCGCCTCTCAATCCAGGTAAACCCTAAATATATATTATGTAAAATATATTTGTGTCTTATTGTATTTCTTCTTATTATATTTTGGAAAATAACAAATATATTTAAATTTACCATTAATCCTGGCGATCCTGAATGTCCTTTGTCACCTTTAATTCCTTGCAGTCCCTTTAATGTATAAAATATGATAATTAAATTTAAATAGCTTACCTATCATATTGTTCATATTTAGTAATAAGTAGACACGTTTTTAAATAAAGACTTACAGTTGGCCCATCCGGACCAGCTACTCCTGGTTCTCCTTTAACTCCTTGTAGTCCTGGATGACCGATAGGTCCTCTCTCACCTAAAGCATATTTTTAACACATTTTGGTAATAAATTGTATCGAAATATTAAAACATAAAAAATAATCACTACTTATTTTTATTATTAGGTACACATTCAAAAATTATTTTATTAATTTAATTGTTGTTAACACAAAAATATAATGCAAGTAGTATACAGTATATCTATTATCTATACAGTTAAACAAATATTTTTTAGAATTATCATTATAAATATCATTTACTAACCAGGAAATCCACGTTCGCCTCTAGTTCCTGGTTCACCTGGCTTTCCTGCTGGTCCTTGTTGGCCTATATAAAAAAAAATAATCTATACACATACCTATTATATAAAGAGGAAAGATTTGATTGATTGTAGAGCCTACAATTGCCCGATATTGCCGCCCTTATATAAAACGTATTTAATATATTATATTTTGTATAATAAAAATATTATCTGATGGCTGTCATCATGCATTACCCACTAAACTATTGGCCATTAATTAATTACATCGTACGTGTTGTTTATAAATAGCTAGGCAAATATTATTGACAAAAATATATAACCTATTATTTCATTATATTATATTATTATTCGATGTTACTTTATTTGCTTGAAACATATCGTGTACTTTTAGATTCTGAATGGAGTAATGAATGTATTGGTTTTAGAATGATGTGCGTTTTTGTTTTTTTATTATTTTTTTTTTTTTTGTGTCTGACGACAACATTTGGAGCAGTAAAAATGCTTCGATTTTTGACTTCAGCCCCTCTTTGAAAAGGAAATCGAATCTAGTTGGTACTTTGGGGGGTCAAAAGTTAAAAATTTTCAATATTTTTTAAATGAGTCGGGATAAACCCTAAAAAAATGAGGGAAAAATGGGATTTTTTACGCAAAACTAGTTTTCGACAAAATCGAATTTTTTATTTTGCTATAACTCAAAAACTAATCGATGTAAATACTTGAAATTTTCACCAAATGTTTATATTAGCATTCTCCATATACAGTTAAAGAATTAAATTAAATAATTTTTACCTTTTTTGAGCTATTTATAGGCAATTGAAATTTTCAATTTTTCTATGTACTTTTTTTTTAAATGACGATAAAAATTTTTTGGCCGACCAGAAAATCTTGAAAATCAAATACAAAGTTTCTTATAAGTTGTTCTTAAAGTGATAAAAAAAAAATCCGAAATCGTTAGTCACAATTTTTTTTTATAAGTGCTTAAAGTTCGAATTGATACGAAATATGTCAAAATTGCGAACATTTGCAAGTAATTTTGTGGTTAAAAAATCGTAAAATTTTTTTCTTTTATAACTAAGTTTTGAAAATTTTGTACAAGGTTCTCCATACATTTTTCTTCAAATATCTGTAAAAAAAACTCTACCGGATTCAGACAAAAAGATTTTATGAGTGTTTGAAATTTAAATTTTTACAAAACCGCGTTAAATAACGGTTTAGCCTCAAACGATTTTTGATATTTGTTGTTATTCAAATAGTAAAAGGCGTAAATACCTGAAAATTATACCAGTTATTTAGTTTGCCATTTTCTTTACGTGATTTGATTTTCAAAATATTTTGACTTTTTGAGCTATTTATAGGCAATTGAAATTTTCAATTTTTTTTTATTTTTTTTTTTATAAATGTTGATAAAAAAAATTTAACTGGGACAAATTACTTGAAAATGTAATTGAAGGGTCCACATAACTTGTTCTAACTCTCATTCAAAAATTATAAAAATACATAGGAAAAATTGTATACATTCTAGTTTATTATTAAATTCGAAATAAAATTAATTATTCAAACAATTTACCTTGTTCCCCGTCTTTACCAGGTTGACCAGGATTACCAGGTACTCCCGGTACCCCCTAAATCAAATAAATTTATAACTTCAATATTTAATACATTATGGACATTATTGATTTAAATTTTAAATATTTTTAATAGTACTAACTTGTGAACCAATGGATCCGGGTGGACCAACTGCTCCTCTTTCCCCGTCCAACCCTGGCTTACCAGGTATACCTTCAAATAACAAGTATGTATTATATCATGCATTTAAGTAATAATATAACATAACGATATGTATAAAATTAAAATAAAAGTTAAAATATGTAATATGAATATTATTCTTACTCGTAATTTATAGCCATAATTATGGCTAAGTTCAATAATTATATTATCTAATAAACTATATTAAAACTACGTATATATATATGTATTTTTTAGAGTTTACTGCCTATACATGACTTAGTAAAATTGTGGTACAATACTAACCTGCATTGCCTGGAGGTCCTTCTTTTCCTGAATCACCTCTGGGTCCTTTAAAATAAAATGGATTTGTATAATATAATTTTATTTTTAACTAGCTGTATAATATAATTGAACCAACGACGTATTTTTTATCATAAAATTGTAGAAATTTTACTCCAACTTTCCAACTGCATATATAATGTTTAATTAAATTCGCGTGGTTAAATATTGTTTCCTACAGATTAGATGAGCTTATACTGTATAATATAAAAATTGTACAGCCAACGTTTAATGATTTTTTGACGCACCAAAACTTAATAACGATTCTCAAAATATTATGCTACTCATAAATTAAACCCCTATAATCATATAAGTCAGCGGTTCTCAACCTTTTTATATTCGCGTACCACCTACAAAGTTTGAAAAATTTTACGAACCACCTAACCATTTTTTTTACTTATTTATAATATATACGTTTATGTTACGTGTATAGAATTTTATTTTATTATAGAAATTACAAAATGATGGGAATTAAGTATTTAATGTAGAAAAAAAATTAAATTAAATATGTACAAACCAAATAATATTTAATGTTAATAATGATTCATTCCAATTTTTTTTTAAGGGAGATTTTTTTCGCGTACCACCTATGAGCTTTCTGCGTACCACTAGTGGTACGCGTACCATAGGTTGAGAAGCGCTGATATAAGTATAATATATTTATCTAACACGGTCAATGTATATTAACTATTACGACGTAAATTTTAAAGCACGCGTGCTAACATATTTATTATTTTTAATAAATATTCTCAATTTTTTATTATTAGTTATATAGTTTTTGTTATTATTTGATGGGCAATTATCGAGCTTAATAAACCAATAACTCATTGACAACAATCATACATTGACACTATAAGAAACTAAAATGGTCCACCTAGGGTTACCAGATTATATTTTTCTGAACCCGGGACATTTTGAATGGATAAATTATAAATATTATATATATATCGCCATATGAAAGAAAAATATGTATATAAATTAAAAATAATAATAAAATAATATTCACTTTTTTTGATCATTATTATAATATATATATACATAGATAGGCATGTAATTAATTAAAGCCATAAGGTTTATGAATTTATGATTATCGTGGTAATACATTTTGGGTTTGACCATACAAAGTCTAAAAATAAAATACCCACCCACAATTATCGAGCGTACAATCTTGCATTTTGTAATGTGTAGGAACTAGGTAGATAATGTTTTCTCATAATTGAAAATCGGTATTTTATCGAGTGAAATTTTAAAACCGGGACAAATCGCTGTCCCGAAACACTTTCTCGGGACACCGGGACACTTAGTTAAAAACCGGTAGTGTCCCGGTTTTACCGGGACATATGGCAACCCTAGGTCCACCAAGTTATCTGACAATGGTATTATATGAAATACGATTACTAAAAATCATTAGACGGCGCTAAGATTAGGCATTTTAGCTACATTGTGGTATAGGTGTTTTAACGGTATGTATGTATAGGTATTACTGTATTAGGTACAAATTAAAATTATGAAAATAAAAAAATGTTGTTATTAATGTTTAGGACATAATATTGTTTAACTCAATTTTCATAGTTTATTATACAAATGAATTTACACAAACCTGGTGCTCCTGGAGGTCCGATTTCACCAGCTGCTCCTGGTTCTCCCTGTTTTAATACAATTAATTATTTCCATGAATTATGTAATATATTTATAGTATAAATATGTTATATTTGTATGGTATACAATTTACTATAAACTTTATAATACATACATATAAGCCGTATAGATTCTTTTAAAATAAAATTTATATGTTTCTTGAAACCAATTTTATAACATAACATAACACAGTTTAAAATAATTTCTACACATTTTTGGAAAAATTTTATTTTTTATTTCTAAATATTAAATAATTAGATTGTTATGTTGATACGTCTTCAAATTTTGTGAAAAATTAATATTTTCAAATAATACGTTAGTAATTTACAGAAAAAATATAACTCTTAAAAAAATGAAAAATCACTTTGTATATGTAATATACTTATTAACGTTAATGCGTATATTAAGATATTATTAAAAATATAATGTTTGATAACTCCGACTGTTTTTCATAGGTATTAACTATTAATATTATTAGATGGCTAATTTATCGAATTACTTATTATTAATAATATTTGTAATATTTTTTGTAATTGACCAGTTATTCGTTTTTTTCTTTAGTCATGTAAATTAACACTAGTCGTCTTTCTAAAATAAAATAATCTACGAGTATATTTGAAATTCAAACTCAATAACAGACATCATTATCTTAAACACAATCAGAAATGTTTAAATAATTATTCAATGCTTCAAAGTATAACATTTTCTGATTTACGAATATGATTATGTATAATTTATAAATAAATGTTTTCAATAAATTGAATAACTAACGTTCTCAGTATAATATTATATTATTGGATTAGCTATTAATGTCAGAATTTACAATTTTGATAATAACAATTTTTAGAAAAACGAATACTTACAGTTAAACCTTTATCACCTGGTGGACCTATTGGCCCTGGTAAACCTTGCAAACCTGGTGATCCTGGTTCTCCGACCTATTAATACAATGTTTTAATTTATTAAATCAATCATTACATGGTATATTAACATTGTAAATATCTATTAGTACCTACATTACAATTTAAGATAACATACATTTTTATAATTTATATGTATACGCTATTACTTATCGGCTATCAGTATTTATTTATATTATAGTTATTTAAAATGCTTAAATATGTGGGGGTAATTAAAAAGTTTTACCTTCCCATCTGCACCAGGTATACCACGTTCACCTGGTGGTCCAGATTTTCCTGGAGGCCCTGGTTTACCTATGGATCCACTCAAACCTTGAAGACCTAAGTATAATTGTATTTAATAAATGTTAGTTATTTTACATGTGTATATAAATAGTAATAAATTATATGACTTCAAACCTGCCATGCCCGGTCTTCCAGTATCACCAACAGCACCTACAAAATGCACAATTTTTTTGAACTTTTTTATTCATAGAAATCCTATAACCGATAAATAATACCTTTTGGACCAGGAGGTCCTTCTGATCCTCGATCGCCCATTGATCCTAAAAATTATTAACAGAAAATTGTTTTTACATGTTTTTTTTAAAACTTTTACTAATTATAAAAATATTGTATAATGCTGAAATTATATAAATATAATGTATACATAAGTATAGTATAATATTAGTATTATCATTTGTACATTTATAATATTAGTTAATATTATAGTATCTTATAAAATCAAAGTTAATACCTTTGGTGCCTGGCAATCCATCTGGACCAGGTAATCCACGTTCACCTAAAAATAAAATATATAGGTATACATTTACAATAGGTAGAAATATATTTTTTAGAACAATAAGATAATTTAATTAGTTTAGTTTTTAAATTACCTGGCAATCCACGCTCGCCTTGAATTCCGGTTAATCCACGAGGTCCTTCAGAACCTAAACAAAATAAAATAGTATTTTCATAAATATATTACGAATATCTGAAATGTTCTAAAATTAAAAATAAACTTCTTAATTTATTAAAATAACATATATTCATCACTATAATTTTAATTAAAAAATATTTATATATAATGTACCTTTTCTGCCTCGTTTACCTTCCGGCCCATCAATACCAGGTAATCCTCTTGGACCAGGAGCTCCTAATCATAGATTAATTGAAATATATTATTTTAAATTTTATTGTATACTAAAAACAGTTATGTAATTGTTATATTAAATTATATAAGTTTGAATTATAGTAATTATAGTAATTAA
The DNA here is from genome assembly GCA_020882235.1 of Schizaphis graminum. Classification (NCBI taxonomy): domain Eukaryota; kingdom Metazoa; phylum Arthropoda; class Insecta; order Hemiptera; family Aphididae; genus Schizaphis; species Schizaphis graminum. The sequence goes on along the minus strand of CM037032.1, from coordinate 108,526,876 downwards.
AATACTAAAACAATAATATATCTTACCAGTTTCACCCTTTATTCCTGCTTCTCCTTTATAGCCACGCTCGCCATTTAACCCCTTTGAGGAAAAATAAGTAATATAATAAGTAATAATAATTTTTTTAGAATTAATTTTCTATTTTTAATATATTTATTAATAATAAAGAAAAAATTTAATAGGTGTTTTTGAGTAATTAGATTATTGAACTTACGTCAGGTCCTTTTATACCAGGTGGTCCAACACTACCTGGTTCTCCTGGAGCACCTCGAGGTCCTGGCAAACCAGATGGACCAATGGGCCCACTAGCTCCTAAAATATATATTTTCCAAAATTAAGTTTGTATTGAAGTATAACTTTTAACTTAATAAACTTAATTCATTAAAACTAATATTAAAATCTGTTTTTAATAAAACATAATGTTTACCAAATTAAGTTTTATTATTAAACATGCAAAATACGTATTACTAATTTTGATACTTTATTTAAATAATCATGTAGAATACCTGGACTGCCCTTTTCTCCTGGATTACCATCTTTTCCTGGTGTTCCCGGGATACCTAAATATTTTATTTTATATTAATCAATTTATTTCAAGTTAATTATTTGTTTAATTTTTTTTAATTATTTCATTATACAATAATATACATACAGGTTTAAAATTCAAGTATTAAAACAATTTTAATACATATTATTTATTGCTAAAATATACATATAAGGTATGATAATAAAAAATAAATATTTAATTGTTAACATACCTGGTTCGCCAGATTCGCCAGATTTTCCAGATTCACCTCTTGGTCCTTGCAAACCAAAACTACCCTGTAATAATTAGAAGACATATTTTTTAATTAATTTTACGTTGATAACAGTAATATTAATTATTGTAGGTATTATTATTATTATTATTATTATTGTTTTATTTTTTCAATAATAATAATAATAATTCAACCATGAACATACCTTCGGTCCTGGTAATCCTATATCTCCTTTTGCACCAACCTATAGTTAAAAATCATTGAATTAAAAATAGAAGTCCATTTTTAACCCTTAACTTGGCGTTGTTCTATACTTTAAAAATGTTTAATAATACTTTACATATTTATATTTATAGAAATATAAAAGTATAAAATAAAATATGATAAAAATATTAGATCTTTTAAAAATTTAAAAATAAAAGGTACATAATATTTGTGACAGTTAATATGAAAATATTTATTGTAATAAAAATATAATGACATACCGAACCTGGAAATCCTGGTGGACCAGCTTTTCCAATATTTCCTGGAGGACCAATAGCCCCGGGTAAACCATCAGCACCTAAATTTTTAAATGCAATACTCATTTAAATTATAATTTACCATTGTATACATAATATAAACATTTTTTCATTGCGATTGATGATATAATAAATACATTTACTGTATCTTCATCACTATTTTATATAAATTTATTTATCAATTTGTATGCAATATTAATATCGTTCGATTAATATATATTTTAATAAGATATATGATTAGTAAAAATCTGAATTTAATAATATTTATAACCAATATAAAAATAATTTTAATAATTGTTTATAATTCTTATAAAAATTATATTTAATAATGGTAAAAAGTATTTAAAATATTTAACGTACTGAACTACTGTGGAAATATATTTGTTTAAAATAATAAAATAATAGCATTATTTTATAATACAGCATGTCTTAAAACAAATTATTTAAAATATTTTTCCTTATATTATTTGTATTAGAACATCATACATATTGCAAAAATATTTTATTTTATTTATTAATTATATTATATTTATATGTAAGCAAACCTCGAATGCCTGGTGGTCCAGGAGGTCCTTCTCTGCCTCTTTCTCCTCGTGCGCCAATAGGACCCTACAACAAAATATGAATGTAATGTATTAATTACTACCTAATGGTTTTACAATAATGTGAATATGTGATTGTTTTTTTTTGTCTTTGACACACACAATTTTAACGATTGGTTCAAGTTTCAACCATCTATATTTCTTATAGTAAAATAAATTAGGTACCGATAATACGGTAGAATAATGACTACCTATTACCCTTACTACTTAATAAAGCACAAAACTAACTCAGAATTATTTTACGAAGATATGGATGAAATTATTTATCATTGAATTTAAATTTAATATATATAGTGGGCGAGGTATCAATGACGATGAAAATCAAAATTTTCAAAACTTAAAATTAAAAAAGAAAAAGTTTTTATAACTTTGACGTAAACGTCGTAAACAAACTATACTTTCGCGGAGCGCAAATTCATAGTATATCTACCGATTAGTCGTACTAATATTAATTACTTACACGGACACATAGTTCGATAAGGCGTTGTATTCGGTGTATTACACGTGGTATTCCGGATCACAGAAAATTTATGCACCAGATTTTAGTTTATTATGCCGCGCCATAAAGATAATTGTCAAAACAACACACCATATTACATGTTTTAATAATTTTTTCAGTTTATTATTAATTTCTCATTTTAAAATTTTTTAAAAAAATCTATGCACATTATGTTTGGTATGTACAAAAAAAATTGTGTTTATTAACATGTTACATACCTATCAAAATATTTTTTATGCACACTTTAGGGAAAGCCCATAGCTATTATTGTTTAAATTATAAAATTATTATGACTTAAATTGTACCTATGTCCTATAGGTTCGATTAATAATAGTTTAAATTGTTGATCTTAAATGAAAATAATTTATTGTTATTAAATATCTAACAAAATTACAAAAGTATGGATTATTTGGTATCTAATTACATGTTATCTATATTTTTGGTTATTAATCTATACACCTAAGTATTAGATTTAGATATAATAATACTTACTACTGATCCAGTAATTCCAGGTTGACCAGGAGACCCTGTGGATCCTTTTTCACCAGTTGATCCTGCAATATTAAATACAAACAAAATTACCAAATATATTTAAACAAGAGTTAAACCGAAAATAAATATTATTTTTGTTTAGAACGGAATATACTCGTAAAGTCGTAACAGATATTATTATTTATCATTTTAAAATATGAAACTGTTATAATATCATACGCAATATGCACTCATTGCATTCTACTTAAACTTTTAAAATGGATATAATTTTAATTTTAATTTAAATAAAAAAAGTATTTTTATAATATTTTGGAACTTGATAATGTAATAAATATAAGGAAATATAAGCTATTTTAAATTAAGTTTCTTGGTTCAACAAGTCATTATATATGTATAGACAATAGACGCAGGCCCGGATTAATATTGTAGGCCCTAGGCCAGTGATCTTCAACCTTTTTGTACTCGCGACCCACTTTTTTAGGCCTACATTTTTCGAGACCCACGTAAGCTTCGAAAAAAAGCTAAAATTTCTTAATGCTTTGCAGTAATACTATTAAAACTGAATAAATAAAAATTACATTTTAGTAGGTATTTTCATTTATTAATTTTTTAAGTTTAATAATTAAAAAATTATTTGTTTACCTTGTATAATTTTATAAATTTAATTTTTATTTTAAAAAGAAGACTTATCGCCACCCAATTTTAAAACTTACGCGACCCACCGGTTAAAGACCACTGCCCTAGGCAATGCCGTGACTGGTAGTAGAGTCCAGGGGTCCAATCCCCCCTCTCCCAAGAATTTTTAAAAATAGAAACATTTTAGTGGTGAATTAAGTGTATTGATTATAAATTCTGAGTATTTATATTTAAAAAAAATGTTGGACCCATGACTTTTTTTTTTCAGTTACATTCTTGACCTAGACATAGTGCCTTTAATTCCTATGCGCTAATTAAATTGTTTAAAACCATAAAAAACAACTAATTTTACATTTGTTTTTGTAGGCCCCAAAAATGTTCGTAGGCCCTAGGCACAATGCCTATAATGCCTCCGCGCTAATACGGCTAATACGGCCCTGAATAGACGTATTATATTATAATTAAATGACTATATTATATTAATAATAGCATAAACATAATATATTATTGTATATTTGGATGCTATTATGATACTAAAGCAATATAGCATACCAATATGACTATGGTATACATATATTATAATAGCGTTTTCATATAAAATAACGTAGCAACAATAGTAATGTAGGTTGTAGAATGTAGATAAATATATAATCTCCTTAAAAATAGCAATTATAGCACGAACAATAATTTTAAGATAATCATATATGTTACCTTGTTCGCCTTTTGCTCCGTCGACACCGGGGTAACCAATATGGCCCTGTAAATTAAAAATAAAATAAGTACAGTTCTTTTACTCTCGATTTCATAATTATTTTTAAATTATTATATAAAGAGAGCCACTTTCGAAATGTTTTTCCCTGTAAATATATCAAATATTTACATTATATATAGAAGATTGAGTAAATATATTTAAATAATAATTTAAATATAGATAGGTTTCCAGGGCACGATTAAAGAAGTTTCTTTATAAAGGTAATAAAAAGATAAACTAAAAAATAAATTTTAGTAAAAACTGAATTTAATAAAATATTATAAGTAATACATTAATGATTGATATTTATAAATGAGTGTGTGTTTCAAATACCTTCATTCCTGGTATACCTGGCATTCCAGGTAAACCTCTAGGTCCAGCAGGACCAATAGTGCCTGGTTGTCCTGGTTCTGCATCATGGCCTCGCTCGCCCTAAGATAATAATTACATTTATATATACTATTTTAAGACTTTTATAATGTAAAAAATGATAACATATAATAATTATATTAAATATTTTTAAATGCTTTCAACTTTAATAAAATATATTTTTATTATGAATTGAGTATGTACTTGGCAAATAAAAATTATACACTTACATCCCTACCGGGTAGTCCAGGAATACCTCTAGGCCCAACTGGGCCAGCAGGGCCTGGAGCACCAATATCACCAGTTTCTCCACGAGATCCCTTATAAAATATAAATAATTTTTTAAATAAGAAAACTTGAAATACGTTTTTTATAAATATTATAATACAATTAAAAACTAAAAACTACATACTTGGAAACCTTGGGGTCCAGGAGGTCCTGGAGGACCGGGAGGTCCTCTCATTCCAACCGGACCAACTTGTGCTTGCATAGTATGAAATGCTTCAGGTGGATAACCACTATTAATAGGACCTTTATCTTGATTTCCGTGAACTTGAGCTAATTGCTGATAATATGTACTAACATCCGGAATTGGTCCGGGAAGTCCGGGCATACCTTTAACATATGTTTACTTTTAATTTAATGTATTCTTCTATATTATAATTTACTAAAATATATAAAATGATTTTAACATGAAAATAAATGATAAATATTAGGAATGTAATACATATTAATTATTAACCTGGAACTCCCGGTGCACCCGGGACACCTCGTTCACCATATTGTCCAGGTTTTCCTGGTTCACCTTGAAGACCTGGTTCTCCCTACACAATGTTATCATACGAATATAATTAGATAGTATTTGCTTGTTTCATAATCAAATTAGGTATAAAAAACGAATATGCATTTTAAATTAACAACGCAAAAATTTAATTAATTGATTATTATAATGTAAAACATATTTAATTTTTTAATCATCACCTTAAACCACTTATTTCGTTTTAATATTTGTATAACCTAAGGCAGTGGATAGGCTATTTATATTTTTAGTAAGTATAGAACTTTTATATTATATCATGAAAGTAGGTACTTACTCGAATAATTGGAACTGAATAGAACGGCGGTATCATTGTAGCTATACATAAGAAATAAGAGTGGAAAATAATATACTTATATGTTTATATAGATTATAGTTGTTTTATTGAACTTACTTGATACTTGTTGGAAATTATTATCTATGAAAATTTGAGACTCTTTGATAAATTCTTGTTTTTTGTTCATGACGGTTTTATTTGATAACGACCTATATGGTGTAATTTTCATTGGTTGTTTAAATGGTGGTTCACTAGTAAATTCTTCAACGGGTCGTGGTGGAATATATGGTTTCCTAATTATTGTACTATATTCTGGTGGTCTAGTTGTATACGGCATTTCAGTGAAATCAAATCTTTGAGATTCTTCGGGTATTTCTGCAGGTTTTTCTAATTTTAGGGTGGGGTTTTCAGGATTTTCAGCTTGTTTTTCAAGGATTTCAGTGCGTTCTTCTGTTATTTCAACGGGTTCTTCTGGTACTTCTATTGGCTCTTCTGGCCTTTCAACGGATTCATCTGGCCTTTCTATAGGTTCATTTGGACTTTCTGTAACCTCTTCTGGCCTCCCTGTAGCTTCTTTTGGACTTTCTGTGGCTTCTTCTAGCCTTTCAGTTGTTTCCTCCTGTCCTTCTGTAGTTTCTTCTGTTCTTTCTGTAAATTCTTCTTGTCTTTCTGACGAGTTTTCCGACCTTTCTAGAGGTTCTTCCGGTGTATCTATTGGTATTTTTTGAGAGTTGTCCGATGTTTCTGTTGGATCAATAGGTTTTCCTGATTCTTGATCAGATCGTTGAGTCGTTGTACTCCAATCCGAATACTGCTCTTCTTGATCAGATTCTGTTGGTTGACTATCGTAAGCTGGCTGTATAGGAGGTAATGAACTTTGGGGATACGATTCCAACAAAGATTTGTTCATTGATTCGCCTAAAATAACGTTATTTTAATACATGATATTAAAATTCTACCAACCTAATTATTTTCTAAATTATTTTTCCCATTATTCATTAAATATCAGGAGGTATTACTCAAGAAAATAAATAATAAACTATTCAATAAATATTAAAATTAGGTAATATTTTAATTCAAATATAAGATTTTATCAAGGAAAATTAAAAAAAAAACATAGGAAAATCTTTTTTCTGTTATTTTATTCTATCCATCAATTTTAAACAAAAACTATAATAATTTTTTAAATGTCTTAGGTATATAAATTATAGATGTATTATTTATTGTTATAACTCTTATATTGTTGATAATTTTACACAATATAATAAACAAACCATACAGTGAACATTGAATATGTTTTTATTGTAATCTAATAATCGTAATTTTACATAGTAACGGTTTTTTGATTTTTTTAAGCATGCAAATTAGTTCAAACTTCAAATATTTTTATTTTAGTAAGTAGTTTTAATGATATCTATTATACAATTTTGATAATAGTAATTTTTGAGTTTAAAAATATTAAATTTAGAATAAGATGTTTCATTTCAATGTGTAATATTAAATGGGTGTATAAAACGTTGATCTATTTTTAGCATTAATAACGATTTTTTTTCAAATGACAATTTAAATGTTTATATTAGAATACATATTATGTCACTAATAAAAATCGAAAACTTTCTCGCTTTTTTATTATCAATCTTATTTAGTATTTAATGGGAAAGGAGATAATAATATTGGTTGCATCCTATATGTTCACAGAACACTGAAAGCATCTTTAAATATTCCTAAAATTACGTGGAAACCAGTAATGCCCGTCTGGTTATTACACCGCTACTGCCGTAGACATACCGTCATTACTATGTAAAGCGCATGTACGGGCACTCTATTTCGAGACATCGTCAAGTCACAGTCGCTTTTTCAAAATTATACAGGAGATCAAAATAATAATCTCTCATTCTCTCGTACTTTTAATAATACGTTATATTTTTGGGAAATCGTAAGACGATCTTTTGGATATTGCACTCCGTATACTGCTATATCCGTCCATAAAATAATAATAAAACTGTTTTAAACTTTTCGGGGAACGACCGCGGTATTTTTTTTAAATATTTGTTATATTATCATATAATACGACGAAAATATGAGTATCGTACGGCGGTCGGGTACGACTGACTGGAACGCTCTCGTCGTCGTCGTCGTCGGCGGCGGCGGCGGCGGTGGCGGTGCCGGCCGCTTTTGTGAATCTCCGGTGTCCTCGTACTCTTCGTCGTATGCGTCGTAGTCATCGGCGTCCGTCGCGGCGGCGTTGGTGGCGGCGTCCGCGGCGTTGCCGGTGGCCCTGTCCGCGGCCACCGTCGACCCGGGCCGGACGCGTCTATCGTGACGGCGGGCCCCCGGAGCGGCCGCGTCGGCCACCGGCAGCAGCGCCGCGCAGGCCAGCAACAGTAGCGCGCAGGCCACGGCGGCACTCGGGCCGTGCATGAGGCGGCGACGCGCAAACACACGCCGCGTGAAACAGATGTGATGGCACTTGCTGCAGCAGGACAAGCGGCAGCGGTGGACCTACGCGGGACGAAAGTGCGCGCGTATGCGTCGGCGGCGGCGGCAGCGACGGCGTTGCGGTATAATAAAGCGCGCGAGGCGACACGTGCAATCGGTTCGGCGGTCCGCGCCAATGTGAAAAATAAAAATCGCCGGCGCGCGGTCGACACGAAAAACCGTATGTGTGTGCGCACCGACGCAATCAATTTACATCTATTTATCGTACATTTCGTTTCATTAGAGTAATACAATATCATCTCGATTATTATTATTATTATTATTATTATTGTATTCCGCCGTTGTCGTAATCATCGTATACACAAACCATTTTTTTTTTTTTAATCTATAAAACTGGTGTGCGCGTCCCGATCGCGGATCGTGCCCACACACCGAGCCCGACTGGTACCAATGACCTCACTCGGCCGCCGTCTCGCGCGTCCGAACCTCGGTAAACGGACCGACTCGCCGCGGCTTCCGGTAGACTCGCGGACCGCTGCAGCTGCTGCGTCGGTGATAAAATGTATAATATTTTGGGCAAGCACTCGTTGCGATCGTAATTATAATGCACGCGATCGACGAGACGATGTACATTTAATATCATATACCGAACATACTTACCCTGTCGCCTGTGCACATTACGTATATGCGATCGGTGACGTGATCGAGTAAAAAACTGTCGGAAGATGAGAGGAAAAGCAAAATCGTTTGTTCATCAAAATCAAAACCGTATCTATGCGAGTTTGCAGGTCCACATTAACGTTAGGCACTATATAGGCATTGTCCCTATGAACATTTGCTTCAAAAATAAAATGTGTGGCTACCATTTTTTTGTTTTTTTTTTTTTTGTTACAATTTTAGTTTTATACTTAAGGGGGTTCGATACCGTGATGTTCTGTTTTTGTCTAACTCACGCGTGACATAGGATTTTAAACGGATCTTTTGCCTATCATATCAATTGATCCAATGAAACGATAAGAATTCTAAAAACAGATTTGAATTTGTCATTGAGTCTACTTGAAATTGACTTAACCAGATTTTTGACTTTTTGATTTTAACTTCTCCAAAAATTGAAATACGGCAATTTTTAATTACTCTTTTTTAACATAATTATTTTAGAAATTTGGAGGAAAATATCAGAAAAGTGACGACAAATTCAAATCTGTTTTCAGAATTCTTATCACTTCATTAGATCAATTGGTATGATAATTGGTAAAGGATCCGTCTAAAATCCTATATCACGCGTGCATTAGATAAAAAGAGAAAATCACGGTATCGAATCCCCTTAACTACGATAAATAAATAAATACTTAAATTAGTGTAAAATAATTTGTTTTAACGCATAATAGGAATTAAAGGCGCTATTATGCGTAGGGCCAAGGCTATAACTGAAAAAAATTTCGGTAGTCCAACATTTTTATTAAATATAAATACTGAGAATTTATAGTCAATAAACTTTTTTTACAACTAAAATATTTCTATTTTTAAAAAGTTGTTGAGGGTCCGTACCCCTGAAGCCTCCTCCCACCAGTTACGGCGTTGTCTAGGGCCTACGATTATATTAATCCGGGCCTGACTGTGTTTGTCTGTGTACCTTACTAGTTACTACAGTTTGAATGCCAACTAACTGCATTGGGCTTTGATGAATAGGTATGCTTAAGAGCCGAGCAAAATGAATAATCTAATATGTACCCATTGTACCCCTAATATCAACTTAGCTTACAATATTTACCTAAAACATTTACTTATTTTAGTGTATAGGTAAAATTTATATATATATTAAATTATCAATATGATTATATTAACTTAATAAAAATAATAATGATATAATAATATTATATCAGTAATAGTGTACAGCATAACTAATCGAAATAATGCTTCAATTTCAAACTTTGGGGGTGGTTTTCGATGGCAAAGTGGATATCCTTGGTTCATTATACAGGTGAAAAGTAAACATTTTCCAATAGTTTTCAAAAAATTCGAGAAAAACAAAAAAAAATGACAGAAAAACGGGAATTTTTACGCAAAACCAGTTTTTGACAAAATCGAATTATTTATTTTGCTATAACTCAAAAACTAATCGATGTAAACACTTGAAATTTTCACAAAATGTTTATATTAACGTTCTCCATACACAGTTAAATTTTCAAAGAATTTTGATACAAGATTTCTTATAAGTTGTTCTTAAAGTGATAAAAAAATATCCGAAATCGTCAGTCACAATTTTTTTTTATAAGTGCTTAAAATTCGAATTTATACGAAATATGTCAAAATTGCGAAAATTGGCTTTGTGGTTGAAAAATCGTAAAAATTTTTTCTTTTATAACTAAGATTTGAAAATTTGGTACAAGGTTCTCCATAAAATTTTCTTCAACTATCTGCAAAAAAAACTCTACCGGACTAAGACAAAAAAATTTTATGAGTGATTGAAATTTAAATTTTTAGAAAACCGCGTTAAATAACGGTTTAGCCTAAAACGATTTTTAATATTTGTTTTTGAGCTATTTATAGGCATTTTAAATAATCAATTTTTTTTTATTTTTTTTTATAAATGTTGGTAAAAAAAATTTAGCTGGGACAAATTACTTGAAAATTTAATTAAAGGGTCCACATAACTTGTTCTAACTCTCATTCAAAAATTATAAAAATACATAGGCACAATTTTTTTTTAGATTCTGAACGAAGTGATGAATGTATTGCATTTACTATGATGTGTGTTTTTTTTTTTTTTTTTTTTTGTGTCTGACTCCAACATTTGGAGCAGTAATAATGCTCCGATTTTTGACTTCAGCCTCTCTTTGACTAGGGAATTAAATCTAGTTGGTACTTTAGGGGGGTCAAAATTAAAATTTTCTAATAGTTTTCAAAAAAATCGAGAAAAACAAAAAAAAAATGACAGAAAAATGGAAATTTTACGGAAAAACCACTTTTCGACAAAATCGATTTTTTGATTTTGCTGTAACTCAAAAACGAATTATTGTAAATACTTGAAATTTTCACCAAATGTTTATATTATGGTTATCTCTTTACAGTTAAATTTTCAAAATATTTTGACCATTTTTAAGCTACTTATTACACACAATTGAAATTTTCGACTTTTCTAAGTTATTTTTCTTCAAATGCCGATAAAAATTTTTTGGGTGGCCAGAAAATCTTGAAAATTTAATACAAGGTTTCTTATAAGTTGTTCTTAAAGTGATAAAAAAAAATCCGAAATCGTTAGTCACAATTTTTTTTTATAAGTGTTTAAAGTTCGAATTTATACGAAATATGTCAAAATTTAAATTAAATTTCATACGCTCATAATGCGAATGTTGGCCATAGTAACCATAGTAACATATAAAAACTATACTATTTGTTTCAAAATAGAATATTTGACAGTATTTAAATATAATATATCCTAAACTGACAAATCATCTTCGTTCAGAATCGTTTTTCGTATACAATGATACCTATCATTGCATTCAAATTTAACCTACCATAGTCTGAGGTCCACCCCATCCCCTAATATACAGCAGAGCGATACCTACTTACCCGCTTTTATTAGCATTTGAAGTTCAAATATTGACAAAAATTCGTCAAAATCATAAATATTTTTCACTATTTGGTAGTCAAAAATTTATAAATATTTTACTATCAAAAGCTAATAATTGAAAATTTAATACTATGCTGTCCATAAATTAAGCTTAGAATAATTAAAAAAAAAAGTTTGAGGATTATTCAATTTATAAAATTTTACGAGTGTTTTAAGTTTTAATTTTAATTTGAAATCAAAAATACACGTGTAAAATAATTTTTTACTAATAAATAATTTTCAATTTTTGTTATTTTTAAAAAATTACTTGACGTAAGATCTCGAAACTTTTACTTAAATGTTTGAATTTGTTTCAAAATAGAATAAATGACAATATTTAAATATAATATAATATCCTAGATTGACAAATCATCTCCGTTCAGAATCGTTTTTCGTATACAATATGATACTTATCATTGCATTCAAATTTAACCTACCCTAGTCCGAGGTCCACCCCACCCCCTAATGTACAGCAGAGCGATACTCACTTACCCGTTTTTTTTTTTTGGAAGTGAGATAAAGCTTACAGCTTTCTATTAAAAAATCCTTTATCCCTCCCCCTTCCCCAGACAAATTCTTAAATACGCCAAATGATCAGTACCAAATGATAGTATAGTACCCGAACCAGGCATGCAATTAACTTAAGAATAATATTATGGTTTTTTAACATATAGTTACCACAATAAGTAGACAAAACCTTGACAAAAGAATCATGATGCTATAACCATTTAAATACAAAATCTTTCAATAACATTATAAGACCTCACGGATTTCGCGTTTCCGACAAGTTATCAAATTTTATATTCTATTCCTTAATATTTGAAGTAATGTTTGGATGGCAACTCCTTAACTCAAGTCATTTTTTTTTTTTTTTTGTATCTATCTAATTTAATACTGTATATTAATTTTATGCAAATTGTAAGTATTCGTTTTCTAATAAACAAAAAAAAAATACGGCGAGAGTATAATTACGAAACACGGTCATTTTAACCATAATTGATACATCAAATGCGTGCCTGTTTATGTAATACATATTATTGTATATATTTAGCTGCAACGTTTGTGTTTCATAATACAGCGAATATTGAATAATTAAATAATAACTTAATGTAAATACATAGATACTATAGCATTCTAAAGTCATAGGATTCACTATTTAGAAGTTGATTTATTGATTACTAATATAGTAATTTATTTTAATAAATTATTGTACGTTCACGAGTTGTTAGTTAATTACACAATCGTTAAATTCGTGTATAAGTTCAAAGTCCAATACATGTTTCCCAATCCTAAATTGAATACTTTATACGCTTCATATTGCTGAATTGTGTTTCCATTTCAAATGAATAACATTATATAAAATTATTCTAAACCTTATCTATAATCCCAAATATTGTCAGTACCGACAGTACCTATGTGTGTTCCACGAATAAAGATATACTTTAATCGTGGTGTGTTCTCACTTTTCCAGCGTATCTTAAAATGAATATATTATATCAGTCATAACTCTTCTTCCAAGTTCCAATTGAATTAATTTTAATGAGTTCGAACTTTGAACCTTCCGACTAAACTTTAGTTATCAATTAAAAGATAAAATTTACTGACGATGACAATCATGATGACATACTACGCATATATACTTAATGTAAGAGATTGGAGTATATATATAATATATATGCTATGAATCGATATAGTAAAAAAACAGATTTATAAGCCTCTTCATGAGTCACAAACATCCTTCCTTTAGATCGTTTATACCTCTAGTTCAATGACTTCTTTTTAATATTACACACTAATAGCCATTTACGTACTTGCGAGTTGTTATCGACATGACTGCACATAATATTTATTCTTAGTCTAAACGTTAATAATGCGTAAAGACCAACTGTCCTAGCTAAAATGAAGTAATATAAGTATTTTTGAAATACCTATTTAAAATTAAATATTAACATAAAATATTTTCTGTTGATAAGTAGTAAAGTCTTATAATCTAAAATAAAATATATGTAATTATAATAATAATTCATTGATTATTTGAATTTAAAATAATCAATGGAATATTATTTTATAGAGAACGTTTAATCAAAACACTAGTGTAATAATTAATAAGTACATAATAGCATAATTATTTATAATTAATGGTTTCAATTTCCAATAGATTAGGAAAAAATGTTTCATGTATAATAGCATTATTTTCATAATTTGTTAGTGTTTATGATTTAACTCAACACGAATAAAAGTTAATATAAACTAATTCAATTAAAAATTGCAAGTTTCAATATAAAAACTCTAAAACTATATAGGTAAGTCCTACCTAAATTTAGTTTTGTTTTCGATTTACCTATGTGTGATATAAAGTTTTTTTTTCAGATAAAGGTAAATGGTTAATACAAAGTTCCTTATACATTTTATATACACCAAATAAAAAATATCAATAATTCATACCTATACATAGTCACAATATTTTTATAAATTTTTACAAAATTCATCAAAATTTAAAAATTATTTTGTAGTTAAAACTTAATAAAATGTTCATTTTTAATGACCAAGACTTGAAAATCTATAATAGATACAAAATTCCTCATAAGTAACTCGTACTGAAATCTAAACATCTAATAATTTTCAAAATCAAATTTTAATTTGAGAAGGTAAGAATATTGCTTAATACTCGTAGTATACGGTGATTTTAAAAGTATTAAGAACCCAGGTAGAAATACTGATAATGTTTTGCTTATGTCAATTTTAATATCTAATGGCTAGTTATATGGAATTAAAATGCAATACTCAATTTATTAAATTTATTTCCATTGATAATAAATACATTTAAAATTTATTAGAACCTTGAAATCAAAATTTTTTAGTTAAATTCTATAGGTAGCAGGACAGTTATTATCAACTGTGGTAATTAACCATAAGGTGCTGAGTAGGTAACTCATGGTCCATACAGTGATAGCGTCACAATAAGTAACTAGGTACTATGCGTCTGTAAGCTACAGCTTATGAAGACTGGCACTAATTTTGTGAAATGTATTGTTCAATAGATAGCAGGTAATATAACATCTGACAAATTGTGATATATTTTATATATTTTTGATACCTAAATTGTAGAGGATATAGTTGTCCAATTAACAATCATATTTTTTTGTGTAAGATAATAAATTTACAAATAAAATGCCTAAAAATATACAAAAATTTAAAATTATATCTATTCAAGAAAATACAAAATAGATATGTAACAAATGAACATAGTGTAACGAGATAATACAAGAAAAATATCAGTCAAATCTCAGCCATAATAACAATCTTTGTTTTTTATTACATTATTGTTTATGAAAATGCTGTATTTTATATCATTATAATATTATAACGTAAGTGAATAATATTGCGAAATATTTTTGTTCAGAATTTTACTTGGATTAAAATAATATCAAAACAACAATAATTTCCAGTTGTCTAAAATATTAGCTATAGAAAATTATATTAATCTAAATATCAGTTCCCTTTTGACCTGTTGAGCAATATTGTGTGTTAATGAGTCCTAAGGCTTTGGGTATATTTAAGAAATACACAAAGTTCAGACATCTGTGTTTGTGATTATTTCACTTTAATGTCCTGCTGTTATCGAACGTCCGGTATTTATTTAACATTAAAAATTATCTATTTCTATAAATTTATGTAATATAGATATTATTATACATGTTTGTATAAAAAAAACTAAGGATTCAATAAAATAAAACTAAGTTTTAAAAATTGAATAAATCTAAAATATATATATATATTATGTAAATGTAATTCAGTACGGAATATATAATAAAGCTTTGATTAGATGAGAATAAATAATAAAAATACTATTAATTTAACAATTAAAATTATAAATAAATAAAACTCACAAACAATACCTAAAAATAAAATAAATAAAATGTTTATGAACTAAAGTGTATTTTTAACACTTTAGTACATATTATTTATTATGTCAGAAATAATGGTGATTTAACACTTAGTCTGAAATGTTAATTAAATTACCAAATAACAAAAAATTACTGTACAATAATACATGTTTAAAATGTTTTTAGATAGAGAAGAAGAAGATAAAGCACCACAGGCTGAAGATATGTAAAAAATAGAATATATTCAAACATTATTTCTGATCATAACTAATAATAATTGTTAATTAATGTTACATAAGTATAAAATAATAAAACAATTAATACAATTGATAGTTGACATTGTTTTATAAAATAATATGGCTGGATTTGAACCAAAAAAAGACCGTTTATATTTAACCATAAATATCAATGACCCTTGGCGGCTTGTTTAGCTGCCATTATCAAAGGAGTTAGACTGGCTAAAGGTCTGGAAAGCTTCAAAAATGGATGCTGTAAACAATTTATAAAACATACATTACATAAATAATTTTAAATATTAAGTTCTTAGATATATGCAATATTTAAATAATTTAATAGTAACCAATTTTTGCTTTTAATTGCATTAGATACTTCAGCCATAGTTTTATCAATTAACAAATATTGTTTTTTATTAAATAGATTCTCAAGAATATGAAAAAAGGTTAAATGTTATCAAATATTGGTAAAAGTTAATCTTAAACACATTTTTGCTATCAACTGAATATTATAAAACATGTGTAAAAACTGTGAAATGATTTTAATTGATAATAATACATTAATACCTCTAAATGTTGTTCTAGATTATTGACCTACCAGTTCTCATCAAATGATAAATTTTACTATTTAAGTATATCATCTAGAGAGAAAAAATAAAAACTATTTCAACATATTAATTTTTTATAAGTCTTCAAATTTTTTGTTTAAAAATAAAAATATTATTACTTTTGGAGTTTTGGATAATAATAACATACTATAATTAGTTAATATTCTTAATTTAAAACTACAAATTATCATTTTTATAATCAATACCTAAAAAATAATAAGTCATAACTGTAGTTCAAAAATATTTGTCAATATTATATGATGGTTTAATTTTGTAAAATTTCTTTTTTATTTGATGATAATAAAGTAAAAGATTTATTTCAAAAAGCTTTTGCCAGCTTCGCCTATAAAACTTTATCAAGACTATTTTCATATAAAAAGTTTTTTGGTTATTCCAATTATTAAGGTTTATCAAAACATAAATAAAATATTTCAACATAAACACCTTAATTTTATTATAGCAGACAATTAGTACCGCAACTACTGATTGAGCAAGGTGTAAACCACTCACGAGTCTCCCTTTTTTAAATTATATACTTTTATAGCTCATTTTAAAGTACCTATCATCAATTTACTGTGTCTTTATTAATCAGAGAAAGGGATATTATTATCCATAGTATCCATAATAAAGTTGATAACCGTAGTTAACTGCTGAGTTTTTTTAAGAAAATAAGTATTTAAATGATAAAATTGTATCATTTCGGTTATAAATTACTTAATTACTACTATCTGCAATTATTTTCAATATTATGGTTACTTTTACAACTTATCCATTAATCAATTAAATATAAACTCCTTGCATTTATCAAATTGAATATTATTATCATAATGTGATCACTAAAAAGAGCAAAACTGCAAAACAGATACATGTATAGTGAAAAAGTTAATTCATAAATTATAATCAGTTGATGATAAATGGTTAAAAATTCCCCATTATATTTTTACACACGAGCCACCAAACATGTAATAGCGGCACTACAGATAACATACATATAAATGTAAATTCAACATAAATTTAAATAATTGTTATAGAAATACATGACAATTATATTTGTCTTATAAAATATAAACATCTAATGATCTCGAATAAAAAATAAATTT
This sequence comes from Schizaphis graminum, assembly GCA_020882235.1. Classification (NCBI taxonomy): domain Eukaryota; kingdom Metazoa; phylum Arthropoda; class Insecta; order Hemiptera; family Aphididae; genus Schizaphis; species Schizaphis graminum. The sequence continues at coordinate 108,509,274 of CM037032.1, read as the reverse complement.
CACTATCTTACTTTTAGAAGTTCAGAGGCTGATGCACGATCTTCAACCTCAACTTCAAGGCACTGATCTAAAAAGTCTTGAAATATTGGTGACAATTTTTCTTTTTCTTTGATCTCTGGTTTTCCATTGGTTGCAATTAAATACAGTGCCTAAATAAACATTTATATTAAAATACATTATGTAAATAATTTTTAATAATTTTTTTTCATACCCTTAAAGGATTTTCATTCAAATATGGCGGTTCACCTTCAATCATTTCAATAGCCATTATACCTAATGACCATATGTCTACCTTAGGACCATACTGTTTACGTGTAACTACTTCTGGGGCCATCCAATATGGTGTACCGACCATTGTAGTACGTTTAGATTGCTCAGGTGAAATTTGAGCACAAAATCCAAAATCAGCTAATATCAAAATTATAAAATTAAATTTTTTTTCATAAATTAATTTAATTGTATCTAATTCATATTTATTTTTGGACATCAATTAAATGTTTAGAAATAATATATTAGTTCAAAACTTGAAAGTTTTAAGTCATTTTTAATATATACTTAATTCACAATTACTAAAATAATAAAATTTCAAGAAAAATGAAATATATTTTTCTAATGAAAATTAAAATAATGAGAATTACATTACTAAATAAATTATTGAATTCAAAAATGTAAAAATTAAAGAATTGAGTTTGACCATCTTCAAATCATCATTTATAATTTTAACAATAAACAGTCTTATATTTAATAAATACTTACTTAGCTTAACACTACCATCTAGTCCAAGTAAAATGTTATCAGACTTGATGTCTCTATGTATAACTTGATTGAAATGTAAAAATTGAAGTGCTTGAAGCACTTCTCGGCATACTGATGCTATTTGACCTTCATCCATACAAGTTTCTGTGACAACATCTGTTAAACTACCACCTGGTAAATATTCCATTACAACCTAAAAAAATATAACAAATATATAATTTAATATTTATAGTACACTCAATAATTTTTAATAAATAAATTTTTATTTATAACCATTTAAATACTAATGTTTAGTCAAAATTAGTGAGATACAAGGATAACATTTTTAATGTACTATTCCACTAACCTAAACCCTGAATTTGTATTAATCGTTTAATATATTTTATACATCAATATTTTAAGTAAAATAACTTTGGATTATGAAATAAAAAATATAATTTGCCATTGAGTTGAAATAATATTAAATTTGAATTATTGTTTTTTTCACAGACATAAGAATAAAATAAAAAAAGCTGGTAAGTGAGTATTGGTTTGCTGTACATTAGGGGGTGGGGTGGACCTCGGACTATGGTAGGTTAAATTTGAATGCAATGATAGGTATCATTGTATACGAAAAACGATTCTGAACGGAGATGATTTGTCAGTCTAGTATATATTATATTTAAATACCTATTGTCATCTATTATATTTTGAAACAAATTCAAACATTTAAGTAAAAGTCTCAAGATCCTACGTTTGGTAATTTTTCAAAAATACAAAAATCGAAAATTATTTAGTAGTATAACGTTATTTTACACGTGTATTTTTGATTTCAAATTAAAATTAAAACTTTAAACACACGTAAAATTTTTTAAATTGAACAATCCTCAAACTTTTTTATAATTATTCTAAGCTTAACTTATGGACAGCATAGTATTAAATTTTCAATTCTTAGCTTTTGATAGAAAAATATTTATAAATTTTTAACTATTAAATAGTGAAAAATATTCATGATTTTGACGAATTTTGTTCAATATTTGAACTTCAAATGCTAATAAAAAAAAATTGTGCCTATGTATTTTTATAATTTTTGAATGAGAGTTAGAACAAGTTATGTAGACCCTTCAATTAAATTTTCAAGTAATTTGTCCCAGCTAAATTTTTTTTATCAACATTTATAAAAAAAAAATAAAAAAAAATTGAAAATTTCAATTGTCTATTAATAGCTCAAAAAGAGTCAAAATGTTTTGAAAATCAAATCACGTAAAGAAAATGGCAATCTAAATAACTGGTAAAATTTTCAAGTATTTACGACTTATACTGTTTGAATAACAACAAATATCAAAAATCGTTTGAGGCTAAACCGTTATTTAACGCGGTTTTGTAAAAATTTAAATTTCAATCACTCATAAAAATTTTTTGTTTTAGTACGGTAGTTTTTTTTGCAGATAGTAGAAGAAAATTTTATGGAGAACCTTGTATCAAATTTTCAAATCTTAGTTATAAAAGAAAAAATTTTTACGATTTTTTAACCACAAAATTACTTGCCAATTTTCGCAATTTTGACATATTTCGTATAAATTCGAACTTTAAGCACTTATAAAAAAAAATTGTGACTAACGATTTCGGATTTTTTTTTATAACTTTAAGAACAACTTATAAGAAACCTTGTATTAAATTTTCAAGATTTTCTGGCAGGCCAAAAAATTTTTATCGTTATTTTAAAAAAAAATACTTAAAAAAATTGAAAATTTCAACTGTCTATAAATAACTCAAAAAAAATCAAAATTCTTTGAAAATTTAACTGTGTATGGAGAACGCTAATATAAATATTTTGTGAAAATTTCAAGTGTTTACATCGATTAGCTTTTGAGTTATAGCAAAATAAATAATTCGATTTTGTCGAAAACTGGTTTTGCGTAAAAATTCCCGTTTTTCTGTCATTTTTTTTTTGTTTTTCTCGATTTTTTTGAAAACTGTTGGAAAATGTTTATTTTTCACCTCTATAATGCACCAAGGATATTCACTTTGCCATCGGAAACCACCCCCAAAGTTTGAAATTGAAGCATTATTTCGACTAGTTATGCTGTACACAGACACAAAAAAAAAAAAAAAAAAAAAAAAAAAAAAAAAAAAAAAAAAAAAAAAACACACATCATTGTAAAATCAATACATTCATCACTCCGTTCAGAATCTAAAATGCAGGTAAGTGGGTATCGCTCTGCTGTATATTAGGGGGTGGGGTGGACCTCGGACTATGGTAGGTTAAATTTGAATGCAATGATAGGTATCATTGTATACGAAAAACGATTCTGAACGAAGATGATTTGTCAGTTTAGGATATATTATATTTAAATATTGTCATATATTCTATTTTGAAACAAATAGTATAGTTACTATATTATGTTACTATAGTTACTTTATAGTATCCTGTTTATTAATAAAAAAAAGTATTAGGCAACATACGCATAATGAGAGTATGAAATTTAATTTAAATTTTGAAATATTTCATATAAATTCGAACTTTAAGCACATAAAAAAAAATTGTGACTAACGATTTCGGATTTTTTTTTATCACTTTAAGAACAACTTATAAAAAACCTTATATTAAATTTTCAAGATTTTCTGGCCATCCAAAAAATTTTTATCGGCATTTGAAGAAAAAAAACTTAGAAAAGTCGAAAATGTCAATTGTCTATAAGTAGCTTAAAAATGGTCAAAATATTTTGAAAATTTAACTGTAAAGATATAACCATAATATAAACATTTTGTGAAAATTTAAAGTATTTACAATGATTCGTTTTTGAGTTACAGCAAAATCAAAAAATCGATTTTTTTGAAAACTATTTGAAAATGTTTACTTTTAACCCCCCCAAAGTACCAACTAGATGAATTCAAAGAGGGGCTGAAGTCAAAAATCGGAGCATTATTACTGCTCCAAATGTTGTCGTCAGACACAAAAAAAAAAAAACACACATCATTGTAAAATCAATACATTCTTCACTCCGTTCAGAATCTAATAAAGTATTAAAAATAATTAAATACAAATTATTGTATGCAATTAATATTTTCTACTGGAAAAAAACCTGAAAAAATAACCCTAAATATGTATATTAAAAAAATATACATATAAAGGAAATCACTTTGTTGTAAAATTATTTAAGATAAGTAATTTTTATTGTTTTCATGCATTTTTTTTTAAATATTCATATTTTAGATTTTGAGCAGAATGATAAATATAATGATTTTACTATGATGTTTCTTTTTTTAATTTCAATGCATTTTTGAGGCAGTAAAAATAAACAATTCCTATTATTTTTCAAAATTTGCAAAGAATTTTGTAATTAAAAATTTGATACAAGATTCCAGATAAATAATTTTTTCTTAAATCTAAAACTATAAAAATATATAAGCACAATTTTTTAGTAATGGAATAGAACAACTAAAAATATTTAAAAAAATTATATTACTTCTAGAAAATGCTAACATTAATATGATGAAAAATAGGTACTTGTAGTTCTTCATTTTTGAATTACAACAAAAGTCAAATCAATCTAATGAAAAACTGGTTTTGTATAAATATTCTTATTTTTGCTAATTTTATTTTGGTATCACAATTATTTTTAAAAGTAATATACATTATTTTGTATTGTTGAACCCACATATTAATAGAATTTTTTATAATAAATCACCTTAAAAATTAAAGTATTTTCATTTTTTCAAAAAGTGATGGAAAAAAAAACATAACACCAATACATTAACATCGCTTAAAATCAAAAATTGTAGGTATTTCATTGTTAAATTAGTAACACTCTAAGTTCATTTTGCACTCTATAACCATGTTTCCCGCTTTATAGGTCGCGAAATTTTTTTTTATGGGTCATATTTGGCTAAACTTACCCATTAATAAATATATAATTATACTATATCACAATTTTTTTTTTATAATGGGGTGGGTTGCATAACCAACAAGGGATAAATTTGAGGATCGCCATTACAAAAAAGTGGGGAATCACTTCTTTATTATATATCTAAAATATATTTAATTATTTTAAATATTACCCAGAGTTCATCTTGTACTAAATAACTATCTAAATAGTTCACAACATTTGCATGTTTATTTTCTCGCATGACTAGTATCTCATTAATAATAAGCTCTTTCTTTGGTTGTTGACCTAAATTCATTTGTTTTATAGCGACTTCCATACCAGTTGACGTTTCAATAGCTGTGTACACTGTACCAGATGCTCTGTAACAGTAATAATAATTAGTCAACTAATCATTACAATATATCAGGGGTGACCACAACGAGGCTTGCAAACCACATGTGGCTCTTGAACCAAATTTAGATTAAATTAAATATAAATAAATATTCCTTCATTTGATTTAAAATGAAAAATGTATCTCCATTTTATAAACATTGCTTTACAATGTAGCTCACCTTGAATCAACTTTATAAATTTGTGGCTCCCAAAATTAAGATTAGTGGCCACCCCTGCAATATATTATGCAGGTGATATGAACTACAAGATAGGTTAAAAAATGTTGACTTACCCCTGTCCAATTTTTTCCATCTTGGTATATTTTCTATTTGGATCACCAACTGTTACTATTGTTTTAAGTTGTTCTAATATTTCATTATCAGCAACTTTTTTACGGCTAGTAGCAGTAGTATTATTTTTATTTTTATCCAATACTGGTACAGTTCCATTTGTTTGACTAGGCCGGTGAAGTGGAACCGGTGAAACTACTTTAGGTTCTTCTTGGGTGATGGACCTAGGCTCATCTTCTTCTATTGGTTTAGTATACACAGATTTTGTACGTTCAGGACGTACAGATACAGGTGGTGGAGGAGATGTTTGTTCATCGGTTGTGGGAGTTGTGGTCAGTGAAGGACTAGTGCTACCTGTTGATGAAGAAGGCTGGCTGCTACTGACACCAGAATATGATGAACTGCCTCCACTATGTGCACCACGCACTAATACTTCAGTAGAGGGAGTACTATTTTGTACTGGATAACAATTGCATAAAATATAAAATTAGTATTCATAAATAATATCAAAATAAAATTCATTAATTACCAATATTTGTGGCTGTGGTCATGTACTTGGAAGTTTTCGATTGTTTACTGGAGTTATCAAACCAATTAAGAACATCAAGAACTGCTTGAGGATTCTTTTTTTGTTCTTGTTTGCTTATATTGGATGTTATTAAAAGTCGAGCCCATGCTTCTGGCATACCCTACATTAATAACAATATTTTTTATAAAACAATTCAATACATTTTAATAAATAAAATGTATAAATTCGCAAAAATAATTTATATAAATATTTTCCACTGTTGATTAATGAAAAATTAATAATGAATGTAACTCAAGTAATATACTCTATTTTAAAATAAAATAAATCAATTACACATTATAAATAATATATCAAGTTATTAAATAAAATGAAAAATAAAGATTGTAAATATCATTGATTTTTTTTTTTTAATTTATACAAAATTATTTATTAGTTTATATTTTAGATTCTGAACGAAGTGAAGAATGTATTGATTTTACAATGATGTGTGTTGTTTTTTTTTTTTGTGTCTGACGACAACATTTGGAGCAGTAATAATGCTCCGATTTTTGACTTCAGCCCCTCTTTGAATTCATCTAGTTGGTACTTTGGGGGGGTTAAAAGTAAACATTTTCAAATAGTTTTCAAAAAAATCGATTTTTTGATTTTGCTGTAACTCAAAAACGAATCATTGTAAATACTTTAAATTTTCACAAAATGTTTATATTATGGTTATCTCTTTACAGTTAAATTTTCAAAATATTTTGACCATTTTTAAGCTACTTATAGACAATTGACATTTTCGACTTTTCTAAGTTTTTTTTCTTCAAATGCCGATAAAAATTTTTTGGATGGCCAGAAAATCTTGAAAATTTAATATAAGGTTTTTTATAAGTTGTTCTTAAAGTGATAAAAAAAAATCCGAAATCGTTAGTCACAATTTTTTTTTATGTGCTTAAAGTTCGAATTTATATGAAATATTTCAAAATTTAAATTAAATTTCATACTCTCATTATGCGTATGTTGCCTAATACTTTTTTTATTAATAAACAGGATACTATAAAGTAACTATAGTAACATAATATAGTAACTATACTATTTGTTTCAAAATAGAATATATGACAATATTTAAATATAATATATCCTAAACTGACAAATCATCTTCGTTCAGAATCGTTTTTCGTATACAATGATACCTATCATTGCATTCAAATTCAACCTACCATAGTCCTAGGTCCACCCCACCCCCTAATATACAGCAGAGCGATACCCACTTACCCGCTTTTTTAAATTATTATTTATTGACTTAGACTTAAACATGTAAAATGTATAGTTCAAATAATTAATAATAAATAAATTTGATTTTTTATTTTTTCAACAATAATAATTATATTGCTAAATTTATTAATAATAAGCAATGTGATTATGTGCTGTAACTACTAAAACACCAAACTCATTGTTTGTCCATCTATGCTACTCACAAAGCTGTTGATGTTACTCACTTTATATGGCAGCTTGAAACAAGAAAAAACAAACACAGAATTCTAGAGACAATGGTCTATTTATCAGTATTAGTTTAGTGATTTAAATTAATGCATGCTAGAAAATTTATAAATTATTCCAAATATGCAAAATATTGATATAAAATTAGTTTTTAACACATAATTTAGTAAAAAATGTACCAAAAACACTTATTTGAATAGTTTGTACATGTCATTATATTAATTTTATTTATTTAAGAAGTAAACAGAAAATTAAGAAACCTATTGTATAAAACTATAAAGGAACCCATAAAAATATTAAATGTGTTATTATGATTATATTTCAATTTTTAATAGTATGTACTATATATTATATTATAAGTATACTACATCAAAGTATTAAAATCAATTAGACTAACAATATATTTAATTGTATGGTTATTTCTTGAACATAAAAAATTTTGATTGAAATAAACTATGAATATTGATACATAAACATAACTAATAACTTACAGAACTTAATTATGCTATTTAAAATTGTATTATATAAGTGAAATATACCTAATATTTAAAAAAAAAAATTAGAATGAAAAGTGTTTTATTTTAAATTTTCAAATATTTTGAGTTCTATGTTACATAATATATAAAAAACGCTATATAAAAAACATAATAAATCATAGAAATATAAAAATACTTGATTGTACTAAATAAATAAGTACAATATTTTATAGTAGACTTTCTAAGGGCACCGTGGTCTACGTAAAATTGGTTATCAATGAGTATTTTTTTTGTTCTTTCTTTCGTGTTATTTACAGCAGGGCACCGTGGTTAAATGGGGTCCAAAAAAAGACACCTTAGAAAAAAAAAGCTTGGGAACCGCTGCATTAAATATACCCACTAAGAGAATTTTATTTTTTTTAGATAAATATTTAACTAAAAACTTATACCATAAGGTGCATTACAATAAGTAAATTTATGGGCCCATTTCTTTTAAATAAAAGCACTAAAAATATATAAAAATATTAATATTAATTTGAATTCAAGTTTGATATTTTTAACTCTTGTCATGCATATATTATAATAATCAATTTTAAATATATAATGATAGATACAGTTTTATTATTTTTAATATTGGTCATTGACCAACAATAAGATTCAAGATAAAAATTTTCAATTTAATTTTAATTATAATTTATTTTCTTATAACTAATACAAGTTTATTGTCATTGACTTTTGTTACACTGAACATACAATTTTATTTTTATTATAAGGATTAATCATTTGCTAAGGCCATTTGAATTATCAGTATACACTTTATATATCTAGATTAAAAAGGTTTATGTTAATTAAAGTAATTTAAGAATAGAAAAATTTTTTTAACAGGATTCTTGTAGTTGATAATAATAGTATAATGTTAAGCATTATTACTTTTTAGTTAGTATGTAAAAGAAAATGGAAAAACTATGTCATTATCAAGGTATATTTATAAAATATTGTATTTAGTAATTATTATAGAATACAGGTAGCAGAGTAATCAATACATTAGTTTAATATATCAAAGATCCTAAATATAAAATTATATTACATATTTTAAAAATGTAAGAAAATAAAATAAGTGAACAAAATATAAAACATTTACTATTGTTTTCATTATAATCATAATACTTATATTAGCTTTAGACAGACTTATATTTGACCTCAATATTTTAACTTAAATGTTAATAATATTTTTTATTTTCAGAAGGCACAATAAAACATGTATTAAAATAATTTTAGCTCTTTAAACTTTAAAGTCAAACTCCCTAATTATTACAATGTAACAACAATTTACAAGGTTTTTTTAAAAATTTATAAAGTATTAGTACCAATGATAACAAAAAAATAAAAAGATTTTAGAAAATTGTAATCAAAATATTTGTTATTTACACCCATTTAAAAAGTCCTACACAACTTAAAATTTGAAGCATTCTAACAGAAAAGAACAAGTAATATATTGTGACAAAACTTGTTATTTTGCAGTAATATTTAAATTTGAAATCTATTAATAAGTATTTAATTGTGATTAATTTATCTTTACACAATTAGTTTTTAAGTAAAATCTGATTTAGTATTATAGAAACAATTTAACTATACATTTATTTTGGAGATGCCTACATGAGTATTGAGTATATATTAAAAATCATATCAAATATGAATTTCAAATGTTTAATTAATTCTGGTTATGTTTATTTTTTTTTCAATTTGACTACATAGCAAAGCATATCTCAGCAAAATGTTAAATAATATGTGCAAATTAAACTATACATTAGCTCATTTTCTGTATCCATATGACCATATACCTATTAACATTACAAAATAATGATACTTACAGTAAACTCGCCAGTATGGGCATCAAAGCCTACATGCATGGTATGTTCAAAATTGGTCGGATAAGATATTTCTGGTTTATCTTCAGATCCAGTGCCCCGTGTTTTCAGTTTACCAGTAACACGGCTTTTAGAAGTTTTCTTTTTGTGGTCCGAATCTGGTTCTTTAGGTAAAGGCCGCATAATATCCAAATTTGGTACCGAATCCCCGCGGGCCACTCTAAAACTGTTGTACATTGAAAAATATATAACTTAAAATAAAAAACTTTATCATTATTATTACCTATTACTAGTTAGACGGACCGGAGGAGCTGGCGGCTTGTCATCATCATCTGACATTTTTATAAATTATTTAAAAAAATGACTACTAACTGATTGGCATTAGATTGTTCTAAAACAATTAACAACAAAAATTACAAACAATTTCGTTGAAAGACATAATTAGTCTCCACTTATATATACTTTTTAAATATTTATTGTTTTGACTCCACCTAAATAAACATTAACTATTCACTATTTTTAGATTACCTTAAACATGAAAATTCTTGGGCCCATAGGTGTGTAAAAATGTAAAATAATCATTTAATGACACATAATCAACCATGTTCTATAGTAAGTGTATATTTAAAACTATTTAAATTTAATAAAAATTAAAATAAAAAGTCATTATCTAGTTAAAATAAATAATAGGAAGCAATATAAAAATGAAATAAATATCACATCCTGTAAAGATTGCTGATGAGTGATCCTAAATCCTAATACCCAAGATTCATTATCGCAAAAAATCATATCATAATTCTTGTGTTTCGTTGGTTACACTGAACTGTGGTAGATGCAAAGACGTTTTATAATTGGGCGCCAAATTTGATTTTTACCTCTAAGGATGTCTACAAAATAAAATTGTAAGTACATATTAATATTACAATTAAAATCAAAATGTATTTATTATTATACAATAGTAAAGTAATCGAGTTATAAATTATAAAATATTCATTAGTACAACTAAAGATGAAATATACAGATATTTTTAGATGTTGTTAAAATTATACATTTTTAAAAGTAGGTAGTAAAAATTGTGTATAATATTTAAAATATTACCCAAATATTTTTAAGATTCTGAACGGAGTGATGAATGTATTGCTTTTACAATGATGTGTGTTTTTTTTTTTTTTTTGTGTCTGACGACAACATTTGGAGCAGTAATAATGCTCCGATTTTTAACTTCAGCCCCTCTTTGAATAGGAAATTGAATCTAGTTGGTACTTTGGGGGGGTCAAAATTAAAATTTTCAAAAAAAATCGAGAAAAACAAAAAAAAAAAATGACAGAAAAATGGCAATTTTACGAAAAACCACTTTTCGACAAAATCGTTTTTTTGATTTAGCTGTAACTCAAAAACGAATTATTATAAATACTTGAAATTTTCACCAAATATTTATATTATGGTTATCTTTTTACAGTTAAATTTTCAAAATATTTTGACCATCTTTAAGCTGCTTATAGACAATTGAAATTTTCGACTTTACTAAGTTTTTTTTCTTCAAATGCCGATAAAAATTTTTTGGGTGGCCAGAAAATCTTGAAAATTTAATACAAGGTTTCTTATAAGTTTTTCTTATAGTGATAAAAAAAAATCCAAAATCGTTAGTCACAATTTTTTTTTATAAGGGCTTAAAGTTCAAATTTATACGAAATATGTCAAAATTTAAATTAAATTTCATACTCTCATTATGTGTATGTTGCCAAATATTTTTTTTATTAATAAACAGATATTATAAAGTAACTATAGTAACATAATATAGTAACTATACTATTTGTTTCAAAATAGAATATATGACAATATTTAAATATAATATATCCTAGACTGACAAATCATCTCCGTTCATAATCGTTTTTCGTATACAATGATACCTATCATTGCATTCAAATTTAACCTACCCTAGTCCGAGGTCCACCCCACCCCCTAATGTACAGCAGAGCGATACTCACTTACTCGCTTTTTTTATATCTATAAATATACACATCAGCTGTATTCAAAATATTAGTGATTTTTAGGAAATTAAACAATGAGATTACTTTGGATCCAAAGCCTAAGAGATACCACAATGTGACTATGTGAGTTAATACCTAATATTCTTATATTTTTCTGTTTACTGTGCATTCTGTAGCAGCGAAAATTACATAAGGTTCAAGTTTTGTAGTTAATTATTATTATTATATATTGACTTTTATAATTATTAACATTTTATTAATTTAAATAATTTAATATTTATTACATAGAATAGATATGTAGATACAGTTGATACAGGTACTAATTTTGAATTGTAATCTATAAAATAGTTTTCATAATATTATATAAAGAAAATGTTTACTTGATCTCATATTTTATTACAAATCAGCAGGGAATGTTAAACTAAAACTAGAAACTACTACTCAACTCAAAATATATTTTAGTTATACCATAACCATTAACCATAATATATTTTTACATAATATTGTAAATTAGAATATTTCAATATCCATTGTGCAAGTTGATAAACACCAAGTAGATATTTGATATGATAATAATTCTAGAATACTTAAATTTTAAATATCTATATTATAATGTTTGTTGTTTGCATAACATATTATATAAGTATATACATACCTACTAATTAGCAAAATCTTATAATCATCTTCACATAAAATATGTTTATTTAATTAAAAATAATAAAAATATTGATAAAATACATGTATAAATGTAAATTTAATTTTTACGTACCTAAATTATTGCTTTTTATTTTATTTATAAATATAAAATACAATTTAGCCTTTAAATGTTTTTGGTAATTAATTTTTTCAATGAAATCAAATGAATAAAATATTAATATTTTTACATAAAAATATAATGTTATTTAGAATACATACTCCTTTAATATGTATTTATTGGTCATTATTCATGTATTGCAAGTTATCTTTTTTCAATTTATCAACATATTCTTGAAACATTAAACATATCTTCTCACTTTGGTTTAGATCTTCTTTCCTATTAAATATTATTATTAAAAAAAAACTATATTTTTAACATATAATATTTGATTTTAAGAAAATTAACATAAATATTTTCAAAGGAGAAATTTTCTAAATATTTTAAGATATACCTAATCATCTGTTAACTATAGGTTTTTACCTCATTCTGAGTTGGTATTCTTTAATTTATTGATACAGTAAAATTAAATAGTTTTTTTAACACATATTTTTAAAATATTATTTTACTAGTATGAATGTATGATCAATGAAAAACATTAAAAAAAATCTAATATAATAATATTAGTAATTACCTACCTTTTTTCTTTAAATACTTGAAATTCTGATTGAAATTTTTTCTCAAGATTTATTAATTCAGTTTCGTGATTGATATTAATTTTATCTATTTCCATTTTAGAGAGTCTTATTTGATTATCTTTTTTAGCAAAATTAGTTTTTAAAATATCTATTTCCTTGGCTAATGTATCACTTGTTGTTTGAGCAGTTATATTATATACTTCTGTTTTATTTAACTTTATCAATTCATCTTTAGCCAATATCAAATTGTTTTGAAGTACTCTTATTGTCTCATTAGCTTCAACCGACTGTATTTCAGCTTCTGCTAATTTAATTTCTAAATCTGACTTTTCTTTACGTAGAGTTTGTATCTTTGTATTTAACAAAAGTAACACATTTTTCTAGAATAAATAAAAGTTAAACATGGTTTAAAATAAATAAATACCAATGTATACAACCTGTTTATCATAAATTTCGTTTTCTTCTTGTTGTTTAATTAAATTGTTCATATTTATTTCATTACTAATTTTATTTGAAATTTTACGATGATACATATTTTTAAGAAGTAACTTTTTAATAGCTATTAATTCATCTAAAAACAAAAATATTAAATAGCAGTTAATATTTATAATTTTTAATTTGTTTTTATGTAAGTAGATAACTATTGTAATTTATAACCAGAAAAATCTTTTATGTTTAGTTCTGTTGAAGATTTAAAATTTTCCAATTCTCCTTTTAATATCTTTAGTCCATTTGTTAATTTTGGTAAAGCTTCTACTAATCGTTGGTATTTTTTTTTTTCTTGTAAAACTTTAATGTCACAGTTTTTTTTAATTTTTGAAATAATATAAAATATTTTATCTAAGTCCTAAATAAAGAAAAATAATTCCATTAATATCATTCATTTTTTTTAGTGATATCAAAAGTTTAAAAACCTCTAAATAATTCATGTTTTCCATATCAGAATTTGGAATTTCATTACTTATTTTTGTTATAAGTGAGTTTAAACTTTGTTTATGAAAAGATGCCTCTGATTTTATCTTTTTAATTTGGTTTGAAATAAGTATATAATTTTCTTGGTCTTTTAAACTTTTTTTTTTTAATTCTTCAAGTTCTTGTTTTTGTTCTTGATTTTTTAATTGGAGAAGTTGTAGGTTTGATTGTAGTTCACTTTAAACATTTTATATTGCTTGAATTAAGCTAATTTTAATGACAAATATATAATTAAATAAACATTTTACTCGACACGGTTATGATATTGATTGTTAAGAATATTCAATTGTGTTTGATAATTTTTATCAACTGATGCTACATGTTCAAGGAGAGTTAAGTTTCTAACTTGAACTTCTTTTTGATTAATTTCAGTTAATTTATTCTGTTTTAGTTGTTCAGCTATAAATAAAGTAATTATAATCATAATTAAGTTTACAAGTAATTTATAACTGACTCATGATCAATTAAGTGATACAAATAAAAAATAAATTATACATAGCCACATAGGTAATTGAAAATTTATCTAAGGTATTTTTATATTTTCTCAATAATTATTTTAAGTTTAAGGTAAAACTATTTACAAACTAGAAACGATAATAAAGTTTTCAACAATTTATTTCAATTATTATTATTAAACATAATATAATCATTACTTTTATTTTTGACATACCTATCATAGAAGACATTTCTATACCTACAGAATTTCCTTGAATATTTAGTTCTAAAAGAATTTCATTGTTTTTTAAAGATTTCATTAATAATTCTGCTCCTGTTTCACCAACACAATTCCAACTTAAATCTGAAATTATTTAACCTAGCATTAAAATAAAAAAATAAAAAATATAGATTCGGTACCTTATTTACTTAATAATTATATAGGGCCTAGCCTATACTATAGGCTATTAGTTAAATGAAAGTTTATAAAAATGAACATTTTAAAATCAGGATAGTCAGCTGTATATTAATACATTATACAAATTAGATATAATATTGATAAAACACAATTTATATTTTTATAATGTATAATTTTAATCTTAACTCTTTTTTAAAAAATATTAATACACTTCTATAACCAAAAAATATTATAATTTATTATATTTATATATTATATATATGTTTATTCAAGAAATGTGATCATATTTACCGATATTCTTTAAACTTTTATTTATGTTTAACATTTTAGCTAAATGAAAACCACATGTTTGACACAGGTTATTATTTGCTAAAATTAAAATATTTAAAACTGTATTTGACGTTAAACTATGACATAATTGGGAAAATGTATCAACTGAGTCACCAATATTATTCCAATCCAATCGTAGTCTTAAAATATTTATAAACAATTCATATATATATATATTGTAATTGTGTGCAATGAATGAAATTAATAAGATTAAAATTTAACAAGTAACATACTCTGTAATATTATTGTTATTTAATAATATTTTAGAAATATATGTAGTTAGATTATTTCCAATTTGATTTCCTTTTAAATTCAATATCTTTAAATTTGTTAAATAATTCACTGAATTTAAAATGTCCTTCAACCCATTAACTGGTAGTAAACAATCAGACAAATTCAAAATATTAATAGTGGATTCATATTTTAAAGTTTCGGCTATCAATGAACAAGAGTGTTCTGTTATAGTAGTACTCTTCAAATTTAATTCACCATAAACGCTAAAATCAAAATTGTTAAAATAAACAATAATTTTTTTATTAGTATTAAAATTACCTTGCATTGTATAAACATGACACAATAAATTCGTTGGATGGTACTTTGTTTTTTAAACATAATGTTTGATAAATATTGCAAATATCTATATCCATAATAAATAATAATATGTGTCCAATATAATATTAATATATTAATTTATTATATATAATATTAATAATTCATAGAAATTGAAGTTCAGAGATAAATTAAAGAATATTTTTGAATAGTTTATAATTATATATAGAATATACACTATGGCACTATAAAGCGAAAATTTAATGTTTTAACAAATACCAATTATATTATTGGCTTTTATTAATAATAAATATTCATTATCAAGGAAAAAATTAAAAAATAAGATTTTAGAATCGGTATTTTATTTTTGAAATAATAACGGCTATTTGACTAGTATCTTCAATTTGTGGTATTTATACATAGATAATAAAATCTTTACCCTTACCTTATGTCCTTCGAAAATGTCTAAGGTATAAGGTATAAGGTTATTGTATAAGGTATTATCTTAAATCATGGTACCCAGTCAAGTAGACAGTAAAGTTGAGTAGTCCGTGATAAATATATTCGTGATTACTGATTTGTTAAGCTATTCAATTGTAATAATAATATTCATTATTATTATTCAACTATTTGTTTAGTATGAATTGTGAATACCTACAATTTTATTTTAAATATTAAACTTTTCAATGTTTCTATAATTTAGACATTTAGAGTATATTATATTATTATTATAAATATTTGTGATTATTAGTTTTTATTTTAAAAATGCCCACTATACTTGAAGGCGGTCCTGAATACAATAAACTTATATTTAATTACGATCGTAGTTGGACTGATGATTTACCAGTTTGTAAAGTATCAGGTATGCGGAAGATAAATACAATATTTTCTTCAAAAATTCAATTACAAGTATTAGTACAAAATTCGAGTATGTTTTAGGTGTAGGATACTTAACCCGTCAAAGATATGATGAACTAGGTCAACGCAGAGATGAACTGGAATCTGAAGACATTAGTCTTCGATGTTGTTATGATGATGCAGGTGTTGTATGGTTATATGGACTTTTTAATGGTCATAATGGGGCAGAAACAGCTCGATTTGCTCGAGATCGTATTGCTGCAGAAATTTTATTAGGTCAATTGCCTACTACTGAAATGGACCAAGCTGCTAAAGAAATAATTCAGTAAGCGATTAATATTAATATAGTTAACATTTGATTAAATACTTTGTAAAAAAAATTATAAAATTATAGACAAAGTTTTCTTTCTGTTGAGGGAACTTATCTTGAAACTATTGATAATAAATTACTTCAAAGAGCGAGTCTATTACTTCAACTTCCTGAAGGCATATCACATTATGATGCTTATCAACAATATCCTCAAATTGTAAATTTTATCTTGATTTTATTCAATATCATTCATTGTAAAAGTTCTAAATAGTAAATACAGATTATTTTTCAGATAGAAAAATTAAAGGAACTAGAAGAAGAATTATCGTGCGGTACTGGGGCATCTATAGCAATACTTAAAAATAATCGTTTATATGTTGCAAATGTTGGAGAAAGTCGTGTATTATTATGTAAAACTGATAAAGATGATGTATTGAGAGTTGTACAACCAACAGTTGA
This sequence comes from Schizaphis graminum, assembly GCA_020882235.1. Taxonomy (NCBI): domain Eukaryota; kingdom Metazoa; phylum Arthropoda; class Insecta; order Hemiptera; family Aphididae; genus Schizaphis; species Schizaphis graminum. The sequence continues at coordinate 108,491,978 of CM037032.1, read as the reverse complement.
CCATAACTTGACAAATTTAGATGAAGTAATGAGGCTAACAAATCTTGGACTCAAAATAGCTGATGGAAAGATTAATGGTTGGATCATTAAAATGAATAGCTAAATATAATATGCACAAATTGATAAAACTTTTTAGGTAATAGAACTATTGGAAATCAATCGTCAACAAGATGTTTATGTAATTACATGATAAAAGGTGCTTACAAAGACTATGAAGAACTTAGTGCAGCTTCAGCTGAACCAATTATAGCTGAGCCCCATATTGTTGGGGGTATTTCTATTGATTCATCATACAGGTAAAATTATTTCAGTTGTTTTAAAAATAAGCGAATTAAAAAAAAAATTATACTAACAGATTTATGATGATTGTTTCTCCGGGTCTCCTGAAAACTTTAGAAGAAGCCACAGGCACCAATCAAGTGAACAAAGAATTAGCATTATTAGTAGTTGAACAAGTAAATACATTAATGTGATTCAGTGTCTAATACAATTATATAAAATATATTTACTTAATTTTTTTTTTATCCTTAAGTTACGAGTACAGTCTACATTAACTGGTGTTGCTCAAGCTGTTGTAGATCATATAGCTAGAATATATCATGATACTTATGAAGCACAAGATAATGCTACTGGAGCTACTCGTCCAAATATTATGTTAATAATACGTAATTTCAATTTTGCAATGCCTAATGCAATTACCGAACAACAACATAGCTGGAATGGCTCATATGATCAAGGTTGATATTAATTTTATAAGTTATAACAATTGTTTGCATGAAACTTTTTTTCTTCAGATACAGCTATTAACTTGACCGAAACTACAACATCAACTTCAACCGATCCATCTAGCGGTTCAATCAAAGCTATATTACCATATGTTGACTTCAGTGAATTTAATTCAAATGTTCATAAAGCTAAAGCACAAGGCACGCTTCCTTCAAATATCAACTTTTTCTATGAATAGATCAAATATTATTAAAATGTATTTTTTAGTTCAGTATCTAAATTGCGACATATTATTGTTATTCTATAGTTAAATTTTATTTTTGTATGCTGTTCCTAACATAAACAAATTCTTGAATTAATGTATTTCTTTTTTACTTTTTTATTTATTTGCATTAACTGAAAACAAAAATGGAATTTTATTTAACTGCTGAAAATAAATATTTATTTGAGCACCCAATTTAATTTATAGATTTTATTTTATTAAGAGTATATTCAATTTGTAAAAATAATAATATTTAACAAACATATTTAAATAGGTAATGTTTGACATAGGAGGCAGACCTTTTCAGCTAGATTATTTTTAGTTTAATTTATTTACATATATATGTGTATATTTCCACGTCATATCAATTTTACATAACTGTCGTATCCAGCTTTCCATTTATAAAATTTTTTTTCACTAAAAAAAAAAAAAAAAATTACAACTAAGAAAAAATTGGATGAGTAGTTTTAGTCATTTCAGAGAATATGTTTGAACACATTTTCATATTTATATATTATATACCAACATAGATTATAGCATTAGCATTATTTATAGTATATAATCTATTAATAAAAACTACTTTCTGTTTTTTATGTGACATGAGATGATAATGCTAGAATACTATAGCACGGATCCAGAGCAAAGGTCTGGGGCCCCCAACAATTTTTTTACAATACAAATACAATTATAATATAATATAGGTATACTTTATTCATAATTTAAATATTTTGTCATAGTAGTAGGTATAGGTAATTAATATTATAAATAAATTATTGATTATTTAATATAAAAAGCTACAATATGATGAAAGAAGTTTAGATTTTAATAGTGAGAAATAATATGTCTGGGGGGGCTGAGCCCCTAGCACCCCTTGGATTGAACTAAATAAATAGTATACTTAAAGTTTTGTAAAAATAAAAAAATTGCAATATTTTGAATATGAGTGGGTGGATAGGGAAGTATACATTACAACTTATCTATGCTGTATTGCTGTAATTTTTGTTTTATGTTCATTATTATTGATTAATATTAATGACTTCACCTCCACATTTATTAGTTCTTTTACCTTTGTTATCTTTTTTTTTTTTTTTAACTTTTTTCCAAAAAAAATTTGTTCTCGTGAAGAAACTGAAAATATGAGTATATATTATTATTTATTAAGGTAAGATTAAATAGAATTGATTAATCATACTATTTCATCAAAATATTTTAAAATTCTGAACAGAGTAATGAATGCATTGATGTGTGCTTTTTTTTTTATTTGGTTTCTGTCATCATGTTTTGGAGTAGTAAGTGTTTTGACTTCAGCCCCTCTTTAAAAAGGAAATTGAATCTAGTTGGTACTTTGGGGGGGTCAAAAGTAAAAAATTTCCAGTAGTTCTCAAAAGTGTCAGGAAAAACCCTGAAATAATTTCAACCTTTTTTTATTTTTATTCTATTGAACTTTTTTGTTTATTAAAGAAATATATACTTAATGTGGAAATTATTTATAATACGTATAAATAATTTATTAAATTAAGCTGTGTAGTATGTAACACATTGTTAGATAATAATATATAATAATGTATCCTTTCAATGTACATAATATATATAACTGTATTTTTAGTATACTAATATACATTTTTGAAATTTTTTTATATAAATCAGAAGGGACATCCTCAAACCACAAGTTATAATTATGCCACTAGGACTTGACATTAAACGTTGAGCTTTTTTATAGTAATAAGTGAAGAGCTTTTCTTCTTAAGTTAAAAACAAGTGGTTTTTATTAGTGAAAAGACCCAGATAAGGTATTGGTAATAATTTAATCCAAGTTATAATTAGCACTATTATTCGGCAGGAATAATGTTTAATTCCTTAAAATAATGAATACTATACAAAAAATATTTTAATACATTATTTTTTATTTATTTTAAGAATGCTTTAAGTTTATTATTAACAATTTATAATATACACAAATATGTTACTGGAGATAAATAATTATATATTTAATGTAAACAATGTATATTAGCATTTGAATTATTTATCATCCTCATTATCTTCTTCTGGTTTTTTTGAAGTTTTATACTCTAATATTGTAATTTCTTTCTCTAACGTATCAAACGCAACTGAAAATTTTAACATAACCTGTTCGTACCTATTTTAATCACAAAAATAAACATACAATTAAATTTAGTCAAAACTTTTAGGTAGTTATGAATGTTATGATAAATATTTTACATTTTACCTGAATAATAATGTATTTATATGCTCGGTTTGTTCTTTAATTAATTCATGTTGTTTTCGTTCATTCTCAACCAATTTTTCAATTTCTTCAGTATGCTTGTCTATTTCACTGTAATACTTATCATTTAGAGCAGGCCATTTTTCATTAAGCTGTTGAAGTTGTTGAGCATATTTAACTATTTCAGATTCAGCAGAAAGTATAACTTCTCTTTTAGATAATTCAGTTTGATAGTCTTCATAAAAAGGATCCATCAACTTATCCAAAAGTTTTACATGACTGAGTAATGCAGTAGCATATGGGTGACCAATACATGCATTACCAATGTTATTGTCAACTTGTTTAACTTCTTCAAGAAGGCTACCACTTGGCAGAGAAGTTGGTGTATCTTTATTTGTACCGTATACTTTTAGTTCTAAAGCAGAAACCAATTTTTCTAAAATTGAAATTTTGTCAGCTTCCATATTCTGAAATTTAGAAAAAAAATTAATATTATATAATTATAAACAACAATTTTTTTTCAAATATAATCAAACAAATGTAAAGTTATAAATATACAATTTAATAACTAGCTTATTTATCATTTCAATCTGTTTATTAATATTATTAACACCAATGTTCAGCAATATTGTTGATGGCACAGGTAATGATCATAAGTATGAATTATTGAAAGATAGTATAGATAATCGAATAAATGCAGTAGATACCATTTACAATGTTGATAATAATCAACAATGGACTTATTATTTATACTCATAAAATTGTAAACCACCCGTGAATCCACAGATAGAGAAGTACTCAAATCTGGACAATCGACCACTAACTAAAGATAAATTATTAATTATTATTTATTACATAGACCGTCGTTTAATAATAATACTAACAATTTTTATTTACTTTTCTATGCTCTATCAAGTATCAACTATGTAAATTGGAAATGTCGACGTTCCGCGAAAAAGATCAAACAGTACTCGAAGTATTCACAGCCGCCACGGCTGCATCGAAAAATCTACTGTGGGTTTCAGCACTACGGAAACGTCGAAACCTCAGAAACGAAACGAGTACGACTTTAAACGTTTTTCTATAGTAATGATACAATTATAAATTATACTATTAATTAGATATTTAGATTTTGTTAATACTTTAATAGCATTTATTTACTAACCTTTTTTTTTTTTGTACTTATTATAGAATATTTTAATATTAATTATTATTATATCTATTTTGAATGTTTTGATATAAATGACATAATCTGATAAAAATATTCACAATTCGTCGCTTATCGCCGTCCGTCGGTTTCCGCGGTTAGCCGTACAGAACGTAACCACAACCGCAACTCGTGTTCGTCGGCGGCTGCTGTGCCTGTATCACGAGACACTACAACTTACTCACGACGGGTTTCCGGAGTGTGTATATACACACCATAGATAAGTATATAAAATACACACACACACACACACACACACACACACAGAACGTGTACATATAATATTCTTTCGTGCCGCGTACAAACAGTGGTGCGTGTTATAGAGCGCGTACGCCTGCGCCCCGACTAGTTTGCTGCTGGTAGCGTCGTAGTCGTAGGTACCCACAGGCGCTAGTGGCCGTAGCGTGTATTTATTGTTGATGTGTGTGCGTGTGACGCGACTACGCGAGTGAACGTCGTGTTTTACGCATTCGCACTTGCACAGACGCACAGTGACAGTTGTAGTAGGTACCGCGTTATTATTATTATTATTATCCCTCGTCCGTGTGTGTATGCTAGTAGCTAGTGTGAGTGTATGTGTACGTGTGTTCAGTGTAGTGACTTGTGTTGTGTTGCTTGTTTTACGATCACCGTTTAAGATCGCAACGAGTTCGCGTTTTATTTACGACGGTCACAAGAAAATCGGCCGTTTCCCGAAATCAGAAAAGCGCCCGTCTACCCGTGTAAACCTGTCGTTGAGCCTTTTGATCCATCGACTCCTTAGTGTCGCACACACTCGTTCTCCCGCCGTCGTCTTACTCTTGGACGCGTGCTTTATATACCCATCATCCCTCTAACAGCCGTCGTCCAGTACGTGGTTCGCCGGCTCGCGTGTGTCGACATAGTATAATAATCGCCACGACGGACACTGACACCGGCATGGAGAAGAGAATTGAACTGGAGAAACGCGGCCGAAACCCCGAAGAGGTAAAAATAAATGACGAAAAATGTTCATCAAATGGATGTTTTTCAAATTCATACAACGCGCGCGATCTCTTGCCGCCGTCCGGCGTGCTTGTGTGTGTGTGTGTGCTCACTGCTGGCAGCGTGTTGAACTTGAACCGCGCGCAATCGATTGAAATGAGATGGTATCCACGAAAATACTTTTAATAACAATATAATTTATCCCGTTTAAATAATAATTTAAAAACATAGGTAATGTAATATTAAGATTGGGGTACAAAAATTATTACGGCTTTGTATTAATAATTTTTTTTTTGAGATTATTAGTGGTTTGGTAGTTATTTAGGCATTACCAGATGTTTCTAGTCGAAAAAGATGAATTCTACGCTGTTCCAAAATCGTCGCTTACGTGTGGTCGCGTAGGTACTTTTGTGTACTATATTGTAATGTATTACACTATAACCTCTGTCCTCTGTTTTTGTATTACATATATATTATATTTTTATTGTAAAATATAAATCGACGAGGCGCCTCCGCCTCGACGGTTTTAATTAAGCTATCGATATAACGACGAAAGTGATTGGACGGACAGGTGTCTGTGTGTGCGTGTGCGCCGCGCGGGCGCGCAAACGCCATCGAGTATTCACTATTCAAGCAACGAGTCGAGTCGCGACTCACGGGATGACCGTGTACTTACTACGTGCGCGTCGGCGCGTGTTCTCGCATGATTTTACTGGTGAGCGGTAAGGGGGGTAATTTGGCCGGCAGCCATGTTTAAATTTTAAATACTTAGTCGCTACTCGCAGTGTTTTTTTCACTTCGAATTCGTTTATTAAATTGATCTAACATTTAGAACTATTACTAAATAAAAAAAAAACACCACTATTTTTTCGTATACGCATTATAATTTGGTGTATTACATCTTACATGAGTTTATTATGTATAAAACGTGTTGAAATAATAACAACAATATTATATTCTTAACCGCTACACGTTATGCCTATTCAGTTTTTACTGGCTGACTGACGACTGTGTAGGACATAATATTTTCGTGAATACTATTGTGTGTCGTATTCTGATTTATTGTCCAATTATAATTTAAATAAATTATTAATTTTAAACTCACTTGAGTTGCCAAACAAAGTCTAAAAAAAATAGGTGTTTATTACGTAAGATACTTATCCTTTTCAAATGGTTATTACTTATTTCGATTCGATTCGAGTTTATTTAAAGCAACTTTATAATATGTTTTAGTTATTTTTGGTTATTGGTTCTAAAATAAGTTATTTGAACATTTTTACTTAAGTTAAAAGTTTCCCTAAACATCTCCTCTATATGGTACCTACTTTAAAGTAAGATTTAATTGAATTTTAATCTTAAAGTGGCCTAAACTTTTTGATACAAATTGATAATTTTTATTTGGTGATCCAATAGTCTATGAATTAATGATATGTAATAATTGAATAAATTTTTTTATTTTTGTGACCATATTGTGTGTCTATTATATAATTTAACCCATGGATATAGGTAAGGGGGGATTTTTGGTGTTCAAACCCCCCGAAATTAAATAAAACAATTGTTTTAATTAATACATACAAATAAATTATTTATAATTTCATAATATTAATATAGATTTAGACAAAAAAACCCTTCGAAAATATTTCCTACTTATGCCCATGAATTAACCATTCTAGCAATCTTTGTTTTTCTTCACAAAAAGTACTCAAAATTTTACAAGCAATTTCCTTAAATTTCCATTCTAAAAGGGGCCTAAAAAAACAATTTATGTTGTTTAAGTCCGGGTTAAGTCTAACTAAAATAAATATGTACCATATTTGCTGGATTATGATTACTTTTTGTTTAAATTGTTCTAAATATTTAATGTATTTACCCATACTTATTTTTTATTCTTAATAAATTGTATCTTTTTTAATTTGTTTAGATAGATCAATTAATCTTGGATGATTGCCGTAGCACTGCAATAGTTGGTCTTACAGATGAATATGTTGGTTTACGCAGTCTTAGCATAATCAATGTTGGTTTAACAAGCTTAAAAGGTTTTCCAGCATTGCCTTCACTCGTCTTTGTGAGTTTTACTATTAAATTAAAGTTTTATAATTGCCCTTTGTTTTATTGTTTTAATTATTTTTTAGCTGGATCTTAGTGAAAATCGAATTTCTAATAGTCTTCAGAACCTCAGTGGTTGTACTAATCTCAAATCATTGAATCTCAGTCAAAATAAATTGAAAGATATTGAATCAATTGATCCATTGGTAACATTAAAAAACAATATTTTGAATGTTAAATAAAATACATCTATGTATATATATATATTTTTTTTATACAGAAATCTTTAGAACGTCTTAAGTATTTGGATTTATCTAATAATGAAGTAACCAAAGAAGAAGGGTACAAAGAATATATAATAGAATATTTTTCCAAGACTATCAAATTATTAGATGGGTATGATTCAGTTATTTTAACTACAGTTTTTATCATGTTAATTGTAAATATTTAAAAATTTAGAGATGCATTTTTCAATGGCAAACATGAATCTGCCAATGACAGTGATGAAGATGGAGAAGATGGTTCAGAATCAGAAGGTATAATTTTACAAAGTGTATAATAAGTATCCATTAATATTGTATATATTAATTATTTTAGCTGAAGAAGAAGGTGAAGGTGACGATGATGATGATGATGATGATGATGATGACGACGACGATGATGATGATGACGAAGATGATGCTGACAATGATGAAGTTGAAAAAGGAAATGCTTATAGTGATGAACAATCATCTGATGAAGAATATGAGAATGGTGAAGGAGGCTTGGAAGACTTGCTAAAAGACAATATTGATGAAGAAAGCGAAGGAAATGATTATGTATTAGATGAGGAAGATGGTGTAGATCAAGATTCTACTGATGAAAGTGATGATGAGGCAGTTGAAGCTGATGATACTTCTGCCAATGGTGTGTATTTACTTTTTTATTAGCTAACTTAAGTTTGTCTTATCCAATATTTGTATAGGCATGAACAAATGTTTTCAAACAAGATGATAGATGGACAGAAATTAAATCAATATATATTCTTTTTTTATGAATCTGGTGATATTTGTTTCTTTTTGATATTGATCTCACTTTGTTGCACAATAGGAATTTATTAATTTCCCCAAAAATTAATTTTTAGTTTACTAGATAAGCTAGTTGTATTATTATTGTTTTCAAATATTGTATTTTGTTGTATTCTGTATTCATATAATACTTCATTATTATTGTGTAGAATGTTTTTATCATTTTTATATTACTTATTTTAAATATTTGTTCCATAAAATTTAAAGTACATGTTAAAGTTGTAACTATAACATTAATTTTATAATAATTATGTTGTACGATCAATAGCTTCAGTGCTACATTGCTAAAGAAAAATAAAATATTCGAAACTAAGAACAATACTATATATATTAATTTATTATTAACTTATTGAATTTTAAAGTAATATAGTTACAACCTCAATTATTTAATCCAGGTGTTCTAAAATACCTCTTCCTCATAATATGAATTACACAACACAGTGTTAAACTAATTAAAAATATATATTTAATTATAAGGTATTTACCATTAAACATTTAAATAATTTAAATAGCACTTGCTCTCATAAGCTTTTCACTTTAGGTATATATAATAATAAAATCTTCACCAAATGCAGCAGTCTATTCTTAACAATATTATAGTGTTAATACAATCAAATAAAAATAATACTTAAATATCTCATTAATGTCATTTAAAGCTGTTCATTTAGGAACATTTAGCTAATATATTATGTTATTGTCCTATATTATGTATTATGTTTTATATTTCAACTCATTATTAAATGATTGCAAATACTCAATACTCATAATAAAAATTAATGTTTGCAGATTCACAAGATACTAGAGGGAAAAAAAGAAAACTCGATGATTAACTTATTAAAAGTTTTTAATTACTGTTATGTGAAGTGGAACAAATTGTATGTAAATGTCCCACACTTATTTTTAAGTATCAACTTAAAACCTTTTTATTTGTAAATTGATTGTTTTAATAGACATATTTTCATGTTGTACCATGCAAATCATTTAACTTTTTTTGAACTTAATAATGTTATTATACAATTCTATTTTTTTTTTTTACACGACTATGACTTTGGACTTACCAAGTGAAAGTTTTTTTTTTAATTACTTGGGTTGGCATTTTTTTACTTCAAAATTGTTTAAAGAATATATTTTAATCATATTTTTGAACATCCATGGAATATGTTTATACAACTTGATGTCCCTGTTGTAATTTAAATTGTATTTGAATACCAAATAATAAGTTATTTGTGTGTTTATAAATATATATATATTTTTATTTGTCACAATAATTAAGTTATTAACTATTACTTTTATTATTATATTATATTTAACTCTGTGTGACTGATTTTTGTTGTCGGTCTGAATTTAAAAATTAAAATTCTCAAAGTAATAAGCTAATATAGGTAGTGTTGTACAGGGTATAAGAACTATTGAGTATTTAAAAGTTAATAGTTTCTGGTTGGTGGAATAATTATATAATTCATTTATGAAATATTTTAATTGTTGATAACTATCCATACCCTTTCTTTTTTAAAATTTATTATAAATTATCATTTATACTGATATGTGATTATGAATTATATAATAATAAATTTTACTATATGGTAAACATACATAGTTAAATTTAAAATTGATGTTATGGATTTTTTTATAACTGTTTTAATATAGAATTTATGCCCATAATAATTGTTTTTATTTGAAATATTAAAAATTATAAAACATAACATTCAATAATAGTTTTAAATATGTGTCATAATTTTATTTTTCATTTTTTATTAATTTCTGTGTGTTTAATTTTTAAGACTGTTACAACATAAATAATTGTTAATAATTTTTGGTACCTAATAATAATTGTTTATTTAATTTATTACTGATATTTGTACCTCAATATTTGCATTCCATTAACTGAACATCTTAATAACTAGTAAATCTACATTTTTAAGAATGCAATAAGAATTAATCATTTAAAACAATATTTGATAAAATGCTTAATATTCCACCACTCCAGTTTATACTATTTTATTATTTTTTTATGCTCTTTTTTTTCTTACGCCCTATGTATGAATTATTTGCATATTATTGTGTATTAAAATCAAATTATTATATTGAAGGAATGAGAGTGTTCTCGAGTGTACATAAATATTTTTATAATATATTAGATGAAATATTATTTAATATTATTTTATCATAAATTCTAACATTTGAATAACATAAAAAAATTTATTAAATATAATTTGTTTAAAAAGCTCAATGATACAATTATATTTCAGTGAATTCACCTTTTGTTAACTCTACAACAACATATTAACAAAGGACCAATTCGTTCATCACAAATAGTAAATTAGTATAGTATAGTTGTTTATACTTTCTTGAAATATTCAAATAATAATATATGGTGCAAAATGTTCCTTAATGATTTGGATATTTTAATAATGTTGATTTTATTATAAATGTGTGTTTCATGTATAATATTCTCAATTTACTGTTATTTGAAGTTTTTGATAATGTTGTTTTCAAACATAAACAATTAAATTAAAATATTTTATGAATTACTGAAAATTACTGTGAAAATTGAATGTAATTAATTTTTAGAAGTATTTTAAACAATATTTGGTATAATTATTACTATTTACATAATATATTGCATGCCGTATAACAGTGTTTCCAAACCAGATTTGGGTAACATTTTTTTATGGGACTCAAATATACTTAAATACAAAATGATATTATATTATACTAAAATCAATTATAGTATAAAATATAACTATAATCTATTTTTTGGTAGAATGTTCTAATAGTAGGTGACCAATTAAAAAAGTTGGGAAACACCGGCATTTTAAAGAAATTAATTATTCTGATAATTACGTATCTAGTAATATGTTTATTTCATTTGATCTATCTGTATTCATAAAAGACAATTTAAATTAAAAACAATATTGCAGATTTCAACTCGTAAGAGATTCAATGTGTCATAACTTTAAGCCTTAATAGTACATCATATTATAATTTATTTTTAACTATTAGAATTTATCACTTACTACTTGGTATTATGGCTGGACCGTTTTGTTATTGTTGTTATAAAGGTTTTAGTTAATTTATTTTAGTAGAAATGAAGTAAAATCAACTGTTAATATTAGATTAAAATATATATATATTTATATAACACTATTTTTTATTAATGCATTCAATTGCAATCTTCAGTTGTATATGTGTCAAGTATATTATTATTAAAATTATGTTTTTAAGACAATGTTTATTATATATCATTGTTAAACTTCTTATTTATGTTATTTCTGTTTAACTTTGCTTCAAAATTGTAAAGTATAAATATTATATATAAAAATGCTTGTCTTATTATAGCATTAAAAAAAAACTGCTGTATTAATTTAATTTTTTTTTCAATAAAATTTGTTTTAAAAAAAAATTTGTTTTTGTGAATTAAAATATGATCCATGATAGAAAGCAGTGGTGGTAGTATAAACTATAACTGTAATAAAATATAAATATAGTTGACAGTTGACTAGTTGGGTGTGCATTGTTTACTTAGTCTCATCATTAGGGCTCGGAAGTTGTTGCATTTGCATGTTTTTTTTGAACCGTTAGATTTATTGCTAAGTGAGCTTGAAATTTGTTCTAAGACACTACGAAAAACATATCAAAAGTTTATAGTGCATATTTTTGCATATTTAGTGATTTTTTGATTTTAGAGCATATTTCTTAATTTTACAATTTTTTTAGAGCATATTTTATAATTTATGAAGATCTACTATGAAAATTTGTAAATAAAAAAATAAATACATTAATATTGAGAGATATTATTAAATATTCTTGTATCGCATTTTTTTTTTTTTTTAATTATTATTGAAAATTAAAAATCAGAATTATATTTTTATTGTTTTACTTTTTCATGTTTATAATATTTTATAAAATATTTCTGCAAAATAATAATTTTATGTAAAAAAATAAAATATAAGTGCATATTTTTAGAGCATATTTGTACTTTTTTATGCACATAAGTGCATATTTTTAGAGCATATTTGTACTTTTTTAAGCGCATAAGTGCATGCATATTTTGTACTTTTTTAGTGCATTAAGTTCCGAGCCCTACTCATCATATAACTCGACTCATATGTTCTTGATGGTAATATAACAAGACTGCAGAGCCGACGTTAAGGAGAGGCTAAGCTGTGCATTTTTCCAGAGCCTCGAGTCTTTAATTACACATAATATCCTATGGACCATAGTTATTGGTTAAATAAGTTTGATCCGGGCCAAAGGTATCGTCGGCCCTGCAGGGCTAGTCTATGGCATAAACTAAATGTTTAGATTTACACATTATGTTGTTCTAATAAGATACATATTAAAGAAAGTTATAACCAATTTTGCAAATATTTTAATTCTTTTTTAATACCGAAGCTTTAATAAAAATCTTTAAAATTAATTTGTCTAAAGTGTTAAAAATAAAAACTTTTTAATTAGTAATTTATCCAAACAAATAACCATACTCTTGATTTAAAATACTGTGAGTATCTCCTTTTCATTAATATTAAAGTAATAGGTGATATGAACATATGAGTTCCAATCTCATGTCAGTTGATTTTTTTTTTTTGTCACTGGGCAATCATTTTCAACAAATTTTATAAAAATTGTGCAAAATGATTACTTCTTCTAAAATAAATATGGAACTGCACATACATAGGCACCCGTAGGGATAGCAATCTGGGGTATTTGTCACCCCTTCTCCCCTGGCTTTTCCAAAATATTTTTTTTTTAATTGAATGTTTTAAGATAAATTACTATTTACTATATAACAAATTAAAAGTAGCTATATGATTAATTGATAATCTATTATAAGTTAACTTTACCTATACCTATGTATCTATATTTGTAAGTTATAACATAATAAAATATATATACGAGTATAATAAAAAAAGTTGTTGTTTTAAAATAGTAAAATTATAATATTTATACTCAAATTCTAGCATTGTCCCCCTAGAAAATTGTCTGCAGGTGCCTATATACACATATTATACCTCCATTAAAATTTAGTCTTACCACTCTTACCAGATAATAGCTTGTTTAAATTTAACATAATATATACATTCATTTCTCATAATTACATTGATCATGTTAATTTTTTATTGGAATTAAAAATTAACATTTTCTGAAATCCATTAAATTTTATTTTCTAATAACTGGTATTGTTGTCAGTTACTAATTCTAAAACAATACATCAATACATAACTCAAAAAACAAGGGTGAATACTGAATAGTATTTAAATTTTCAATTAAAAATATAATTTTCTGGCTAATTCATAAGTATAAATTAATCTATGATAAAAATTAAATATGTGATCACTCTAGAAGTTTGATATTGAAATTTCAAATATTCACTATTGTGTCAATTAGTATTCCATTTAATTACTAATATTTATTAGTATTTTTAATATAATATAAGTAATTTCAGTACTGTGCTATTGTAAGGAATGTTTAAAAAAAATGAAAGTTATTTATTTAAAATAGATAAGTATATTTGAAACACTGATAAATATAAATTTTGTTAAAAAATAAGACAATAGAATATACAAATACTTTGATTTTTCAATAATTTTTACAATTTTAAAAAGTAGTATACGAATAAAATAAAAATAATATAATATTACTGCCCCCAAAACATATTGATAAATAAGAATATTATTTCTTATAGCTGTAATACCCTTCACCAGTCTTGATACCCAATTTTTTCTCACTAACTAATCTCTGTAACGATGGTAATGGATTGAACAATGGATTCTCTGGGAATTTTTCATGCCATCCATTCAAAATTGAATTAGTAGTATCATGTCCAACATAATCTGCCAACTCAATAGGTCCCATTGGATGTCCTGCGCCTAACTTCATAGCGATGTCAATATCCCTAGGAGAAGCATCACCTCTCTCCAACATTCTAATTGCTTCAGCCAATAATGGAACTAGAAGTCTGTTGACTACGAATCCAGGAGTGTCCTTACAAGTAATAGCTGTTTTACCAATAGCTTTTGCCCAAGCCATTAATTGATCATAAGTTTCATCAGATGTTTCCGGAGTTCTAACAACTTCTAATAATTTCATCACTGGTACAGGATTGAAAAAATGTAACCCTGCAAATTTGTCCTTCCTATTACAGACAGCTGCAATTTCACCGATAGACAATGATGATGTATTGGAAGCAAATATAGTCTTTGCAGGTGCTATTTCATCTATGGACTTGAAAAGTTTGTGCTTGATGGACAAGTTTTCAACTATGGCTTCTAACACCAAATCTGAATCTTGTACTACATCAACTATTTTTGTGGAAGTACTAATTCTTGATAAGGTTTCTGAAACAAAATTCTCACCTTCTTGAGGTTTTTCCTTATAAACCTTTTTAGCGACTCTTTGTAAACTCTGTTGAATGCTTTTATGAGTTTTATCTAAAACTTCCTGATTAAGCTCTACAATTGTTACATTATGACCAGTTTGAGCAGAAACTTGAGCAATACCTGAGCCCATTAAACCACCTCCGACAACGGTAATATTTTTAATTGCTGTACGGGTTACAGAAGTTGAAAAATTACGAGAAATTACTCTAAAACACGACATTTTTATAACTTTAGTAGCACACTTTGTTATTATACTAAAAGAAATTTAATATAAATGAACCCGGAAGAAAATGAAATGTACTTTGCCTTTGCTACTGACGTGAACAAGGTTCAATAATAATTATTAATATGTCATGTCATAATGTCATATACTCTGAGTATAATACTCATATCAATATACTACAGCTGTAATTTACAAGTTTCCCCTTCTATCGATTTCTACTGATCACGTTTAGCCTTCTGAACAGATGATAAATTGATAAATACAATACACATTGAATTGCCTACTTATTACTTATTAAGTGATATTAAAAGAATTGTCTATAATATTATAAAACAAATATCTGTTGAAAATAATAATATAAGGTAAACCATATATATTTGAGACAAGGAAAGCAAAAATAAGTAGGTAGATCGATTTAACCCGTCAGTAGTCGCGTATGAGCGTGGCGCTCACTCGTTTTCTATTTTCGCCACTATTGGTTTTAATTTAATTCCAATATTGTTGATATCTATTTATACCTTATGTTATCATACCTGGGAATTTGTCTATAAATGATATAACCCAATACAAAGTCTTGTGTTGAAATGACAATGGATTAAAATGGTGGTTCCCGACAAAAGTGAGTGCCGTGCTATATGTACTATATGTACTATATGTCTGTATTATGTAAATCCCGTCAATCGGGCTCAATAGCAAATTCAGATTCATAATAAAAAACTGTGACGGATATGTACCTATGTATAGAATTTTTTTAATGATAAATAACCATAGTGATCGTAATTAATTATTCATAGTAAAATTCTCATTTATAGTTCGATTTATAACTTAACTAGCGGCTGGTGTGCCTCGATTCCAGGCTTGTAGAAGCCGCCTCCGGCGCCTTCGAGGCGGTCGAGTAAAAATCGTTTCAAGGGAAATTCGGTTGGAAATGATAGTCCAATTTCTAGAAATCGGTCACTAAAATTGTTATAAAGTTGATTAACATGAGTGTGAGTTATCAGTAATCAGTTATCATTCGGTGTAAAACTTTGTATTGACGCTTGCCCTGTGCTTGTTTGAAATCAATAAGAATAAATGTGTACCGAAAAAGGTAATTGAGTGTCTAGCTATCAGTCATCATTTGGTGTAATATCGCTTTCCGTCGCCTGCCCGGTTCTTTTTTGTATGTAAAAAAAAAACCATATCAAAAATTGTAATTGAGTGTCTAGTTATCAGTCCTCAACCTGGGCAAATATATACCTGGCTGAGCAATTATGGATTGGATACATATCGTATCGTTTGCCCGGTGCTTTTTTGCATGAGAATAAAATAAATAAATAAAATAATGTTAATTGAGTGTCTAGCAATTAGTCATCAACCAGTGCAAATCAATAATTGTGCTGGGCAATCCGCCTACGGCGGATTGTTATACCTACTGACGTCGAAAGTTGATGTATTGTAGTGGAAAAAGTTTAAGTTGAACGAAGTGTTAGCTTCCTATCTTTTGGGAAAATCGATTTATACACAACTAAATCGCTTAGGTAGGCAATCCGACTGCGTCGAATTGCAGACTATGTGGACGCAATTAATGAAATCTGAATTTTTTATTTGCTATAAATTGAATATTCTTTATGTGTTACTAAACTACTCGGGTAGGCAATCCAACTGCGTCGGATCGCGGACGATGTAAGTATTGTGAGTGTAATAAGTGAAATAGTCTACAATACATTAATTACATCATGTTGTAAAAGTGTTATATTTTTTTATCTTGAAACTTGAAAGTTATGATAGTAATTTTGCATAAAACCCTGATAAACCTTGGCTTAATTAAGCACAGATTTTGATTGCTTTAACATATATAAGAATGTAAAATGTATATAAAAATGTACCTACTGCATAATATTTGCAAATTGAAATTAAAGTATATTGTAAAACTGTGCCAAATTGACCAATATTTAAAATCAAATCAATAATGGCAATGTACAAAATTAATATAATTAATTTTGGTAAGTCAACCTCATATTTAATAAAATAAAAAATAATATAATATAATAATAATATGAAATAATAATTAGATAACCGTTACTGAATTTGCGTTATACATCGTTTTACTCGTTTAATTCGTATTTCATTACACACACACACACATTCTTGTTAATTTTCTTTTAAATATATTTGTAATCAATATGCATTTTATTATTATTATATATAATACATAATACATATGTATTTAACGACTTGTGTCTTACACCCAAACGTTCTTCGCGATCACTTGACAGAATTTTGGTACGTATAATAAATAACATATCAAAAATTGTAATTGAGCGTCTAGCTATCAGTCCTTAACCGATGCAAATTGATACCTTGCTAAGTAATTCACCTACGGCGGATTGGATACATATCGTATCGTTTTCCCGGTGATTTTTTTTGTATGAGAATAAAATAATGGTAATTGAGTGTCTAGCAATTAGTCATAAACCAGTGCAAATCGTGAGACAATGTGAGTATTATGAGTGTAGTAATCCACAATACATTTATTACATTATGTTGTAAAAGTGTTATATTTTTTAGTCTTGAAACTTGAACGTTATTAGTAATTTTGCATAAAACCTTGATGAAGCTTGGATGTTCTTATTAATTGTCTTTTTAATGTATTTATCTAAAATATGTCGTGCTCTTATTGTATTATATATTATCCTTAATATAGAATAATAATAATGCTACATGTTGACAGAATGACAGCAGTATCAATGTTTTAATAACATTTGCATTATTTGGTGTACAAAAATATAAAATATTATTGCCATACACTCAACTTGAGTGACAGATTTCTGAATGTGACATAGGTAACTATAAAATCTCAATAATTTCACACATTATCATTTTTATATATTATATTATTTAATATTTGAAGCAATTGCTTAAAATAACCCTACATCCCGCCGCCACTACACTCAAGTACACGAATACAGTACTATGCGACATAAACGTCGTCGAGAAACACTTTTATAATATGATATACAACACAACCCGTTAAAGCTACCGAGAACAACAAAACAATATAAATACGATAAATGGATAAATGGGCTTCGAATCAAACATCAGTGCTCTACGTAATACAGCATACGTGTAAATTTAAGCAAAAAATAGAATAAATATTTCGTACATCGATCGGCATAAAAATAATAATATTTAATAATTAATAATAACAATGCCATAGACCTTGTACGGCATACTGGCATAGAGCTTTTTCCTATGCGACCGCCGCGATCCTGGTTATAGTGAACGTAACTATCTGCGGTTTTATAATATAAGATTAGTAAAAACTGGAAAAGTGAGCGCCGTGCTCATACGCGCCTAATCGTGTTACAAACATACACGCGTCTACTGACGGGTTAATGGTATACTTACTTTCTGGGTATTCTTTACAATAGCATAATATAAAATGAATTATTAACACGAATAACCAATGTTTATTCTATCCAACTAAAATATAATATATTTACTGTGTAACTTTACATTAAATTGTATTGCATTAATAATGCATATTAATTGTATGCTCATAATTGTTTTTAAAACTGAAATATTGTGAATATTACAATAAAATCAATAGGAACCCAAAACGTTAGTATTTTCTAATGATCTATAGTTATATAATTCCATTGAGCTGAGAGATGTAGAAAAATAGAAAATTATAAAATTGGTAATATAATATATATATAATATATATTATGTATATAGCATTATGTTTATGTAAATAAACCTATAAACTGAATTATTGCACTATTGTAGTTTCGTTATCACGTTCAGTGTACACATTCCACTAACACTGATATTAAGAAACGTGAGTTTTCACTCAAACGGTGGATAGATAGCGCGAAATACTCAAATCATTAGATCTGTAATCTGTTCGGCATGTTCTATCCATAATATTTACGAATATGATATTATTAGAGTTATAAAATAATATGTAATAAAATAATAATTAGCCACCTATTTAAGTAATTTTACTATTTTTGTTTTTCAATACACACAAATCCGATATCGTTAAATCATTTCGACTGATTTTATCCGCCTGGCGGCCACAGTAATTCTTCACTGAATAAGGAAACTAAGGCAAGTAGGTTAGTTGGGCGCAAAATTATTATGAGAAAATAATTTTAGTATTTTTCATAGACATTTATTAATATGGTTAATATTGTCAAATTATCAAATCTAGCTAAATATGTGGCGTATATTATGTTTTTTTCATAAATAAAGACAACGTATAGTTCAAACCTAGATGTCGCAACTGATATTGTTATATTTGATTCACAGCAAAATTATTTTTATGGTAATGGGACATTTGGTATGGTTTCGTACGATCGGTAATCAATTTAAAAATTATTGATCTAAAACCACACGCTTCGCGTTTGTCGTAGATGGAAAACGACGCCTTGTAATCGTTTTTTATTAATAAGTGAAAATATCGTAAAAACTAATGAATTACCTTAAAAGGTACCTATGTCCTATGTGTTAGCCGTTGGGCGTTGGTCATCGTTAAATAAATTTAATATGAGTTTTCACAAGCTGCGCGTAATGTATTTTAAAATTAAAAATGTTGAAAAAAAGTTCTTAATTTAATATGCGCCTATACAATTTTGTAATCTCACGGTCCAAAATAGTAAAAAATCCAAAACGATATTCGTTGAAAATAATAGTATCCAGTGATACACGCAGTGGCGTATTTTCAATTTTTTTGTGGGGGGGGGGGTCTTAGTATTAAGTATAAGTTTATAACATTATAATAAAATACATACGAGTTAATTTAATAATGATACTTATTATTGATATTATTTATATAATATTTGAAAAAAAAATTTCTGGGGGGGGGTCCAGACCCGGGGACCCCCCCCCCCCCCGTAAATACGCCACTGGATACACGACTGAGTATGGTTCTTATCGCCTCGATAAAATCGACTTTTAAGTCTTAATACCATTCTTGTATATACATATATTGAAGAGATTATAAGAATACTTAAACTTTTTTTTAGTTTCATTAATATAATTATAAGCTGACCATTGAAAAAAATCATCGTTTGTATAGCACATCTAATTTTGTGCAGCATTAATTCCAACCCTAATGATGGCTATAGCCCTGTAGCCTGTAGGTTAAACTATGATTTGCACGTCCTTTGAAAGATATTTTCATTATTTATTTAAGTATTGCTATTTACTATAAACATTTTCAAAGAAGTATTCACGGATCGTTTGAGATATTATTTTATTACATATAATTCTAACATTTTTTATGGCCCTTATTGGCCTTATTTGTTTGTTCAATGTGTTGCACAAACATTAACTTTTGATGATTCGCTAACTTAAGTCTAGTTTTTTTGTAATGTATAAAAAATACTTTTAAAAAAGTGATTATGTACATTGTACATATATAGGTATAATTATAAAATAAATTATAACTAATATTAAATGTATAAGTTGAATGGTTCTTTTTTATGAATTAGCATTT
Organism: Schizaphis graminum; assembly: GCA_020882235.1. NCBI lineage: Eukaryota > Metazoa > Arthropoda > Insecta > Hemiptera > Aphididae > Schizaphis > Schizaphis graminum. Next base: position 108,471,395 of record CM037032.1, on the reverse strand, counting down.
AAAGTTGAGATGAGTGAAGTAGTGCAAAATATCGTTTATGCCACTTAATTCCTCTTAAATAAATTTAAAATTCACAAATAAAAAAAACTAACGCTAGATATATTGTTTTAATAAAAATGCATCATTTTCATAAATAAGTCATCGTTTCAAATAAAGACAATATTAAGGGGGTACACACGAATTGCGTACCAAAACAGGTAAACATACCTTTTTGAACGAATTGCGTCCCGGACGCAATTCGGGTTACCTTTTCATTTACGGTTGATTATTGTAAGGGGTTCTTAAAGTGTTATTGCCATAATAAAGATATGTCAAGTTATATAAAAAAATGTAAATTTAATAATTGTAAAAATATAATAATATCATAATAATATAAATTATAAGTCATAATAACATACTTATTTATAAAAAAAAAATTAAAATTTAATTGTAAAAAAGCGGGTAAGTAGGTATCGCTCTGCTGTATATTAGGGGGTGGGGTGGACCTCAGACTATGGTAGGTTAAATTTGAATGCAATGATAGGTATCATTGTATACGAAAAACGATTCTGAACGAAGATGATTTGTCAGTTTAGGATATATTATATTTAAATATTGTCAAATATTCTATTTTGAAACAAATAGTATAGTTTTTTTTATATGTTATTACTATGGTTACTATGGCCAACATACTCATAATGAGAGTATGAAATTTAATTTAAATTTTGACATATTTCGTATAAATTCGAACTTTAAGCACTTATAAAAAAAATTGTGACTAACGATTTCGGATTTTTTTTTATCACTTTAAGAACAACTTATAAGAAACCTTGTATTAAATTTTCAAGATTTTCTGGCCACCCAAAAATTTTTATCGGCATTTGAAGAAAAAAAAACTTAGAAAAGTCGAAAATTTAAATTGTCTATTAGTAGCTTAAAAATGGTCAAAATATTTTGAAAAATTAACTGTAAAGAGATAACCATAATATAAACATTTGGTGAAAATTTCAAGTATTTACAATAATTCGTTTTTGAGTTACAGCAAAATCAAAAAATCGATTTTGTCGAAAAGTGGTTTTTCCGTAAAATTGCCATTTTTCTGTCATTTTTTTTTTGTTTTTCTCGATTTTTTTGAAAACTATTTGAAAATTTTAATTTTGACCCCCCTAAAGTACCAACTAGATTCAATTCCCTATTCAAAGAGGGGCTGAAGTCAAAAATCGGAGCATTATTACTGCTCCAAATGTTGGAGTCAGACACAAAAAAAAAAAAAAAAACACACATCATAGTAAATGCAATACATTCATCACTTCGTTCAGAATCTAAAATATAATTATATCATTTAAATATATAAAATAATAAATGACTGTTTAATAAAGTAATACAATAATATTTTTATCGAAAATATCTATAAGGATAGAGCTACACACGGCGTATTCCACCTCGTTGTCCATCGAACTAAAAAGCATTGGTTTATTTTTAATAAACGCCGCGGAATACGTAGCGTTTGAAACGCGGCAAATACGCCATGTATAGCTCCGGCCCAAAAGTACAAACCACTAAAAATAAGGTTTCATTTAACATTATTATGTTAATGATAAATATTTAATTATTATTATTGATTTTTTTTTTTTTAAATTTAAAAATATCAAAATTAAAAATAAATTTGGAAACCACTGGAAAGCTCAAAAAAAATGTTAACTTAAAAGGTTCAAAAAGGTTCGTCTACCTGTTTGGTACGCAATTCGTGTGCACCGATATTAAGGGTAGTACACTAATACAAATGTTAAAATAAAAATCTCATACCTACGTATAATAACAATAGGTATCTTATATTTTTCAAAAACAATATTTCAAGAAAAGCATTAATACATTTCAAAATAATACGAAAAATTAATAGTTTTTATTGATTAACAAATAATGAAATAATCCGATAATCCGATAATCGCTTATAGTATAATACAATTTGTACGGTATTATATCATTGTATTATGTGACCATTAAAATTTAATGATTAAAAATTAAAATTAAAACTTTTTTTGAAACGTGTCAATATAACTTCATTATAGTAGTAAAATAGACAATGGCCATATTACTAACAATTTTAACTATATGAACATGATGCTACATCCCTTTATCCAATAGATTACATGAAAAAAATGAAGGAAATCCATAATTTTATCTATAGATAACTATCTATACAAACTATTATATGCTAATTTGGAGACTTAATTTAATTTTAGAGAGTTTTTGAAATCATCTTCCCTGCGCCATTATATTTTTTTAACACTTTTAAAATGATATACTTTAAAAAAAGGTTGGTACTTGTCTTTTTTATAAAACTAATAATAATTGTACGTAAATAAATAAACAATCATAGAATTCTTTACGGTTTGCAAAACCCGTGAAACGCAACAAACTTTTATTATTGCTTATACTTATAATACTTATTAGGTACTTAAATGTTCTCTACTTATTTATAGAAAACGTGTATACCATCTGTCTTGATGCTGATGTGCCGATACGTCACGTACGCGTGAGGGCGGCGGGCCACGCCGACGCGCCGAAAGTACTACAGAAATGCGCGCTGGTGGCTGCTCACCGGTATGGTCTCGAGTAGCTGGACTGTGTGAAACTTGCTTGATTCCACGTCGTATAAGATGGAATCGTAGATGGATATGATTACCGCGTTTGTGGTCCGGTGATTCCAGATCAAATGCGCCGGGCCAAAGTGCAGTATTGACTTCCATCTTACGTGGGTGGTATCCCGGTCCGGGCCTCTCACGTGTATACCATCTGTCTTGATGCTGATGTGCCGATACGTCACGTACGCGTGAGGGCGGCGGGCCACGCCGACGCGCCGAAAGTACTACAGAAATGCGCGCTGGTGGCTGCTCACCGGTATGGTCTCGAGTAGCTGGACTGTGTGAAACTTGCTTGATTCCACGTCGTATAGGATGGAATTGTGCATGGATATGATTACCGAGTTTGTGGACAGGTGGTCCCAGATCAAATGCACTGGGCGAAAGCGTAACGACTACCGGGTGACTTTGGTGGTGTCCGTGTTCAGCGCCGGACAACAGAAACGTGATGAGCCACAACAGTGTGATCACCAGCATCAAGCTGATCATTTTTCCAATCATATGTAGCATGATTAAAGTGGTCTAACTTGGCGTACACTATGTTAAATGATTTGTGATTAGAATAGAAATTGCTTTATAATATTATATATATTATTAGTAAGTTGCTATGGAACTTGCTATTGTTGCTATTGTAATTTAATATAAATAAAAGTAATTATGAAATCATCAGACGTTTATATAAAATGATACTTGTTTTGTTCGCAACATTATCCAATGTATCATAATAATCCCGTGCTAATTGTACATACGCCTTTTTTTCCGTCGGGCCTGAAAAAGAAATAATAGTTGGATGGTGATTACAAATTAACTAAGGACTAGTTCAGTGGTCTGGTCATGTAGCATCTTCAGTGAAAGCACTGCAGAACAATGTGAAAGAGCTTTTTCAAAAATGGCAATAGTTAAGAGTAAATTACTCAAGAAATGTTAGATGCCTTACTGACAATATTTATTGAACAAAAAATTGCAAACTCTTTATAGATATGGAGGAAATTATTGATGAGTTTAAAACACCGACACCAATATAGAGAAAATTACCATTATAAATGTAAATGCTATTGTATATTCAGTAAAAATATTTGTGTATGTAATAATATGTAAGCTAATAATTGTTTTATTTTATATACAATATTCAATAATAATTGTAGGGGAAAAAGTTTAAGTCGAACAAAATGTTAACGTCCTATATTTTGGGAAAATCGATTTATACACGACTAAATCGCTATATAGGTAGACTATGTTGGTGCAATTAATGAAATTCAAGTCTTGAAACTTAAAAGTTATTAGTAATTTTGCATAAAACCCTAATGAACCTTGGATGTTCTTATTAATTGTCTTTTTAATGTATTTATCTAAAATATGTCATTCTCTTATTGCATTATATATTATCCTTAGTATAGAAAAAAAAAAACTATAGAATATACACTATTTTAAATATACCAAATTTATTCAAAGAATTAAATGTTAATACGCATACCTGATCTATATATATCTTTACAAATACATTATAGCTCAGTCTCTTAAAATATTATCTAGGTATTCCATACATACACATATTGTGTTTAATTAGATAGTTACCAATCTTTTTTACAATATATAATAAGTATATATTAAAATCTGGACTCAAATAAATAATATAATATAATATAAATACATTTAACGTCAGTAATAAATATTAAACGTTATTAACTCAATAATTCACCTATAATAAGCCTATCACATTCACATAGGTATTATTGTAATAATGTAATATATATACACCCAAGTACTGTGCGACACAAACGTCGACGATGAACACTTTTATGTTAGAGGAGAGCACGACCCATGGTCTAAGATGTGTCTAAAGGTAGAGCTACCGAGAACAACAGAACAATAAAAATATAATGCAGTTTATTGAATCAACAAAAAGTAGCGTACATCGGTAAATGAAAACTGTGCGTCGAAACGGTTGTAGGATACTTTGTACGGTCACCCGGAAAAAATGAAAACCGCGGACAGTTTGAACTATTTCAGAAAGTAATAAAATTTACATGGCGGACAGTTTGTACTATTTCAAAAAGTAATAATTAATTATTCTAAGGAACGGTGAAGAGGAGGTTATAACATTTTTAATTGTATGCAAATACAAAAAAAGTAGGCAAATATTACATTTAATATTAGTGTTGTGAACTTGAGTGACGTACTACAGACAATTTTTGGTAATTTAACACGTTGTTATGGGTTGGCTCTAACTACTTATTTAGTGTAATTATTAGACAAACAACATATTATAAAACTAAGAAAATTATATAGATAACATCATTTTTGAAGGTGTATGCTGTGTTTTATTATATAATTTCAACAAAAAGTTACAATTGTTCAACAAAATAAAATATATAAATCTAGAGAATAAATATCTTAGAAAATCAAAAATCAAATTGAGATTTCCTTAAAAATGATTATAATATCATGTTTTGATATTAAATGTTGTACCTCTAAAATTGTGTTAAAACTCTAAAAAGAGAAATATCCGATCTGCAGCCACACGTTTTAATTAATTTTTTATGCAATTTCAAATCTACTCACCAATTGATCTATATTAAGTTATACCAAATTGGAATTTCAAAATAAATTATATTAATTTTATTTTATTTTAAATGGCATTAGAATTGCCTATAGTAACCCCTTAAAAATACATTTGAACCATTATTGATTAATGATTATGTTTGTTAGTTTATAAAATACGAAAATCTTTATGTTAAAATTAAGCTAATCGAAGGTTCGTTAATATATTTATTTACATTATATTATGAGTGAAGATAAAAATGTTTGTCGTTATTCGGAGGCCGTTTTACAGTTTTTTAAAATTGGCGTAAGCTCATCGTTTCTATTCGATGAACTTTCTGAAATATATTTGGAAACATTCATTCAGCTCACAAGAATATTAAAGGAGGAAAAAATTATTTAACAACGTTTAAAAAATATAAATTAATTTTATGCACAAAAATAAATCATAAACAATTATAGTTTAGAACAAACATTTAACAAATTCCGTTTATAATTTATTCATTATCATATTACAGGGACGGACTTTTGGATCAATAATTAAAGAATATGTGCGCTTGTACGAGTCACTCCAGAGTTAGTTCTTACCAATGTACGCTCAACCGGAAGGAAGGCAGATTTATGAAGAAAGTTTGAAGTCCACACAAAAATACTTCCCTCAGTATGTATAAAATGTATAATATATAATGTCTATACCAATATAAAATAAATTCAAATATATTTCAGTTATTTCTATAATGGCATTATATGATACATTGCCAAAGAATTTAAACGCTTCGAGTAAAGACAAAGGACCTATAGAATGTACTTCATTAATAATTAATCAGCCAAATGCACAGGTAAAATATATTATAATATAAAATGTATATATGTTTACTTATCCTTTGTTAAGTTGAAAATAGATTTTAATATATAATATTAAAATATTTTATTAATACATTTTATATGTGCACAAATGTGTTTCGACAAAAGTACAAAACTTATTAAAATATTTTAATATTTTAATTTCGTATATACGAAAATTTTTTTTTAGAATAATAGCGTTTATAGTTTTAATACCTACTTTATAAGTTAAAAGTAATATAAATCGTAAAAATAAGAGAAAAAATAATACACAGTTAATATAATTAATTATAATTTATAATTTATAATTCCTAGATATATACATAAGTTTGCGATGTTCACTAGCGAGTAACGATGTATAATTATGATGTAGGTACTTAATTACCATATTCCCTCCTTAATGTTTATTTAATATGATTTTGTTTTATAATACTAAAGATTCATCTATACTTAATAAACTTTAGATAATATGAGTGTCAGCCTTATTGAATTTTATTTTAAATTAATTAATAAATAATAAATATAAACACAATTAATATTGGTATCCAGAATGGTTATTTACGATAAATTTTGTTTTTGCATTGGGGTCATGTAAGTCATTTGTTCAAAACTTATAAACTGTGAATAACTTATAAATTAGGTTCATAATTACTTATCTGAAATCAAAAAAAAATATATAAAAACCTGGTTAAATAGTTTAGTGGTGACTAATAGGTTAGAAAATATTGAAAAATGTGTTTTATACAATTTGTCAAGTATAATACTTATATTGAATATATTATATATATATAATATTGTTATATAGTTATTAGGGCATACCGAAGACGCGATTTCAGAAACCGTAAATAACTATTACATTGTGGCTGCTCATGTGATGCCCGGTGAATCGGAGCTAGGTGGCATGTTCTCGGCCAGAGAAGAAAAGTTCGAAGCACTCGCGTACGCTGGACATTTACCAGGTTACGCTAGCGGTCATAACCACTACGGATTAGTGTTTTCGATTAACACGATATTCGTCAGTAAACCTCTGAAAGGCAAAATCCGTAAGTAAATTATTAATATATGTAAATAGATCTAACGCTCCCGGAAATAGATACGTATACAACTGGATAGACATCAATTGTGTACAGACGTATCTATGACGTTCATGGTCGGCAGTTATATTTTCATATTATACGATTTCTTACGTTAAATTAATTTTACTTGAACCCAATGTTATCGAATTTCACCAATTCTATATTTATATATAAAAATAAAACAAAATCATTCTATAGAACAACAGATATGATTCACAAAATTAGTAACAGCCATCAACCAATTTTATAGTTATCAACTTTACATCCCTCCACTACCATAATATGTAGTAAATAGTTTTGATTAATAATAACGGGGATTTAATTCTAACCAAAAATGAAAATGTATCAATATTTAGTTCTATAGTGTTATTCGATGAGTAAAGACGTGTGCGTGTTCATTAATAATTGTTTTTACTAACGTGTTATAATATGACGTTGTGTCCGAAGTGTCAAATATCTATCGCTCGTAAAGAAGACAGTGTACAATGTGCTACATGTAATACGGTAACACATATGAAATGCTCAAAAATGGATAAAGATAGTCTTGAATATCTTAAAAGTATTGGCCAAAAATACAATTGTGATGAGTGTGTCAGCCAATCAAAAAATGGACGACATGATGATACCCCGATCAAAGCCAATACCAAAACAAAAGAAAAAATGCTACCTTCAACATTGGAAATAGATACTAAATCAATTATCAATAGGCTAGATGAGGTACTGAGAAACCAAGTAACTACTAATAATACATTAGAAACTCTTAGCAATCGTATCATTGAACTAGAAAAATCATTGAAAGAAAAAGATAAAGTAATTCAAAGTCTGGAATATAAGATTAATACTTTGGAGCAAAATGAGAAATCCTGTTATGTCGAAATTAGTGGTGTTCAAAAGGAAAAAGAAGAAAATGTTGAAAACTTAGTTCATGACATTGCAGGAGTGTTAGGAATCGATCTTAACTTATTTGATATTGAAAATGCGTATCGTAAACCTTCAATCCGAAATATAGATAAGCCTTTGATAATTATTGAACTGGCTTCAAGGAGAAAACGAGATGAATTTATTAAGAAACGAGGAAAAATCGAATATAAAAGTCAACGAATCTATATAAACGAAAGTCTTACGGCATTCAATAAAAAATTATTCTGGGAATCTAGAATGAAAGGTAAAGAACTGGGCTATCGCTTCATCTGGACAAGTCATGGCAGGATATATTGCAAAAAAGATGAACAGGGCAAAAAGATACAAGTAAAATGTTTGGAAGATCTAAATTTTTTATAATATACTTTAACTACAGCATAATATTTTTTACCTTAAAATTACACATAATTTACACACTGTGGAATTATTATCATATACATTCTAAGATTCCATCAACAGGAATTTATTATAACTTTTATCTCTTATACTTTAATAATATTATTCACGGGTATACATTAATTTTTGGGTATTTTAATTATACGCAAATAATTCATATAATATCATATACACACTATAATATGAACTATTTAATCGGGTCAAGCGATTTAACTTATGTTGCAAATAATCAAAATATTGTGCTGATTAGTCAGTCATCACTTCTACTTATTGTTTTTGTTATAAACACACATTCTCCACACTGCCTCATCATCATAATCGTAAAAAATAATAATATCATTGGTATAGACTCTGATTCTATTTTCACTGCGTCAATATAATAAATGATTGAAAAAAACTTAGATTTCATAGACTCGTACATCACAATCAATGATGGAAATATAGTTAATTTAGATTTGTATGAATATTTGATGGGTATAGAAAATAACGAATTTAACGTATTACATATGAATATCAGGTCATATAATCGAAATATAGATGAGTTTTTGTGCATGATAAATGACTCAATTAATTGCTTAGACATAATTATTCTTAGTGAAACTTGGAACAGCACGGGGTTTACCCCCCAAAATATAATCGGGTTTTCAAGTTACAAAAGTGAAAATAATCTTAATCAAAACGATGGAGTACTAATATATACGAACAATAAACATAATATATCTATTAATCAACTGCAATTGTTCTCTGAAGCTAGTTGTATAAAAATAAACTTAAATGTAAATAATAAACCAATTACAATTATAGCCGCATATCGCTCACCACAATCTAATATAAACATTTTCCTATCTGAACTATCTACCTTAATGACTTCAGGTCATATTCACAATAGTTGTATATGGATTGGCGATATTAATATTGACATATTAGAAAAAAATACTTCTCTTACAACCGAAAACTATTTAAATATACTATCATCAAATGGTTTTACTTCCCAAATCTGTACGCATACTAGAGTGGACTACGATACTAGATCATGTATTGATCACATATTTAGTAGAAATATTAATCTTAATCCTGCAGTAATTAAAACCAGTATAACAGACCATTATACAATTATAGGTAGTATAAAAAACGTACAAATTAATAAAAAACACATAGATAATTACTCAAATACAATATCTTATATTGATTATAATAAGGTAGTGAAATTGTTATCTTGTATCGAATGGACTGGATTATATGAAACCAATAATGCTAATACTGCATTAGACATATTTAATAAAACTATACTAGACACTATCAACAATTGTATTGTATCAAATCATATTTCAAAAAATAAACATCGTAAAATAAAACCATGGATTACCAGTGGTCTTGTAAGATCAATAAAAAATAGAGATAAAATTAATTTGAAAATTAAAAAGGATACATCTAATCTTAAATTAATAAATTATTACAAAACATATAGAAATAAATTAACGATACTTATTCGAAAGGCAAAAGAACAATATTATACCAATAAAATAGAAACTTGTAAAGGTAATGGACGAGATATCTGGCAAGTGATCAATGAACTAACAGGGAGAAAAATTAATTCTGCAGGGCTTCCAATTAATGAAATAATAGAAGTAAAATATCCTACTATTACACCTAAAGACTACTTAAACATAGTGAATTCATATTTTGCAACAACAGGAAGTAGATTAGTAGAACACAATTTTCCCAGTAGTACAAACAGTACTCAATATCCTAATTTTAAAAAAGAAATAAATACTAATAACATATTAAACTCAAACCCCGTCTTCAATTTAAATACCATTAGTACTTATGAAGTAACCAATATCTTAAATAATTTGAATAATAATTCGGCACCTGGAGCTGATGGTTATACAGCATCATTTTTTAAACAAATAGGAGACAATGTGATATTTCCTATGACCCACATAATAAACTGTAGTATAACAAACGGTATAGTACCTGATGAACTGAAAGTAGCGAGAATTGTACCAATTCATAAAAAAGGGGATAAAACAGATTTTATTAATTATAGACCTATATCAATAGTAGGAATTTTAGCTAAAATCCTTGAAAAAATAATTAAAAATCAACTATTAAATTACTTGGAGAAAAATAAAATAATATATCATGGACAATACGGCTTTAGAAAAAAATTAGGTACAGAAGACGCATTAATTGATATAAATAACTTTCTACATAACAAAAGGGATGGTAAAAAAAAAATTCTAATTACGTTCTTGGACTTAGAAAAAGCATTCGACTCAATTAGTAGACAATTATTACTCAACAAGTTAAAAGAATTAGGCTTTAATGAAAATACATTAAAATGGTTCATCAGTTATCTTAGTAATAGACAACAACTAACCACCATCGGATCTAATCATAGTGATTTTTGCTATGTCAAAGATTATGGAGTTACTCAAGGTACATCATTAGGCCCCATATTGTTTTTACTATATATTAATTCTGTACCTGCATCATTATTAAAAGGAAAATTATTCATGTTTGCTGATGATATAGCACTAGTTAATTTCGAAGATAATTGGGAAAAATTAAAACAAACCGTCGAAATAGATTTACGGTGTATGTACGACTGGATGAAAAAAAACCTATTATCAATTAATATAAATAAATCGGTCTGCATGCCAATAGTTACAACGCGTTCACAGCTTCCTGTTGGATACAGCTTCATAATACATAGTTGTGGAACAGGCACGATAAATTGCATTTGTAAACCACTTAAAATGGTTCTATCGTTCAAATATTTAGGAATAACAATAGATTTTAATTTAAAATGGTCTGAACATATCCAAAATATAAAAAATAAAATAAGGAGCTTAACTGCTTTATTCTACAAAATTCGATTTCTTAATAAATCAATCATAAGACAAATATACATGGCACTATGTAATTCAATACTACTATACGGTATAACATGTTGGGGAGGCTCTAATAGAACAGGCATAAATACATTACATATAACCCAGAAAATGATAATAAAAGTAGCGTACTCCTTGCCATTAAAATACCCGTCAGGTGAATTATTCAAACATACAAATATATTACCTATCTATAAATTATACATTAGACAAATTTTAATAAAATCTATACAAAACAACACACTAAATGCTATAGAAATAATAGACAGAAGAACAGGTAAATACATTAAACCGTCATATATATTTTTAACAAATTCAAGAAACTCCCCCTATCACATGGGTAAAACTATATTCAACAATTTAAGTAACGATGCGAAGAGTCTAATAACAAGTTTATGTAAAAACCAACCAAATAATACCAATGATACAGTTAATAAAAATCAAATAAAAAAGGCTATAAATAAAATAGTTAATGAACTAGATGAGAATGTGTGTATAAGTGAAATTTTAAAGAGTGAATATGTATAATAATTATAATATCTTATCAGAATGTGTATATGTTAAATGTTTTACTAAAATATATTCCACTAAATTTTTTACTACTGTATAATATTGATTAATTAAGTCATATCTTTAATTGTATAAGTATCTTTCTTTTTAAATTTTTTTTTATTTTTACTATTATAAGAATTTTAATTTATATGAACTCCGTATACCAGATACGAGCTTAGCTCAGTTGGTATACGTATCAGCCATTGTTAATGTATTCTTAATGTAATAATTTACTAATAGTATCATATAATTGTAATTAAACTTGGCTGAAATAAATAAATAAATAAATAAATAAATAAATAAATAAATATCAATAGAAATTCACATCAAATTAATCAATTTGATTTAAGAGTACTTAAATTCCATTTAAAATACATCAAATATAAAATTATCTTATTTATTAATAAATTATAAAATTCACAAAAATATTTTGATGTATTTAATGTTTATCTTTAACTGTCTAAATAATATATAAAGTTATAAGAATTTTTAAATTGTTATAATTTATTGATTTAAATAGGTACTCTGATACTCATCGTCATCACACATTTGAAAATAAGAATAACGTTCAAACATAGATAACGTTTTTACCTTTAAGTAGAGGTCAGACCTACCCCTACGTGCTTTGTATCTGTCTAATAAACGTACCAAATAAGTAGCAAATTTATGGTTAGAAGTTTAAATTTTATGTAGTAAGGTTAAATTATTATTATTAAGCGAAACTATTATCAAACTTAAAAGTTAGAACATTTTCTATGTTTTCTTAAGGGTATTTTACTATATTTTAATTTTTAAGAAGTTACGAATACGTAAAATACTATAACTCAAAAGTATATCATCATTTACTTAAAAATTAAAATATTATAAAAATCCACGGGAAAACATAGATAATTTTATTGCATATTGAATTTAAGTTTAATAACAAGATAATGGAAGCAAATATTAAAGCTGGATACACAAATTTGAAACTAGTTACCTACTAAATATAGACTTGCATAAAACATATCATCTTATAGTATTTTTTGTTATTAAATGAATATTGTGTTCACGTGTTCACATAAAGGTAAATTATTGTACACAACTGAGTTTTACCCATAGAGATACTGACGATTAACTATATACATAATAAAGAATAAAATTAAGAACTAATAAGAATAATCAAGCCAAAAATACATGCATCTATATGTAAAAAATTTTAACATTCTATACATGGAGCCTTGGCAGATAATAAAATAAATAAATGTTGAGTATTTTTATTTTCATTTGTAAATGATTATTTGTTACGAAAAATTCCTTCAGTACTTCAAAGAATTATTATACAAAACTTTTTTAATAAATGGGTAATTTAATATTGTGATGAATTAAAAAAAAAAAAAGCGGGTAAGTGAGTATCGCTCTGCTGTACATTAGGGGGTGGTATGGACCTCGGACTAGGGAAGGTTAAATTTGAATGCAATGATAGGTATCATTGTATACGAAAAACGATTCTGAACGGAGATGATTTGTCAGTCTAGGATATATAATACTTAAATATTGTAATATATTCTACTTTGAAACTAATTCAAACATTTAAGTAAAAGTTTCAAGATCTTACGTTTAGTAATTTTTTAGAAATAACAAAAATCGAAAATTATTTATTAGTAAAAAGTTATTTTACACGTGTATTTTTGATTTCAAATTAAAATTAAAACTTTAAACACTCGTAAAATTTTTTAAATTGAACAATCCTCAAACTTTTTTATAATTATTCTAAGCTTAACTTATGGACAGCATAGTATTAAATTTTCAATTCTTAGCTTTTGATAGAAAAATATTTATAAATTTTTAACTACCAAATAGTGAAAAATATTCATGATTTTGACGAATTTTTGTCAATATTTGAACTTCAAATGCTAATAAAAAAAAATTGTGCCTATGTATTTTTATAATTTTTGAATGAGAGTTAGAACAAGTTATGCGGACCCTTCAATTAAATTTTCAAGTAATTTTTCCCAGCTAATTTTTTTTAATCAACATTTATAAAAAAAAATTAAAAAAAATTGAAAATTTCAATTGTCTATAAATAGCTCGAAAAAAGTCAAAATGTTTTGAAAATAAAATCATGTAAAGAAAATGGCAATCTAAATAACTGGTAAAATTGTCAAGTATTTACGACTTATACTGTTTGAATAACAACAAATATCAAAAATCGTTTGAGGCTAAACCGTTATTTAACGCGGTATTGTAAAAATTTAAATTTCAAACACTCATAAAAAATTTTTGTCTGAATCCGGTAGATTTTTTATTTTAGATAATTGAAGTAAAATGTATGGAGAACCTTGTATACAATTTTCAAAACTTAGTTATAAAAGAAAAGAATTTTATGATTTTTCAACCACAAAATTACTTGCCAATTTTCGCAATTTTGACATATTTCGTATAAATTCGAACTTTAAGCACTTATAAAAAAAAATTGTGACTAACGATTTCGGATTTTTTTTTATCACTTTAATATCAACTTATAAGAAACCTTGTATTAAATTTTCAAGATTTTCTGGCCACCCAAAATTTTTTTATTGTTATTTTAAAATAAAATACTAAAAAAAATTAAAAATTTCAATTGTCTATAAATAGCTCAAAAAATACTTTGAAAATTTAACAGTGTATAGAGAACACTAACATAAACATTTGGTGAAAATTTCAAGTATTTACATCGATTAGTTTTTGAGTTTTAGCAAAATAAAAAATTCGATTTTGTCGAAAATTGATTTTGGGTAAAAATTCCCGTTTTTCTGTCATTTTTTTTTTGTTTTTCTCGATTTTTTTGAAAACTGTTGGAAAATGTTTACTTTTCACCTCTATAATGCACCAAGGATATCCACTTTTCCATCGGAAACCACCCCCAAAGTTTGAAATTGAAGCATTATTTCGACTAGTTATGCTGTACACAGACACAAAAACAAAAAAAAAAAACAAAAAAAAAAAAAAACACACATCATTGTAAAATCAATACATTCATCACTCCGTTCAGAATCTAAAAAAATAGTCACCAAATTATTAGTTTTCACTTTTAAAATAGGTTTCCTGAACAGTTTCAAAATCAACCCATGTATATAATATTGAACTTATGGTTTTTACTTTTTGATATTTTATAGCCCGAGAGTTCATCACAAGAGCACTGCTGTCCTCGCGGGCCGACATGAATGAGATCTTAGAAATCTTGACCAATGAAGGCGTAGATACGGCTGGTGGTTTCAACGTGAACATTGGTTTCCTGAACGTACCCAATGAATCACGTGTTTTTCACACAGTCGAAGTTACCCCCAAAACCGATTCTGACAAATCGGAAGTGCACCTCACAGACTTTGGTGTGGGAAACAACTCATTACATACCAACAGGTACACGCGCATTCTTCATCACCATAGTTACTATAAAGTATAAAATAATAATAAATACAGGGGAAATACCCCAATGATCTTGGGTAGTACTGATGTGATTTAAGTTATGTAAATCGTATTCGCCAGTTGTGGTTTAATCT
This sequence comes from Schizaphis graminum, assembly GCA_020882235.1. Classification (NCBI taxonomy): domain Eukaryota; kingdom Metazoa; phylum Arthropoda; class Insecta; order Hemiptera; family Aphididae; genus Schizaphis; species Schizaphis graminum. Next base: position 108,456,030 of record CM037032.1, on the reverse strand, counting down.
ATTTATGAGATAATTATTTAATTATCTCAGCATAGTCCAGGGGCGTCATTTCAACTTTTTTATTGTTGGTGCCAAACTTTTTGCAGGCCATCCAAATCATTACCATAGGCAACATAGAAATTTTTTTTTTTGTGGATAAGGGGGTGGGGTTAAGTGGTGACAAAAACAACTGAAAATTTTTTGTTATGTCACCTATATTAGTATGAAAACATCACAATATTATTATTTTTTTGAAGAAGTTTGTGTACGTACTTTTAATGAATTTATATTATATTGCTGATACCAGTGGTATTAGGTAAGTAAATGTATGGGTATAAAGCACCTTAATAATACTTATCCGAACCTAACCTATACATTTTTCTCCCTGCACACTCAAAATAAATAAAATAGCTAAACCTGAAATTTATTTTATTGGTTCCCTTGTTCAAAATGACACAATATACTTAATTCATATTAATGAAATATTATTAATATCTAAATTTTTCCACTTCTAATTTTAATTTAACAACTTAAATTCTATTTAATAACAAACCATTTAGTTACACAAATAAAAACATTTATTATCATAAAGCAATAATTATTTAATACATACTATATTACATTAGCGGATATCTTCGATTTTTCAACTTTGAAAACGAATCTACAGCATCATTTAGATTAATTTTATTTAAAAGATAAATAATTATTATTTATTTTTTATTAACTTTAATTTTATTATATTTATATAAAGAAATAAAAAGACTGTAATAATATTGTGATTTGTAAACTATAGATACCAAGTAGGTAATTGATTATGTTATTTTTTAATAATGAGATTTGTTATGTTTTATTTTTTATCAATTTGAGTCTTATTACATCTATATAAGGATATGAAAATATTGTAGTAAGTAATAACAAATAATATTGTGATTTATAAACCAACTAAGTAGAAGTTCAATTGTTTTTTTTTTTTATAATTATTATGGTTTATGAATTTCAAATAAATTTCTCAGGAATGTGCATTATAGAAATGTTGTAAGCTACTTGAAGGGTTTTGTTTTTTAATGTTTTAATAATTACCATTGCCCATTTGGTAAATCCCATGGTCGTAAAGGGGCAAAGGGAAACTATTTTCCCACCACTTTTCTAACCATGCAAAACAAATGAAAATTTTTCCAATATTTTTCCCAAAATCAAAATACTCCAGGCATGTATACCAATTTTCAGAACAATCAGATGATTTTTTTTGTTCTGCCCTATAAAGGGTTATTATAACGAGTAGGGAGATACCGGAGTGTGATAAGAAATCTATAACAGCATATTATATCCACAGATATATTATATTATTTATATTATTATTATTTTATATTATGTCTATGATATAAGTGATTTAACCACACTAGTACACTACTACACTGATCATTTTTGGAAATAAAACACATTAGTAGGTACCTTTAATAATTTTTTTTTTAAATACTGAAAAAATATAAAATATATAATATATATAATATAACACTTATATCGGCGCTTACATTTATTGCTGGCAGTTCAAAGAAGGTGTTTTTCAAAAATAATGGTGCAAATGTACACCCTGCACCCCCCCAAATGACGCCCCTGGCATAGTCAACGACCGACGGTTAAGGTAAATTGTACAGACAATTTGGGTAAGTCGTATATAATAATGCGTTTCTGGATTTCTGACATTGCTATTATGTCGATTCTGTAGGCCTGTTGAAAATCTTCGCCCGACATAAAATATTATAAATTTTTAGTTTATATTATATTTTTTACTTTTAATCTCAGATTACTCCATCTAAAGTACCCGGAACTGGACGAAGCTGCTTACGGGAGCAGTGTGTCCAGGGAGAGTCGGTACAAGCAAATGACAGCCAACAAGACCGCTGCGAGTATGCAGGACATGTTGGAAGTGCTTGGCAACAGGGAAGACAATCCGTGGCCAATGTTTAGTGACAAATCTGACGCCAGAGTCAGCACGATTAATTTGGGTGAGCACGTTATATTCTACGTATAATATTATCGGTAGTGAACGTGTTTATTTTTAATTTTTGTTCTTTATTTTCGGGTTTATTCGGCATGATTTAGTAAGATAGAAGATAGGGGCTTGAATATTAATTGGGACTATAGACGCCATTAAATAACTTACTTTAATAGGAACTTTGAAATAGCGGTTTTGAACAAACAATAAAGTAAATTATGTTATATTATGATTAAATGATTTAGTTTTCCGTTTGAAAATATTTAAAATTGATTATGTGTAAGAAGAATGTGTCACATCGATGTACATGTATACCTAGTATGTAACATTTCTGCACACGCGAAACATATGTATAAAACACGCCACATGTCATGAATAATAATTATAATAGCAAATTGTTTTTACACCATCAATTATACGAAATAGTTATGACAAAAGCAATTTCATTTCAATGCTTCTGACAAAATAATAAAATCTCCGAATATAATATTTACCACATGATACATGCACAAGTATTTTAATTTTAAATCGTTTAATTGAAACTTCAATATAATACATTATATCTCTGTCCTCCGTGCAGGGGCGTAATTACGGGGGGGGGATATGGGGGATAGATCCCCCCCTTTGAGCTGTATTTATATATTGTCTTATACCTATGCAAAAAAGCCCTCCACAAGTTTGCCATAGAAATTTATTTTGATCCCCCCCCCATAAAACATTCTCAATTACGCCACTGCCTCCGTGATATATTTTAAGGCCGCAATAAAAATATACGATACGTATTTGAAAATATTGTTTTGTTTGATTCTTACATTATATTTGTACAGTTTTAAAATAATCGTTGTATATAATTTGCTTGAAAGATCTGACGTTAATAAATTAAATTTAAATTAATTCCTATAAATTGGCTTTCATTGTATCATATGAGTGAGAAGTAGTGATGATGGCGGAGTAGGAAATTATGTATCATGCAACGATGAAATGTAGTCTTGATAAATTGCAATAGAATTTTAGATTCTGAACGGAGTGATGAATGTATTGATTTTACTATGATGTGTGTTTTAAGTTTTTTTTTTTTTTTGTGTCTGACGACAACATTTGGAGCAGTAATAATGCTCCGATTTTTGACTTCAGCCCCTCCTTGAATAGGGAATTGAATCTAGTTGGTACTTTAGGGGGGTCAAAATTAAAATTTTCTAATAGTTTTCAAAAAAATCGAGAAAAACAAAAAAAAAATGACAGAAAAATGGCAATTTTACGGAAAAACCACTTTTCGACAAAATCGATTTTTTGATTTTGCTGTAACTCAAAAACGAATTATTGTAAATACTTGAAATTTTCACCTAATGTTTATATTATGGTTATCTCTTTGCAGTTAAATTTTCAAAATATTTTGACCATTTTTAAGCTACTAATAGACAATTGAAATTTTCGACTTTTCTAAGTTTTTTTTTCTTCAAATGCCGATAAAAAATTTTCGGGTGGCCAGATAATCTTGAAAATTTATTACAAGGTTTCTTATAAGTGGTTCTTAAAGTGATAAAAAAAAATTCGAAATCGTTTGTCACAATTTTTTTTTATAAATGTTTAAAGTTCGAATTTATACGAAATATGTTAAAATTTAAATTAAATTTCATACGCTCATAATGCGAATGTTGGCCATAGTAACCATAGTAACATATAAAAACTATACTATTTGTTTCAAAATAGAATATATGACAATATTTAAATATAATATATCCTAAACTGACAAATCATCTTCGTTCAGAATCGTTTTTCGTATACAATGATACCTATCATTGCATTCAAATTTAACCTTCCATAGTCTGAGGTCCACCCCACCCCCTAATATACAGCAGAGCGATACCCACTTACCCCCTTTTTTTATAATTGTACTAAAAAGTTGAAAGAATCAACCGTAACAAAATAAAAAAGAACTACAAAGTGATTTATATTATTTTATTTGGTCTTGTAATAATATTATCCTGTTAAATTCAGGATTTAGGTTTATTATGACATAGGTAATTATTTTAAACTATGATCACAGTCAAATTAAAAATTATTAAACATATTTTTTATATAAATTATATAAAATGTAATTTAATAGGTAGGTACATCACAACTATGTAATAAAATTATTATTATAAAAGTATGTTAAAATAATAGTGTGCCTATTACCGATAAGGTAAAAAGACCTATCTCAGATACATCAGTGTCAAATAAAGCGTAGGAATCTTATGTAAAATACTAAATACTAAATATTCAAAAAAATTGTTTTAATGTAAATTACATAAAATAAAAATGTTTCAAGTTACATTTTAGTGGGAGTAAATCATTGAAAATGTGTTTTTTGTGTCTACCGAAAAACTAATTCAGAATTCAGAAAAGTCATTCTTTGGGCAATTCAAAAGTGCTTCTAACCCACTTTTGAAGTTTACGTATTGACTATCTATTTTTAATTTCCATATTTTAATTTCAACATAGCATTATCATTTTTCATTGGTGGTAAATAAAACTCAACCAAATTCTCAAATAATATTTTTCTGCATCAGTAAACGTTGAACTAAATAAACATTCAAACTCTATATACAACTTGCAAAATATGTCAACCATAAATATCTTTTTCTATGATGTCAACCACGCATAGCAATTTATGATAACATTTTTTCCCTCGATTTGGTACGTAAATATAGCATTTTATGTGGTTACAAGTTACAACTTATAATTGCACAGAATATAATAATATATTATATAAATTAGATGTTTAGATACGTATTTATGGAGTCAAGGAGGGAGGGTCCGGACCCATGGACCCCTCCATAAATACGCCACTGGTTTGTACTTTGTAATATACAATAGGTAATTAATAATACATTATTTAATCGGTGATACAACTGACGCGTTCATTGTTATTATCCATACATTTTGATTTATATTATAACATTCTATATTATTATTCCACTACCTACAAAGACTAGATTTTTTTGGAAATAATAACGGTCCAATTTTTAGCTACCAAACCAATTTTTACACGGCCCACCAAAATTTTCACGGTAAGTCTCTAATTCAATTCGGGCCTATATGAAAACTACTTACGTCAAATGTTTCAACATCAGAATCGGACGACATTCTAGAAACTATTGTAGGAAGTACCTTTCTGCTGACAAAATATATTTAAAAAAAAAAAAAGCAGGTAAGTGAGTATCGCTCTGCTGTACATTAGGGGTGGGGTGGACCTCAGATTAGGGTAGGTTAAATTTGAATGCAATGATAGGTATCATTGTATACGAAAAACGATTCTGAACGGAGATGATTTGTCAGTCTAGGATATATTATAAAAAAATCGAAGATTATTTATTAGTAAAACGTTATTTTACACGTGTATTTTTGATTTCTATTTAAAATTAAAACTTTAAAAACTCGTAAAATTTTTTAAATTGAATAATCCTCAAACTTTTTTATAATTATTCTATGCTTAACTTATGGACAGCATAGTATTAAATTTTCAATTCTTAGCGTTTGATAGTAAAATATTTATAAATTTTTAACTACCAAATAGTGAAAAATATTCATGATTTTGACGAATTTTTGTCAATATTTGAACTTCAAATGCTAATAAATGAGAGTTAGAACAAGTTATGTGGACCCTTCAATTAAATTTTCAAGTAATTTGTCCAAGCTAATTTTTTTTTATCAACATTAATAAAAAAAAAAATAAAAAAAAAATTGAAAATTTCAAATGCCTATAAATATCTCAAAAAAAGTCAAAATATTTTGAAAATCAAATCACGTAAAGAAAATGGCAATCTAAATAACTGGTAAAATTGTCAAGTATTTACTACTTATACTATTTGAATAACAACAAATATCAAAAATCGTTTGAGGCTAAACCGTTATTTAACGCGGTTTTGTACAAATTTAAATTTCAAACACTCATAAAAAATTTTTGTCTGAATCTGGTAGAGTTATTTTTACAGATAATTGAAGAAAAATGAATGGAGAACCTTGTACCAAATTTTCAAAACTTAGTTATAAAAGAAAAAAATTTTACGATTTTTTAAAAATTACTTGCCAATTTTCGCAATTTTGACATATTTCGTATAAATTCGAACTTTAAGCACTTATAAAAAAAAATCGTGACTAACGATTTCGGATTTTTTTTTATCACTTTAAGAACAACTTATAAGAAACCTTGTATTAAATTTTCAAGATTTTCTGGCCGGTCAAAATTTTATCGTTATTTTAAAAAAAAATTAAAAATTTCAATTATCTATAAATAGCTCAAAAAAAGTCAAAATTCTTTGAAAATTTAACTGTGTATGGAGAACGCTAATATAAACATTTGGTGAAAATTTCAAGTATTTACATCGATTAGTTTTTGAGTTATAGCAAAATAAAAAATTCGATTTGGTCGAAAACTGGTTTTGCGTAAAAATTCCCGTTTTTCTTTAATTTTTTTAGGGTTTTTCCCGACTCATTTAAAAAATATTGAAAATTTTTAACTTTTGACCCCCCAAAGTACCAACTAGATCCGATTTCCTTTTCAAAGAGGGGCTGAAGTCCAAAATCGAAGCATTTTTACTGCTCCAAATGTTGTCGTCAGACACAAAAAAAAAAAAAATAAAAAAAAATAAAAAAAAAAAACACACATCATTGTAAAATCAATACATTCTTCACTCCGTTCAGAATCTAAAATATGATATTATATACATTATAGTTTGGAAAGATATTAAGTTATAATACATTAAGAGTGTAAACATTAGAATTTATATTATAGACTAAAATTAAATTTAATACTTGAATTTGTCGAACGTTGGTAATAAAGTCAACTATTTTTAAAACAAAATGCTAATTCCGTTCTGTTTTTTTTTAAATATATAAAAATTTACACAAAATTTCTAGCAATGTATATTATTTCGTATATTTTTCCTTTTTAGATTCTGAACGGAGTGATGAATGTATTGATTTTACAATGATGTGTTTTTTTTTTTTTTTTTTTTTTTTTTTGTGTCTGTGTACAGCATAACTAGTCGAAATAATGCTTCAATTTCAAACTTTGGGGGTGGTTTCCGATGGCAAAGTGGATATCCTTGGTGCATTATAGAGGTGAAAAGTATTTATTTTCAAACAGTTTTCAAAAAAATCGAGAAAAACATAAAAAAAATGACAGAAAAACGGGAATTTTTACGCAAAAACAGTTTTCGACCAAATCGATTTTTTTATATGGTTGTAATTCAAAAACTAATCGATGTAAATACTTGAATTTTTCACCAAATGTTTATATTAGGCGGTAATATTATTAGCGTTCTCCATACACAGTTAAATTTTCAAAGAATTTTGACTTTTTTTGAGCTATTTCCCAAGTAACAATGAAATGTTTTTTATGCGTTTAATAAATATTACAGCATTTCAAAAATAATATTTTCAAAAAATATATTTTTTTTATATTAAATAAATGTTATATTTATAAGACTTTTAATAAAAGATAAAATAAATATCAAAATAATGTTTATTATTTAATATGTTTTTCTATATATTTTAAAATAACAAAATAATATTAAGTAAAAATGTTTATTTTTTATAGTTTTAATAATATTTAAAAAATATAATATTGGATTAATAATTGTTATAATTATATAATACCTATAAGTATACGCGTACGCGCGCGATACAGTTTATTTTTCAACTCATTTATATTATATATTATATAGGTAGATTATAGTTCATACATACATGCAATTAATTTAGTTTTGGTTCTCGCAAATATTGAGTTTTTATAACTATTAAAATGCCAAATGGTTTGCCATATAATTGCAGATTATTATATAGATTATATTTACTATTATAATCATTGTTGATGTATATAATAAATGAGTAGAAATACATATGATTATGGCATGCAAACCATTTTATTTGTAAAAATAATCAAATCTAAATAAAATAAATATAAAATCAAATACTTATGAACACAATAATGTCACAATTACAATGATATGATGATCATAATTTGTATTGTACATTTGTACCAATACTTATATTTTTATATTATATATTATATACATTATACCTATATAGTATATATTATTGTCATCATTAATCCAATTTTATATAATATTTATTAGACCAATATTTTATACTTGGTCAAAACATTTCCAACAACTATGTGTCTATATGTTTAAAAACCTGTGTAGTTGTTATTTAAGAATAAGCGGCAAAACCAAAGGTACCTAAAGTATTAAATTTTTATCTAAAAAAAAATATTGCATGTTTGAAACTATAATTCATACTGGCATACCAAATTATAGATTATTGTCTTCAAGAATTCCAATTTAGGATGGAACTATTTCTGAAATATTTGGTTTTAATAAAGTCTAATTTTTCAGTAAAATAATTTAAAAAATCATATGCGAACACTCCTTCTCGAGTTTAATTTCAATGTTAATTGCTAAGATAATATATTATGTAGATGAAATATATAGGTACTCTCTGTTATATATAAATATTAACATTATTAATAAATTGACCTTAACATAATAATATTTAACAAAATTAATAGGAAAAAGTAGTATCCTATTATAAATGTATCGGTGAACATAAGTCCCTGTGAATTCCCTTTGACTTGTGCAATTTGTTTAATATTTATTTTAATAGATTTTTATCATTAGGAGTAATTAAAGATGTATTTAAATTTTAAAACAAAATGCACAGTTACTGTCTGTTTAACTTATTGTATTTAATTGGGTAGCTTTGTGATAGTTGAATTTACAATATAAACATGACTGGGTGGTGGTGATAGCTAATTTGTTTACTTTGCCCAATTAAATGAAATAGGTACAAGTCGGTGCTTTACTGCAGTACAGCTCTATAACATGATATTTCCTTTTTTCTTGTAGATAAGTTGCTAATTAATACTTATGTAATACATCCAGAGGCTGACCAGGGGAATGAGACAGCTGACAAACGTTTTCATCTCATAATTATGTGACCTCTATAATATTATTAATTGTTCTCATATAAGTATAATATTTTATCTAAACAAATAATCATTTTAAAATTTTTATTTTTATTTGACCTCTTGATATGTAGTGTTTCTTTTATGAAAGAAAATATTATATTAGAAAACAATCACAAATACAATATGTTAAAGATATTTAATTTGCATGAAATTTCTGTAAAATGACAATCTATTTTTGTATAGCTACATTAAACCATTTGGAAAATTTTTATTTAAAATACTTCCATTAGTAACTATCATAATATTACCTATATAACTTTATAAAATCAAATTCTGTTTGTGTGGACATATTAGGAATATTGGTAAAGAAGCGCTGTTGGATTTAATGTTTGGACTTTGATAACACAGTCATATTATGACAGTTGTCCTTTCTTGAGCAGGGCTGACCTACAATACTTAATCCTGGGTATGCTACTGAATACATCAAGACATAAAATAATAAAAATAATAAAACATTCAGGGGCGTAATTACGGGGGGGGATATGGGGGATAGATCCCCCCCTTGAGCTGTATTTATATATTGTCTTATACCTATGCAAAAAAGCCCTCCACAAGTTTGCCATAGAAATTTATTTTGATCCCCCCCCCATAAAACATTCTCAATTACGCCACTGAAAACATTAGAACCAAGAACAATGTCTAACACGTTAATATAAAAATACGTTATATTATTAATTAATAAATTCTCAATAAAGAGTAATTAAAGACCAATAGTCAAATGTAGATAAGAATGTTATGATTTTAAGTGATAAGGATGACGCTCTAATGAAAGGCAATAGAATTAATTATACTGCTGCAACGGTACTACCGTTACGAAACGTTGCACGGTGTCTACCACTTGAGTACCACTACACGCACGACGGTCGACGGTTATCATAATATTGTTATAATATAAATTTAGAACGTTACATTACAATATTATTGATGTTTCATTTTTGGTAAAACCAATTGTTCTAGGGTAAAACAGACAATGAAAATAATAATAATAATATTAAATTGTGTTCGCCGTAACCTTGGTTTAATACGTCTATTTAACCTAAAATGTCTTGAAGCCATTATAATATAATATTATTCCTAGTATTATTCTGTATTGTCTTGTCTTCTGTCAAATGACTCAAAATGTACATCGCCATCGTGGTTTGTACTTTGTAAATTAATTTTCCGAAGTTGCATTTCACGTTTTGTGTAAATATAGTTAATGTTTTTATAAATTATAATGCCGTTCGTATTACTCTGTATCTACTCGAATTTATAAAATTTATTCCATACTCTTAACGTTACTTTGTCTGTTCAAACTGTTAATCGTCGGCTGTATTGGCTATCAACTTGGAAAAGTTTTCGAAGTGCCAAGTACGAAAACAGGTAATAATGTTATACATATCTAATCTAACAATAAACTATTATTACTATTTATTATTTATTAATCTAGTATAATATTTAAAAATATATTTTTTTTTATTCTAACCAATATTATTATGTTTAATACTATCTAGGTATCAATTGTTAAATAATTAAAGCGAGAATTAAAGTAAGTAGTTGTACATCTTAAAAAACTCATAACTAACTTTAAAATTAAAATATAATAAAACGCCTAATACATGCCTAGACAGTGGCGTGGCGAGGCAGTTTTTTTTGAGCCGCGGCTCCGTTGATTTTTGGGGGTGGTGGTACCGTGGTGGTACCGGTAGTGGAGATTTGTAAAATGTATTACTTTTTTGCTTCTAAATAATTATGAACTTGAGAATTGAGATACCAGCAAGTTTATTCATAATAATATAGAATAATAATACAGATAAAATTGTAATATTGGTAATAACTATCACGGTGTAATAAATACATTAAGCAATGGTCTATAAATATAACAAATCGTTATCGGCAGACGTAAATTCCCATTTCCCCGGAACGACTAGTATCCGCACTCCGCAGCCCGCACAGTTATTAGTTATTATTATAGTGTTATTAGTTCTTATTGCTGTAATAGTGCAATCATAGACTTGGATAGTGGTCAGTGGAATATTCATTTTTAAATTTATTTGCGTTTAACATTGTCAATTGTCATCATTTAAAAATGAATTCACTGTGTCCCAGTTGTAATAAAAAAAGGGATTCGATGAATAGCACCAACTGGACACGCCATAAAGAATCTTGTCAAAAAAAAAAGGCTGTAAAAAGAACTGTTTCTAGTATTTCTGACTATTTTAAACGTACACAATGTGAAGGAAAATTTCAAAAATTTAAACAATCACGTAAGTAGCTGTATGTCATATGATAACTATAGATGTTATTAAAACTTAATTTATGAGCGTTTTTTTCATTTTTTAATGCATCACATATTTACTGGTTATTTAAATTAATTATTTATGAATCACGATAATACATATTTTTATAGAAATTGTAATTAATGAAAGTAAACGAAATGAAGTAATTGCTGATTTGAACATACCTGGTACTAGTGGTACATCAGATAAACAGTGTATTTTACCAGCTGGTAAGTAACTATTAAAAAATAAAATACATTTAGGGTTTTAGAAAATAAGGTCATTTTTATTTTCTATATTTTAATGAAATGGGGACACAAATTCTATATGTAAATCATTAAAGCAGTGTTAATATTTTGATTTTGATTTTCTTTGGCATTCATTAAACTATTTGAATTTACTATTTTGTTAAACTACAATGATTGACAAAATTTAGTTAAATTTTATTGATATTAGATATTTAATGTAATAATAATTGAGTTAATTAATCTTCATTTAATAATTGTAATCTTTTAGTATTTTTTTATTTTTTAACTGCACTTAATTGCTTGTTATTTAAATTCATTATTCATGATCGTTCCTTATTTATAGAAATTGTGGTTAATGAGAGTAAACGAAATGAAGTAATTGCTGATTTGGACATACCTGGTACTAGTGGTACATCAGATAAACAGTGTATTTTACCAGCTGGTAAGTAACTATTAAAAAATAAAATACATTTAGAGTTTTAGAAAATAAGGTCAATTTTATTTTCTATATTTTAATGAAATGGGGACACAAATTCTATATGTAAATCATTAAAGCAGTGTTAATATTTTGATTTTGATTTTCTTTGGCATTCATTAAACTATTTGAATTTACTATTTTGTTAAACTACAATGATTGACAAAATTTAGTTAAATTGTATTGATATTAGATATTTAATGTAATAATAATTGAGTTAATTAATCTTCATTTAATAATTGTAATCTTTTAGTATTTTTTTATTTGTTAAACTGCACTTAATTGCTTGTTATTTAAATTCATTATTCATGATCGTTCCTTATTTATAGAAATTGTAATTAATGAAAGTAAACGAAATGAAGTAATTGCTGATTTGAACATACCTGGTACTAGTGGTACATCAGATAAACAGTGTATTTTACCAGCTGGTAAGTAACTATTAAAAAATAAAATACATTTAGGGTTTTAGAAAATAAGGTCATTTTTATTTTCTATATTTTAATGAAATGGGGACACAAATTCTATATGTAAATCATTAAAGCAGTGTTAATATTTTGATTTTGATTTTCTTTGGCATTCATTAAACTATTTGAATTTACTATTTTGTTAAACTACAATGATTGACAAAATTTAGTTAAATTTTATTGATATTAGATATTTAATGTAATAATAATTGAGTTAATTAATCTTCATTTAATAATTGTAATCTTTTAGTATTTTTTTATTTTTTAACTGCACTTAATTGCTTGTTATTTAAATTCATTATTCATGATCGTTCCTTATTTATAGAAATTGTGGTTAATGAGAGTAAACGAAATGAAGTAATTGCTGATTTGGACATACCTGGTACTAGTGGTACATCAGATAAACAGTGTATTTTACCAGCTGGTAAGTAACTATTAAAAAATAAAATACATTTAGAGTTTTAGAAAATAAGGTCAATTTTATTTTCTATATTTTAATGAAATGGGGACACAAATTCTATATGTAAATCATTAAAGCAGTGTTAATATTTTGATTTTGATTTTCTTTGGCATTCATTAAACTATTTGAATTTACTATTTTGTTAAACTACAATGATTGACAAAATTTAGTTAAATTGTATTGATATTAGATATTTAATGTAATAATAATTGAGTTAATTAATCTTCATTTAATAATTGTAATCTTTTAGTATTTTTTTATTTGTTAAACTGCACTTAATTGCTTGTTATTTAAATTCATTATTCATGATCGTTCCTTATTTATAGAAATTGTGGTTAATGAGAGTAAACGAAATGAAGTAATTGCTGATTTGGACATACCTGGTACTAGTGGTACATCAGATAAACAGTGTATTTTACCAGCTGGTAAGTAACTATTAAAAAATAAAATACATTTAGAGTTTTAGAAAATAAGGTCAATTTTATTTTCTATATTTTAATGAAATGGGGACACAAATTCTATATGTAAATCATTAAAGCAGTGTTAATATTTTGATTTTGATTTTCTTTGGCATTCATTAAACTATTTGAATTTACTATTTTGTTAAACTACAATGATTGACAAAATTTAGTTAAATTGTATTGATATTAGATATTTAATGTAATAATAATTGAGTTAATTAATCTTCATTTAATAATTGTAATCTTTTAGTATTTTTTTATTTTTTAAACTGCACTTAATTGCTTGTTATTTAAATTCATTATTCATGATCGTTCCTTATTTATAGAAATTGTGGTTAATGAGAGTAAACGAAATGAAGTAATTGCTGATATGGACATACCTGGTACTAATGGTACTGGTACATCAGATGAACAATGTCTATTATTAGCTGGTGAGTAATCATGTTTTTCATTTAATTTTTAATTTGCATTTTCCCTAATTCATTATTTGTAATATTAACCTTGCCTAATATATTAGATAATACCTTTTTTATCCATTCATTTTCTTTCTAATGTTTAGAAAAGACATTAAGTCTAGAACAATTTCATAATGATCCTGCTATGATGAACTCAAACGTATCAAATGAACTTTTTGTTCATTATGCATCTCTAGAGCCATGTCAACCTTCCAAATCTCAATTAAGTGGTAGTAAATTTCCTACAAAACAGCAAGGTGATCGTTTAAGGTCATTTCATGAAAAATATTATTTCAAAGAAATTTCTCCTGGAAATTTTGTGAAACGTAATTGGCTATCATATTCTCCTACTACTGATCGCATATTTTGTATAGTTTGTAAATTGTTTGGACTACCAAATGGAAAACATGATCAATTTTCAAAACTTGGAACAAATGACTGGAGACATATTTCATTTAAAATCAAAGCACATGAATCTGCTCCAGAGCACTTACAGTCAGAAATACGTCGAGTTATGTTTACAAGTCAACTAAGGGTCGATGTGCAGCTATTATCTGCATCAAATTCGCAGATAGCGGAAAATAGAGAAATTGTTAAAATCATTTTTGAAGCTTTATTGTACCTAGCTCGACAAAATAATGCTTTTCGAGGTCATGATGAACATTGGAGTTCATCTAATCAAGGCAACTTTCTTGAACTAATTAAACTTTTAGGTAAATATAATCCTTTGCTCTCTGCTCATCTATCCAAAATTCAAAGTGCACAAAAAAACAGATTAACATTTTTATCAAATGTTAGTCAAAATAATATGTTAAACGTTATGGGTGAAATGGTACGAGAAGAGATTTTGAAGAAAGTTAAACAAGCTGGTGTATTTTCAATAATTATAGACACAACTACTGATGTCTCAAACTTAGAACAATTTTCATTAGTCCTACGTTTTATTAATGAAGAAGGTCAAACTGAAGAGAGGCTTATTGCTATGAAAGTAGCTCATGATTCCACAGGATTAGGAATGTTCAATGTTTTTAGTGATTTCTGTATTAAATATAATATCGATTGGGAAACAAATCTTTGTGCTCAATCTTATGATGGAGCTGCATCCATGCAGGGACAATATTCTGGTGTTCGATCTTATGTTCAAGAAAAAAATCCAAATGCTATATATGTTTGGTGTTTTGCTCACGTTTTAAATTTAGTTGTTGTCGATACTTGTGATAAATGTTTGAGTGTTAGAAATTTCTTTGGAGAAGTCCAAAGTTTGATCACATACATGAGAGCAAGAAAACGAACAGCCATATTCTTAGAGCAACAAACTAAATGCTATCCTTCGGAAAGACCATGTAGAATGAAGAACTTCTCTACCACTCGTTGGACTTCGCATGACCGTGCATTATCAGTAATAAGTAAAAAATACTTGGCCTTTCTAAAAACATTGGAAGAGTTAATTAACTCAACAGATAGAGAAACCTCTTCAACGGCATCAAATCTTTACAGAATAATGACTTCATTCAAGTTTATTTTGAATTTATTTTTATTAGAAAATATCTTTTCTCATACTACTCCATTATCGATTTATTTGCAATCTTCATCTATTGATTTCATCCAAGCAATCACTATGGTAGATGTTTGTGCTAAAAAGTTATCTGATTTAAGAAATCAACAGAGCTTTAACAATTTAATCTTAAAAACAAAATCATTCGTTAATGAAATTGGATTAGTTGAATGTGAGTTGCCAAGTATACGTAGCCGCCGTAGGAAACTGTTGGCTGGAGAAGTTGTTTCTGATGAAGTAATAACAAATCCTTATGACCAATTTAAAATTGAAGTTTATTATGTAATATTGGATCAAGTAAATACTTCTATTATAAGCAGATTTGAAGGTGCTCGAGATATATTGTCTAATTTGTCGTTATTAACTTTTGATAGATTAAAGGCAACTGGTGAGGGAACAGAAATTTCCGACGATCATTTTATTGCACTTAAGAATTGGATTCCTAGTCTAAATCTTGATGATTTAAAAATGGAATATTCTATATTTGCAAGAAGTTTTATTAAATTATATAATGGTATGAATTTATCTAATATTAAATCAAATAATGAATTAATTATTGAAAGTGAAAATGAAACTAACTCTGATTCTGATTCTTCAAATAAATTAGACAATGAAGAAGAAATTAATAAAAAACTGTCTGCAACAGAGATACTTAAAATTCTTTGTTCTTATAACTTAGTTGTGGCATTCCCAAATCTTTTTTTAGCATATAAATATTTATGCACTATTCCTACAACATCTGCTGCAAGTGAGAGATCGTTCTCAAAGGTAAAATTAATTAAAACTCGACTTAGATCCACTATGATGCAAAATAGACTTGAAAGTCTCATGTTATTATCGTGTGAAAAGGATATAGTTTTAAATCCAGAAGAAATTTTAAACAAATATGCTTTTACATCTTCATTGTTACAAAAAGAATTATTGTTTAAATAATAATATAACATAATACCATTGAGTATACACTATCTATACTCAATGATAATACTAATTTTTTTATCTGCATAATTTCTTGATATTATTTTATTTATTATTATTATTATCATATTATTATATTTTCAATCAGTTGTTATTTATGTATTATATGGAAAGTATACACACTTAAATGTTTTAAACTAATTACTAAGAGCTTATAATATACTTGTTTTTTTCTACACGTGAGGTATTAAAAAATTTTTTATTTAAATATTGTTATAAATTATATTTAATTGAAATATTTTATTTATTATTATTATGATTACTATAATATTAATATATTTTTAATTAGTTGTTATTTATGTATTGTGTGGAAAATAAACACACTTAAATGTTATAAACTAAGAGTTTATATATTTGTTTGTTTTTTTTTACATGTGAGATGTTAAAGATGTTTTTGTTTAAATATTGTTATACATTTTATTGAAGTAGAATATTTACTATTTTCTTTATGGTATAAATTATATTATACTGTATACCTAATTACTAATTTTAATAAATTTAGAATTGAATTGTTATTTGACTTATTACCAAAACGTCATGTCAACATTTAAAATTTGAAATTTCTAAATATTAGTTTTTATAAAGTATACTTACATTATTACAAATTTAGTTTAAAACAAAATTTTTATAAATTGTATTGCAGTACTTTTATTTTGTAGAAAAATGCAAATTTTTACGTAATAAAAATGTATTTTTTTTTAACATACTTGTATGTTTCATACATCACACATGGTAGTTGTTGCGAGCGAAGCGAGCAATTTTATTATACATCTTGTTGTGAATTGGTGGGTGGGTGGATAGATAAAATATATTTGGCTCCTATCATTAAAATTGCTCACCACGCCACTGTGCCTAGATGTAATAGTGTTACCTTTAATTTTTATAAGAAGTCATTTCACTTTAATTTGAAAAATTAATATGGTTCTAATCATGATAAAGAAATACTTTTCTTTATCATGGTTCTAATCATTGTTGTGAATGTAAACTTTTTTTATGTCGTGCGTGGGCATAGAGTAATATAGAGAGGCCGTTGCATATATCCTCCGTGTTGTAGTAGTGAAGCCAAATGTTCGGTCGTTGACCCTTATCGAGAGTCCAACAACGCTCTTCTTGTCCGCTAGATCGCATAGCACAATATCAACAAATTGATACTACGTATTTGTTATTATTAGAACTAGAAGTTAAATGGGAGCAAAATATCTTTTAAGATTTTTAAAACATAGAATTCAAATACCAACATTTATTTTGTACAAAAAAATATATTGTAACATAATACGCCAATACGTTAGTGATTATTTGAGAATATAACACGCATAAATGTTTAGAAAAATGTTTGTTATATTTTTTGGATGAAAATAATTATATTATTGTTCCTTATACAGCCCCATGTACAATGGAAATTTAAAATTATTAACACTAATGTATTACATATAGATATAATTATGTAGATACTGAGATACCTATCTATATAAATTAAAGAAAAATTGTGTCTGTAAAAATGAACTACCTACCTAATACATTATAAATTCAAACTATTATTATTATCATTATTTTACATAATATTAAAATATATTTTTTTATAAATAAAACTGTCGTCTAGTTATCAATTTATCAAATTTAATTAATGGATTTGTGTCACAAGCTTTGTACTGTGATCTCTTATTGTCCTTTTTGATTTCTCTGAATTCTAGTGAGAACAATTTTAGTTTTTAGGTTTTAGTTATTGACATATTTAATATTATTAATTGTTTTAAAATCTTAAGAAAGTGTGATCACAATGCCTAGTTGTTTTATATGTGGTAGATCAAAAAACCCTAAGAGCAAGTCTCATGATATCTCTTTTCACAAGTATGACATGATTTAAATATTAAATATTATACATATTTTTTTAAAACAAAAAAAATTGCATTGCTATTATGTAAAAAGTTTTTAGGAACCTATCATTTTTTAAAAATATTTTTCCAGATTTCCTCTATCTAATCATGAGTTGATGGGGAAATGGAATGATTTTTTAGTGGCAAACAATCTTAGTTCAAATAGTTTGACTAAGAATAGTATAATTTGTTCTTGTCATTTTGATTCTTCAAACTTTATTAGCTATAAATCCAGAAGATTACTAAATCATAATGCGGTTCCATGTCTAACTATAGCTAGAGTTAAAAATGTAACTATTTAATAATTTTTTATAACTAACTATAAGTTTTTTGTTATATAATTTTGTTATAATAAACTATACCTATAAATTTTAGGCAAAAATAGATTACCCAGAGATTATAAAACCTTGCTTTTCTGCTGATTTAAGTTGCCCTTCATCATCAGTTAAGGTACTTAATTAATAATGATATTGAAAATAAAACATTTTACACATATTTTTTATGATATTTATATATTTCTTTTTAATAATATAAGGTATTGACCAGTGATATTTCAATAGAAGGTATAGAAAAGCTAAACGACACCTTCGATACTTGTACTTCTGCATCTCTGAAATCTTATTCACCTTCAGTTGAAGTAAATACTCAGTTTGAAAACAAAATGCTTATTACGTTTATGTATACCTTTGTATGTAATTTTTTTATTTTAGTTATTAAAAAGTAATGTTGAATTTGAGTATGACAAAGTAGGAAAAAAAAGTCCTCCTTTAGCATCTGATGAATTTAATATAAGCCATCCAGCAGTTAAGGTATCAGTTAAAAATTATATTTTCTTTTTCATATATAGATTAGGTAACTAAAAAAAAGTATACATTTTTATTTAGAAAAAGTACAAAGCAAATTATCAGGCATCGAGTATTCGTGTTTCTTCTGATACACCAAATCGCATTTTCTTAAAAAGTGGTATCCAGCAATTATCATATGAACTTGCTGCTAAAAATAAGAAATTGAAAGTTCTTCAACAACGAGTCAGACGGCAGGAAAAAAGAATTTTATCCATGTCTGCCATCATTGATAAACTGAAAAACCAAAATTTAATAAATGATGATGCTTCTGAAATTTTATTAGATAATTTTGGTAAGCATAAACATCTTGTAACAAATTGGGCAAAAAAAAATTTGGGACAAAAAGTACCTAAAAAGTATAATCCAGAGGTTCGCCAATTCGCTCTTTCGCTACACTTCTTTTCAGCTAAGGCTTATACCTATGTAAGAAAACAGTTTAACACTATATTACCACACCCTAGAACTTTAAGTAAGTGGTACTCACATATTAATGCTGATCCAGGGTTTACCGAAGAAGCATTAAAATCATTATCCATAAAAGTGAAAAATTCTATAAGTCCAATTTATTGTTCACTTATAATGGATGAAATGGCTATTCGGCAAAATATTGAATTTGATAGTTCCGATGGAAAATATTATGGCCGTGTTGATCTGGGTAATGGATTAGATAGTGACAGCTTGGAAATGGCTAAAGAAGCATTTGTATTTTTAGTTGTTGCTATTAATGAACATTGGAAGTTACCTATTGCTTACTTCTTAACGGCTAGCTTAAACAGTTCTCAAAAATCAGAACTTATTACTCATGCACTATCTCTACTACATGAAACTGGAGTAAAGATAGTGAGTTTGACATTTGATGGCTGCTCAACTAACATAACTGCAACTAAGCTTTTAGGATGTAATTTAAATTTAGAAAACTTAGTAACTACATTTATGTATAATAATAAGGATGTTAATATGCCCATAGAAATTATATTAGATGCGGCACACATGCTCAAGTTAATTAGGAATGCTTTTGGAGAAAAAAAAAAGTTTTTAGATTTTGAAAATAAAATAGTTGATTTTGATTATATAGAAAAACTTTTTATTTTACAAGAAAAAGAAGGTTGTCATTTAGGTAATAAGCTAAGAAAGCAACATATTTTTTTCTTTAAACAAAAGATGAAAGTTAAATTAGCTGCTCAGCTTTTAAGTCAATCTGTTGCTGATGCTATTAAATTTTGTAAAAATAATCTTAAATTAAAAACATTTTTAAATTCTGATGCTACAATAAGATTCATAGAAATATTTAATACAGCGTTTGATATTTGTAATTCTAGGTCTGCTAATGCGATTGGAAATAAAAAGGCTCTTAGTAAGGACAATTTTAATTATGTTAAAGATTTTACTAACAAATTTATTAATTATGTGAAAGAATTAAAAGTAAACGACAATGTAAATAATAATATGTTTATTCCTGTTCTACAGTCGAAGAGAAAGACAGGTTTTATAGGCTTTATCGTAACTTTGAATTCTATATTAAATTTGTATAATCGGTATATAGATAATTTGCAGTTCATTCGGACATATAGACTAAGTCAGGACCACCTCGAATTATTTTTTGGAACTATTCGGTCTCACGGGGGGCATAATAATAATCCCACTGCAAAACAATTTCGCGCAGCATACCGAAAAATAGTTATTAGGACCAATGATGTACAGAGCTTCAATACTGGCAACTGCATACCTCTTGAACATATTGATATTCTGCATTATAGTAGTTCTGATCCTGTTAAAGTAATTAATTGCAGTACTGAGTATGATAATAATATTGATGTTGTCGATGTTGATTCTTTTATACATGATCACAGTTATATTGTTGGCCAGAACACATATGAATTCAGTGAATTTTCTAAAGAAGTTATTATTTATATTTCTGGTTTTGTGGTACATAAATTAAGCTCTATTATTAAATGTGAAATATGTGTATCATCACTATTTTCCTACAATAAACAAGATTTTCTGAATTCACTTATAACATTAAAAAACCGTGGAGGTAATAAAGGGGGTCTTACTTATCCAAGCGACGATGTAATCTTAATATGCTTGCAAACTGAAAAAATTTTAAAATCATATAATTACCAAAATAAAGCAATCAATAAATTATTTATTCAAACAAAAGTTCTCTCTCATTTTATGAATAATAATTCAATATTCAGTTCTTTAAAAAACCATAGCACAGACAGCACTAGTTCATTATCTGATCATTTAACACATTTAATTAAATCAATATCATTAACATACTTGAGCTTGAAAATAAAATATTCCATTAAATCCCACAATGAAACACCCTCCCTTCGTATGTGGTATAATAAATTAACATTATTTAAAGGACAGTGATAAATAATTAGATAACTTAAGCTTCTTATTGCTTTTTTTTTTTGCTATAATAACTTATTAAATTTGTCTAAAAAATTATAAGCATATACAATATTACCTATTCAAGATAAAATTATAATCACTTTTTTTAGAACATAATACCTACAAGAAAATTAAAACAGAAAATACAACTCAATTTGTTAAACATATTCATATACATCATCATAAAACAAATATACCTATTCTCTAAATTATAATAAATTATTAATAATGTAATGTAAAATTTACAAGAATGATTCTTCTGTCATGAACCAGTAATTTTGAAAAGTATTATTTATTTATATAAACAAAAATTATGACTATTTTATATTAATTATTTAGTTAATTATCTACTACTTAGATGTGTATAAAAATAACTGTCCAATATTGACACACAATATTATAATTATTAATTTGTTATTATGTTTAATTGATTATTTTATGTAATGTATTTTTGTATAGTACCTACTTATAATTTGTATGTATAACTCGATGTATAATATTATTAATTGCAATTAAATGGTTATAAAAATATATGTAATTTATATTTATTTATTTATTTTACTAAAAACACCAAATTAAACAAATTATTTAACTACCTACTATTATTACTACTATTATTACTAAGTACTGACTTACTGGCTAGGTAATTACTAATTATTGTAGGTAATAGAGATTATTGTTCTTAATTAAATAGAAGTCGGTACAATATAATTTTCTTCTAAAAGTGGCTAGCCTGCCCAGAGTCTACTTGCTCTTCACGATAAAATGCAACGGCCTCTCTATATTACTCTATGTGCGTGGGTCAGTGAGAGAGAGAGAGAGAGATATCAAATACTACTCTATAACATGATAAAGAATTTTCTTTATCATGCTCTATAATATCCTCTTAATTATTTACCTAATTTGTTAAGAATTTAATTTTTTAGTATATTCTGTTCATTTTTATCTTAGGTGTTATAGTTTTTCTATCTAAATATTTAAAAAATTAAATATTGACCACTTATATTATGCATTTTAAATTTGCTCCTTTCTTTAAATATAAGATTGTGAATTTTTTTTCATTGTGTCGGTCATTATCTTGTTTTTAGGATGCCCAAACCTTTTTCTAAATTCCATCAACTGTCAAACAGAAGTAAGAGAAGGCGTTTGGCCGAAAATAAGAATTGTTTGTCTGACCATTGTTGTTCTTCAGATACTAATAATTCTTCTAATGATGATAACAATAAGCAATTAAATACTTCATATAAATTCACTCAACCAGACACTTTCAAATTGTACAGACCAAAGTGTTGACAATGATGAATATGAAAAAATATTATCAAGTACCTCATCTGGTGAACATAATATAATTGATGAAGATGTTTTATTGGACTTTGATTCTAATAATTTATTTCTTAGACAATTTGTTGACCATTCTAAAAATGACGAAAACTCAATTAAAAATTTCTTGTGTGTTTGGGCTGTTAAGCATAATATTACTGCTAGTGCTCTATCAGAATTGTTGGTTGGCTTAAAAAAAAATATTGGAAATTTAAGTGACATTTTACCTTCAGATTCAAGAACTTTGCTAAAAACAAGTATAGTTTTTGAAAAAAAACAGTTGAACCAGGACATTATTTTATTTTTTTTTTTTATTTTATTTTACAATACGGGACGAACCCATTAATACATGAATATAATAGTATAATAATAATAGTTTTAATAGCTTATGGAAACGTGGCTCAATATCAGAGAGAGAATGAAGGGTCAGTGTTGGCAATGCGCATAAGACGGATGATCGGTGAGTTAAGGTAGTAGTTTGAGGAAGAGAAAGGTATATGAAATGGAACAGATGATCGTGTACGGCGAGAGGGGACATTAAATGAGACACGGGATAGTGATTCAGGACTGTCAATTTTAGATGAAAGAAGATTGGATAGAAATGTCAAGTTAGCTGAATGACGACGATCGGTGAGGCTTTCTAAGGAAAAGAGGCGTTGGATTGGTGTGTAATCGTGAGGTGGACAGACTATCTTTAGTTTGTAAGCAGCTTGACGGAAGAATTTTCTTTGAACCCTTTCTATCATGCTACGTGCGGAAGCGGTGGACGGGTCCCAGAGGACGGAACCATACTCAAGGATGGGACGGACTAGGGAGCAGAAAAGAGTTTTTAGAGGGGAGAGCAAGTGGAAATCTGAAGAGACACGGTTTATGAAACCTAGTAGTTTAAGAGCCTTACAACATATTATCTGAATATGCATATTAGGGCACAGGTTCCGTGTGAGAGTAAATCCTAAATCCTTTACATAATTATTACATGCTGTTAAGGCGGTATTGTTTACGGTGTAAATATGTTCGATTACAGCATTAATACGACTAAAAGTCATTACTGAACATTTAGCTATATTAAGAGCTAGCCCCAAAGATTCACCCCACGCAACTAATCTCTGAAGGTCGTTTTGAAGAAGGTGACAGTCAGAAATGGATTTTATACGGAAAAATATTTTCATATCATCAGCAAAGATAAGAAGTTTGGCATGTTGGAGGACGGAGTCCGCTGAGTTTACGAATAGGGCAAACAGAAGAGAAGAAAGAACAGCACCTTGTGGTACACCTGAGGAGGGGGTAAAGTGGTCAGAAGAGGTGGAATCAACAGTTACCCATTGAATCCTATTTGTAATGTATGAGCGAAACCAGGAAAGTAGTGGTTCGCCGATTCCTATAGAGTCTAGAGTCGACATAAGATGATTATGATCAACACGATCGAAAGCCTTAGAGAAATCTGTGTAGATTACATCTACTTGGCAGTTATCACGAAAAGAATCATATATATATGAATGTAGACTAAGGTTACAAGTAATAGTTGATCTGCCAGGACGGAAGCCATGCTGTTCATCAATTAGGATATTATTCAAGGGAGAACGAATCGAATTAAGAACAAGCGTTTCAAATATTTTGGATAAATGAGGGAGGATAGTTATTGGACGATAGTTAGAAACATCAGTTGAATCACCAGACTTAAGTATAGGTCTAATAGAGCCAAGTTTAAGTGCAGACGGAAAAATACCCGAGTCAATAGAACGCCTAAACAATAACCATAACGGTTCTGCAAGAACAGATCGAAGTTTGTACAAGAAATCACCCTGGATACCATCAGGGCCAACAGACTTAACATTGCGAAGGGAACATAAGCATTTATAAACGTCACTGATCGAAAAATAGGCATTAGACGGTAGCGGAAAGAGGCTGATAGGATGTAGTGTTTGGGATGGAGTTGGTGAAGGCTGGGTGAACACAGAGGAGAAATATGCAGCAAAAAGGTTAGCAGTATCGGGAAGAGATGTACTTTGTTTACCATGTAGTGAAACACATGAAGGTATGGATTGAGAAGAGCGGTTTTTTCTAATAAAGCTCCAAAAGTATTGTGGGTTGTGTAATAGGGAGGATTCGGTACGTGAGACAAAATTGCGGTAGCATTGTTTGGAGATGAATTTAAATTTAGCGCGAAGAAGTGAAAAATGTTTGTAATCTGATAAGAGCTGGGATGATTTAAATTTGGCATGAGCGCGAGACTTAGCAAACACTAGTTCTTTGAGCTCCTTAGTGTACCAAGATGGGAAAGTGGAGGGACGAAAAGTGATTTTAGGAACAAAAGTTAAAATTGAATAATGGAGAGCATCAAGGAAGACAGACATGGAATCATCAGGGGAGTATGACAGAAAGGTACTTTTCCAATTGAAATAGTTAAAGAAATTAGTGATCTGCATGTCATCAGCCTTACTAAAGTTATAAAATGATTTGAGGGAAGCAGATTGAGGAGCATGAATGGGGAGATTTATAGAGAGTGAGAGAGGTGGATGGTACGTGTCAGCAGGCACGGCAGGGTCAAGAGCATGTTTAACAGTTATGGAGTTAAGGTTAGAGAATATGAGATCGAGAAGAGAGTGGTGAGAATTTAATATGTAGTTATGTTGGAAGAATCCATGAATGGCGAGTCTTTCAGGAATGGCAGTATATTCAGAGATTGTTTGCGATAGGAAACATAGGCCATGTGCATAATTTGACCATGAAATAAATGGAAGATTATAATCACCAGTGAGGATAAAACTATGGTTTGGGTAGTTTTGAACAATAAAATCAATTGTATTTAGATGAGTAGTATAAAGCTCAATGGGCGACGAAGGTGGTATATAAACACTGCAAATTATAATATTTAAAGAGTTATGAGAGAAGCGGACAAATAATTGCTCAACATTATTATAAGGTATAATAATGGGGGAAGAATCTATGTCTTTACGAACAGCTACTAACACACCACCACCACGATTAAAGGAGCTGGTTTGTGGAGATCTGTCGCATCTATATATATTGTATATATATTATATACATATTATATTCATTTTGGTTTGGAAATTCAATTAAAACGCTTGATCTCATCATATGATTGTAATGTCCATGAGTTATATTTATTAATAAACATTGATGGACTTCCTTTGTTTAAAAGTTCTCCAGGCCAAGCAATTCCTATATTAGTTTCAATTGTTAATGTCCCTGAACTTCAAAAAATAGTTTTTCCTATTGGACTATACTATGGTTATCAAAAACCTAAGGAGATGGATAATTTTTTAACTCCATTTGTATTAGAAATCATAGAATTGTCAGAAAGAGGTATTTTAACTGCTAATGGCACTAATATATTAGTTAAAATTCTCGGTTTTGTTTGTGATGCACCTGCTAAAAAAGATATATTGGGCATTAAAGGTCATGGCGGGTATTATTCCTGTACCAGGTGTACCGTTCGAGGTACTACTCTTAATAATAAGCGTGTTTTTACTGATATTAATTGTCCTACTAGAACAAGTGATGACTTTATTAATTGGATAGATCCAAATTATCGATTAGTTGACACATGTTTGGTAAAAATACCTGGAATTGATTTTGTACATTCAATTATTCTTGACATAATGCATTTGGTGTACTTAGGAGTGATGCGGACCATGCTCTTAACTTGGTATGATGGAGATTTACCTTTTAAGCTATCGCGGCTATTAGTTCAGAGGATCTCAGATTTTATGTGTAGTGCAAGGTTACCGGTAGAATTTGTAAGAAAACCGAGGGAATTAAAGTATCTTTTAAGATGGAAAGCTGTTGAGTATCGGTCATTTTTACTGTATCTTGGTCCAGTTGCTTTAAAAGGCATTTTAGACCAAGAAAAATACAACAATTTTATGACATTAAATGTAGCTATATCTATTTTGTTAAATCAAACCAGTATTCAAAACCATAAATTAAGAGATTATTCAAGAGAACTATTAAGACATTTTGTGCAGTCATTTATGATTTTATATCACCCAAGCTTCATTACTCATAATTTTCATAATTTGATTCATCTAGTCGATGACGCTGACTATTTTGCACCAATAATTCCTATGCTAACATTGGATACTATATCAGCTTTTCCCTATGAGAATTATCTTCAACAAATAAAAAGAATGACAAGAGGAAAAAATAAACCATTAGAGCAAATAGGAAATAGAATGGCCGAATTGTTAACAGTAAATTCAACACTCAATCCTCAGACTTTTCAAAAATACCCTATTTGCTCAAAAATGCATTGCAATGGTCCTTTGATTCTTTCGTGTATTAATCCACAATATTCAAATATACAATTTAGTGATTTTAAAATCAAAATTAGTTCTCCTGATAATTGTTGTGGCTCAGCTTCTGGTGATATTATAATGGTGGACAATATTTGTTTTTCACAAGTCATGAACAGTTATGTAATTATTGGTAGAATGTTTCTGAGAAAAAAAAATTTTTATTCAATTCCATGTGAAAGTTCCTCTATTGGAGTATATGAAGTTGAAAAGTTATCAGAAATGCGAATTTGGCCAGTTGATAAAATTGTTAATAAATATGTATTTTTTTCTCGCAAAAATGCATTTATTGTATTTCCGTTATTACACTCTAATAAATAGTTACTTTGTGTTTATATTATTATTTTTTACTAATAATTTTATTTATAACCTATTCATAATATTATATTACAGCTAATAATAATAAATATATATATAATAAATTATTTTTGTTCCGGCCAAGTTACATTAGGTATTTAAATTTTTTTGTGATAGGTTTAGGTGTATTATATATTAATTAGAATTTATCGTTTTATATGTTTAAACATAATAATGTATTGAAGGTTAGTTTTTGCTATAATACAAAAATTGAATGTTTAGTAGATATATTGAAGTTTAATTACCTATATAGTAGTTATTATTCTTTATATTCCACTACTAGACTAACATTTTATTGAAATATATGTTTATGGCTAATTTGTTGTCAGAATGTGGTGTTTAATATCATTATATGATAATGAAGATGATGTAGATGAAAAAAGTCCAGACTTAATACCAAATGGTTGGATAATTAATAAATTAAATTGTTGGTATCCACTGGATTTCAAAATATCTACAATTAAAAAATATGCAAAATCAAAAGAAATCCCCGATTATAATAAGTGGAAAAAATGTAGGATTGACATTGTAGAAGAAAATATTGGTAATTTATAAATTTATGCATCTATAGTATGAATGTATTATGCAATGTACATAAATTTAATATTTATATTAATTTAGACAATTATGAATATGGATTGAAACTGATGTATAAATTATACAATATAAAATTTTTTGTTTATAAATGTTGATTAAAAAAAATTAGCTGGGAAAAATTACTTGAAAATTTAATTGAAGGGTCCACATAACTTGTTCTAACTCTCATTCAAAAATTATAAAAAGCGGGTAAGTGAGTATCGCTCTGCTGTACATTAGGGGGTGGGGTGGACCTCGGACTATGGTAGGTTAAATTTGAATGCAATGATAGGTATCATTGTATACGAAAAACGATTCTGAACGGAGATGATTTGTCAGTCTGGGATATATTATATTTAAATATTGTCATATATTATATTTTGAAAAAAATTCACAAATTCAAACACTTAAGTAAAAGCTTCAAGATCTTACGTTTGATATTTTTTTAAAAATAACAAAAATCGAAAATTATTTATTAGTAAAACGTAATTTTACACGCGTATTTTTGATTTCAAATTAAAATTAAAACTTTAAACACTCGTAAAATTTTTTAAATTGAATAATCCTCAAACTTTTTTATAATTATTCAAAGCTTAACTTATGGACAGCATAGTATTAAATTTTCAATTCTTAGCTATTGATAGTAAAATATTTATAAATTTTTTACTACCAAATAGTGAAAAATATTCATGATTTTGACGAATTTTTGTCAATATTTGAACTTCAAATGCTAATAAATGAGAGTTAGAACAAGTTATGTGGACCCTTCAATTAAATTTTCAAGTAATTTGCCCGAGCTGAATTTTTTTTATCAACATTTATAAAAAAAAAATAAAAAAAAATTGAAAATTTCAATTGTCTATAAATAGCTCAAAAAAAGTCAAAATGTTTTGAAAATCAAATCACGTAAAGAAAATGGCAATCTAAATAACTGGTAAAATTTTCAAGTATTTACGACTTATACTGTTTGAATAACAACAAATATCAAAAATCGTTTGAGGCTAAACCGTTATTTAATGCGGTTTTGTAAAAATTTAAATTTCAAACACTCATAAAAAATTTTTGTCTGAATCCGGTAGAGTTTTTTTTACAGATAATTGAAAAAAAATGTATGGAGAACCTTGTACCAAATTTTCAAAACTTAGTTATAAAAGAAAAAAATTTTACGATTTTTCAACCACAAAATTACTTGCCAATTTTCGCAATTTTGACATATTTCGTATAAATTCGAACTTTAAACACTTATAAAAAAAAATTGTGACTAACGATTTCGGATTTTTTTTTATCACTTTAAGAACAACTTATAAGAAACCTTGTATTAAATTTTCAAGATTTTCTGGCCGGCCAAAAATTTTTTATCGTTATTTTAAAAAAAAATACTAAAAAAAATTAAAAATTTCAATTGTCTATAAATAGCTCAAAAAAAGTCAAAATTCTTTGAAAATTTAACTGTGTATGGAAAACGCTAATATAAACATATGGTGAAAATTTCAAGTGTTTACATCGATTAGTTTTTGAGTTATAGCAAAATAAAAAAATCGATTTTGTCGAAAACTGGTTTTGCGTAAGAAATCCCGTTTTTCCGTCATTTTTTTAGGGTTTTTCCCGACTCATTTAAAAAATATTGAAAATTTTTAACTTTTGACCCCCCAAAGTACCAACTAGATCCGATTTCCTTTTCAAAGAGGGGCTGAAGTCCAAAATCGAAGCATTTTTACTGCTCCAAATGTTGTCGTCAGACACAAAAAAAAAAAAAATAAAAAAAAATAAAAAAAAAAACACACATCATTGTAAAATCAATACATTCTTCACTCCGTTCAGAATCTAAAATACATAGGCACAATTTTTATTTATTAGCATTTGAAGTTCAAATATTGACAAAAATTCGTCAAAATTATTTTATTTTTTTTTAAATAACGATAAAATTTTTTTGGCCGGCCAGAAAATCTTGAAAATTTAATATAAGGTTTCTTATACGTTGTTCTTAAAGTTATAAAAAAAATCCGAGATCGTTAGTCACAATTTTTTTTTGTAAGTGCTTAAAAAATTTTTCTTTTATAACTAAGTTTTGAAAATTTGGTACAAGGTTCTTCATAAATTTTTCTTCAAATATCTGTAAAATAAACGTTCCAAATCTATTTTAAACGTATACCAGATGATACGATTAAAAGAATATTGCATTTAGTATTTAAGAACCAAAAATTAACATATAGATAAAAAAATCGTAAGGATTATAATTTATAATAATGAATACAAAAATATAATTTCGAGTCTTTAGGGCTTTGGTTTCAAAAAGTTTCAAAAGGTTATAAGTTATAACGCTTTCTTTAAGATACGATTTAGCTTAATAATTAATTGATTAAATAATGTTGTATAGGTACCTATGGATGGATATGATAAACATATTATAAGTATGTGCATATGATTCTGCACCTGAATCATTTGGCATTTCTTCGATTGAACACGATAATCAATTATAATTAAAGGGAACGCCAAAAATTACATTTTACATTTTCACCTGTATTACTATAAAAACAATGGATGTAACTTATGAGCCTAAATTCGTTAGCAGTATATAGAAATAGGATTTCAAAGTGTTTATTAGCGTATAAATAAGTATTAATTTTAATATTTCATTACATTTTATAAAATTAGTTAAAAAGCATATGAAAAATATTTAAAAAAAAAATAAAAATTAATCAGCCCTCCCCGAAAAAAAATCCTGGCTACGCCACTGGTTCTGTGAACGTATTATGATACGTATAAGACAAGTATAACTTTTATGAAGATTGTTGCAAAATTTTAAAATGATATTATATATAGGCACAGTGTGATACCTATACTATACGCGACATCAAACTCATAAAGGAACCCAGTTAAGCCTCCTCTATATAATAAATTATTATTACCTTACCGTAAAATTCATAAAATGCTGGTTACGGCACTGGAAATATTGTAAAAATGTACAGAGAATTTTAAAAACCAATTAGGTATATTGGCGCCTGGGGGTCAATTCTCGAACGGCGCTATCTACTAGTCGTATACGACATTAAGGAATTGTCGAGCGAGATTTGAAATAGTCTATTCTTGAATTTCGCACGACTTAAAGGCGTATGAAAAGTTATGCGACTTTAAAAAGTGTGGGTCTAACCACTCGCCAAGAGTTGTCGTATACGATGTCGTGCATTGTTTGTATTTTTAATTATGATAACGGCTAATCCGATATTGCACATTTGCACGTAATGGTTATAATACCTATTATTATTTATTCGTTTTATATTAAAATTAATTACATAATATTTTACTTAATTAACTATGGCGAATGACGACGAAATGGCTTATTTATTCGCGATCCAAAATCAGCAAAATCAAATTCATTTTCAACCTAACCCAAGAATTGTTAATAATAATATCATAAACTCATTTGAACTTACAGATTCGGCATTTATTAAAAACTATAGACTTACAAAAAATTTAGCTAATACATTAATTCAAGAACTTAGTCCTTATCTTAAGTCACCGAAAAGATCTTCAGATTTAGATGTATCAACAAAGGCAAGTTCGAGTTGTTAACAATTTAGGAACGGTAGTAGTTTAGTATAATATTTTATATTAGATTAGGTATAGAGGTAGATTACTTATTAGGTAAATAATTATATTAAAGCAATTATTAAGAGGAAGAAGAATCGAGTTTTGTTAATTTTAAGTTTAATAATTAACTACCCATTACCAAAATTAAAGTTTTAAATCTCTTGGTTTAAATTATTGACACTTCTTTGCAGTGGCGCCACTATAGCACTAAATCATAGAGAGGGGTATTCTTGTCCATAGCCCTACCTCAATATTAGGTACTTAAACCAAAAATGAAATATTTTTTTTTGGTAGGGCTATGAGTAAGTTTGGTCTCCCCCTAGTTTTACTTTTGATTCTTTGTCCGGCAGTATTTTATATTGAGCTCAAAAAGACAATAATATATGTGTTGAAATCCTCTTAATAATACTATTTAAAATTCATATTTCATAAATTAGTAGTTATATATTTTTTTCAGGTTTTAGTTGCCTTAAACTTTTTTGCAACTGGTAGCTACCAGACTCCGGTTGGTAATAGTAGATTTACCTCAGTTTCCCAAAGTTCTGTATCTCGTTGCATTGAAGAAGTCACATCTGCATTAAATACTGATAGTGTATTTGGGAAATGGGTAAAATTTCCTAGTAGTTTAAGAGAACTTAGAAAAGTTCGAAATGAGTAAGATCTTTTATAAATTAAATTTAAATAATCTTAATCATTTGATACAATTGTTTCTTCATAGCCAAAACAATGAAGCACATAGAAAATGTGCGGGTTCAGTTATAAAATTAATTTCACATTTTTATATTTTAAATTGGTCCATAAATTGCTCATCTCATAATTTCTAAAAAAAAAGCAATATTTGTTATTAAAAGCCATATGATAAGAAAAATTAATTAATTTTGTACACCTCATTCTATGAAATTTGTATTGAGAATAATATGATTAATTTGTACATGCATATTTATATATATTTCAGATTTTATGAGACTACAGGTATTCAGGGTTGTATTGGATGTATTGATTGTACTCATGTAGCAATTGTGCCACCAATTAAAGATCCTTTAAATGCTCATTCTGAATATATTTATGTTAATTGAAAAGGATACCACTCTATTAATGTGCAATTGGTTAAGTATACATTTAGAAAGTGAATAATTGTGATTATAATAATAAAGTGAATATTTTTCCAAAGATATGTGATTCTAAACTTAGAATTTTGAATGTAAATGCTCTTTTCCCTGGATCAACGAATGATTCATATATATGGAATAACTGTGATATACTCCCAATATTGAAACAAATTTATCGGAATGGCCTACAAGGATATTTTTTATTAGGTATGTTTAGTTCAACTGCTTATTACTTAGTTTTGATTAGGATTCAGGTGTATCTGACTGTCTTAAGCCGGACAGACACCAATGCAACATGTTACACTTTTTGCACTGTTTTTGAATGCACTGGAGCTTACAATAAAATGTATAATCAATGATACTAATCTGTAACAACTTTCATACATTCATATAGCAATAATATAAATTATCCTGTTAAAACAATTATTAACCTAAGGTGATTCTGGATATGCATTAAGACCATGGTTGCTAACACCTATTAACGACCCAGTGACTGATGTTGAGCAGTATTACAACAAAATACAAATGACAACGCGAAGTGTTGTAGAGAGATGTAATGGTGTTCTAAAAATGAGATTTAGGTAAGCCTTAAAATAAATAAAATATTTAAATGCAACAACAAATAGTAATATTACTCTTAATGCTATTACATAATATATTTAGGTGTCTTTTAAAACATAGATTCCTTCATTACCACCCTGTTAAATGCACGAAAATTATAAACGCATGTACAGTATTACACAATATGTGTATAATACATAATGTTGAACTGCCGGTAGAAGAAGGCCCAACAAATATAGAAATGGGTATAATTCAACATTCAAATCACCCAAATAATGATCAGCATTTTGGAGGAAATGATTTGTTGCTAGGTAGACAAACACGATCAGTGGTTGCAAATTATTTGTATCGAAATAGACTACATTAGATACCTACCTAAAAGCATATTTTAAAGTTGTATTCTAATTTTATGTTTAAATAATTAAAATAGATTTAAATAAACAAGTAAATTGTTAATTTCAATACTTACTCTATATATGTTAACTACTTAATTAATAATATTTTATAAAAAAAGTGTTGAGGCATTGAAAACATTTTAAATTTATTACTCTTTAAGATTTTGAAATTATATACTAATATTATACCTACATGTAAATGAATGTTTTTAATGTATAATAATTTTAAGAAATATTACTTTTATATAAAATATGTTTCTTTTAAGTGAAAAATAAAAATAAATAGAAGTAGGTAAATATGTAAGTATGTTTTATAAGAATTTATTAAATGAATATTAGGTTATATAAAAAAAAATTAAATTTTTTTATTGACGAGTGCGTCTGCTATGCAGCATAAAATGTCATTTTTTTTTTTGCATTAGTTCCAATTTTTCTTTATAATATTTAGCTTTCATAGCTAATTTTTTTTCCCCCAGAACAGCCAGTCGTGTTGCAGCATCGTTACTCTCATCTAGTCTTTTTTCTGTTGATGCCCTTTTTGATTTTAAAGTTGTGGTTTCTATAATGAAAAACATATTCATTTCTACTAAATCATAATATAAGATAATAAAATATTTTATGTAATACATAGTATTTTAGAAATTGCATAATTAATATTACTCAAGATATATGATATTGAGTTGAATCAATGGCGCAACCAGAGGTCGTGGTCCCCGGGTCCAGACCCCCTACCTTGAGCCATACGCCATACCTATAATGGCCGATAAAAGATAATTTTTTTCATTTATTTAATTTAGAATAATAAAGTAAGTATGGACCCCCCCCCCTTAAACAAATTCTGGTTATGCTACTGAGTTGAATAATACAGTTGACTTAGTAGTATTATTATGTATAAAGCAATACTTATGGTGAAATATTTGAAATATAAGAAAGAAAACTGTTAAAGGAAATTTAAGGAAAATTATACGGTTAAGCTAACAACAGCTCTCATAGGAAAATTGAATTTGAACATACTTTTGATTGGATCATTAATGGAACTGATGTTAGGATTTGGAAGAGGAGATGAGGTACCAAATGGAATGGAATTTTCTTCCTGTAACAAGACTTCACTCCTACGTATATTATTATATTTGTTTAATTGAATGATAGTTGGTAATTGGTAAACATTATAAGTTAACAATTCTTTTAGAATTTTAGATTGCTATTGAAGATAATTATTATTGTTTTTTTTTTTGTCTTTTTATACATGAACTAAATAAATTATTTATTTTAGAACCAGTAAGGATAGAAAATGATGCAAATATATCAATTAATGTTCACTTCAGGACACCGAATGAAGAAGGTTAACCTCTTAAAATATTTATTTATCAATGTGAAAATGTATGACAATAGTTATTTAATATCTTTATACTATATCTTTATTTTAAATTCTGAGTGGAGCTAGAGAATATTTAAATAAAACAATTAATTATTTGTTAACATTTTCACACACACACACACATCAATCAATAATTTTAATATGCACTTAATATACTACACTTTATGACCGTATTGATATTATAACTTATCTTACTTTTACTTTACAGTTGAAAATATGAGAGAAATCATTGTCTGCGTCGCATGTTTGAACGAGGAATCTAATGTGGTATTACGGCCATGTAACCATACATGTTTATGTGGTGCATGCTATGAAGGGTTAACTAGATTGGTTTGCCCACTATGCCGAGAACCTATAAGAGAAATTGTTGTATTTTTAAGCTAAATTCCAAATTAATTTTGTTTTATTTTATTTAAATAAATAATACTTTTGTGACAGTAAAACATTTTTATTCTTTAAATGATGCACATATTAAACTTTAATAGTGAAATATAACATTAGTTGATAACTGATTATAAGAAATACAATATTTTAATATATATATATTTTTGGGCCGAGTACACATATTTTGACTTTTCCCCAATTTTTTATAAGCTTTTCGTTGTCTCGATTACTATTGTTACAATAAACATTAATGATTCACCCATTTTCCTTGGAGTGTAAATTATTGTGTGGTTTACCATGTAACCGTAATCTTAACCATTTTTTTCAGATACGGTGATTGTAAATTACTATTACCTATTTGTATGTACTATACTAATGTTATTATATACATAAATAGTTTTTGACTATTAATTTCTGTTAAAAAAATTAGACATAGGTAACTTAAGTGACTGACTTGAAAAATATAATAATTATAATTTATATGAGTTCAAAGTTCTATATATATCTGTATTTGATTTTTTACGGGATGTGGCTCCTTCTAAATGGTTATAATTTATAAATTCTAATTAATGAACATTTTAGCCACTGACAAAAATAATGTAAATGTTAACAAGATCATATATATTGTTGTAAACAATAATTATAATAGTATCTTTGTAACTAATTGATAAAATAAAAATAAACAAATAAACAAATACATATTACACATTACCCACATAATATAATATTATTATTATAAAACCTATTATAATATATTAATATATTATTATATTGTAATAATTATTAATCATTAAAACTAATTTAACAACAACAATAATATAAATTATTTTTCTATTACAGTAGTAACCAATAGGTTATAGGTACCAATGGTACCATACTATATAACCACTGGTATGCTAGTAAGAAGGAATTTATGATCAATAGGGAAGCAAAGCTTTGAATGGGGCTATGGATTTGATTGTTTTACTATTTTATTCATTACTAATCACAACACTCACTTCATGTCAGATTTGAATAAATAAAAAAAAATCTCAAAAATATAATATACCTATTTAAAGAGTTTATTTCTAAATGACTAAAATATTTTGATATTTTAGAACTTTTTGATAGCTAAAGTATAAATTAGGTACATTTTAAGTCTACTTGAAAAGCAACATACAAATCATACAAAAAACCTAATTGTATTTCAATGATTTGATTTGTTTGTTTAAATTGAAAAATTAGCCATACATAAAAATAGATAATATGTCATATGAACTATGCATATTAAAAACATTTAAAAAAAAGTAAAAACAGATACAAATTTGCTAAATAACACGTAACTCTTAATTACTAGGTAGTGGTTTTGAGCGTCACTTGGGCGAAACTTTGACATATAAATCATTCCCCACTATGTACATTAAGGTTAAATAATACAGAGTATATCTAGGCTCACAGACACAAATAAATATAAATTAAGAGATTAGGGATAATTATTCAGATATCAAAAATCCAGAATTAATATTAATTTTCTTAAGAAAATGCAATACCTATCTACTTTAAATAAATACAATAAGCCATATAAGAGTATGTACATAAGTTCTATTAATATAAAAAAGGGTATTATTTTTAGTTTCAAAGTACTTACGTATTATAATTATTCAAAATTAACTATTGTATTCTCAAAACTAGGTATTTATAATAAATTTACATAAATTAATTATAATTATACTTATAATTATATTTTTTTTATAATTTTTTTTTTTTAATGTGATAACAGACAAATCCTATTATTAGGACTTTTAGATCAAAGCTCGATAATTTGATCCCGAGACAACTAGATCCACGTTGTTACCATGGGTATGGTTGGGATCTCAATGACCCGGGTCCTATTTGTTCATACACCCGTTCGACTATGTAATTGTCGAGTGGTGTTCAAGAATAGACATCAACAGATAAGAGACGTATACGACTAACCATACGACTATTGTCGTATACTACTAATTTTCGTTTGCATTTCGAACGAGTTCAAGAATCGACCCCCTGGCGGTCATAATATATATATAATATTATTGTATGAGCAAGCTGCGGCGATGGTGATATAAATATTCTTTGAAAAAAAAAAAAATTAAATATTAAATATTCTTTCTGTCGTATCCATCGTTGAGTTTGACGCGTCGCTATAGAAGCCAATAGAATTTTCTTGCAACAATCACTCCGTTTAATTTTTTTTGTTACAAGTGTTACAACTATTTACATTTATTTTCATTTCGTAGCTGTTTCAATCAAATAAAATGGTGAGTAGCCTTTTTATTCTATCATTATAATGGGTTTTTCACCAAACCGTATATTTAATTGCTATTATTACTACCGCTGCACACAAAATATTTTTATACTAAGCTAAATTTTCGATTTGCTAATATTTATTTCTTTAATTACTTATAATTCACTCTGTCTTGGTATAATAATTTTAATTTAACGTTTATATTATGGTTATCTCTTTACAGTTAAATTTTCAAAATATTTTGACCATTTTTAAGCTACTTATAGACAATTGAAATTTTCGACTTTTCTAAGTTTTTTTTCTTCAAATGCCGATAAAAAATTTTTGGATGGCCAGAAAATCTTGAAAATTTAATACAAGGTTTCTTATAAGTTGTTCTTAAAGTGATAAAAAAAAATCCGAAATCGTTAGTCACAATTTTTTTTTATAAGTGCTTAAAGTTCGAATTTATACGAAATATTTCAAAGTTTAAATTAAATTTCATACTCTCATTATGCGTATGTTGCCTAATACTTTTTTTATTAATAAACAGATACTATAAAGTAACCATAGTATAACATATAAAAACTATACTATTTGTTCTAAAATAGAAATATGACAATATTTAAATATAATATATCCTAAACTGACAAATCATCTTCGTTCAGAATCGTTTTTCGTATACAATGTACCTATCATTGCATTCAAATTTAACCTACCATAGTCTGAGGTCCACCCCACCCCCTAATATACAGCAGAGCGATACCCACTTACCCGCTTTTTTTTTATTATGTCTGTTACATTTCTCTTGTGTAAACAAAACAGTAAAAAGGTATCAGATGATGTAGGTACCTATATAATATGCATTTCATAAATATAGCTTTTCAGTTATTCATAACGCTGGTTAACTATTGATAATATGGACTATACCGTTTAAGCTATAATAAATGCAAGAAACTGTATTAATAATAATTTACTACTTTGATAACATAATAATATACCTATTACAATCTTTTATATTAATTATATATTTATATGATTATAGCTATAAAGGAATCCCAATAACTAATTAAATTGAAAGTTTTATATTATTTAGTAGTCGTTGTAAGTTGTAAGATATATACATTAATACAATAGGTATCAAAATATTCAAGGAGATAGTATATTTTTTAAGTCCTTAATAATATAGTTTAAAATAGTTCAGTTTAAAGATTGACATTTGTATTATACCATTAAATTATACTGATATAAAGTAATAGACAATTTTTGTCTGTTTAAAATATTCATTCTTTAAAACTTAAATAATTTCTTTGTATTATACTTGTCTTCTTATAATAAGGTAAAAACTTGTCCAGCATATTTCGTAATAAGATTCGTGATCACGCACAATGAAATCCTGTTATTATTTTTTTGTGAGGCAAAAAAGTAACGTGACTTTTGCCAACGACCCTGTCAGGTGCCATAGCAAGAGAGTAAAAACAAGGGTTGCACTCGAGAAGGTGTAAAAAATAAAATAATCTTGTACAGTTTCTTGTACAGCGTAAAGATTCGTGACATAATAATATTGTACATTGCATTTACTCTGTTTTTATTTTTATTGAAATAATTTCTATAAAATAGTTTTGAAGTCCAACCTTTTTATACACTGTATTTATAATTTATATTCATAAAAATATCACTTAAAATGCATTTTAATTTGTCACACAAAGCATACATACCTTGACATTACCATTGTACGTAGAAAAATAAAATTCACTTTTAGATTCTGAACGAAGTGATGAATGTATTGCTTTTACAATGATGTGTGTGTTTTTTTTTTTTTTTTTTTTTGTGTCTGACGACAACATTTGGAGCAGTAACAATGCTCCGATTTTTGACTTCAGCCCCTCTTTGAATAGGTAATTGAATCTAGTTGATACTTTAGGGGGGTCAAAATTAAAATTGTTATAACATAATTAATATAGTTAACAATTATTTTTTACCATTAACTAGGTAAATGGATTAGGTAAGGTAGGTATATGGATTTGGATAATTAAAAACAAAATATAAACTTATAACAAATATTTTTATTAGTAAATAAATTTTAATGCTTACAATATTAAAGGTATATAACTAAGGCCATTTTGCTTTATACAACAAAATGTAGGACTAAAATTAGGCAAATCAGTTAAATTTGAAGAAGATATAATTTGAGTTTTTTCAACATAATATGATTGTAAATGTTCATTAAAATTAATTGTTTTAAGCACTTCAAAAATACCTAAAGCAGTAAGGTCAGGTAATATAGAAATGTATTTTAAAAATCCAAAAACAGGTAAATCTGAAATATCCAATACTAAATACATATTATTTATTGTGTAATGAATATTTTTTACTTCAATCCAAGAAACAAAAGTAGAGTTTTTTATACATGGATAATTTAAAATGGAAGCTAAATTTGTTTTTATGTCTAAAGAATACATTACAGTCTTACCGATATTTAAAGAGCTCGAAAATTTAGAATATTTTGAAATTTGAGTAAATTTATAGGACATTTTTAACTGACTTTTTAACATTAATGTATAACAAATATTTTTTCTACTTGATATTGCTCGTGCAGCTATTTTTGATTCTTTATGCTTGGCCTCAAACCGCATAGACCAAATATTAATCAAAGGACCTACTTGTTCCATAATATAAGGGTAATGAATCAAATGGTGAAATTTTGGTTTTAAGTTAATTTTGGTTAATTCTAAGTATAAACTATGATGTTCTGATATTAACATTTTAAATAAGTGTGGGCATTCGGGTCCCATTGATCGAGTAGTAGTCAAATCAAGTATTTTTTTAAGCAAAATGTATAACTTCCAAAACTCTGATTCCATAGGTACCAAATCACCTATCATAAGACCAAAGCATCGTACAAAACACCACATTTCCGATGCTGACATTTTACATATTGTGGGATTGTTACTTTTTAATGAGTGTTCAGTTATTAGTGGTGGTCGGTTTTTAATTTCACTTGGTCCATATTCAAAAAATTGAATTCTGTTATTTAAGGTTTCTAAACTAAAATATTTAAATTCTAAAATAAAGTTTCTAATTATACTTGACATGTCATAGTTACATACGCCTTCAAGTAAATCGTGCATTAAATCAACAGAATAATTATAAATAACATGAAATGAATTTACTTTATTCCAAATACATGATTCAACAATTCCAGTTAGTGCAACATTTTTAGTATTAACATATTCATTATAATTATCAACATTTCTCAGATTCTCGTTATTTTGGGAAATTTGTACATAACACTCTTCTTTTGAACTATGACAAAACCTACAAGGATAATTAGAAACAAAGCATTCAGTGAACCCTAGAATACTATGTAAACCTAAATTATCCCCAACTATTAAAGCTAAACTGAAATAAATTTGATATGATTGATTATTTACAAATACATTAATACCAGATTCTTCTAAAAAGTTAATTTCTGATATCAAATGTTTAAAGAGATTTTGATTACCAACTTGTTTTTTATCTAAAGAATTAAACAAATATATTAAAAATATATTTTCTAATTTTGATGCGTATTCTAGAGGAAAAGATGGTAAAGATATATAAATCGCTCCAAGTTTTTGCATTCCAGCATGGGAACCAAGGGGGTTATTAGTTTCAAATTCATCAAAATATAATAGGAACGGAAATAACAATTTGTTTGGATTTTTTTCAAGTTTTTTTTTCCACAAATTACTTTGAATTAAATTGTTAGTTATACATTTATTTTTTAGTAACTCCTCTGTATAAGTAATCATCATATTTAAAACATTAGGCATTTCAAAAAACCTTCCAAGAAGTGTAGGCAATGGTGCGCTATAAGCATTAATGGGAGTAGAAACAGCAATAGTACGACCATTCTCAAGTTTATCATTCCAACGATAACCCAAGTGCACAGGTTTTGGTCTAATAAATACACCTAGTTCTTCTAAAGCTTTAAATCGTTGATGCTCAGTATTTAAGTTTTTAAAAGGATTAGAAATTGTATTGAACATTGCATTTATTTCAAAAGTTGATATATCATTAATCTGTAACTGAGTATTTATATTATCACGAATCTGTGGTAAAAAATCATTTAAAAATGATGTGAAATCATCAATAATAGTTTGAATTTTATTTCTCGGCACACCCGATTCATTATACCATTTTGATAATAACACAATTGCTTTATTGTAGACAAAAGACTCATAATTTTCAATTATATTATTATTGTTGGTCGATCGAGAATTATTTGCATTAATATTTAAATTACCAGGTTCGTGACTAATATTTACATGTTCATTAGGAAGAGTTTGAATATTTTTTGGATTTAAAATAGTTTGTTCATTCAAGTTATTACCATGACCTTTAACATGCTTTTTAAATGATTTTATACAGTTAAAAGTTCTAAAACAATCAGTTTCAAGACATTTATAAGGAGAAATATGTGGATGGTAAATTTTAAGATGTAGAAATAATAAATCATAATTACTGAATTGAGAAAAGCATTGAAAACATTGAGGCATTTTTTATTAAATTGAATATAAACTAATAATATATAATATGTAGGTACAAACTACCTAATAAAAAAATATTGTAAAAAAAGAAAATACAAAAAAAGTAAATATTTTAAAGAAAAAGTTTAAGCGCAATTATTGAAGTTTAAAATCATTAATAAATAATAATATTGTCAACACATTGATATTTTTTATCTGCTTTTGTAGTGATATCATAAAAGAAGTGTTAAATAAATTCCCACACGTGGTCTGATTGTACAGGATATTTTAAATTAAGCGCAAAAAAACTTTTGAAACAAATATCTATAGCTTTTAGCGCTGTTTCTACTTTATATGTATATTTGTTTATTATTACATACGATGCAGCTACTACCAATTCATTCTGAGGATCTGAACAAAGCAAAGCCACATATGGCTGAACAGTTAACCCAAATGAAGTAGCCTTAGTTGTTTTGATATTAATAATTTCTTTTAATTGAGCAACATTCTGCAAAAATAAAGTACTTATGTTAAGTTCAATGATCAACATATTATTCTTATAATAACATTACTTTTAGAACAACGATGAAGCCTTCTGAAATTTCTTCATTTGAAGGTCTCCAACTTTCTTTTTTTCTTTTTCGTGTTCCACCAACATTAGACGATATGTTCACAGTTAAGGATGGGAATATCCTTGGGATTAAAATCAACGCAGCAGTAATACGATCTAATATGTACATATAAAATAACAATTTATAATACTATATACATAAATAAACATTGTAATAATATCAATTCTTCTATTTGCCTGGCGAATTAGATGTTTGTAGATCAGCTAATACCAAATAGTTTGGATCTTTTATTAGTTTAGGCTTAAACTTTTTGATATAATTTGGTAGAATGCCGATCAAACTAGGAAATTTATCATAAAAGATAACTTCTTTTTGGGGATACATTTCATTAAAATCCTTTTCAATCTAGAATATACATTATTATTGTATCATTATAATAGGCATTATAACCCACTAATTAATACCTATTATTTCTAAATATAAATCAAAAAATGATGTAAATAATTTTAAAATTACCTACAATAAGTTTTTATAGTAAGTAAATTATGCCAATGTGCATATATTTTTATTCTAAATAAGAATATGTACACAATATACATGAAAGCTATCATGTATTAATTTTCTTACAAATTGCAGCTTTTAATTTACCCAAATAATGTTATACATGAATATTTTTAAGATTGATTGTATTAAGTCTTACTAACCAACTGATAACCTTGACCATCTCTAATAGATGGAAATTCTTTAAAATAATAAAGTTCTTCTTTGCAAGCCATCATTTCTTTGTATCTATAGTTCCTAGTAATGTTCCATTTCTCAATGACAATATTCATGGGTTCGTGATTATTTTTTAACCAGAGTATATCATTCTCAATAGCTCCTAAATGTTATGTTAAAATTAAAAATTATTTTATAGGTACAGATATAAATAATATAATAATATACGAACCTTCATCAACTATTATATCAGTAATATTTATGATACTCTCACTCTTTTAAGATGTTATTATTTAATTTTCGAATATCTTTTCGAACATTAGAATAACGATCCCACAACTTTCCTCTATTTGGTCTAATAAATCCATTCTCTTTTTTGTAGGGTACAAAGTAAGTATGTGTTGACTCATTTGGAAAAAGTTGAACAATACTTTGAGCAAGTTGCTGTATTGTACATATAGATAATTTTTCATTAGGATTCTTGTGAACATGGTAGTCTATAATTATTCGTACAAGCTTGTTTCTCATATTAAAAGTAAAAAAATTATTTGATAACTTTCATATATATGTTTCCCTTCATGAGAAGAGATCAGAATTTGTTTAAGTTCTTGTGTCATAGGATGGAGAAAAGTTTGCTAAAAAGTATGAACATTCGATTAGAATTTATGAAAATAAATTTTTTTTCTAACCTATGATCTTGAAAATTAACAACTCAAAAATAATCATACCTCTACATTGGTTACCTCTACATTGGCTACCTTCACTTTGTCAGAATAACTAATTTGAATATCCTTGTTGTTATCGTTAATCAATTCTACTGAAGTATTAATCATGTTTACTTCGGTTATATTAAAATCCAAATGCTCAGTCTTAGATTCATTACTAAATCCCATTACATTTATTATAACATCCTATTAAAATGAATATAAATGTTATAGTTTTATAATATTCA
The DNA here is from genome assembly GCA_020882235.1 of Schizaphis graminum. Taxonomy (NCBI): domain Eukaryota; kingdom Metazoa; phylum Arthropoda; class Insecta; order Hemiptera; family Aphididae; genus Schizaphis; species Schizaphis graminum. The sequence goes on along the minus strand of CM037032.1, from coordinate 108,411,589 downwards.
AATAATATTTGATTTAAATAAGTACCTCAATTTGCATATTTTGCTTTAAGATATTAAGTTGGTTAGTAAACTTTGCACGTACTCCAACTTTCGGTATTATTTCCTTAATCATAGATTCTGATAGTGTCATCAATGAGCATTTGTCAATTTCCTGTTCTAATTTTAAAGTATCAAAATATTGGTTATGGAATTTATTTTGAATTTGAAAATAGGTTAATAATTATTTTTCAATTATCTGTCAAGAGTAATTGGTATAGAGGAGTATGAGACATAAATGAAAAAAAAAATATCAAAATATGGAAAATACTTGAAATAATGCTAAAACTAAATATTGAATTTAAAATTTTGTTGGTAGAAGTTAGTTAACAGATTACCGAAATTATGACTAACAATATAAGTATTAAGTACATCAAATAAATTCTGTAGGTAGACATTATTACTTCTCACTTTTCCAATATACCTACTTGTGTTAAATATAGGTACCTTAGTACAATTTCATAATTAATTTATAATTTCATATTATGTATGTACTAAGAATAACTTGAATTAAATTAGTATTATACCTACTAATTTTTTTGGTTTCTAGCAGTCATAATTATAAAATGGATGGCCCTGAAAATTATACTACACATCTATGTACTCAATGGTCAATATCAGTGTTGGATAGTAATGTTACACAAATCACAACTAATTTTTATTTTTTATTTTAAAAGTAATTTTTATGGAGTAATGTGTTATTTTCCTAGTTATTAAAATGAGTTTTGATTTTATGAATGTAGAATATAGGTATAAGAAAAACTAGAATAAGGTTTTTGAGAAAAAATGAATTAGGTACCTAAATTTATTTATGGTTTCCAAAGTTTTAGATAACAATCAACAATATTATTAAAGTTCTGAAAAATTAATACATGTATATTTGTTGTTAATGTATAACATACAGTGCTCGACTTGGGGGGGGGGGGTTAACAGAGTCCCTTTAATTTTGCTAAGTCAAGCACTGATAACATAATACCATCCTACATAATCAATGTTATACCTATAATGCTATAAATTTATATAAAAGTTCCTATACCTACTACTTATTAGCTGTTATGGACTTGAAGGTAACATTGTTTATAAGCTTGTAAAGTCCTTAAATTTTAAAAGAAAATGTAATGTTATGAGATAAAAGTATTTTCTGGTAATGCCAACAGTGCTTGATTTGGAAAAAAATTAGAAGGGGGACTCATCGGATGTTTGATGAACGAGCGTTCCACATAAAATTAACCGTCACATTACCGTGGGGGCAAATAGAAGGTGTACGCTAAAATAAAATTAAAAAAGAAGGGGGACTCCGCCCCCCCCCAAATCAAGCACTGAATTCCAATATAATTAAAATTAAAATATTTAATGTAAGGTTTAATGTAACGAGGGAGAAGGGACATAATTTTATTACTTTTCAATTATCATTTTACCCAACACTAGTCAACACATTAATACTTAAATAGTTAAGGTACCTTCAAAAACATCAATCAATGAATGCAGATCCCATTCTTTCAATTTTGACACTGTATATTCATCCATTGTATTTGTCTAATCTAGGAAAATTATAGTTAGTTGAACTAAATTAATAGATAATATTAGGTGGTACCTATGTAGAAAATGTAGAGGCAAGTATATAAATACCAATATTATTATGAATTAATAAAATATGTATATTCTAGAAAAAAAACATGATTTTATAATAGATATGGACAGTGGACACTTAGTAATTTAAAAGTAAATGTGGCAGGTAATAGCAAGAATAAAAATATTTTATTGATTGTAATCGGTACCATAAGTGAAATATGGTAATATATAATATAATATAATATAATATTATATTATATAATATATGTAAAATATTAAATATAGGTACTTACCGAACTCCGATTTAAAATTCAGAGAAAATAGGAATTAGGAATGACGGAAACGTCGGAAACACGACAATCGACAGCACAACACAATATGAGAATCCCGTATTTGGCGTATTTTGTGTCTCACCAGTCACACACACACACACACACACACACACATGCGGCCAGCGAATAGCGATACGTATTACGCAACTAAGATAATTTATCATAAAGAATTAATGGGAAATCCCATTATTTTTAATCCAACTTAATAATATTACCTATTTATACAGCTGAATTAACCCATGGTGGATAGTTAAGACAATATTTTGCTATAGATAATAGTTGTATTAACCAAACTGAATAGTTAAATTTATACATAACTGTAACATTTAGTTATTTTTACTAGCATTATTCAACTATTCGTAACTAGTACACACAGCTATTCATTGTAGTGATAACAACGAAACCACTAGTTATGGTAGTCACATATTAGTTAATTTAACTACAAAATATTTAACTGTTTACTATTACTGAATTATTTTTTTCCGTGTAATAAATAATTTTCGATTTTTGTTATTTTTAAAAAATTACCAAACGTAAGATCTTGAAACTTTTACTTAAATGTTTGAATTTGTTTCAAAATAGAATATATGACAATATTTAAATATAATATATCCTAGACTGACAAATCATCTTCGTTCAGAATCGTTTTTCGTATACAATGATACCTATCATTGCATTCAAATTTAACCTTCCCTAGTCCGAGGTCCATCCCACCCCCTAATGTACAGCAGAGCGATACTCACTTACCCGCTTTTTTTTTTTGTTTTTGTGTCTGTGTACAGCATATTTAGTCGAAATAATGTTTTAATTTCAAACTTTGGGGGTGGTTTCCGATGTAAAATTGGATATCCTTGGTGCATTATAGAGATGAAAAGTAAACATTTTCCAACAGTTTTCAAAAAAATCGAATTTGATTTTTTTTTCTTAATATAAATTAAAGCAAATAAAGAGAAAAATGTTTCAGGTGCATTTTTGAAATTAAATACATAATATTATATAAAATGTATTTAACATTTAAATCGTTTCATTATTTTTTTGTTCAATTGATAACTTTTAACTTTGATATTATACTATATTATTCATAAGCATTTAAATGTTGTGAACTCTATTCAAATTTAAACAAAATAGTTTTTATCAAATAAGTATTATTATTGTTGATAATATTATGCTCAAAGGACTTTTTCTCTTTTTTATAATCAATAATAAAAATAACCTACATTTATAAAATTTGTCTTGTTGACTTAGTACGATTGACTTACAGTAATTAAATCCAGTCTTAAATTTGTGAATGGTTTACGGATAAAAGTATAAGACCTTATTATAAGTGATAATTTGCAATGAGTAAGCACTAAGCATTGTAGATTTTCGGTATGAAAACTTAATTTGGTAGGTATCATGTTTTATTAAGTATTATTTTTTCCTTCTTCTTTCTGTTTTTGGCTGTTAAAATTATTATTATATCTTTCTTTGTTAAAGGGTTTGTCCCGTAAACATTTTTAAATAAATAAATACCACTTTCTAACAAAAAAAAAAGAGAAAATTCATAGTAACTTTTTACATTTAAAAATAGTTTACAAATTAATTTTTAAATACAAATAAATACTTATTTTGTAATTATTATTTTAGAAATTATTTGTACTTTGTAGTATATTAAAATTGTTCGTATTGTAGTTGTATTCCAAAGTAAGTATTTGATATTCTACGTATCGATGGAAACAGTTGGCAATAATTAGTACAAACATTGAAATGACTTACTTTTGTTTACGTTTTGAAAAATTATCTATTAAAAAAATAATAATAATTAAACAGTTAAAAGTTAAACAGTACCGGTTTAGACGTCATAAAAAGGAATTCCAGTGATTTTAATTAAAAAATAACAAAGGTTTAGATAAAAAAAAAAAAAGAAAAAAAGTTTAACAATAACTCGAGCCTATACCTTTTGCTTTTTTCGATATTTTCCCTAGCTGTACACCGACGTCGGTTTGTTGTTGGCTTTTTAAGGTTCTTCAACGAAATTAAATTAACCGATTTTATAGCATTAGAAAGGATTCAGTCGTAACGATTACATTAAAAATCGATTATTATTGTCGATGATCTGAACAAAAAAGAAAATTACCTACTGTTTTACTAATGAATATGGTGTGTGCAAGAGCAGGTATCTTTTACTTTTGGCTATTTTCTCAAATTACTGTTTGATGTATAATATGAATATTTTCATTTATTATTATCTATGTAATTGATGTATAGTCAGTGGCGCAACCAGGGGGGGGTTAAGGGGTTGTAACCCCCTCCGAAATTTCTCCGAAGCCTTGTATAATAACCTATATAAAATATAATCTTATGTATACCTATATATTGTAATAATGTAATCCTCCATCTCCCCCCCCCCCCCCCCGAAATTTTTTTCTAGTTGCGCCACTGTGTATAGTACAATATTAATATACAATAACTATATATAATATACATATATTATGTTATTTGATTTTATAAAATGCTATTCCAAAAACATATTTTATTTTATTATTTACGACTACATCTAAAAATGTTATAGTAAACTTGAGTTCTCTCGAGTATTTATTATTGAGTTACATAATGCATAATATGCGTATGTAATTTAATTACAAGGCGTATTGTAATATATTATCATTCATTCATACTATAAAAAAAAAAACAGTTTTTATAACATTTTTCTAGCTAGATAATTAAAATAGGACATAAATATATTTTATAATGTATAGTAGCCCATTACAATATATGTCACATACATGGAAATTCTTGTAAAATATGTGGTTGCATTCTAAGATTTTTTCGCATAAATTATGTGGTATATTTTATTAATGTCTTTTAGAAAATAAAATTTAACATATTTTTTATTTTATTAAAAGTTCATGTAATTTTTATATTTTTTGGGTTGATAAAAAAAAGAATAAGTTTACATTGTTCTATTGTAGATTTATGAGTATTATTAATTTCTAGTGTATTCATCAGAGAATATCTGCACCTTATCTCATAGTAAATATATGATTTATAATTCTAAAAAAATAAACTTGATTTAAGTGAGTACCTCATCTATTATATCCATAATGTTTTATTTTATGTTTTACATTTTACAACACTATTAAATTATGTGTTTAAATACTCAGGTACCTACTAACTATAAATAACCAAAAATAATTAGAGGATCGTTAGTTGAATATAAAATATAAAATTTAATCTATTAAAAGGAGGAATAGTAAAATTTAAGAGAGAGGGTATTGACAAAACTAAGCCTCGTTATTTGTTTTTATGTTAAATTAGGTGGAGAATTTTAAAAGTCACATATTACCATAGGCGCAAATAGGGTGGGGCTTGGAGGGCTAAGCCCCCCCTGATTCCATCTAAGCCCCCCCAATATTTACTCTAATATTAAAATTTAATGTCCCTATTAATAATAAAATGTTGTTTTCGATTACTAACTATAACTGTAAAAGTGTAGAATATGGTCAATATAATTTTTTTTTTTTACATTTTAATTATAGATTAATTGATTTATGAAACATTGTCATTGAGAACATAAATATCGTGTGCTTTAAAAAGTAATAATTTTATACTCGTAGCTAATAAAAAAAAAAATAGTAATATTTTTATTTGGTGTGACGTGTGAAAGGGGGGGGATTTTTATTGAATATATTAAAGGGCTTGAGCCCCCGCCAATGTAATTCCCTATTTGCGCCTATGCATATTACATTCCTTAACTGCCATCACCAGTAAATAGTGTACAACGTGCAAAAAAAAAAATTAAAATGATATTTTTATATATAATATACATGTATGACTCATGGTTCTGTACAAATCATTATTGACAAACTAAACAAAAAGTTAAACATAAATAAACATATTATACCTATTTTAACTTTTCCGTACATTTTAGAAACACATTCAGTTTACTGATTAGTACCTATGGCTATATTTATTATATTCTTGGATATCTTAAATGGTGTTAATAGATTTAACATATTTTCATCAGACACTTATAACACCTAAAATACCGTGAAACGCAATTTAAATAACAATAGTTATAACAATAGTTAGTTAATAATGCAAAAACATAAAAAACAAGAACCGAGTATAAAAAAAAAAATATTAACCGCATATTAGATGGACCTCGACGGAGACAACACATGCAGGTTCTTAAAACGTTATGGATTGATAATTTTAACCACATACCTATAAATAAAAATAAAATAATACATATATTTATTAAAACGTAACCATTTAATATTATATTATTAGTCATTCATTATTATGTATACGTATTAATAACTGATATCAAATTGTATTAATATTATAGCGTAGTCAGAAACAATTCAGTTACAAACAAACTAACTAAAAATTACAAAGTTTTAGAAGAAGAAGACAAGTTTTAAAAAACCTTACAGCGTCTGCCCCCTTTGTTCCTCACCCTTGAAGATATCTCCTTGAACGCGTGAATATATATTTATACACACATTAGTTGATTATATTCGCTGTGTCAACTATACATCACACGGCACTGTGATTGTGTTTCGAATACTGTCAAATAGCGACTGTCTTGAGGTATATTTTTCGGGGCCTTCCAGAGAGCAACATATTATTATGATATTCAAAAGAGCACGCCATTTTCAAATATGCTTATTTTGCCAGTTAATATAGTCTATTGCGAGCTTCGAGATCGTTTCTTCTTCCAGTGTAACTACAAAGGCCGTTTCTATCGTTTGATTTTTTTATTTAGGGTTTAGATGTGATTACTTGAATCATTCGTTACACCAGTTTTGGCGGTATTATATGCGCTGCGCGCTATTGTGTAAACTTGATGTTTGACTGTTGCGGTTCTATTGAATAAGTCACAGGCCACGGAGGTGACCATTATATCACGTCTGATAAATGTTTTTGTGTTTGTAAATGTGTGTCACTATCCAGAGGTCGAGATCCTACGTTAAGCGATGATGTTATGTTTTTATTGAAATGAAACATTCAATAAGCCTAAATTATAATCATTACCGCAGTATTGTATTATACTAGTAGTTTAATATTATTGTTTTTTGTTTCAGAATGTGCGAAGAAATATGGTAGTTTTGCCATTTTTATTATTTTTGCAAATTGCAATAACTGCAGATGTCAAGGTAAATTACGATATTTGTTTAGTATACCTATAATATATATTTATATGTAGTTTAATCTAGTGGTATGAAACAACTGTAATAATTAAAATATGTATAAAACGAATTCTCTTGCTGTGTTAATCTCGGGTAAATCTATGCTTAGCCCATTTTGTCTAAACGCCTTTTAAAAGGCCCGGTATTAGAGGCTTAACCTTGTATTAAATTTTTAAGATTTTCTGGCCAGCCAAAAAATTTTTATCGTTATTTTAAAAAAAAATACTAAAAAAAATTAAAAATTTCAATTGTCTATAAATATATCAAAAAAAGTCAAAATTCTTTGAAAAATTAACTGTGTATGGAGAACGCTAATATGAACATTTGATGAAAATTTCAAGTGTTTACATCGATTAGTTTTTGAGTTATAACAAAATAAAAAATTCGATTTAGACTAAATTTAGCGTAAAAAATCCCGTTTTTCCGTCATTTTTTTAGGGTTTTTTCCGACTCATTTAAAAAATATTGAAAATTTTTGACTTTTGACCCCCCAAAGTACCAACTAGATTCGATTTTCTTTTCAAAGAGTGGCTGAAGTCCTGCAAAATCGAAGCATTTTTACTGCTCCAAATGTTGTCGTCAGACACAAAAAAAAAAAAATAAATAAAATAAAAAAAAAAAAAAAAACACACATCATTGTAAAATCAATACATTCATCACTTCGTTCAGAATCTAAAATTATACTAAAATGTTAAAAAGTTTTGGTTTTGTTTAAAAAAAAGTTAAATTGCAGATAACTGGCATAACTTAAAAAATAAAAAGGTTAAACAGCCTCTTTAAAGGGTATTTTTCTTCATCATTTTAGGTATACTTTCGTATAATATGGGCCGATTACTCCCCCTCCCCCGGAACACATTGTATTTTATAACATAAATAAAAAATAAAAATAAAACGATTTTTGATAAATTTAAACTGATATAATATTATACCCTACAATAATGCAGTACACTAAAATAGAGATGCTAATTAAGGACATTATCTATATTTTTAGATTCTGAGGGGAGCACTTAGCTAGTGTATTGATTTTTTTTTGGTGTATGTGTATGTAGGTATCTAGTATCTACTTATTACTTATAGTGTATATAATAAGATGTCGATAAAATGGTTCGATTTCCAAGTTTGGACTGTTTGGAGGTGAGTGAATACAAAATTGTATTTAGTTTATACGATAAAGATGTAAATATTAAAAATTCTCAATATTTTTAAAATAATCGAGAAAAATAAACAAAAAATTAAAGAAAAACAATAACTTTTGAGACAATTATAACTTATAACCACGATTATAGAATATAATACCATTGATTATAATCGTGGTTATAACTTATAGGTACCTAATTCAAAAACGAATAATCGCAGAAGTTTGAAATGTTTATCTAATTTTATTTTATGTGCAGTTAAGAGAAAAAATACTACCGGAGTAAAATTAATTTCTTTATAACCATTTAATCTTTTATCTATGCATTTAAAGTTCAAAATTTTACATTTTACTACATCGAATGTTCACCAGCTTGCAGCTGTATAATAACTATTTTTATCAAATTATTTTTGTTTTTTTTTTTTTGTGTAATAGTCGGTATTTCTGGTATTTTAGTTTCTTATCAACTTGGCCACACTGTTAAGATTCTACAATGTTCCATATTTTGATTTAATTCTTTCATTGAACTATCTATCACTATATAACATAAGTTCTAAGGGCTGTTTTACTGCAGCTGTATTATACAGTATAGTTATTACTAGGGCCCGGATTTATATGCTCTAAAAACCTAAGAAATATGCACTATAAAATATGCATTTATGCTCTTATTTTATAGAAATATACCCTATAAAATAAAAAATATGCAAAAAATCGATTAAAATTTATTTTTTATTTTTATTATTTTTATATTATGTTTAAATAAATTATACTATATTTACAAACACGACGAAACAAACACGATTAATGTATGATTTACTAAAATTTACTCAATAACAGATTACTACTTGTCCCGATATGTCTCAGATAAAATAAGAAAACGACTTCGTCAAATTACATGGATTATAAATATAACTATAAATACGTTATTTTAATAAAAATAACCAAAATATTACATATTATGCATTTAAAAACCGTATATATGCAAAAAAAAATCGTAAAATACAGAAATATGCAGTACATGTCAAAAAATGATAAAATATGCGAAAATATGCAAAATAAAATTTTATATTTCGGACCTATTGATTACAAATCAAACTTGTAGCTTACCTAGCTATTTTTTGGACTATTCATAAAAAACATGCAAATGCATATAAATCCGGGCCCTAGTTATTACACTATACTAACTCTACTGCCTGTACTGCCTGTAGTCCTGTACTCTTGTTTCACGGGTTTCTCCATCGTTATTCGTTTTCATTATTCTGTGCAGAACACCTACAGAAATTACATTTACTAGATAATTACTATTTGATTTAGTATTTTCAGTTATATTCATTAATTTATTAAATTTTTACTCATAGTAAGGATTTTACCATAATTTTAATAATTTTATAAATTATTTATTGTATGAACGATTCATCAAACTTGTTAGATTTTAGTATTCAATATTATTTAAGTAAATTATTAATAAACAATTGTATTTTTATAATTTTGTAGATGGCTAAATGGAGCGAAGGAGATCCACAATGGATTGTTGAAGAACGTCCGGACGCCACTAACGTTAAAAACTCGCATTGGTAATTTGTTAAATTATTTTCATGCATTCTGTTGAAATAAACAATGGTTATGTTTAAAATATATATATATCATAATTTATTTGTAAAATTTGTTGTATTTTTTTTAATATTTAATATTTCATTTTCAATTGGTTATTGCTTTTATTAGATTTTTTATGGATTATTAAATGATCAAAAAGGTTAACTCTATTTTGACCAAAACATATTGCTTTTTTCAATTAATTATTATTTTGATTTAATATGTTAATGTATTATACTATTTATAACTAAGGTTTGTTTATTTTTATTTTTTTTAGGACAGTAAAAAATGCATACCAATGGTCTAAGGACAAACTTAATGCCTTATTAGTTGGTATGATAATATTAGAAAACGATGTAGCTAAGTGTGAGATTGCAAAGATCGAAAGTTGTGAAGGAGAAGCTGTTGCAAATAACATAAAGGGCAAGCTCATATTCTTTTATGAATGGAATTTAACTTTAAATTGGAAAGGACATTTAATTGGTACTACAAAGGAGATAGAGGGCACAATAAACATATCAAATTTTAGTGATGAAAATATTGTAGCTGAAATTAAGGTATTAATGCTAATTTTTTTGTAACTCTTGTGTTGATTATTGTCATGTTTGTAATTTTAATAGTATGTTGTATCAACTTAGTTATAAATTAATTACTTTGTTAACAGATAAATATTTCATTAAAAGAACTGTCATACGAAGCAAAAATAGTTAAACATTTTCTTTATAACCAAGGGCGTAAAAAAATCCGGGATCAGCTAGAAAAATATATAAAGGATCTTAAAGAAGGTATAAATTTAGAAGTAAATAATAAAGATTTCCAAAAAATTATAATTAGTTACCTATTACACATTTATTTTTGTACTTTTATAATTTAGTAAGAGGTTTGAGATATTGACAATTCCCAATTTAATTATATTTATTTTATAATTTAAAATTTGATCCAGTTCTAAACATTGAGATTTTAGGTTTTTTTTGTATTTATCATTTACAGAGTAATTCTTCATTAAATTTTCCCAAACTTGGTGAGCACCTTATATGTTTTATAATTAATAGTTGGATGGTTATTTAATAGAATACACATATTCTAGTCTCTATTTTTAGGCATTTTATCCTATATCATTATGCCCGCCCTCCCGCATTGTATCTCTTATATACAGTAGAACCTCGATTAACTGTCAGTCTCGGGACTAGAGCTTTAACGGATAATCAAAAAGACGGTTAAGCGAGCAACATTTTTTTTAAATATATATACATACATATTATTTATTATTTTTTAGTAATCATGATATACTTAAAATATTTGCACACAAAGAGACTAAAAACATGAATGGTCAAGCGAACTTGTAATATATAACTAACTGACTTCAAAAACAAAATGCAATCACCATCGCAATTAACTCTTTTTATCTCATTCATAAACAGGGGGCGGGTAATCGAGGTTCTACTGTATTATGTTTTATATCTATCCCAATAATGTTAAACAGACAAAAAGACAATGTGAAAAAAAATGTTTATTTTACTAATATTATTAATAATAAAGTTATCTAAGAGTTTAATTATTGTGTTTTTATTAATTATATTTTTGATTTATTGAATTGGACCAATTATGGTTAGATGTTCATAATATTTATAGTATATTGAGGAATTATTAGAAATAAAGTCGGATAAATAAGATTAGTAATTTAGGGTTATTTTAGTCTTATTTTGAAGACTGTTTTTAAAGGTAAAACTGAAACCTTTATTTTACATATAATAAAATAAATGTTAGGGAAAATAAATTGAAAAAAAGAAATGATTTTTGTAATATCTACATCATGTATTCCAAAAACTAATTTCACCACTCTAACTGACTATGCAAATGATACCACTATTTTAATATCAAACAGAAATCCAATGCTATGTGTAGCTCATGCTATGCAATGTCACATAAATCAAATCTCAAACTGGTTCATAGATGGAAAATAAAATAAACGTAAGCAAGTTGGTCGAAATAAATTTTACTTTTAACAAAAACAAAATTGCTCTCATCTAACACTCAACAATATATCTGTATAAAATAAAAAAAGAAACATAATACTTAGGCTTGATAAAAGGTCTACATTAGAACCATCACATAAAAAACAAGAAAAACAATATAATACATTTCTAAATCTCCTACCACTACTGTCTTTTAGAATTAAGATTTGAGGTAAAGCAAAACCCTCTAATTTAAGACCTGCACAAGCTTTTCAGTATATATGTCTTAGACAACATAGTATGTAGATACAATGTCCCTTTAAAATATTATGAATTAAGATAATTATTAGAATAAAAAATTGTTTTTTTTTTTTGTCAAAATATATAATTTTATACCAATTGTTCACTTTTGATAATTTATAAATGTGTAGTACATCTCTTAAATTGCTAATGAATAATAACAAATTATTTTATTTTAGAATTTTCAAAAGGCATGATTTTGCCAAAAAAAGATGTTGAAAGTTCTTCTAAACCAAAAACTTTCAAAAATCTTCACAATTCTGAAAATGTAAGAAACTTACTTATTTATTGTATGAACGATTCATCAAACTTGTTAGATTTTAGTATTCAATATTATTTAAGGAAATTATTAATAAACAATTGTATTTTTATAATTTTGTAGATGGCTAAATGGAGCGAAGGAGATCCACGATGGATTGTTGAAGAACGTCCGGACGCCACTAACGTTAAAAACTCGCATTGGTAATTTGTTAAATTATTTTCATGCATTCTGTTGAAATAAACAATGGTTATGTTTAAAATATATATATATCATAATTTATTTGTAAAATTTGTTGTATTTTTTTTAATATTTAATATTTCATTTTCAATTGGTTATTGCTTTTATTAGATTTTTTATGGATTATTAAATGATCAAAAAGGTTAACTCTATTTTGACCAAAACATATTGCTTTTTTCAATTAATTATTATTTTGATTTAATATGTTAATGTATTATACTATTTATAACTAAGGTTTGTTTATTTTTATTTTTTTTAGGACAGTAAAAAATGCATACCAATGGTCTAAGGACAAACTTAATGCCTTATTAGTTGGTATGATAATATTAGAAAACGATGTAGCTAAGTGTGAGATTGCAAAGATCGAAAGTTGTGAAGGAGAAGCTGTTGCAAATAACATAAAGGGCAAGCTCATATTCTTTTATGAATGGAATTTAACTTTAAATTGGAAAGGACATTTAATTGGTACTACAAAGGAGATAGAGGGCACAATAAACATATCAAATTTTAGTGATGAAAATATTGTAGCTGAAATTAAGGTATTAATGCTAATTTTTTTGTAACTCTTGTGTTGATTATTGTCATGTTTGTAATTTTAATAGTATGTTGTATCAACTTAGTTATAAATTAATTACTTTGTTAACAGATAAATATTTCATTAAAAGAACTGTCATACGAAGCAAAAATAGTTAAACATTTTCTTTATAACCAAGGGCGTAAAAAAATCCGGGATCAGCTAGAAAAATATATAAAGGATCTTAAAGAAGGTATAAATTTAGAAGTAAATAATAAAGATTTCCAAAAAATTATAATTAGTTACCTATTACACATTTATTTTTGTACTTTTATAATTTAGTAAGAGGTTTGAGATATTGACAATTCCCAATTTAATTATATTTATTTTATAATTTAAAATTTGATCCAGTTCTAAACATTGAGATTTTAGGTTTTTTTTGTATTTATCATTTACAGAGTAATTCTTCATTAAATTTTCCCAAACTTGGTGAGCACCTTATATGTTTTATAATTAATAGTTGGATGGTTATTTAATAGAATACACATATTCTAGTCTCTATTTTTAGGCATTTTATCCTATATCATTATGCCCGCCCTCCCGCATTGTATCTCTTATATACAGTAGAACCTCGATTAACTGTCAGTCTCGGGACTAGAGCTTTAACGGATAATCAAAAAGACGGTTAAGCGAGCAACATTTTTTTTAAATATATATACATACATATTATTTATTATTTTTTAGTAATCATGATATACTTAAAATATTTGCACACAAAGAGACTAAAAACATGAATGGTCAAGCGAACTTGTAATATATAACTAACTGACTTCAAAAACAAAATGCAATCACCATCGCAATTAACTCTTTTTATCTCATTCATAAACAGGGGGCGGGTAATCGAGGTTCTACTGTATTATGTTTTATATCTATCCCAATAATGTTAAACAGACAAAAAGACAATGTGAAAAAAAATGTTTATTTTACTAATATTATTAATAATAAAGTTATCTAAGAGTTTAATTATTGTGTTTTTATTAATTATATTTTTGATTTATTGAATTGGACCAATTATGGTTAGATGTTCATAATATTTATAGTATATTGAGGAATTATTAGAAATAAAGTCGGATAAATAAGATTAGTAATTTAGGGTTATTTTAGTCTTATTTTGAAGACTGTTTTTAAAGGTAAAACTTAAACCTTTATTTTACATATAATAAAATAAATGTTAGGGAAAATAAATTGAAAAAAAGAAATGATTTTTGTAATATCTACATCATGTATTCCAAAAACTAATTTCACCACTCTAACTGACTATGCAAATGATACCACTATTTTAATATCAAACAGAAATCCAATGCTATGTGTAGCTCATGCTATGCAATGTCACATAAATCAAATCTCAAACTGGTTCATAGATGAAAATAAAATAAACGTAAGCAAGTTGGTCGAAATAAATTTTACTTTTAACAAAAACAAAATTGCTCTCATCTAACACTCAACAATATATCTGTATAAAATAAAAAAAGAAACATAATACTTAGGCTTGATAAAAGGTCTACATTAGAACCATCACATAAAAAACAAGAAAAACAATATAATACATTTCTAAATCTCCTACCACTACTGTCTTTTAGAATTAAGATTTGAGGTAAAGCAAAACCCTCTAATTTAAGACCTGCACAAGCTTTTCAGTATATATGTCTTAGACAACATAGTATGTAGATACAATGTCCCTTTAAAATATTATGAATTAAGATAATTATTAGAATAAAAAATTGTTTTTTTTTTTTGTCAAAATATATAATTTTATACCAATTGTTCACTTTTGATAATTTATAAATGTGTAGTACATCTCTTAAATTGCTAATGAATAATAACAAATTATTTTATTTTAGAATTTTCAAAAGGCATGATTTTGCCAAAAAAAGATGTTGAAAGTTCTTCTAAACCAAAAACTTTCAAAAATCTTCACAATTCTGAAAATGTAAGAAACTTACTTATTTATTGTATGAACGATTCATCAAACTTGTTAGATTTTAGTATTCAATATTATTTAAGTAAATTATTAATAAACAATTGTATTTTTATAATTTTGTAGATGGCTAAATGGAGCGAAGGAGATCCACGATGGATTGTTGAAGAACGTCCGGACGCCACTAACGTTAAAAACTCGCATTGGTAATTTGTTAAATTATTTTCATGCATTCTGTTGAAATAAACAATGTTAATGTTTAAAATATATTTATATCATAATTTATTTGTAAAATTTGTTGTATTTTTTTTAATATTTAATATTTCATTTTCAATTGGTTATTGCTTTTATTAGATTTTTTTATGGATTATTAAATGATCAAAAAGGTTAACTCTATTTTGACCAAAATATATTGCTTTTTCAATTAATTATTATTTTGATTTAATATGTTAATGTATTATACTATTTATAACTAAGGTTTGTAACACAAGAGTTACAAAAAAATTAGCATTAATACCTTAATTTCAGCTACAATATTTTCATCACTAAAATTTGATATGTTTATTGTGCCCTCTATCTCCTTTGTAGTACCAATTAAATGTCCTTTCCAATTTAAAGTTAAATTCCATTCATAAAAGAATATGAGCTTGCCCTTTATGTTATTTGCAACAGCTTCTCCTTCACAACTTTCGATCTTTGCAATCTCACACTTAGCTACATCGTTTTCTAATATTATCATACCAACTAATAAGGCATTAAGTTTGTCCTTAGACCATTGGTATGCATTTTTTACTGTCCTAAAAAAAATAAAAATAAACAAACCTTAGTTATAAATAGTATAATACATTAACATATTAAATCAAAATAATAATTAATTGAAAAAAGCAATATGTTTTGGTCAAAATAGAGTTAACCTTTTTGATCATTTAATAATCCATAAAAAATCTAATAAAAGCAATAACCAATTGAAAATGAAATATTAAATATTAAAAAAAATACAACAAATTTTACAAATAAATTATGATATATATATATTTTAAACATTAACATTGTTTATTTCAACAGAATGCATGAAAATAATTTAACAAATTACCAATGCGAGTATAATATAATAGTGTACTTGTGTCACTGTATTACTGTGTCGAATAATACCCTAGTCTTTATTTAAAATGAACTATTTAGTAAAAATAACTGAAATTATAAATCAATATACTGAGTATGTTTAGTAACTTTTGGTATCTATTCTAAATGGATCTTAATAATACATTCCATTTTAGTTAAGATCGATATTTTGGTCATTATCGAATATTTTTTGTATAAACCTGTGATTGAAAAAATAAGAAAATAATATTTAAAAATTAATTATACACCTATTATAAATGTATGTGTATTTTGATCTATGTATAATACAATCATTAAAATTATAATAAAAATAATTTAATTGTATATCAAATTGTTTTTGTTTATTTATTTTTATTTATAACATCGGAATCTAAACCATTAGTTTAAATTATATACTTATATTATATTAACTACATAATCAGTGTAGGTTTAATTTACATTAAGTTATATAGGTAGTTCAGCTTTCTTTAGATAATTAATGATATTAATATTTAATTAAAAGTCGGATTGTAGTGCTTCTTCTAATAATTGTTGTGGTATATAGTGTTTATTTCTTGAGTCTTCGATATTTTGGCATTAAGTCAAGATGTGTTTGACGGTACAATACACTCCACATGATTCGCATGTGGGTTGGTCGTTTTGGCCACGAGGTAGTTGTGCGTTATAAATGTGCGCCCTATTCGAAGGCGATTTATAATGGTTACGTCTTACGTCTTTTCGTTCTAGAGATAAATGGATGTGGTTTTTTTTTATTGAATTTGGTTTTGTGTTTTGTTTTTGCCATTTGACGTAGAAAACGTGTTGTATTTGTTATATGTCGGTTGGATTTTTTGATCTGGATGCCTATGAAGCTACTAAGTGAATCATTGAGTATTAAATAATTATTATGTGTTATTTATTTATTTTTTATTATTTAGGTATTTATAAATTATAGTCAAATAAAAACTATATTTTATAATGTTTGTTTATTTAAAATATTAAAAGTGGTTCGATAATAATTACATAATAACTTAAAATTATCCAAAACCTGTTAAATATTGTATAATTATTTTAAATTGAAAAAATAATTAGTTTCATCGAAATATGCAAATTTAAAATGTGTTAAATAATAAATACATAGTCATTTTACATACACTAAAATACGTAGTTAAAACGAAGGTATATCAAGTTAATTCATTGCTCGTCAACGAATTGCCGTTAGTTCACGTGTGACATCAATTCATCGTGTAATTAATCAAACATGATGCAATTTTAGGTAAAAATAAACAAGCAAAATTTAGTCTACTTTAACACTATATGATAAGTTGAAGTGATTAATCTTTGGCAATAATGAAACTGCTGACGAAGTTTAAATCTGATTAATCGAACAACCCTATAATAATAATTAAACGAATATTTTATTCGATTTTTTTTTCACACATTTAACGTTATTTAATGAATTTTAACTTTAATTTTGATGCATTTTAATTTAATCGAGATCAAAATTTTTGAGTTTATTTATGTATTGTTTTTTCACATAAACTTGTATACCACACTTTAACTTATAAAGCTACAAATTTGTTTTATTTTTGTGTTATATCATAATTTTTGTAAATAAAATTAAAAAAAAAATTAATTTTAAAACACCGAGTATTTTACGATACACTATAACTGCGCATTTATCGTGTCCATTTTATAAATTTATAATATATCAGAGTAACTCCACATACAAGGTTTTTTTTAACACCTAACTCCACACGTACTGTTATTATGACGTAATACTTAGTGTACATTGTTTGAAAGTGTATAATATTAATTGTATACACTTATTTAATTTTTATATTTCAATATTTTATCAATGTTGTATTGATTTTTGAAATTCTTAAAAATATTGAAATTTATGTAATTTTTTTTTACCAATACGTAATTATTTATTTTTATTATTTGAATATTTAGTGTTGCATAAACACTGCAATAAATTGACGTGAATCGTATTGACGGAAATTAAATGACTCGATTTGAATAAATATAAATTAATATCTTATAAAATAATGCATTATATTAACGTATACATAAATATAAATCAATAATAATTATTCTATAGTTTTCTAAAAATAGTTGGTCATAAAAATATTATGCTAACGATATTCACACTCCGTGTGTGATATGTGAATATCAATAAATGTAGAGCTAACTATATTAAAATAACGTTTTATATACCTATTTGTTTAGGACTAGTAGGTATACTATTCACAGGATTTTTTTCGACAAATTTGTGCAAATGCAATAAGTTAAATTGCAGGTAAAATACTCGTTTCTAAATGATTATTAAATAATAGTATAAACAAATAAAATCAATTTTAATTATTATTGATTGCTCAAATCGATAACAATTTACAACGATTAGCTATGCGTTGAGGAAACTACAAGTAGTCAATATTCTTGACTTAATAACATAATACATAACTGAAATATAAGCTAAATAAAAATAATGAATCAAATATTTTAATTTAAAATACTGAAGGTATAAAATAAATTATTATCCACAGTATAAAATATGCATTTGTGTTAAGTATATAATTTACATAAAATATAGGTTATATTAAAAATAAAATGATTATAATAATATATACGTATAAATTATAAAAATTATATTAAATATATATTTTTTTAAATTGTATATGTGTATACTTACTTTAGGTTTATTATTTTCCCCGGAAATTATAGAAAAATGTAGTAATTATGGTCAACGAATGTCGTGCGTACTAGATATTAACGACTAAAAATGAGCATTGTGCGAGTAGCATTCAGTGAATTCAATAACAATACACCGTATTAAGTAACTATTTTGATTATCATTCTATAAGGTTGCACTGATTTATTGAAAATTCAAATAGAACCTTTAAATGTACAAAAAAATATCTAACATAATAGATACTATTATAGTCAACACGATTTCATAAAACATGTTTTTTTTTCAAGTGGACATAAATACATCAACAATGGCCAATGGAAAATGACCTTTAACAATGTTCAGCAATCTTAAAAAACACAGTTCATAAATAATTTATATTATATATTATGGGAAATTACAAGAAAGATCGTTCTGCTTTTATTTTCCGTACTTTAATTTAAAAATAGTTGAAATGAAAACAATATTAATTTATTCATTTCAATACCCTATCAGAGCTTGCGCTAAAGAAATATTAGAGCTGCACACTCTGTGTTTTTCAGAAGTGAAAAAATTTGATGCTCGCTTCGCTCGCATATAATACATAACATATACTATATAATATCAGAAATTCATAAATATTAAATATTGTTAGTTTAAAGTTTAAATAACAAAATTCCTTTAATTATATTTTGATTAACAGCAATTAGTATTAATCTAATTTTTAAATGTTTTTTCTTTTTTACGACAACCTATTCATCGATAACAATATTTTCTAATTGGAGATGGTTATTAATTTGAGCACAATCACAATATTTGGAGGCATAACGCAATAGTCATGATCACGGTTTATCGTATAGACCGTAGTAGATTTAATCTCTTGATATTCATAGATTAATAATCAACATTTCAATCATAATTTCTAATTAATTTGAAAAACAAAATAATGTCAAATGATATCTATGTTATAAGCTCATAGACATATAGAATTAATTATTAAAAATTCAAAACATATTATTTTTTTTGAACTGCACAACATTTAAATAAGAACTACACATTTTAATTTAGAACTGCACATTTTATGCACAACTGCACATTAGCGCAAGCTCTGTACCCTATTACTATAACTTACCTTATCTTAAATTCAAGAAAGTAACAATTAAATACAATAATACCCACTGAGCGAAACTAATATGCATTTATCTGGCCTAAGCTTGTATGAATTTTCTGTATTGTTCAAATAATATAATATTGTATCAAGAAATTGCAGATAAAATAATATTATCAAAGAATGGATTTGAAAGAAAAAATGTTTTATCTGGATTGAATAATTTAAATTGATTTGTTGGTAATTTTAACAGTCAATCAGAATAAATAAATAAAAAAAACAAACATCAAGGTGTTGTGAAACATAATTTATTAGAAAATTGTAAAGAATAAAATAAACATATTGTTAAAATTTATAAAAAAAAAAATAAAAATGTGAATTTCTCTACAGTCAATCGAAAAAATAAGTTATTCAAATCAAAGAATATTATGATGATACATTAAAAATAATTAAAAGTATATTAATTTATAGTAATTTTAAAATCGTTCGTTTAATATGTTAATGTAACAATATTATTATATCACTTTTATAGTTTTATAACTAAAGTTTTTTTTATTATTATTTATTCAAACTTTGTTTTACAATTAGTTTCCACAATTAAAATATTGTGTTAAAAGTAAATTATAAATTATAAATATGTAAAAAAAATATTAATTAATTAGTGAAGTTAAATTAATAGCTAAAGTTGTAATGGCAATATATATATATATACATTATATAGCTATGCAGAAATCGATTATTATAAAAAGTGGAAAAGTAGGTAACCGCTCAATTTATAAAGTAGGTGTTAATAGCAATTCATAATAATTGAGTATATCACTATAATGTATGACGTAAATTTGAATTCAATGATAAATCGTTGTATACGAAAAACGATTCTGAGCAAAAATGGTCTGTCATAGCCTAAATTACGAAGTATATTTTATGATAACAGATATTTATATTGCTAAAAACATTGCTTATATAATACTAAAAATAATATGCGTAAAAATATCAAGTCCCCAAGAACATTTTTAAACTATGAAAAAAATAGTTAAGTAACTATAACCGATATTTTTTGTTTTAATATGCAATTTTGTGAAAATTTGAACTTAACATGTGAATGTCTATACAATCATTTTTTATATTTTCTATATTTTAGGGTTCGGTAAGAAATGAGAAACTCATAAGAAATCGTGTGATAAAAATCCAAGATTTAGATATACAAATTTAATATATTTTAACTTCAAACTAATTAGCAACATTTTGGTGATTTTGATGAAATGTCAACCTTTAAACTTTAAGCGCTTGTAAATAATATTTTTGTATATTTAAACTTCAAATAAAACATCTTATGTAGGATCTTTTATTTAATTTTCAAGGTTATTGATCTAACATTCTAACCTAAATTTATTTGCGAACACTAAAAACAACTACAACAAAATTCAAAAATGTAAACGCACATGAATAGTATGGAATTATTCTAAATTTCTAAATATGTTTTGAAAATTCTATTCAGTATATACAAGCATATAAAATGATAAATTAAGTGGTAATAGAATGTTTTAGATACCTACGGTTAACAATTTTTGAATTATATTAAAAAACTAAAATTTTGTAATGAAAAATCGTGATTTTACGTAGGAATATACAAGTTTGCTGAAATGTATACAGCTTTATACCTTCATAAAAAATGTTTATAAACACTCAAAGTTTTTTAGCTCTATAAACTCTATAGTAGGTAAAAAAAAATTGTGGAATTTTGTATTAAATTTTCAAACTTAAGGTAATAATATAAAATAATATTATTATTAATAATATTAAAAGACTTACGAATTTTCCACTGCAAAATAATTGGAAATTTTTTGTGTTTTTGATAAGATTCGAAAAAATTCTTACTTTAAATGCTTATAAAAAATCGTTGTTACGCTCAATTTTTTTTAAAATTTCAATTTGGTTAGTTACATATTACTCTAGCATCAATAAAATTTACTAAAATATTATTGATATTTTTGTATTAAGTACCTAATTGCTAAAACTGTTGTAGCCAGTTATCGACAGTTTATCGTAACCATTTTGATTAGAATCGCTGGTCTATTTATACTATAATAGTATTGTAAGCTGAATATTTAATAAGATTGTCGTTCACGTTTAAATTATAATGTATCTAAACCGGGTAATACATAGCACACGTATGTAATGATAAATAATACAATATATACGTACTACATCGGACTTGATTAGAGCTAACAATTAAAATTATAATTTTTATTAATAATTCACGTCAGATAATTTAGTTCATGTGGTTTTGACATGTTATAATGTATTTATGTTCGTTATACAAATATTAGATTTACACCGCATAGAAGTAAGGTATATGGTAATTTATTATTTTGACATCGTTGCAGAATGAAATACATTTCCACCTTTTTTAATAATATATGCGTACCCATTCTCATTATATGTATCCATCCCAAATAATTTTATATTTGAATATTCTTTTTAACATTTTTTGGTAATAATGTGTTTATAGTTACCAATGTATTAAAATGATATAGGTATAATATTATATCGTTTACTCAGATAATTACACCAAAAAAATACCATGAAATAATATTTTGACTATACATTTTTTCTTCTATGTCAAAAAAAATTGTTTTAAATTCTGAATAGAGATTTGAAATTTTTAATAGTTTTTAGACACAGTGAAACGTATTCAAAAAAAGTTGGCCCTTTTTAAACTTTTAAATATTAATTATGACAGACCGATAAGAATACAAAATATTGTTATGGAACCGTAGTTCCAACACAAATAAATTTAAACGCACGATTAGTTATTAATAATTTAGATTTTATTACTGGTTGTTAACTTCACTAAATGTACATAAATATAAAATGCTTTGGTCAAACATACGTTATGTATAATGCTCTGTTCTAAATGCGACTGACTAACCTCTTCCCTGTGTGTCGGCCTGCGACCCAGCCAGACGCCGAATCGCCTAGTCAGCGGGTTCTTGTCGACGAGCCATCGACCAATACACTTTTCCTATACTGCTAATATTATTCAGAGGTTCACAAAAATATTTAAATTGACCCATTGTCAATATTAAAATGTAGTTTTTAATATATGTAATGAGTTCGTAAGATTCATATAAAATCTATTCGCAAAAAGAAATGTTTACTAAACTTTATAACTAAGGTAGACTAGTATAATTATTCTAAATGATAATCAAAAATTTGTTGATTTGATTAAGTTTTAAAATATAAACATAATTAATGGAATTATGATGAATTGTATAACCGACAATTTTCTCAGTAGGTATCGTATGAGGTACGAGAATGGTATAAAATATTTAATGTTTAAACATTTTAATTCTATTTTATAATACGTGTTTGTTGGTTTTTTTATCATTATTTACTTTCATTATGAAAAGAACACTATTTAGTTACATATAAAACAAAATGAATTATCAAAATGCACAACATGCATAATATCAACTACTTTGAAAACAGTTTTGAGTGAAAAGATAACAATATTTTAGGTACGGGTTTTAAGCAGATAAAATAATATTTTTACCATTGCGCATATTATAGAACGTAGGTGGACCGTACTGTACACCGTCAGTTTTATACTATAGCCTACAAGTATAATAATCAAACAGATGTGTCCAAGACAGTTGCATTTTTCTCATTTTCTACCAACACTCTCACAAATTAGTAGGTTTTCAAAACCAAGTTAATACTTTTTAACAAAGTAGCCACGGGTGAGCTGGCCGGTGGGTTATCTGACTTGATTAATTATGCTGTCAAAGGATACTCGTATTTGCAAGGAGAAAGGAAAAATAAGAGGTCATTTTTTTTTTTGCTATCTATCCCCTTGTTACTAACTGCGGTTGAATAATTTCGATTAAATTACGTCCAAAAAAGGTGGTGTCTATACTCAATAGGTAGTTTAGTTAGTTGATTAATAAAAAAAAACACAATTAACCCTTTTGCCGTAAAGCATTCATACGTCTAGTAAACGGTGGTCGTCGTTTAAAGACGTCAAAATGGGAATTGTTTTTTACGCCTTTATGGATATCTATCGTAAATAAATAATGAAGGCTAAGTGATTAACTGTATGCAAAATCCATTAAACATAAACGACATTTATAAATGTATTAAACAATCCGGCTCTATTCGCTACCAAATTTTAAATGTTTATGGTTTATTAAAAACGGAAAAATATGAAAATCTTTTTTTATAAATTAAAAATAATGTTTGGTGTAAAATTCAATTTTGAAAAAAAAAGAATCAAAAATTATTTTAATAATTAAATAATTATTATGGGTCATCGTTCTAACAAACATTTGTTAAAAGCATTCTTAAAATAATTTGTTGAAAACTTGAGTTTTTAATAAAAATGTAATTTTAATTTTATAATATAGTTTTTACGGATGGACTGTTTTTAAAACTAATATTTATAAATATATACATTTAAAAACTTTTTAGTATTAAAATGAAAAAAATACATGTTTAAAAACTGCAATAAAGTTTTTTTTTAATTTAATCTAAATATGATGTTTATGATAAGTCTTTAATATTATTATAACTGTTTAAATGAATATCAATCATTATATATTTTACTAATTTGATAAATTAGACAAAACACTTAAGGTATATAATATTGTATTCGTCTAGCTTCGCTTTCAGATTGACTAAGATAGTGATTTGATGTATACATTAATAGAATAATGTCAATAATGTGATAATACATAAAATTATAAATTGTAATAGAAAAAATAATGATATTAAAAAAGTTTACTTTTGGAGGGATATTTTAAAAACTTAGGACAGCAGCTAAAAATATAATATTAGATACTTATATACATTTTGAATATATTAGTAATTTTGCATTAATGAAATCGAAGCAATGATAACTTTAAAGCCTATAGTTATATAAAAATTAAAAATCTAATTAAAATAAATTACAATAAAATATCGCATTATAAATTAAAGAATTATTAATAATTCCTTATTATAGTTTTTATAACTAATAATGTTTATGTCAATTTATTCATTATTCGTACATCGTCCTGTAAGTTTTACATCGACCTGATTTATTTCGTCCTTTGCATTCCACGAGTATTGCAAGTATGTGTGATGGTTATTTGCGCCACTCAATATTAACATATAGATGAAAGTTATAATAATAATATAATATGAGTATAAAATATGAATTAATAGTGATTCCTAACTAATTATTCATATAAATTTCTTTTTAAATTGTTAATAATATCAAGTCGTCTAGGTTCGATGAGCATACAATTTATACAAATATTTTAAGTATAAAATAGTTAAAATATTTTAACACGTATTACCATAACGTATAGTTGTATAGTTGTATAGTTGTCTTTAATGTCAATTAAAGATAGTTCGGTAGACATAAATGTCAGGTGTTTATGCCAAAACGGCCGTCTAAAATGAACTTTGCAGTAGAATCGTCCTTGTGTTCTACTATTTTATGTGGGGTGTTAAATTGGATTTGTTTTAACTTCTAATAACCAAGAACGATTGTTATTTGTAATGTCCCATTAATATTATGCTATAATTGTATATATTTAAGTACTCAAGTTAGATTTATTTACTCAAAAAAGTAAAAACAGTTATGATGAAATCCAATATTGTTGTAGGTATATTTTGTGATATCTGAAAAAAAATCATTTTCAATTATAATAATTTCTTATGGTATTATTGGTACTAGTTCAGAATAGTAGAATACTTTAAAATGTTTCCACATGTTATATTTTCTAATTATAATAACTATTTTTTAAATTAGGTTGTTACAAAACGTGCATAATAAATTATATTTGTTTATTAGATTTTTATTAAAACGCCTTGTAAGACATGAATAGGCTATAAAGTATGCAGGAATACGGTTACCTACGTTATCATAATTGATAATCGCTAAACGTCCGGGAGCTAACTTCACAGACATTATAATTTTTAGATTTTCTTTATTTCAGTATGAACTAATTATTTATTAAACTTTCAAAACTTCAATAATAAAAGAAAAATTTTCATGCATTTCTAACTACATAATTCATAGCACATAATTGTATATTGTGTTTTATACATGAAACTATTGATACTACATTAGTAAATTATATTAAATCCATGCATCTAAAGAGTTTGGGAAAATAACTAAAGTACTAAACCAATTATATATAGTAGAATTGTTCGGGATTTCTATTTCTATTTAATAAAACGAGAATGTTTAATGTAAACAATCTTTTTAAAAATATATTCAGGCTTAATTAAGAATAATTAATTAGGTCACCTATCTGTATGAAACTATTAATAACACGTGTTCATCAAGCATTTAGTTAATATTATATTATAAAAAAGTTTTTGTTGATTGACTTATATAGAATTTGTACGCAGTCTTTAAAAAAATGTTTACAAGCCATAATTTAGTGAAGACATTTAACTTTTTTCATCTAAAGAAGTAAGGAAGTGTTTGTATTACAAGAAAATAAAGATTTTCAAACAAATTTATAAATGTACAGATTGTAGTCAAATATGTCACCGCAAGTGCCACAAAAACTTTATACAAATAAAACAAAAGCGTAAATCAGAAAAAGTTGAATTAACGGAGAAAACTACGGTATAAAAAAAATTAAAGTTTTCAATTTAACACTATCTTTATTCTTTATGGTCTTATAATGCTTTTTGATTTTCAATAAATTTAATATTCTTTGAAGTTTTGTAAAAGTAATAAGTATGGACTCAGTCGCTGGTCGCTCAATACATCACGTCTATAATATGCAACACTATACAGTTTATATTTATAAGTGCAGTGGCGTAACTGAGGGCCCGCAGACCACGCGTTTCGAGGGGGGGCAGTAATTTGGGGCCTTTGGTTATAGGGTTATATTTGATATAACAATATGTTAGGGGCCCATTTTTTTATTTTTGCAGGAGGGCCCAAAATGTTTTGTTACGCCACTGTATAAGTGTGGAAGTGTCAAGTGATATAAATTTGTACGTACCTATACGTAAGAAGAAGGGTAAAGAAAGCAGAGTTTTACGTACGCATTTTTATCTTTTGAAAGATATGGTGAAAGTTTTTATGGAAGCATTGGAAGCTTTGAATGATTGCTACACAAATCAGCAAAAAATAACACATTATATTGTAATATTATATATATTATATTATATTATACATTATATTATTATATTGTATGCGTTGCACGCTCAAGAATAAAATAAGCATCTATGTCATTCGACTCATTCGCATAGCAGATTTTACATAACAATAAATATTTATTTTTAATCTATTAAGTAAATTTAAGCCCCAAAATAATAGGAAAACTAATCTAAATAAAAATCTACTCTTTCGATGAAACCAAGCTGAGTCATACCTATAGTATTCAGGAATCTACGAACAAAAGTCCGGTAAAAAAAGACCCGCGAAAAAAAGTCCAATGTAATAAAAGTCTGGTTTATTTATTATACATATTTATTTATAAATATACATTTTTAAACTTAAATCAATATTATAGGTAGATACAATAAAAATTAAAATATTACATAAAATATGACATTATAATTTTTTGGTCAGATTGATTGTTACTTTTAAATAAAAATAAAATTTCATGTCATACAAGAAAACATTGATGTTATTAACATTGATAAACGCTGTGTCTAGACTCTAGAGCACCGAGCGCCCGGGCATACCTATATTAGAGTACCGGGCACTTGTTGCCATTTAGCATTGGGCGCCTAATTTAAATATATAACAATAGTTATTTTATTAGGGAAACTTTAATTGTTTATTTGGCCCTTACTAACCTTTATAGGTATCTTTCCCATAAATTGTATAACCTCATGAAAAGTACCTATAGAAGTTTATTGACAGTTTTTTCAGTTTTCAAAGTGTGTTTTTTGTTTTTCAAAAGTTATGTAAACTTTGTTATTATATAAGTATGAAACTCCTAGACACTTTAAATCATTTGAGGAATTTGAAAGCTGTTTTGAAGTCTACAAAGACACAAATTATGTAGATTTTTTCGTAAAAGACTGTAAGACATTGGCCTCAATAAATGCTAAATATCCAAATGGAAAAATGGTTACAGCATTAAGTAAATTAAAATACTACTATATTAAATTTTGTTGTGTGCATGGAGATTGCTATAAAAAAAAAATTACACTTGACCAACGCACCACATCGTAAGTAGATTTATTTTATATAACTAAGTTTTAAAAGTCAAGATTCAAAATATTAAAATTGTTTAAGTACAATGCGCCAAGGATGCGAAGCTGAAATTTATTTGAGAGCTTCAGACAATGGTAAATCACTTGTAATCACCAAAATGACAGAAGTTCACAATCATGAAATTTCCCGGGTGTTATACAGTCATCTCCCTAATCAAAGGAAAATCACACCTGTAAATAAGGCTATTATATTAGAGCTGATGGACCTTAAGGCTAATAAAAAAATGATACAAAATAAGATAATGAATGATAGTGGCAAAATTATAACTTTGAAAGACTTGTTAAACATCCGTACTACAGCCAGTAAGAAAAAAATTATAATTTAATTGAGTGATTTATTTTTTTAATTTAGGTGATATTTCTATAAATATTATTTTTTTTTGAAGGAAAACATGATTCAAACAATAACTTAGTTGACTTAGTTTGATCCAAATAACTTAATAAAGTCGCCTACAAACGATAAACGATAAACTAAACCGATAATAAATAAACCAGACTTTTGTTCGCCGGACTTTTAGGTAGAATACCAGTGTTCAGACATCAGACATGTTAATATGTTATATATACCTACCACTAATGAAAAAATAGCTTTCTTAATAACGTTTTGAACTAAAAGTATTGAGATATTTTATAAAAATAACACAAAAGATAAAATAAAATCATCGACCTTGGTTAGGTGCTTGCCTAACACGGAGAATTTGAAATTCCTCACAACAATATGCGTTTTTAGCTGACGAGGCTTTTGGGTTGAATACAAATTTGTTGAGACCATACCTATCCTGGACAAGGTTTCTAATAAACGACGTGTATTCAACTACAAGCTTTCAAGTGCACGAAGAACAGTTGACTGTGCATTGGAATACCTATTATATAATAAATGGAGAGTGTTACACACTCCTTTATTAGTGGAACCAGATTTTTCCGATGAAATAATAAAAGCGTACTACAAATTGCATTATTTTGTTCGCCAAAGAGACGGCAAATTTCGAAGATGTGAAATCGAATTTATTGGTCGATGGCTTCGATGGGTCAGGACGGTCAGGTAATGTTATAAACTTATAAAATTCCTAATTGGATACATTTATCCACATCCTGTTAATGTGTATACCTGTCACCTGACACAGTAACACATAATTTTTATTAAAATTCAGAATATTGTCAGTTATGCTATAAAAATATTAAACCACTAATAAATAGCGGCTCGGAATGCTCGGATTACAATAAAAATACAAAATAACAATAGCTGCTATTTATCACAGCTATTTCACAATAGGTATGTAAATAAAATAAATAGCATTTCACCATCATTACGACTTACGAGTACTCACTATTCTTCCCGCCATCACAACCAACTCGATCATTCTCTATCATTGTTATTATTAATAACCATGGTTGCAAATTTACCGGTGGTAAGTACTGGTTTTGAATTATCATATCACAGATTAATATTATATGGAAAATAAATAGTAAAGAATCATAAAGACTGATTAAGTCTCGAATGTCTCGATATTTTGTATTTTGTGATATTATTATAAATTTATAAAATATTTTTTAAACCAATTTCCTTCACTTTCTTATATTCATAAAGTACTTAAATTATTTGTTAATTATAATTGTTTGAAAAAATCTGGAAATTTAATTTAAAAACATCACAATGTCTGACAATGATCATAAAAGATGGAGTCATTTGAAGAAAATCTTGGAACGTTCTAGTCCATTTTGTCATCCTGATTTTGAACCTGGTACAGGCATATTAGAATTTTTACAAAATTCCTGTAAGGTACTCGTGGTTGGTGCTGGTGGATTGGGCTGTGAATTGCTTAAGGATCTTGCTATGATGGGATTTGGTGATGTACATGTCATAGATATGGATACTATAGATTTGTCCAATCTGAACCGTCAGTTTTTGTTCCGCAAGAAGGATGTAAATAGTTCCAAAGCTGAAGTTGCAGCAAAATTTATTAACGAACGTGTGCCTACCTGTCGTGTTACACCTCATCATTGTAAAATACAAGATAAGAGTGAAGATTTTTACAGGGGTTTTCATTTAGTAGTGTGTGGTCTTGATTCTGTAGTTGCTCGTCGATGGATTAACGGAATGCTTGTATCTTTGTTATCATATGATGACAATCAGCAACTTGACAATTCTTATGTCATACCATTGATCGATGGTGGTACTGAAGGTTTCAAAGGCAATGTCCGTGTTATACTACCTGGAATTACACCATGCATTGATTGCACTCTAGACTTATTTCCGCCACAGGTAATATGTTTTATAATATATTTTTACTTATCATAATTTTGTTTTATTTTGATTATTATTGAAAATGTATCACTAGTTATTTACTATATTTATATAAGCAGAATGCAGTTGATTTTCAACTAATTTTTTTCTTAATATCTAAATACTGTATGATATAATTTTTAATGATTTTTTTCTGATTACACAACCTGAGTTGTTTCATTCCTCATACAAACTCTAACAAAAAGTTTAGTATCAAAATTGTATCTATTAACCCTGAAAAAATATTTCAAGTAGTAAAATAAGACGCAGAAACTAATTTTATTCATATAACCAAATAAAAATTAAAAAATTTTTGCAGTTTAAAATAAATAAATATAAACAACAATTATTTTTGTGTACTGCATATAGCACCAATTTTAATTATTTCTCCGTGGCATAACATGTGTACTGTGTAGGTATCAGTCGATACAAAAAACCTATTTATAGTGTTAACCGTAGGCTGTCTTTATTATTTTATGTATTTATATACAAATAATACCAATAATAATTTATTTAATTTTTGATGCATTTCAAATATTACATTATCTTGATTGATGCACTGATGTGCTATTTTTTATAATAATATGTTATTGAAGTTGAAGTATTAATATCTGTATTAAGTTAGTAAAAATTCTTATTCAATTTCCTAATGGCAAATATAATCATTAAATTATAAACACTTATTATAGTTACAAAATTAAAATTGAAAATTAATGAGTAAATTGGTTTTAAAAATAAAATGCTAATAATATAACATACAAATTAATTCTATAGCTCTAAATTTTAAGAATAGGTTAGAACTTATATGAATTAATATTTATATAAACTATAAAAAACAAAAAAACAAAAAGAATAAGTGTTTTTTTAAACTAGACATAATAATTAAATACACAAAGTTCTAAAATTATTTTAGACCAAAGTATGTGTGTAAAAGGAGATTACTGCAGGAGCAAAAAAAATGAGTATTGATATTATTAAATTTATCATTAATTTAAATTCTGAATATATTTATTTTATTCTATGAATTTAAACAACATAATTTTAAACTAGTTATAAAATTGCTAATTCTAATTTTTGTGAAATAAACATATTCTGCTTTTTATGTACACACTTAAAAATATATTTGATTTTTAAAAAGAAAACCAGCCAGGTAAACCAGGACGGTTACCTTGTTTCTTCAAATAGTCTTTATACATGTCTTGACTAATTTTGCTTGATTTTTCATCTTCAGTAGTACGTTTCTTAAATTCTTCTGTAGTACATACATCAGGAAATTCAAATTCTTGATCTCTAGGCTAAAAAAATAATTACATTTATATAAATAGTAATAAATTAACTGTTTATTAATTTTATTTGAAAAAGGTTACTTGCCATTGTTACAAATGCTCGTCGGAAGTCATCTTCTTTTACAATAGGTCCATATTTATTAAAAATTGATCTTTTCAGTTTACCTGTCAAATATTTTATAATAAACATATAAATGTGTTTGAGTAGAATCTTATGTTAATAAGTATTTTATTAAGATATTACCATTTTCAATACTTGATTCAACTTTAATAACTTTGATTTTATAAATTTTTGTTAAATAATTTTCTATATCATAGTTTGTCATTCCAGTAGGTACCTTAAATTGTACCACATTTTTTGGTTGTTTTTCTTCTGGTCGTACTAATTTCATCCAAAAATTAGGCAAAAAAATACGTAGTTGAGGATTGCCTCTCTGATAAATTGGATACCTACAAAAAAATTTTTACTATTAAATGAAATTTTTATATATCTAAATTAGTATAAAAATACTAAAGTTGATATTTTAATCAAACAACTTTACATTTTTGATAATCAATTTACTTAATATGAGTTATGAATTAAATTGTATACATACCATCTGCTAGACATGATATTGCTCTTTAAATGCTTCTTTTTAAATAAAAAAACTACTTTTTTTATTTTATTTAAAATTTAAAATTAGTTATTA
Organism: Schizaphis graminum; assembly: GCA_020882235.1. Taxonomy (NCBI): domain Eukaryota; kingdom Metazoa; phylum Arthropoda; class Insecta; order Hemiptera; family Aphididae; genus Schizaphis; species Schizaphis graminum. The sequence goes on along the minus strand of CM037032.1, from coordinate 108,379,127 downwards.
TTAGAATGTATATTATTCATCTGCAGCCATCATTCATCAAGAATATCGTAATTTTTTTGTAATGTACTAATGTACTAAAATGTGGATGTGATTATTGTGATTATGTGATAATATTATGATATTAATTTTGTGAACTGATACCGTAGAATTATATCGTTCTATGTGTGTGACCGTGGTTTAAGATATCTTCCTACGATGGATAGGTTATCTGTTTCTTATTGTATGTATAACCTCCTTGAACAATGCTGTTTTCTTTCTCGCCAAATGCGGCAAATTTAAATGCAATTTTTATTTTTCATTTTCATATTATAATAAAATATAGTCAGGATTTTGCAGACAAAATTATTTAATTAAGCTTAATAAAGATATGCCACCAATGTTAGATTTATAATCTAATATAATTAATTAATTAATTTGGGTTATGAATGTCTTCTCCCTCTTCATACCTAGTATCATTGATTATAAAATGGACTATTCTATAATCAATGCTAGTATAATATTGTTGTAAATTTATTTTATCTTTGTATTAAAATTTATCTCAATTACTTATTGTGCTGACCATAGGCGTGCGCACGGGGGGTTCCGGGTGTGCCTGGGCACCCCCCGACATGTTATTGGGGCCCTAAAATTTAAGTCCTATAGCATTTATATGGGTCCGTATTTTAACTAATGTTACTAGAATAAAAATGATATATTTTCTAAAATATGTTGTAAAAAATTATGTTTTGGGATAAAAAAAATACTTAATACAACTTAAAATATTTTAAATTTGCGTGGTAAAACTTATTATGATTATAACAGCTAGATGTTATTATTTATTGACTACAAAAGTAAAATAAAGAAAATATATTGCAATCATCTTAAAAATAGGTCCAACTATCTAATGAAATATTATATAACTTGGTACTAGTAATAATACTAATTAATATGTGATATAATTTAAGTACCTAATGTTTTTCAAGCATTATAATTTATTAAAATATGTACATGTCTTATTAAGAAAAGGCCCAAATTAAGAAAAGGGCCCGAACAAATTGTAGGCACCCCCCGAAATTCAGGTCTGCGCACGCCTATGGTGCTGACAATAAACTTATTCTATAAAAAAAGTATTTATCCTATTATTGTACAATGGTTCAAATACAAGATAAATTATTTGTAATTATTTATTAATGAACAGACATGTAAAAAAAGCAATCATATTAATTATAATTTTGTTTATAGGTGACTTATCCATTATGTACTATAGCAAGTACACCTCGTTTACCTGAACATTGTATAGAGTATGTAAAATTAATACAATGGCCAAAAGAAAATCCATTTGATTCTAACATTGATACAGACGATCCAGTTCATATTAGTTGGATTTATGAGAAATCACTTGAACGCTCTGATAAATTTGGTATGAATTTCAATTATAAGTTGATTATATTATTTAAGTAATTGTTTATTAACCATACAGTATTTATTTGTACATTAGGAATAAATGGAGTTAACTATAGATTGGTCCAAGGTGTTATAAAAAATATAATACCAGCAGTAGCATCAACAAATGCTGTGATAGCTGCAGCTTGTGTTACTGAAGCATTCAAAGTTGCTACCAGCTGCTGTCCATTATTAAATAACTATGCTGTATTCAATGATGCTGATGGTATATACACATATACATATGAAGCTGAACGCAAATCTGATTGTATTACTTGTAGTCCATATAAAGCCAAATATCTCGATATTGATGATACAAATATAAGACTGGAAAAAATAATTGAAATTCTTGGTGAACACCAGCAATATCAAATGAAAAATCCTGCACTCACTATAGAATTAGATGGAAAAAGGAAAACATTGTACATGCCAAATGTGCCTTCTATTGAATTAAAAACTAGGCCAAATTTAAAAATGACACTTGAACAATTAGGTATTTCTGACGGATGTAAATTATTAGTTGCTGATATCACAAACCCTAGAGCTTTTGAAATTATTCTTAAAATTAAGAATAACTGTGTTAGTATGGAATAGAATACTTTTTTTAAATATTTATTTTTATACAATTCTGCAATACATATATTTGATTAAGATTATAAACATTAAACTTTTTTTATATCATATGTGTTAGTCTTTATTTCATATTTATTTAAATAATATACATTATTAATTAAGCAACCTAATTGTTTTTTTAAATAAAATAATGTATTTAATTTTTTTTAAAGATATGTTTTATATTGGAAAGTAGATGAAACTTATATTTTAGATTTCATCTAATTGTTTTATGAATATCAAAAAACAAACAATGTCTCATTACATATCATTACATTCAAAAAATATTATATTGTAATAATGTAATATACATATGAATTTCAATTTATGTATAAAAAAAAATAGTATTGCCAGAAATTTTAACTGATCATTACATTTTACTACACTAGTATTATGAATAGTATGATTGCTAAATATTAGGACATTTTCTGTAATAGAATATATTTTCTATTTTTTATACATATAAAAATTAAGAAACTAATTTTAGTATATTATTTCAATAAAATTACTATATTTTTCTTCTAATTTTTAATACAATCATCAAATAAAGTATAAAAATTTAAGTTTATTATTATTTATCAACAATTTATTTTGTCTTAACCATTGATATATATATATACATATATTATACATTTAATATTTATAAAATAAGACATTTCTAGCCTAGGAAAAAAAATCCAGGGAAAAAAAGCCAAAAAAAAAAATCCAGTGAAAAAAAAGCCACGGGAAAAATAATCCACAGAAAAAAAAGCCATGGGAAAAATAAGCCACGGAAAAAAAAGTCAAATTAAAATAATTAAATATATAACAATTAAAATTAAAGTATTAAATTAGGTATTATTTAAAAAATTTTTACACATTATATTGGTCATATTGTATACATATATATATGTATAATATAATATATAATTATTAATACACAGGTTATATGTTATATCTTATATGTTATTATTTATTATTACATAGTAATAAATATATTTTTGATTCTTAACAGCAATTAAAAAGTTGCTACAGATGAATCGAAGTTAGCACAGCAAAGTCTAGGTTTATTAAGCAACAAAAGAAAATTACCATATTGTGAAAAAAATCAAAACTTATTAAAAAATCTCTGCTTGGAAATCAAAAAAAGAAAAAAAAGCTTACCAGAATTTTTAACTGCAATAGCACACACAATACGTTTTTATTGACCTATATATTATACTTTTATACTTGTATACTTTTATTACCTACTCAAAAATTGACATTGTATTATTGTAATATTATAATATTAGTGAAAAATGTTTGACTTGATAATGACCTAACTTAATAATTTATTAAATATTAATATTATTATTTATAATATTAAAAATTTTATTTTTATAATATATGAATTATTATATGATATGAATACGGACAATACAGTAGACCAACTGTGTTAAAATTTTTAAATTAATTAACATATAACCTGTGTATTCATAATTATATATATATATATATATATATATACAATATGACCAATATAATGTGTAAACAATTTTTAAATAATACCTAATTTAATACTTTAATTTTAATTGTTATATATTTAATTATTTTAATTTGACTTTTTTTTCCGTGGCTTTTTTTTCTGACTACCGGGCTATGGTATATCTTGATATTACAGAATAAAGTTTGTGACTATTTTTACAAGATAATCAACTTTTTAACAAGTAACGACTAACGGTATATATACTAGCCAACTAATTATACATTGGTACATTATTTAACAAATAATAAAATTAAATATAAATGTTAGATGTGTTATAAGGATATACCAATGGATTTTAACTAAGAGAAGTAGGCGGCTGTGGTTTACATGTCGTATGTGACCTACATCTACAACACATGTACTAAATTTCCAATGACCAATATATGTCAACTTGTATGAACAATTTAAAAATATTAAAATTAATAATATTTTTACTATTTACCACGAACCTAGTAGTACGTGCTTAATAGTTAATAGTTAATAGTTACTAGTTCAAGACAATTGTACATCGACTACATCGCCACCGTTCTATTAATGTACTTATGTGTGACCAATAAAATAATAATAATAACGATTATCACACAATATTCTAGGTTTCGATGACGATAGTTAACCGCGTGTCATATTTTATACGTAGTAATCGTTAGTTTATTATAATGATTTCCGTACGCGAATTTTTGAAGGGCATCACGAGGTCTGCTCTTGCGCACAGTCAACACAAACATTCTATATTCGGTCCAATCCTATCATCATATATTTTAAGAATATAAATAAACGATGGCAGATATATCTGTACAATCATAGAAATGCACACGACAGGGCTCGGCTGGACATGCATTTTTAAGGAACAGAGTACAATCGGATGACACTATCATACATTTAATTAGAATAAAAAATTTAAAAAAAATGTATATTTTATGTGTTTTATTTTATAAACATATTGAATATTGAATTATTTATATTAGGTACGATAAATAAATAATTTAAAACTTTAAATGCCTTTTCAAAGGCTCAAATTCGTCGGCGCGGAAGAACGGAATGAATCGGCCGTGTCTCATCAGCGACTGCGCCTCACGCGCATCACGTCTTTCTTGTCTTAGCAAGGACAATTTCGCGGCCAACCTGCCGTCGTGCTCCACGGCCGAAACGCGTCGCGACGACGACGACTCGCGATTCCTCAGATTTTGGACCGAGTACATCTTTATTAACGCTTTCATGTCTGGGACGTACGGGCGGACGCGAAGTTTCGATGGCTGAACGTCCACCGAGGCCGATGCAACCGAATAACCGGTGTCTCGTTGCGTTAGAGCGCTAATGATCGGACCATAGTCGACGTCCACCTTGCGAAACGAACGGGACACCAACTGCAGTGTGGTCGGAACGAGTTCATCGTTGGTGACAGTGGTTCTGCCCGAAAATGGTCTTAGCCATCCGTAAGGTCCGCCAATCGCAGCCGGTGGATCGGTCACCCGCGGCTTTTCCACGTCGTCGCGGTCCGCCGCATAAACAATGACGGTCCTGGCGCGCGACCCTTCGCGCACGGCTGTGTGCCGGCGTTCGCGCACGCTGTCGACAAACTGCTCGTATCGGCGGCTGTCCAGCGCCCTGAATCCTGCCATGTTTCGTTTAACCACGAAACACTCGGACGCGGACGCCGCCTCTTCGCCCGTCACCGTCGCCGTACCGGTAGTTCCTTGGACGAGGTCTCCGCCGGGTCGGTGCTTCCGCGGCACCGTCACGACGCGGGAAGCGTTCACGCGTTTTTCGAACAGAAATTGGGAACCGTTCCACCCGAAAGTGGCGATCAGCCTGTCACTGTTGCCGTCCAACCCGTACACGTACACCGCGTCGGGGGTGGCGTCGATTCGCACCGACCGGTCGGTCAACCGCAGCCCGGGCGGGCCGCCAGCTACACCGCGGGACATCGTGCAGACCCCGTCCACGTGGAACGCTCTGTCCCGGTCTTCGGTCACCGTCCGATATGCGGCATGAACGTACTTGTACGGCGGGACGACTGTCGACGATCGACGGACGTTCGTCGCGCCCGTGATGCTCGTGCCGTCCGCAAACTCCACGGTCCTGGTAGAGCCATCTTTCGAGAACTGTTCCACGTAGTTGGCCGGGCGCCTGGTCCGCGCCTGGTCGTCCATGTTTTTGATGTGGGCGTTGGTGCTAGAGGGCGATACGGTTGACTTTTTTCGTTTCATTCTCGGCGGGCTCTTACCCATCCCGACTACGCTTCTGTTGTTCTTCCCGGCCTGACTCTTCTTCGCTCTGACGCTCTTGGAGGTGTCAATTTTAGCGCGAACGCTTTCACCGCTCTGATCTCTGATGTTGGAGCTCTTGGATTCACCGGTGCTAGTTTTTGACGATTCCGTGGTCGGAGATCGATTAGTCCGCGACGGCCGCTCGACTTTTCCACTCGTCCAGTACGTGACCTTTGTTCGGTCCTCGTACTCGACGACCACCCGCCCGTTGCCGTAAAGCCGGTACACTTCCATCTCCGCAGCGTTGACTTTGGCGCCATCGTCATTTCTCCATCGTTTGCTAGACCACTGTAGTATGCCATAGCCATCATTGTTTGCCGAAATCATCTCCACGGTGCACACACCCTCACTGCCCGCACTCGTTGTTCTGACGATACACCTGATGACGTTGTTTCGAGATTTATCTAAATAGTACTCACAACCTGCGTCATTGTTGTACACCCTAAGCCAATCTTTGTCGTCTTTAGCATAATCGTCGTCGTTGTTATCGTCATCATCGACGTCGTCGTCGTCCACTACGTGTTTGACGATTTCGTAGTGTCCAGATTTATACACCAAACTAATGGTACTGCGTTCAAATCTCCATTTTCTTTTTGTGATCGTCAAAAAATCGTCATCCTTAAAACGTATCTCTTCCATTTCTTCTGCATATGTCAAAGACAGGTCCGACGTGTCCATTGCGTAAAAACATTTTGGCGTTCTTTTGCCGTAATACAAATTGAAATAGTCATAGGCGTAAACAGGTCGTTGGGGCACGTTAAATTCAAACGAGGATTTGTATGTTTGTAGAACTTTTTGACAGTCGTAAAATCCCACCACAACCACGTCTTCTGGTTCAAAATATGCATGACTCATTTTCTTATAGTTTTCTGACTCTTTCTGCAATATTTGTACCATTGTCATACAGCCGGCTGGTTCAATAAATTCTGGCTTGAACTTGACAGTCGTCAGCCTCAATTCAGGTAAACCGATGGGTTCACCCCTGTACACGTCCAAGTTGCTCCGTAACCGATTCAAAGCTAGTACGCAAAGTTGCACGTCGATATCGTTATGACCGTCACCCTCACATTGTCGTTTGACGTCTGCAATGACGCGTTCGTGTTCAGCCTCGGTGTCCAACGATGGAAATGGACGCGCACCCCACAGCGATTTTCTCCACCTAACGTTCAACACGTTCACGGTGGAATCAAAATAATCTGTGTGACGTAATTTGAACTTCTTCGCGGATAGACCGCATTCGTTTCCATACTGCAAGCAGACCGGATATACCATACAGCCATCATCGCCCTCGTTTCTTAACGCATCGAAAAAAGAGTCGACCCATTCTTCTTCGGGTTGTACTGGGCAGGCAATCGCAACTTTTACTATGGCGTCCAAGATTATTGGCAATCCAATCGCGTCTTCTGGATATTCTTTCAAGTGTTTAGTGTACGATTCGTAGTATTGCCGGGTTAAATCATCGTCGTTTACGGGTAAAGCGTACACGGGGTTATTGTTTCGCGTGTAATTTTCGTATTCGGTTCTCACGTTGTAGACGAACCCGAGTACTTTGAGCATTTCGCGCATCACGTATTTCCTGGCCATAACAAGCATTTTGTCAACGTTTGGTGGCTCGTAATTGGAATTGTATTTCGACTTGAAATCATAGACCATGACGTTTTTAAACGCGGACGCCCCATCGGCCGTGTTCAACTCGTTATAAAAATCCTGCCAAAACGTTTGGATAACTTTTTCTGCAGTAGACAGTTTGGCCCTGAACGCCCTTGAAACGAATTTTTCCCGGGTCTCAGCAATTTCCCCACAGTTCAATTTTACTATTGCGTCAACTTTTATTTTAGTGGCAATAAATTCAGTTATAAATTCCAAATCAATGAAATTGATTAAAATTATATTCACTACAGCGGGTTGAAACATATACGGTTCAGTGTCGAAATTCCACTTTTTGCGCATTGATTCCAGATTAATGATTACCGATTGACGGACGAGTAGTACCATCAGCTTAGTAGATAATCTACTGTTATTGTTCAAATACCTTTTAGCTCTATTGTGTAGTAACCTATACTGTTCGTCCTGCTCGACACAACTGTTATTTAACGATTTGAAAATTTGGTTATAATCTATAAAGATCACGTTGCAGGCTTGGTCTTCAGTATTATGCAAATTTTCGACTGCCCCTTTATAAACGTCAATATACTTGGTATTCTTCAATGTACTTTCTATTAAAAATATTAGTTGATAAGGACAAAGCAGTCCCGATTCCAGATCATCGTTAGTTTCATTACTATAATTTGTCTTAGTCGAATTGCTACGAGCACCGCGGCGGCGGAAAACAGAAGTGGCCATCACGAAAAATACTCAAATAGGTAATAGACAATAGTATTGAAGCTAAATAAAAAGTTTGAATATTAAACAAAGCTAAAATAACTATAGTTACACACACATATATATACAGGGTTTGGAACAAAATAAATTTGGAATAAAATAATAATAGTATATATTATCATATTATTAAAATTGAGTATTTTTTAACATTTTGAAAACAAAATAATTTTAAAATTTTATTTATATCTGTAGTCAAAAAAATTAAAATTAATAAAATAGTTATGTAGAATAGAGTCCACTTTTTTAATACAACTTCATCTAGATTTACTAGTTTGTACTCGTGAATAAAAAGAGCTAATCCAAGAAGCCGATTTTCAGCTGTCATTATTGATCTCAGGCGGGTTTTAATGCGACGTAGACGTAGATATCAAAAAATGCGGCTACAACCACATAAAATAATTATTTCAAATCATAGGTATAACTAGTCCTTTAAGTTAGGGGGGAGGGCTAGATTCCTAAAAATGTTTTATAGCAAATTTTTTTTAATTAGATTATTATTTATAGTTTCTATTAGTGTTTACAACAAATTTAAATAATTATTTGTTTATATTAAACATTATATTTTTTAAATTGTTAGCAAAAATAAAATAAATATTAATGTAGTAATAAATTTATAAGTACATACATTTACCCAAAAATTCTGGAGGGGCTAAAGCCCACCCAAGCACCCCTCTAGTTACATTACGCATATGTAATTACATTTGTAAGTATAATTAAAATACTTAAGGGGATTCGACATTAATATAAATATTAACCCAAAAGCGGGATAAAACTGTAGATGTCAGAAAAGTCGGATTTTGATTTTGAAAAGTTTTGAAATTGTCTAGTTGTCTACTAGGGATCGAATGAAGAAATTTTTTGTTAATACATTATTGCAAATTATGACATTCTCTATGTTCTTAACAACCTTATTGTTTATACACTAAAGAATAGTAACATACAGACGTTTATAATTAATTTTTAGATTGAACATTTTAGTATCAGGATTTCATATTTCTGAATTAGAATAATTAGACTATATCCAAAACACCCACAAATTGCAAGTACACATATATAATAATAATTTATTAAGTGAGGTGCTTAAACTTAAGTATCAAAAGTCCTAGCCTTACATGTAAATTATAAACAAATAAGTAGATAAGTAGGTAAATAATACTAATAATAATTGAATGTCAGTAAAATGTATATGGCTATGGACTATATCAGATTTTTAAGTACTATTTGTTTTCTTATTTTTTATTCTCAATTACAATCTATAAATTAGTCAAGAAGTTCTAGTCAGTATCTGTAAAATACTTCTATTTAGAAATAAAAATTTTAGAAATAAAAATAAATGTATGTGAAATTCAGCTGTATAATATAATGATTTTAACAAAATACTAAATAATATTACGTAACAATATTAAATTATAATTATATTATGTTCTTACATTTATATATTAAGTTATATAAAACATTATTATTAATAATATTGATAATAAATAATAGCAAAAAAGTGTTGATTTCACCATTAATACAATCTAATAGTAGTTTAAAGTATTAAATATATTATATTCTACAAACAAGTATAATAAATAAATTTATACGAAAATTTTTACAAAGTTTATCGTTTGAATATATTCACTAAAATGATTGTTTATTAAGTGCACTTTATAGGAACTATATGAGAAATATAGTTTTGCAAGAAATGTATTATACATCCAAATTAGTAAATTTGCTTTTGTATCGGCAAACATATCGATTAAAAATAAACGGGGATCTTTTTGGAAACGGACAAAAAGGTTTTTCCGACGTTTGATTTGCTGCTGCGCTTAATAAATATACGGCGTAGGCGCGTAGCTGTAGCATAGAATGTTATATTTGTACCTATTTTAGTACATTATAGCTTATGCAGCTATTACTCATTTACTCAGTGTACTAAAAGTTATGTTTAACGTGAATAAAGTTTTTTGTTAAGTTATTTAATTGTTTATTATTTTATAATTTTATTTTTATATTATTATTATTTTATTGTAAAATATTAGTTTATGTACGGCTTGTGAAAATTGTGAATAATATATTGCAGATAGATACTTTAATATATTTTTTTTTTGGGCCTAACTGGTTTAAAACTTAAACTAAAATTAACTTGCAGTTGGCTTATGGCTTATGGCTCGAACTCTCCGTGTAGCACACATATATATTTATAGAATGGCCTCAGCCATATATATACATATATATATATACATATATATATATACATATACATATACATATCAATATCAAGGCACGAGTGAGAGTAATAACATTTAAATTGTAATTAAAAACCAAGTTTGTTTTATAAGAAAGGCCGTTTTGTAAGCACCAGTTATTAAAGCTTATTAAATTACTCTGAAGATCCTCAATATCAGACAGAAAAATGATATCATTAATAAATAAAACAGAAAAGGAGACAGGTGATCCACACCTTGTGGAATGTCTGAAGTGACTTCAATCTCTTCAAATACATACAACATACTGATTTATTGAATCTCATAAAGGACGAGATGACGAGAACCAATATAATAAGGAATTAGAGAAGCCAATAGAAGACTTAAGTGCATTTAACTACTATCAAACTTACTGTTCAAAAATTATCCGTATAGGTACGTGTGTTTCTTATGATATTTTAATTTTAAAGCAAGATAATAAGTAATATGATTAATATGAACATAGTTAAATTGTAATATATTAATATTTTACATGGTCGATATCTAGATAAAGATTTAAATATCTTACAAAAGACATACATAGACAGCAGTGGGGGCTCGTGTGCTTTGAAAGTGGTAGGGCGATATAAAATTGCTTATTTATGGAAAGTATCGACCAAAAATAATATTTATAATAGTTATTTAATTTAATCTATTTAATACATATATAATGATAAAGAAATAATAAAATAATAATTGATTACAAGTCACGACGGCAAAAAGTAAATAATAAACACATGCAAGTTTGGAATCCGTGCATATTGGGGCATCGGGCGATTAAAATCATCGCCCCGGCGGCAGTGTTATTATTGTGTTCCCCCTTCTTAGTTTTTGTATTCCGATCATAGTTATGATGGGCGACTTTTAACATCACCCAAAATCGCATTCGCTGCTCGCGGATTTCGGCAAATTGTTATTGGTAATCGATTCTCAGAAATTGTAAACTCCCATTATCTGATAATGTTTTGATAATATTTATTAGTGTAAATATAGGAAACATAATTTTTATTTTTGACAATAATTTACTACAGTATAAATTTAAAATTTTATATTATTTAAACTTATAAATTAGTAACAAATAATAATTGTAGAAGGGGGGCGACCGCCCCGTCGCCCCTATCTACGAGCCGCCACTGCTTTTGTAAGATATTTAAATCTATATCTAGGTATCTTTATCTAGACACATCATATACTTTAACTTTGATATTATGTCAATAAATTCACTGTATAATTTGACACGATATTGATTCTACAGACCGCAAATTCGTTATCTTATTGCAGAGGGAGAAAAATAATAGAACGCTAATGTAAATCCTTTTTAGTCTATTGTGTTTATTATTTAATAATATAAACTGTATGTAATAATACTAGTAATATATATTTGTTTATTATATTCGTAGACACAGTCGGACTGGCCCGGACCGCTAGTCCGCAATTGCGGACGGGGCCCCGGCTTAATTATGGTGATTGGGGCCCCCTGGTTTTGTACCTACTAATATTTTTACTATTCATTAATTCGCAGAGTAAATATAAATACAAAATAAACATTTTTTTTTCAAATCTGGAAACGTATTTTTGTTTACAATTTTGAAATGTTAATTAATTATTAAAATAATAGCATTGTCATTCTACGAATTTAATAGCCGTCTATATGACTATACACATACAAACAAGTATTATTGGTTATAAATAGTGTAAATTAAGATCATTGATTTCTCAAGATATTATGGAAGCTATGTTAATGATAAATATTGAAAGAGATTATGTTGTTGATAAGGAAATTGTTGTAAATACTATTGCTACAAGTTCAACTAAACTATCAAGGTTGGTTATTGATTTGAGATGTTATTCAATATTCATATTATGTATTGTCTAATTTGCTTTACCTTTTATATCTTTAATATTAATTTAAAAATAATATAATAATGTTTAATATTATATTGCAAATTACCCCAAACAATTGTTCATACAGAGCACATAAACGAAGCTGTGTAAAAAAAAAAGCGGGTGAGTATCGCTCTGCTGTATATTAGGGGGTGGGGTGGACCTCGGACTAGGGTAGGTTAAATTTGAATGCAATGATAGGTATCATTGTATACGAAAAACGATTCTGAACGGAGATGATTTGTCAGTTTAGGATATATTATATTTAAATATTGTCATATATTCTATTTTGAAACAAATTCAAACATTTAAGTAAAAGTCTCAAGATCCTACGTTTGGTAATTTTTTAAAAAATACAAAAATCGAAAATTATTTAGTAGTAAAACGTTATTTTACACGTGTATTTTTGATTTCAAATTAAAATTAAAACTTTAAACACTCGTAAAATTTTTTAAATTGAATAATCCTCAAACTTTTTTATAATTATTCTAAGCTTAACTTATGGACAGCATAGTATTAAATTTTCAATTCTTAGCTTTTGATAGTAAAATATTTATAAATTTTTAACTACCAAATAGTTAAAAATATTCATGATTTTGACGAATAATTTTTGTCAATATTTGAACTTCAAATGCTAATAAAAAAAAATTGTGCCTATGTATTTTTATAGTTTTTGAATGAGAATTAGAACAAGTTATGTGAACCCTTCAATTAAATTTTCAGGTAATTTGTCCCAGCTAAATTTTTTTATCAACATTTATAAAAAAAAAATTGATTATTTCAAATGCCTATAAATAGCTCGAAAAAAGTCAATATATTTCGAAAATCAATTCACGTAAAGAAAATGGTAATCTAAATAACTGATAAAATTTTCAAGTATTTATGACTTATACTCTTTTAATAACAACAAATATCAAAAATCGTTTGAGGCTAAACCGTTATTTAACGCGGTTTTGTAAAAATTTAAATTTCAAACACTCCTAAAAAATTTTTGTCTCAGTTCGGTAGAATTTTTTTTACAGATATTTGAAGAAAAATTTATGGAGAACCTAGTACCAAAATTTCAAAACTAAGTTTAAAAAAAAAATTTTAACATAAACATTTGGTGAAAATTTCAAGTATTTACAGTGATTAGTTTTTGAATTATACAACCATATAAAAAAATCGATTTAGTCGAAAACTGGTTTTGCGTAAAAATTCCCGTTTTTCTGTCATTTTTTTTTGTTTTTCTCGATTTTTTAGAAAACTGTTGGAAAATGTTTACGTTTAACCCTCATAATGCACCTATAGGACATCCACTTTGCCATCGGAAACCACCCCCAAAGTTTGAAATTGAAGCATTATTTCGACTATAGTTATGCTGTACACAGACACAAAAAAAAAACACACATCATTGTAAAATCAATACATTCATCACTCCGTTTAGAATCTAAAATGTATTATTATAAAAATAATGTACTTATTGAAATTTGTAAGTTGTAATTAAAATAAATATGAAACTATGACACAATTTAAATCGGTGTTTTTCTTTATAATGTTTAATGTCACTGGTGGTGTAATTTTTTTTCCGGGCTAATCAAAACATTTGTCATTTGCCTATTAGGGCCTTAGGGGCCCTTTTTTCCAAATCGCGGACTGGGCCTTTTCGAGCCAGTCCGACACTGTTCGTAGATTTTAATTACTAAAATAATTGCATTTTTTAATATTATTTTCCTAAATATTGTAAACTAATAATCACAAGTTCTAAATTAATAATAAATATATTATATTGTAATTTGTAGACTCATTATTTAAAATAATAATTGTATACCAGGATCAAGGAAATATAACTAATTTAATTTTAGAATATATTCAGTTGTTAATAAAATTGTTATAGAAATATAGACATACAAAGTAACTTCCTGTTCAGTTTTTCTAAACACAGCTGGAAATATACTAGACTTACTTAGTAGGTTAGTATTATACTCAGAGCCGTATTAGCGCTTAGGTACTATAGGCACTGTGCCTAGGGTCTACAAAAACAAAATGTGTGGCTAGGATTTTTGTTACGATTATTTTGTTTTATTCGAGAGATAAAGAAATATTCAAATTGGTAAAAATAAGTTGTTTTTTTATGGTTTTTAACAATTTCATTTTCCATATATATTTGGAGAATTGGAGTAAAATGAATTGTTTTTAAGTTTTTAAAATTATTATCATATAAAAAATTTAGATTTTATTTTTAAGGATAAACACCGAAATTCAACACTTCCTCTTCTAAATAGAAGGTTTTTATACCCATTTAAATACTGGACACCACAGGGCCTTATAGCGCATAGGCACTATATAGGCACTGTATCTAGGGCTAAGGCTAGCCTGTTACAGCTGTAACTGAAAAAAATTTCGAGAGACCAACATTTTTTTTTAAATATATAAATATTGAAAATGTAGTCAATAAAGTTTATTTAAACCACTAAAATGTTTCTATTTTTAAAAAATTATTGGGGGTCCAGACCCCTGGGCCTTCTCCTGCAGGCTCCTAGTTACGGCCTTCGATTATATTAATTCGGGCCTGACTATATTATTTTTATATTCTTTAGTACCTACTATAATAAAAATAATAGTATTAATGTATTATTGTACAGTACCTACATGGAAAAAATTCGAAGATGATTTTTTTATTGATGGAATGGAATGATAATGGTGAATTTGTTAGGATAATATCAAAGTACAAATCGTCAATTTCATATAATTTTATTTGTCTATATAGCCATAGAGGCACATATTTTTCACATTAAAAATTATAATATTTTGTAAACGAACCTACGATTTTGAAGGAGCTATAAAAATAAATAGTCATATAATACAAAACAATTTACACGTATACATACAATGTGTAATATATAAATAACAATGCGTCCGTTTATACGACAATATATAGTGAATGCCACGTACAAAAGGTAAAAAAAAACAATTTTACAATAAATATAATTATTAACTAGTACTGTTTATTCGTAGATATTAAATTTTTATTTTGGATTCGATAGAAAAAAAAAATCACTATAACAAAATAAAAAAAGGACTAAAAACCCGGTGTGTGATATTCGATTACATTCCAGACACGTATAGACATAGGTATAAATGTCGCTAAACATTATTGAGGAATTAAAGTCTACGCCGTTTTACAAGTTATACATAACGCACGTTCAAAGAAGTTTTGATGGGTTGGGAGAGGTCAAAACTTTCTCAAACGTGTACCGTTATAATATTATATGTTCGAACCCGTCAGTACATATAGGCGCGCTTGAACAAAATGTACTGGACGGCTATATGGCGCACAGCTAGTAATAATAACAATACGAATATACTTAAATAATATATAAGTACTATATTATACACGATCTCTGTGATGTCCACATAATAATATGACATTGTGCTAAATTATGCGCGTGTTTCCCGCGATTACCTATGTATGAGAAACACTACACCGTTAATAAATAATTTTAAAATATCTATACGATAAACTATATACATATATATACACACACGCAGTAACATGTACAAAGGCGAAAAAAAAATATAAAAGTTCAATAATTTTTGGCATACAATTTAGTTGAAGACACTTTTAGGGTTATACAACATGTACCTATTAATAAAATCGTGTCGCGGGCCGCGGAATGTCGCGACTACAGACCGTTGTTAAGTATACGACGCGACAATGGACGCGAAAACGGAAAAAAGACCTAAAGCCCACCTCCACACGGGTATGATATGACAACGTCTAACGTAGTAAAATATTATATATATATATACATCAATAATAATATGTATAAAATAAATATTAATAATAAAAATGATAATCACAACAGCTAAAAAAACATATTATATAATAATATTATAGGTATTATTGTTATGTTAAGTGTGAGGACGATCGATCAGTGCGTGTCCATCCAACTGGCGGGTATTGCGTAGTCGGATATGGCGTACAGCATCCGCGGGTACCAGTGTATGCCGTCGGCGGGCTGTACCGCGTCGACCGCCCGTGACGGCGGCTGCGACGGCGCGTCGTGCAGCGGATGGCCCAGCCGCCAGATGAGGCCGTACAGCGACGCCCGGGCCGCGGCCACCGCGCGGACAGGCAGGAACGCCAGGTGGGCCAGCCACTGGCTGTCGATGACGGCGTAACACGACGCCACGACGTCGTCCACGACGACGGTACCGTCCACCGTGAGCGGCGCGTAAAGTCCGACCTTCTCGGTGCGGCTGACGGCGACCACGCGCTCGGTGCGCAATCGCATCTTGCCGCCGTCGCCGTCGATCACCGTCAGCAGCGTGTCGTTGACGCGCACGCTTTTCGCGTACACCGGATGTGCGTGACGGATCTGTGACCGTTCCGGTTTCTCCCACCGGAGCACCAGGTGCGTGGGCGTCGCCGTTATCGACTTGCCCGCGTCCGTCACCAGCGTCACGTACTCGGTCCGAGCCGTCTCGCTCCGGTCCAGGAACAACAGGACCTCGCTAGGTCGGAGCATCCCGTCGTCGGACAGCGCCAGCACCGACTCGCCGACCCGGAGGTCCTTCATCCGTTTCTTCACTCCCGCGCCCGTCGTCACCACGCTGTCGCCAGGGAAACAGCCCATCGTCCTCGTGTTGATTTTCGTCTCTGCAAAACGCACAGAATAATTATTATGTTATCGTTCATTAAAATATATAGTACATTGTTTGGCAGGGGTTAGGTTTGGGTACTCTGGGGTATAAGTATAGGCATAATAGATTATGTATATCAGGGGTGGCCAAACTTTTTTTAGCCACGATCTACTAACATTGTACTTGACCTTTGAGGATCGACTTCTATAAAAAATCTAACCACCATGATTAATTTTTGTGTGAGTAGCCTAAAAATAAATTCTAACACGATCGACTTTAAAATTGTTTGCGATCGACCGTTTGGCCGCCCCTGATGTATATCATATATATAGGTAAGCGTAAGATATGTCAGTTTACGGTATAGTTGTGCATTATTGTAGGTGAATAGGCGAGTATTCGTATACCACATCGTATACGCCGTCGTTAAAACCTCGTAAATCGCGAGAACTAACGTGTAAATAATTATCAGCCTAAAATGTTACAACGATTACGTATAAAAAAAGCGTTATCGGGTTTAGCTGTGCGGAATACCTCTTACGCCGCCAATATACACACGCGATCTGTTTGAGCTTGGCGGTAATCGCGCGGTAAATTAGCGATTCAAACGAGTGAAAAATAACTGCGCTTATATAATATGATATAATATAATATATTGTTTGCCCGCCCGGCGTATATTAATCGCTATACACACACACGCGCACGCGCGCGGGAACGAGAAAAGATCGTAGCCACTGATTTGTCTGGTTTTTAAACGCCATTAAAAAACACTAATAATAATAAAAAAAAATAAATGATTTGGAGTGGTAGTGGTGGTGCTCTGTTTGTTTTTTTTTAAAACATCTCCGTTTCTCACTGCAGCCGTCGTGCGACCACGATAAATTAGTTAATGAGATAAAAAGGGCAATAATTCTTTTCCGTCCGTGCGGCGTGCACTCACTATTATATTATAAATTTAGGTGTATATATAAATATACCTCCGTGTAGGTATGTATAATATGTATTATATGTATACGCGACGACCACGACCACGTTCACCTTCCACGGCGTATGGCCATCACACACCAACATCTGTGATCTAATCGCCCTCGGGACCTGCCGCTGCGGGTGAAGAAGTATACCGATACTAATAATATTAATATAATAATAATAGTAGTAGTATTATAGTAGTAATAATAGTGATAATATAGTATAACGATATTCACTCCTGAGTTTCCGAAAAACCGGATTGTCGCCGTGGCCATAAACACGGCGTTCGGAGTAGTGGTTTGAAGAGGGACATCGGTTTATACGACATTAAATGCGTGTTATTAGAATATTATAGTAAGCTACGACGGATAGTTCACGGATGCCTTGAGGGGGCCGAGGCAATAAACATAAAACGAACACTTGCGCGACGCGACGAGAGCGACGGATTTAGAAGATGGAACGTACACACTTGCAGCAACTGGTCGCGCGCGCGCTTGATGATACGACGCTGTTGAGAGGAGGCATTTAAGTCTTATATTTTACGAGTTTTCTCTTCTCTCCGCCGACCGACGCCCGTTAAAATAATATTAATAAAACGATACATTATTATATATACACATGTATGATATTATATACGTAAACATTATAATACCTATGCTATCATATATTGATATATGATATATTTACGCGTAATGTTAGTAAAACAAAAACAACGCATTTTAGCGTTTCCGTACTACTCTCCGTCTATCCGTAAATGTTTTTGCACAATTTGTATTTACAAGCTGAATATACTGCGATGTACGTTCGTTCGTATCGCATATTTTTTTTAAATTTTATTCGATCAAGTAATTAAGAGGATTCTCTATCAGTACAAATTACAAAGAGGCCATGAGTAGTCGAATATAAAATATGAACTTATATGGGTCAGTTGACCTTCTGGACCCCTCGGTGTACATAATATATGTATCCACCGCTCCCCGATTTAATAAGCAATAGGTTTATATATAGGTCTTTAAAACCGATACGTTGTATATTAGATAATGTATATTACATCCTTCGGTATATAGTGTAGTTGTGTACTCGTGAGGTATACCGATAAACGACATATACCATATATTAAACGTATACGAAAGCGAAATTTTAAACGTCCTATATCATCATTATAATGCCTGTATGGGATCTGTATAATATGCAATGTATTCCTTAAAAAATAAAAACTCAACTGTTGAAGACGACGAGACATATCACATTAAATAGTTGTGCCCATTGCCCATGGTGTATTATTATATAAATAACTAATAAGTAGTATAGGTCTAGATACTACGTAATGCGTTAGATGCTCTTGAATAATTGAATGTAAATTGTAATTATGTATTGAATTCCAGATTTGAACACCAATCGTTATCTTACGAGGCCTTGATATTCAGAATATTATATTGCTGTGATAAGACTTGCCACTTTAATCACTGCATGTATATTGATAGTTTTTGTTAAAAGTTTATAAATTGTATGTAAATTGTACATAATGTATATTATATGTATATGTACATCCGTGGTAACGTTATTATGATTGATTGAAAATATTGACATTAACTGTGTTTAATGTCTATAGATCACGAGTTTTCCGGATGTATATTTAAATATTATTTAAGTATATGATATATACATCATGGAATGAGAGGGTTACGAGTTTAAATACAAATGTACAAAATATGCTCAAACATTGTATTTATATAATATATAGGACATAGGCACGTACCTATATATTATTATTATTATTATTATAGAAACTACAGTTGTTACTATATTATAATGTATCTATGGTATACGTAAAACTAGTTATTATATTATTGTATAATTGCTTTTCATAAATAAAAACAATTAGTTATTAATTACTTAGCTAGTTGCCTATATTGTAACTAGTGTAATAACTTTGTAATATTAAAGTTTAATACTTATTCTGTAGTATTACTAGTATTAGTGATGGGTACCCATACCCCTACCCCATAAGGCCATAACTATACGCATTAAACGCTATTAATTTTCAGTGTTGAAACTGAGCAACAGTACCTAATTCATTTTTTCAAAATCTTAAATTATATGAACCAACAATAATATTTTAATTTTCTTATGAATTTATGATTTATTATACGCGTCGTGTTCTATGAAGCTGTAATTATATGGTTTGCAACTTGTTAGAGATAATTATGTTTTTTTAGATTCTGAACGTAGTAATGAATGTATTGATTTTACAATGATGTGTGTTTTTTTTTGTGTCTGTGTACACTGTACAGTATAACTAGTCGAAATAATGCTTCAATATCAAACTTTGGATGTGGTTTCCGATGGCAAAGTCAATATCCTTAGTGCAATATAGAGGTCAAAAGTAAACATTTTCCAACAGTTTTCAAAAAAATCGAGAAAAACGGGAATTTTTACGTAAAATTAGTTTTTGACCAAATCGATTTTTTTATATGGTTGTAATTCAAAAACTAATCACTGTAAATACTTGAAATTTTCACCAAATATTTATGTTAGTGTTCTCATCTATATACCGTTATATTTTCAGAGTTTGATATTTTTGAGCTATTTATAGACAATTGAAATTTTCAATCTTTTTAGGTATTTTTTTTAAAAATAACGATAAAATTTTTTTGGCAGGCAAGAAAATCTTTAAAATTTAATACAAGGTTTCTTATAAGTTGTTCTTAAAGTGATAAAAAAAATCCGAAATCGTTAGTCACAATTTTTTTTTATAAAGTTCAAATTTATACGAAATATGTCAAAATTGCGAAAATTTGCAAGTAATTTTGTGGTTGAAAAATCGTAAAAATTTTTCCTTTTATAACTAAGTTTTGAAAATTTGGTACAAGGTTCTCCATAAATTTGTCTTCAAATATCTGTAAAAAAAACTCTACCGGACTAAGACAAAAAATTTTTAGGAGTGTTTGAAGTTTAAATTTTTATAAAACCGCGTTAAATAACGGTTTAGCCTCAATCGATTTTTAATATTTGTTGTTATTCAAATAGTATAAGTCATAAATACTTGAAAATTTTACCAGTTATTTAGATTGCCATTTTCTTTACGTGATTTGATTTTCAAAATATTTTGACTTTTTTTGAGCTATTTATAGACAACTGAAATTTTCAATTTTCCTAAGAATTTTTTTTTAAAGTGTCGATAAAATTTTTTTGGCCGAGTCAAAAAATTTATACAAAGTTTCTCATAAAA
Source organism: Schizaphis graminum (assembly GCA_020882235.1). Lineage (NCBI taxonomy): Eukaryota > Metazoa > Arthropoda > Insecta > Hemiptera > Aphididae > Schizaphis > Schizaphis graminum. The sequence goes on along the minus strand of CM037032.1, from coordinate 108,358,004 downwards.
TATTCTTATGGCGATAAAAAAATTAAAAGAATACATAGGCACAATTTTTTTTATTAGCATTTGAGGTTCAAATTTCGACAAAAATTCGTCAAAATCTTTAGAAGTTAAAAATTTATAAATATTTTACTATCAAAAGCTAAGAATTGAAAATTTAATACTATGCTGTCCATAAGTTAAACTTAGAATAATTATAAAAAAGTTTGAGGATTATTCAATTTAAAAAATTTTACGAGTGTTTAAAGTTTTAATTTTAATTTGAAATAAAAAATATACGTGTAAAATAACGTTTTACTACTAAATAATTTTCAATTTTTGTTATTTTTAAAAAATTACCAAATTTAGGATTTTTACTTAAATGTTTGAATTTGTTTCAAAATAGAATATATGACAATATTTAAATATAATATTTCCTAGACTGACAAATCATCTCCGTTCAGAATCGTTTTTCGTATAGGTACAATGATACCTATCATTGCATTCAAATTTAACCTACCTTACTTTGAGGTCCACCCCATCCCCTAATGTACAGCAGAGCGATACCCACTTTCCCGCTTTTTTTTTATTGTACTTAAATTAAGTAACTTAATGCTGATTTTCTTTCAGATACGAGACACCTACAAAAATATATTAAATGTACATATTATGAAATATATTATATTAAAATGAACCCGTGAACATGTAGGCATTATTATAATATAGCTGTTTCAATATTACTGTAAAACTAAGAATATAACGTGTTCAGTGTCGTATACTCGTATATTTAATAAAGCATAAACAGTTGTTTTAGTTATCTGGAATAATACATATCATTAGTAAAAGCAACTATATATAGAGCTGATAAACGAATATGAATGATTTTAATGAGTATTTACAAAATAAGTAATAATTTTTATTTGTTTTTTTTTTCAGTTTGTCGGAGAATACTTAACAGATGAAACAATAAATTAACCACACAGCTTGTCGGCCGAAACGCTTATACCTATATATAGCACCTATATTAGTGTATATTACCTTACCTACCTATAAATATATACCTACTTACATTGTACCTAATATATAAGTGTTGTAGCAATAGTCATTATGAAGAGAAAATCCAATTTAAATATTTCTTTTGGAATTCTTGTCGAGATTATAATATTATTATAATATTTAGTACCTACATACCTATTATTTTTTTTTCTCTGTAAAATTGAAAACCGTGTAAATATTTATCTTTTGTACGGCGATCGAAACACGTGAAACATCATAATATAATAATAATAATAATAATAATAATAATAATAAATGTAATAACATAATGGAAACGCGTACTGCAGCAGTGCGGAATTCTGGACTGGAATATTATATTGGGTAAAAGCATGCGTGAATATGTGTACGAGTGACTGTATGAGTATGTGTGTGTGTGTGTATGTGTGTAAACATGCGCACGGTATACGTGGCTGTGGAAATCCGCGAAAGGATGCATCAGATTGTTATTATATTATTATAATATTTATAAAGGGTAATAATACACGTGACGACAAACGGCAGGGAGGCGCGTATTGGTATATAAATAAGCACCATATATATGATGCTGTATATTATAAAATAAGCTTACAAATATACAATGCGCGAAGGTATATATATAATATACACAATATTGATGCCCATTCAAAACGCTATTATTATGTACGCATGTAGGAATATAGGTATAATATATATATAAGTATTATGTATATAAAATGCGATGGTATTTGTATATATATATATATATATTATACAAGCAAGGTAGGCAGTCAGACTGTAGGCAGGTATTAGCTATAGGTAGATAGGTAGGTATAGTTGCCTATATCGTCGTTATAATAACGTACGCGGAGGCCGGCGAATAATAATACATTCATAGGTATATGATGTATATATTGTATATACACAGGACTGCACGGGTAATACACCGCGATGACGGTTTATGTATATATGTGTGTTATATATACATCATCGTGTGTTCGGTAATAGTGCATATACCTATATGTTCTTATTATTATTATTACGCGAGAACCTATACGTATGTATGTAATATATTATACATATATGTAGCTGCAGTTATACTTATCCACCAATGCGCGCGCATGCAGTATTACTACGCGCTTGCTATATGGGTAAACACGGAATAAAACGAAAAGGTTAATCGTATGCACTGCATATATATATATAAATACATATTTTAAACATGTATAATATGTATAGGTAGTAGGTACACACACTCGCATATACATGTATATGTATACTGTATATACGCTGGCGTAGGTATACCGTCGGTTTAACGAGTTGTGGGATTCTAGTTTTGGACAGGTCACGATCGTCTATTATTTGATGTTTGGAAAAAAATAAAGGATAAAAAAGAACAACAAATTATGCATCATCATCCCTTGTACGAGTTTGTACGAAGTTTGCTTTACACTCACCGCACGAGTCGTGTTTACATAAACACATAGTACGCTTCTCTCTACTAACGTCGCCGTCCGCGCGCGTATACCCCTCGTGTATTTATATAATAGCCCGAGTAGGTACACACGCGCGCGGCGTGTGTATATATATTATATTAGTACACACGTATATTATTATTATTTTATATTTAGGTACATAATATTATACACACTCGTATACGAGTCGTATATACACGTTTAAATTGTTTGTTCTCCAGTAAAATAATAAGTGATGGCCGGTAAGGGGGGGGGGGAGAGAAGGTTTTCGGAAAAATTGATTTTGTTTTTGTGTCTCTCCCCTCCTCAATACGCATAATATAGAGACCTATACACCACGGTCACTATGTCCAGTGGCATACATATGGAGGGAGTTCAGGATAAATCCCTCCCTTGGGAGGGAAAAAAAATTCAGTTTTGAAACGGTTAAAATGAAAAAATACATAAGTTAAGAAAATTTCAACGTATGTTTAAGTTTAAAATTAAGTATTTGTCAATTATGATGGACTCGAAAAAACAAAATTTTTCATGTGAGGAAGTATACAAATATAGACGTTTGTTATTGGCATAAAAACTTATTTTTGTGTAAATATTAAATATTATTTATCGTTGTTTGTCAATTGTCTTTATGTTGGGAATATTGTAAGTATGTTTGTGTGTGTATCTAATTTTATATCAGCATACCGGCATCAAAATATTATTTTAATTTATCCCCCCATAAAAAAATTGAATGTACATTACTGACCGTGTCATACCAGACGGCCCCGCCGAGAGACGGTCTTGTGGTCGTGTATATGCTGTGTGACACAGGTAATCGGATCTTGGCGTGACACACAAACGAAAGCCGGACATCGATCCGCATAGTTGTGGCCGAAACAGATGAACACACGCACACACACACACACACACACACACACACACACGAGAGGGATACTTTTTACAGAATATATTATATATAAAATATATAGTTATATAGTCTTATAGTAGCAACCAGCAGGAGTCGTACGTCCCCCACCCCCATAGACCATATAAATAATGTATAACACATTTTTTAACATTAAATTACTTGTGTAATATTGTGATAATGAGTGATATATTATAAATAATGGCATAGTATGGTAAATGCCTGCAAATGGCATACATTTATTGCATTATATAATTTAAAATTACTATAATACAATTTAAAAACTATAGGTACTTTGAAATTATTTTTGTTTTAATTTTAACCTAAGTACCTTACCTATACCTATATATGATTGGTTTATTTTCATATAGTTAAAATACAAATAATTTTCATTATTTTTTTAAAAGAAATAAACCGAATATTGTATTTTAATTAATTAATTTACTATTTGTTTTGATGTTTGATTGTATGCTATGGATTTAAAACGATAATGGATAATTCAATAATGGTTTAAGAATACTTATGTGGATTAACGCTGTTGGATATTTGATATTAAAACAAGGAAATATCTACATGCGTACTAATGGATAAATTATGAGTATTGACTATTGACGGATCAGCAAAAATTAAATTAAATTAATTATTTTTATTTATATTTTGTTTTTCATTGAATAATTTTCAGAAGCTTGAGATATAATTTGATGAATCACAATATCACAAATTTATTTTCATTTTAAATATAAATGTTTGTGATGTACATAATACATTAATATTTATTATAATAAATAATTGGACTTTATCTTTTATATTTTAGTTATTGATATGTGTATAGAGTATTGTTTTATTTCAGTGAGAAATACATTTTAGAAATGATTCAATATTGTAGGTACTCGTATAATGTATTATTATATCTATAAATGACTTAATACATTATATGCAAAATAATGGATTGAGTCTGAGAATACCCAATAACATATTGATATGTATTTCGAAATGCAAAACCTACGCAACGACGCGATTCGGTGTGCGTACCTTGAACGCAGAAGACGTCTACGCGTGTCGCGCGGCGCTCGTAGTCGTTGATTCTGCGCCGGCCGTTCGGCAACAGGTATCTACTGGTGTACGACACAGCGTGGCTGGCGGGTCGCAGGCGTGTGAGAAAAACGTGCTCGGAGCATATCGATTTCGCGCAGACTCGTTCGGTGACTTTTAATTTATATAATATAACATATTATTATAATATATTAATATGTATACAACGTGTGTGACAATATTATATCATATTATAAGCGAATGACATATTATAGCCGTACAGGACAGGTACTTAAGATACTTTTCGGATTAACCCGTAATGCGATTTCTTCTGTTTTTTTTATTATTATTTTTATTTTTTCATCTCATTACCAATAATTTAATCCTAAAACCTAAATATTATCATTCTATATTATGTATGTATAGTGTATACAGGACTGTGAAAACTGAAAATACATTAATGTTTTGTTTGTCGATGAATTATAGTATTCAAATTGCGTAACAAATAATATTATTTTATTGTCCTTCGCTCTATAAAATACCTATAGCAGTCATCGCCAAGATTTTAAAAAGTGAAATGTATTCGTTTTGAAAATATATGTGAGCCTATGATATAAATTAACATTATATAATGCAATAATAATTGATTTGAAAAACATTTAATGAAATCAAAAAAGCCAAAAGATGAAACATATATATTTATTCAAAAAATAACCTTAAATAACATACATATATATATATATATTTTTCAATTTTTCATATTTTTGAATATAATTATATAATTTTATTTTATTGTGGACCATACAAAGTTTATAACTGTATAATGTGTAGCACTGCTCTGTATCCACAGATAAATATATATTGTGTGCTTTACTGCTTTAATAAATTCGTAATTGGTATGATTATGTTGTTTTATCTGCTCATTGTATATGTGTTTCTTTACATATTTACATAAGTTTATATAGTACTAATACATTAGACACAGGGACAGTCAAGCCGGTAGATGTATTTTATAGGCATTACATTTTTTTTTTGTCCCATATATCTATGCTCTGTCTATATATTGAAAATTTAAACTAAATTAAAATATTGATAACAATTTAATTTGTTATTATTACATTATATACATTATACATAATAATATAATACATATTTGTTAAGTATAAAATAACTTAATATATTGTTTACTATTATGTTAAATCGTGTTATTTAATCAAGGTATTTAGAAGGTAATTATCTATTTTTTATTAATCTACTATAAATTATATATTTTATGTTTTATTGAATGAGAAAATATGTAGTATGTAAAATATGTATATTAATTAGAAAGATAACGATAATATAAATACATCGCACCTCATCCCTCCCCAATTACTGTTAAAAAAATATTGCCCTCCTCTATACTAAAAATAGTCTAGCGCTGTCACCATGATTACACGGATATAAGATTATAACTATAGGGCTCGGATTTAAATACAAATATGCTCTAAAAAATGGCCAAAAATGCCTTTAAAAAATGCATTTATACCACAAATATGACCTTTAAAATGAAAAAATGACCTTAAAATGCTGTATATTTTTTTTATTCAATTTTTAATTTATAAATAAGCTATAATTATTATTTATTATTTTATTAATAAAAAAAAAATTGAAAATTTGAAATGATGACTTGATGCTGACACGCGTTTTGGCCGTTTTGAGAAAATATTATTTATTCTAAACATACCAAAATATACATTGAAATGTATGTAAAAGTAAAATTAAAATTCTAACCAAGCCTATAGTACTTACTAAATTTTGAGCATTTCATTGAACAATAATATACCTATTGTTTAATATGTTCAAACACCAAAGATCTTCTATTATCTGAAAGAATATTTTTGTATGTGGAAAAGCTCTTTTCGACGTCCACGGATGTAATAGAAGCAAATTTGATGTGATAAATATCATTTGTAGTTAATTCTTCTGATATTTTTGTACGATTTATTTTTAGATAATATTTTAAAAAGGCTAAATTTTATCGTACATTGAACAAATATGCATTAGAAACCATTAAAATGACCCAATAATGCTAAAAATGCTCTGAAAATGAAAAAACGTCAATACATGGAAAAAAATGCAAAATAAAATTTGTGACTTTGAAACCCTCGTTATATAAAACGAATTATGTACTTAGAAAGCATTGTGTAAGATCAACAAAAAAAATATGGACTTTGCATTTAAATCCGGTCCCTAATTATAACATATAGTATATCTATTATTTTTAGTTTTTCTAATGACATATTCATTATACAATATAATTATTTTAAATTAAATTTTTCATTACATTATAATCATGTTCAAGCACTTCGAGCTGTATTAATTTGCACATGTCTATTTAAAAAATATAAAATTGTGTGCTTACCCTGGATGTTGTGTTTTTTTTTGGGGAAATTGTATTAAAGTTTAAAAATTGTTTTACATAAACGTATTAATTTCGTTAAATTAGTTTTTAGAATATTTTTTTTATGCTTGTTAGTAAAAAGAACAACAAATATTTTATAAATACATGTTATATATTTTATAGGTATAAAAAGCAATAAGGTCAATAAATGGGCGTATAACGTGATAAACATACATCATAGTATATTTTATATTATATACCTACTATAGATTTATTTTTAGTATTTAAATTTATACATATTTATGAAATGTTTTAAGGGCATTGGAAAATCCTGTGATCTAGTTATGACTGTTTTAGTACTGGTTTTGACTACCTACCAATTTAACTGATTTTATGGTAAATACATTATGGCATTAAAAATTAAACTATATTTAATGATTTCGGTTGAATGCTTCGTTTGTGAATAATCATATGTACCTATACGGTATAGATATTAAATCACTTATTACTTCTTAATATATTATGAGTAATATACATAATATTATATACTACCTATAGTCTATAATAAGATTACAGTAGATATTATAATAAAAATAAATCTTTACGTAAGAAGATTATGATGACAATATTATTAGATTATAATTGAAATTAAATTATCTTCTCAACGAATAAATAAAAAAATAATAATAAATTACAGCAAATTCTAATGCGAATATATTATATCTTATACCTTATTCCTAAATAATGGTTATAATTAATAGTTATTACTTTAACTGATACCCTTATAAATAGTTATTACTAGTTATTAATTATTATTGATAAAATGTAATTAAAATTAGCCATTTTGTTTATCTTTGTATCATTTTTTGCACACATTAAAATATTTTAATTATGACTGAATATGTTGAAATATAGTCATATCTATACTATTATTATTAAATTTTGAGTTTACGATAGTCCATTAATTATCTATAGCTATATTATAAAATATATATATTATGACATTAAAGTGATTAAACATTGTCTTGCAAGTTATAATTGTTACAACTTTATATGTATAATTGTATATGATTTATATTAAATCAAACTAAAATTGAATAATTATCAAACAAATTAATTTTTAATGTAATACATAAAAAACTAATATAATTTTAAATTTTAATCTCTAAGGTTTTAAAATGTAATACAAGATTCCTCATGAGTCATTCTTACTAAAATTAATAAAAAAAAAGTCGATTGCAAAGCTACTAATGTTTTATTAGCTTTGAAATTCAAATTTTTACGAAATTAGTCATTTAAACGTAAAATAACTATTCAAATCAATTCTCTAACTATTTTTATTATTTTGTTATAATTCAAAGAAATAAATTGTAAAAACTTGAAACATATCAATATTACTGAAATTTTATTTTGCATATATGTAATACAGTTTTTAAAATATTTAAATTAATTCTAAGCTATAATAGGAATTTGCCAATACCTTATTGTTTTTTTTTTTTTTTTACTTAAGTTATAAAATTTAATATAATAAAATATTTTTATTTTTATCAAAAACTTTAAAAATGTAAGTAATACAAAGTTCCTTGTAAATGATTTTTACCAGTGGCGGATTGAGGATTTAATTTTTTTTTGGGGGGGGGGAGCATAGTCCAAAACGCAAATCTTAAATTTTTCAGTAATTAACAAATACATAGGTACAAATATGTGTATTTAACTTATACCAATGGGGGGGCTTTAAATCCGCCACTGATTCTCACACAAATTTAAAAATATCGAAAATACACAAGCAGAGTTCTTTTTATAAATATTGTATAGTTAATATTTTCATTTAATATGAACGGTATTTAAATGAACAATAACGACTTCAGTAATTTATTGTAATAAAAATATTTACTTTGTAGAAAATAAAAACTTTTTGCTATCGTGAGTACCTATACTATATTATTTTCTATAATATTATTTCCAATAAATTAAAAATTAACTTTAAGTAACTTTATCATCAAAATATATCAATCAATTCACATTATTTAATGGTACCTATTAACTTTTTATAACTTATAAGTTGAAAAAAAATAGTTAATATAATTAAAAATTAGTTTAACCCATATTAGAGACTAATATAAATAAATTAAAAAATATCTTTAAATACAGTCTCCGATTAGAATCGTTTTTGCATGCTATGATTTAAATATTTATTATAATTTTTATGTATAATTTTACATATCCATTACTGCAGAAGGGTTACTTACAAAGTACTCAATGCCGATGTACATTATTCAAAATGTACTATACAGCAAGGCGATTTCCCTAGTTATTATTATTATTTTTTTTGTTTAAACCATAAATTTGTTATAAATAATACGGAAACTTGTTTTTACTTTTTAATCTGTATACCACAGCTTAGCGCTTAGAATATAAATTATCTCCTAGAAAAATCTTTTGCAATATCTCTATAGTGGATATAAATGATATAATGTATCAATAATTTATACATTTAATGTTAGTCACAAAATTAATTTTAATAACTAGTTTGTTGTGGCTACTGACTTATGGTTTTTTTTAATATATATTATGACGTGTGGACTGTTGTAAATGTGTAGACCGCTAACTGTACGTAGTTACTGTACGTTTTATGTAGGATTGACACGAACACACGGTACGAATTCTATTGTTTAACATGACATCAATAACATTAATTCGGTGGTTTCTTCTTTCGACGAACATTTTTCATGTTTGTCATCATAAATTAAGGGTGGCTACTATTATGTCATTGTTGTCACGTATAACAATAATAGATATATAATTATATGAATAATTATATATTTAAGTGTAGGTTTCTGTATCTACTATACCTTCATACGTCATACCTATACACGTATAATACTAGTGTCACGTACCTATAGTGAATGTATATACTCTCTAATATGCGTCTATGTGTGTATTTTTTATACTAACACTACAAAAATTAAAAATTTAGTAGTATACGCTTGTACAATAACATACGACATAATATGTATACAGAATGATTTATTTAATAATGATGAATTGTTGTGAAGCTACCTGTCTACCATACGTCCATTATTCCATACCCATTTGATATGGGCCATATCCTTTAAAATCTTCAAATATTAGTAATCATTTTTTGTATTGTCGTTAAATAAAAAAATATATACTTAATTATAAAAAATAAATATTTATTTTTAATTTGGTGATTTAGCAATATCTACTTGAATGTACATTTTAATATAAATAATTGAAAGAATTTTTTATTTAAAAAGTTTGATTTAGAATTTGTGGGATTTCCTAAAAGAAATGTCAAGTGTTGATTTTAATTATTTTAACTATATAATTTGAGTACGACTTGACGAAAGTACACCGGATTGTTTTTTATTAATAATTCTATTGTAAGGTTAAATTTAATAAATATTCAATTAAATTATAGCAGATCCGTTAGGCCAATGACGTAAAACGAAATAGGCGACAATAAACTAGCTTCTTGTTTATATAATTGGGTTCGCGAAACCACGCCGTTTATTATAATTATCGGCACTTTGTTATTCAATTACTAATTTTTTTAATTTAAAAATAATCAAATCGTGTGCGGGAACTGCTTTATGCGATTTGCGATAACGTTTATTACCGACACATTGCTGTTCTTGCACAGTTACACGGAAATAATATTATAATAATCGTATAGGTACATTATATATTATGTATACGTACTATGCGTCCATGTATCGTAATACGTCTAGTAACTACTCGTTTTGTATAGAAAGGTATACTAATTGTTTTTATAACTATAAACCATTTTTTAAATCGTGTTGTAAATATATATGCAAATAAGTTTTTGTACGCACGTAATCAGACATCATCATTATTATACACGACCTTGTAATTAAGAAATGCGATATCGTTTTAAAACAACGGTGCCAATAACAAATCAAATGTTATGATTTACTAAATTTCGACGTATTTAACTATATACATTATACATACCTACGTTGAAAAATAACGCGATCACATGCATTTCTCGAAATAAACATTTATATATTTTGTAATATATAATAATATACTATACCTACACAAAATGCAAACGTTGATAATTTTCACTATCCATGTCAGCGGTTTTAGGAAAAGGAATATAGACGTGTATGATCTCCGCTAATATTTAAAAGCTTCCTTAAAATGTTTTTAAAATATTATAAAAGTACATATTTTTAAATTTGAATTTACAAAACCTACAAGCATCATAATGTATGTAGTATAATAGTACACATGTTATTTAATATTATACTGTCTTTTTCAAAATTTTCTTTCAACGGGCTTCATCTATTATCTATACATTATAATAATATAATATTATGTTAAAATAATATAGTATCAGTATGGATATTTTTTTCTGGCGATTTCGTAAACATCGAGCTTATTATGTATAATAATAATAATAGAATATAGGAAACCGGAATACCGGACGTCCTCTTTTTCGTCGTCTCGTCACCGTTACGCCGCCGCCGGAGACAAGTGTGCGTGTGCAATGTGCATGATGGATAGCAGAGGCGTACGCGCGGCAAGCGATAATTAATGAGACCCGTCCACGCCGCCACGGCGTGAAAACGATACGCGGCCCTTTTGTCGGACCAGCGGAAAATAATGCAACGCGTGATGAGAGACGGAAATGGACACGGACGGACGGGGAGACTTGTTGACCGATCGTCCACCAAGACGAGTGAGTATATATACGTATTATACGTACATGGGAATTATTATTATTATTGTGTCTATACAGATATAATAAGTATAAACGATGACGAGATGTACGAGTTTGTATTATATACGTTGTATATTACATCGTATACGGTCGGAAACAATAATTTCCGAATATTTTAACACGAACGCTTGTGTATACATAATAATATGTATATGTGTATTAATATATTATTATATATATACGTAAATACTCGTCGTCGGCCGTCGTTCTCAAAACGTTTTATTTACTGTTTGCTCGGCGCAAACATTTTTCTATCTCTTTTCGAACCTCCTAAACGAGACGATTTTACCGGAAAGTCCCTTTGCCGCAGACGGACGCGGCGGCCGGTTTATTTTTTGTTTGTACGGATTTTATATAGGTATTATTATTATATGCTGCACCGCAGTCATCATCGCAGCAGTTGTGTCGTTCACACGGTCACCCGGCGCGCGCGCACTCGTATACGCATACCGATATTATATATAATAATATGTACTTATGTATAAACTATACAATACATCATATATATTATTATACGTGTTCCGCGTTTACGACACGACGTTAGGTTTTCTCACACGCTCGTTTAGAAATTCGGCTAAACAAACTACCCGGCTAAATGACTACATATTATATAGTCGTCGGAGACACTTCTCCATGTGCATGTATCTATATTTGTAAATAATATTTATATGGACTGTTCGAGTGAGCGGAAAAAAAATTATTTCAAATATGTACCTACATTATGTTTTTCTCATCACAGACATATAATACACAGTGTCTTATTATAATGTTGGAATGTTTTTTTCCCCAGTACGAATGACTGTACTCTTCTGAATGACGGAATTTTCAACAGACCACTCGTATACAACGTTGAATTTTTATTTTATACTTATATTAATGAGTAAAATCAAAATCGCTAAATTATTTAAAATAAATATAGGTACATACAAAATATATTAAACATTAATAACTTTTTTATATAATTTATAGTAAATCTTTGTAAAAGACAACTCGTAATTCGGACAACAGGACAACCCCCATATGCCTCATGGCTCATATTACATTTTATAATACGTGTGTTGTATGTTTATTATTTGTGACAATCGCTATCACTATAAATTAACTTTTTAAATTTGAATATTATGATCAATTAAGGTATGTTCATTATAATGTAGATATATAAAGTCAGAAGTGTTGAAACGAATGAAATGTACATATTATTGTTATTCTATGGCCGCGTTTCCCAGTGTGTTCCACGGAACCTTAGGGTTTCGTGGGTCAATCTCAAGGGTTCCGCCAGATGTATGTGATTATTGAAATAATTATTTTATACTATATTTGGATTATTTATATTATTAAAAATTATTAATATAAATTATTAAAAAAAAGTGGGTTCCGTGAAACACAAATTATTTCTTAAGGGTTCCGTAGTCGTAAAAGTTTGGGAACCTGTGTTCTATGGTATACTTATTGTAATATATAATTAATAAATTTATAATTTTAATATAAAATTACAGTATATTTATAATATTTTAATATGAAACGATAACCTATATATTATATGTTACTATATAGGTTGCAATAATTATTATAATATATTTCATACCTATATTTTCAACCGATAAACGTTATACCTGTTGGCTGTTATTAATTAAACGGACGGTTAAGGGCTTAAGGCGTTAACATTTGCCCTTTTTTTTTATGCGTATACCTATAAACGCATTTTAAGTATCTAATAGGCAATAGCAGTTGAATCAATTAGAAATTCAAAAATTAAACATATAGTAAGTCGGTATATATAAAATAATTATTGTATAGCGATTACATTTCGAATACGTACTACACGTATACCTGACGTCCTGACATATAACTATACCTATTAATATTTAATATACATATCGTATTACCTATAATATTGTTGGGACATAGTACATATACAAACAGTTTTTAACAGTACATTAACAAATATATATATTGTGATTTGTGATCCTGGACTTACCTGATTTACAAGAGCAATGAATGTACCGACGATTGTAATTGACCCAATCGAATCCTGCTTCTACGGCCAATCGGGCTAACATGCCATACTTGGACTTATCCCTGTCTGACGTGGTGATGTCTACCGCCCGCCCCTCGTTGTGCAGGCTGCTACCGGCCCGGTCCACCCATCCGTCAATTACCCGCAATCGAACGTTCGGCCATAAGTTCATAACGCTAATGGCTAGGGTGTTCAGCTTCTCTTTACACCTCTGAAAACAAAAGAGAATTTGTAAGAATGACATACTAAGATAAATAGTGCATTACATACACTACAATACATTATAATATATATCTCTAAATAGTTAGATGAAATACTAATAATAAATAATTCAATGTGCAATTTGCATGCAGTTACCTACTATACAAATACACATAATATAATATGATGAGTATCTATATATGCATAATTCTTCGAAATGTATCTCAATGTCAATTGGACATTAATCAAAATGTACCCATATTCAAATAGGTATAGAAGTTAACGCGATAAATATGAGTAAAACAATAACGGCCGCATTATAATAATATGTTACAACCGAAAATGCAGCGCCGCGTGTCGTCGTAAAATTTCCCACAAGAATGCAAGGTAGAGACTAGAGGCAGGTTTTTTGACTAAGTACCGTGTACGTTATTTATACCTATATACATGATATTATATAGTATATAATATATTATACACCATTTTCACACCGCGGCGTAACAATCGCCAACGACCATAGTTTTTTTCGTTGTTAATGACGACGACGGCGGCGACTCGTCGCTACTTTCCGGCAACCAGTTAAACGGAATTATGCGCGCGAGTTAGTTATTGGACAACTATCGCATTCTGGTTATGCCTGTTATTAAGGCGCGCGCGCCAGGCCATCGATATAACTTATACACACGTCCACCGGATCTTCTAGGAATCGTAATTTAAGATAACTAACGACAAATTAGCCCGCCAGCACCAGCGAGCCTCGCGCCGCATGAAAAATTGCACTCGTTATTTGCTCGTAAGTCGTAACTGTTTACCGAGAAATTGCCACGTGTATATTATTATATTGGATTGTTTATAAATACGCGCGTTATAATTTCATTATACAACTAATATTTTTTTTTCCTACACCGAAATGTACCACATAGACAAGATTTATGGTACACTATAACAACAGATCTAAATTCGAAAAACGTACAAGTCATGAATCAGTATATTTTTTTTCAACAACACTTAAACAATGATTTTGTTTACGTTAAATTTGCTTATTATTGTTATTTTTTTTAATCGATTTATTTCGTCTGATAACGATTAACTATAACATTATGATAGGAGTATAGGTGTGTGTATTTTATATATTATATCATAATATATCGATGTGTTTTTCGATTTAAATTATTGCGAATTACAAAGATTTGTAAAATCTATATACCTATTGCTTAATTTAACATAAGTATTAGGTACAGATAGATACATCTTTTAAAGATAAATGTATGAAAATGTTTTTTGTATTAATTTTCGCTGTTTCCGAGATGTACAGACATTATAATTTACAATCGTACCGTAGAAATAGGTATTAATACAATAATACAGCCATACGGTGGGTGAATGTTGGAATGTAAAAATAAGCTAACAACCATAAGTAACATTTTGAACGTTAACGGTCGTACGCAGCCTTAGATTAGTACCTAAATAATAATATAGTAATACTACCAAGTGTGCCGATAGCGCGACTACCACTCTGCGAATTGTAATCTAATCTATACGAAAACCCGAAATCGATATGGCGTCGAAGGATCCTGCAGATATAACTTTCCACGGTTGAGCGTCGCGAGGTCCAACAACGCCGCGCCGTGGCCATAAACGCGCCCCATCGTTGGACTTTCGGCCCTGACGCGTTTTCCGTCAGCGGTTCTCGCAGACGCGCGCGCTTGCACACACAACGACGTAATGTTATGCGTGTATCTGATGCGCCGTCCACCGACGAGCGTCGCTGCTCTCGGGGCGGCGGCGCGGTGGAACCAACACACACGGCACGGACGCGCGGAAAACAAAAGATGAGACACCGGCGCTGCACGGGGGTGCCGAGGTGGCACCGTTGGGCGGGGCCAGGTGATCACCGCGGGCGAAACGTGTATGTGGTGTTGGTACTGCGGCGCGGCGGCGGCGGCGAGGTCAAAAGCGGCAGAGAGAAAACCAAGAATGTCGTATCCGCCTCGCCGCCGCGGCGTATACGTTGGGCGCGCGCGCAATGAACGGGGCTGCGTGTATAAATAATATTGTGTATTATATATTATTATACATATATATAGGTAGGTACACGCGGCGATATATATTGCATTAGGCAGTATAGGTACCTATATATATATGTATATATGTATATACAATTATATTATTATATTAATATTATATTATATATATGTGTGTGTGTGTGAAGAAAACGAGAATGAAAATAATATACAAAGACGGCCGCGGCGGAAACGTCGGGGAAGGGGAAAAACCGAATTCGCCGTCGCCGCCGCAGCTGAGTTGACTTGGTGAATGCGTTACGGTGCACGTTGGTATTTCCCTCTGCCCGGCCCCTC
Source organism: Schizaphis graminum (assembly GCA_020882235.1). NCBI lineage: Eukaryota > Metazoa > Arthropoda > Insecta > Hemiptera > Aphididae > Schizaphis > Schizaphis graminum. The sequence continues at coordinate 108,341,880 of CM037032.1, read as the reverse complement.
CACCTCCCCGCCCACGCTTAATATACCCAATTGCCGACCCGACAAGCGGCCATTTTGTTCGGTGCGGCCTGCATTCCGAAAGGCATTGTCTTAAATAATAATAATAATAAAAATAATAATGAACGTACGCACCGCGGGGTGAGCAGCGGCGGCGGACGAGTAGGTATATATAATATAATATAATACGCTGTACATTATAGGCAAGAGATTATGATCTGCCCGATGAGCGCGTACACACGTCATACGTAATATAATATAATAATAATATATTTAATATTATGTATATATTATACGATGCGGCGCATATATCATATCCGTCGGATGACGACGACGGCGACGACCATCGGGACGACCCTAAAAGAGCGGCTGCCGAGCGGGCCACCCGGGCGGGGGGGCCGGTGCTGGCGTGTCCTTTGTGGGGACGGCGGCAGGCGCCTCGCGCGGTTTATTTTGACAAGCAATTTGATATAATGGGCATTCTGAATAACGCGCCGCGCGCTCGCGGCCCGCTCATACAAATGACGTATATACACTGTATATCGTCGCACACAAACGCGCGCAGCGTGTCTATATGATATGTATTATATTGTAATATTATGTATAAACTCGACGTGTGTAAAGCGGTGGCTGTACACAATGAATCGTTCGCCGCCGCCGACTCGCGCTTCAGCACCGCCGCATCCGCCGTGTGCCGCCGCCGCGTGCAGTGTGCTGCAGCGTGGGTATATAATAATATATACTTGTGTGTGTGTGTTATTGCACACTGCAGCCGCAGTGATGTAAACGTGTCGGGCTTGTTAGTCTTTTGACTTTACACCTTGTCCCTGGATGCCGGGCAGGTGGTGATGCCGGTGTCGGCAAACACACTTTCTACTAGGGTGGTTTCTTTTATGTTGTTGTTATTATATTATTATTATTATTGTAGAAACGTATTTTTGTCAAATTATTATTTTGACGTAAAATAAACCAATGATTTAGCACATCCCTTTGTCCGTATAAGACCGTGTGTGGCTGATGTGTTATAAGTATATATATGTATTATATATGCTGTGTTCAGGGAAGAACACCGCTAATTTCAACGATCAACTTGAAAATACGTATCTTTTAAATCTATTTTTGTGCTACTTTTTAGGCCTCCTTCTCGTCCAACGTATACAGATATATTATATAACATGTATTCTACCTAACCTGCCTACTAATATATATATATATATAATTCTATATTATACACTTCTTTATACTTTATATTAAAAAGTTAAACCTAAATATTAAAATATATATTTCAAATAATGCAGCCTACACACATTTTAAATTTATAATTTATGTACACGGTAAATGATAAAATATTAATACATTTATTGTAAATGATTACTTTATAAATTATGTATAAATACATGAGGTGAGGTGCAATATTTTTTGTCGTCGTGACTTCGCAGTAAACATTAAGAATGAAATATATGTGTAACTCGCGCTAAGCTATTAAATTAATTTTAAATTATTATGAATATAAAATACGCGTCTGGAAATATTTCTTTTTCTTTTTATATACCTAACTAAAAAAAAAGCACACATTTTACAAGTAGGTAGGTAGTGAATTTATTATTTGAACATCATAAAAATTTGTCAAAAATCTCGTTATAATATATTGCATATATATTATATATAGGAAGTGTATACAATGTACCAACATGCCACATAATATGTGTACTGTAAAAAAAAAAAATAAGGTCGTTTTCTCCTTCTAGAATTCATCGAACAAAATTCACTATCGATTTCACCAAGAACTCGTTTTTGTATCTTTTTTTTACCTTACCTCAGCATATTTCTTTAACAAAACATACATATTAATACAGTACATATATAGGTAATATACACCCCGCAAGTATGCCCAATCGACCTTTTAATTCATGCGTACTTACACAGAATTTAGGATTTATGTACATAAAAAACGAACAGAGATGGGATCTCTGTCTACTAGTGTTGAGCAAAAAACAAAACAAAAAAAAAAAAAACGGTCGAAAAAAAAGTACCGTGTGGCGCGAAACGGGAGACTCAATTGTCCGTGTATATAATAAATATTATAGTGTGTGGCGCGCGGTCGTAAACTACACAATATAATAGCGGTATCTATAGTGTTGTATGTGCGTGGTGCCGTCAAAATCAATTTCCTAAAAAAAAAAAAAAACTATACACACAACATATTATACAGGGTGAAATGCGGAAAAAAAAACCAGAAATAAAATAATAATAAAAAAATATATATATACCGTGTTCCTATCGTTTACACGATCCCGAGGGGGGTCATAATCGAATATAATATTATTATTACTATTATACACAGGAGATTATATTATACAGGCACCTCCCGGGCGTCCGCCGCCGTCGTCTCGCGCTCGCGCGCGCGCGTGTAATGTGCGCCGCGCGAGAGTGTCGAACGGGACCCGGTTGGCCTCCGACCGCCGTCTCGGATTTCATCGACGATATACGCACCCGATCGCAGCAGACACAAATAACCGTACGACCGCGACGACGACGACGACGACAACGCGCCTCCACCCCCGCCGTCCACTCACCCTCCGACCAAGGAGGCCGTAGCCTCCGCATACCTGAACTCTGCTGCTGATGCCGGTATACTGCACCGCCGCCGCAGTATTAATTAGATACGTCGTTATCGTCGCGTTATCGATGACCGTTATCTATCCGGTGCGCGGCGTTTGTCATGATATTATATTATATTATATTATATTATATTATATTATATACACCCGCCGCCGAAGTCCGTAGGTATATAGGTAAATTATGATAAACTGGGTGTATCTTATACCTATATACTATTGATTAAAAAAAAATACAGTCAGTGGAATCAACATAAACGAATATCCGGCGAAATTGAGATAGCCGACGGAATCAATAAATAAAAAAAGCTCGGCGGAATCGATAAAATCCCACTGCAATCGTTCTTAGATAATATTATATATTTAGGTGCACCGGTGTACGCGCATCATAATAATAATACGACTGCTCGTATAATATAATATCATATTTTACGTGTATAGGTCAGATAATAGGTGTATACCACTGGCTGTTACGGTCAGATTCGGTCCCGTGAAGACCGCGCAGTGTACGCCTCCCGTTGTCCCGTGTACACATAAACGACACCGCGTCCATAATATAATACATTATTATACACGCACCCCGTGTGCGCGCTGTAACCTTAAAGCGTGTGTATACGTGTGTGTCTATGGATGTGTGTGTGTGTGTATGTGTGCAGTGTACAAGAGAGAGAGTGCGTGTGAAGTCGGCTACTTTATGCCCTTTCGGTAACAACGCGGTGGGTCATTTCGTGGCGAATTCCGCGTCTCCGGTATACCGAGGTGGATATTATATTATTATTATTAGGTATGGCCGTATGGGATACGGGTACAACAACAATCCGTCAGCCCGCTCAGCGAAACCTGATGTAGTTTATATATTATATTATTATTATAACGATATATACGACGATGTGTGCAATGTGCATTATATACGCGCGTTTACGCCACAAGTCTGTATAATATTATCGTAATGGTGCATATTACATTAATCGTTATGGTCTAATACATCACAGTACCCGCTACCCGCTATATACTGTAATATTATTACAGAACTGTAAGTATCCTATATATTATTATTATACTGTTTTGATAAAATATACAATTTAGTTTAAAAAAAAAAACAAAACGTTTAAGCACCCAAGGGCAAGGAGGGATAAGCTATAATATATTATAACCATCATAATATAATATGTCCTCCGCATCATATACGTGTATAATATATTGTTGTGTGTACTACATATTATTGGGGGCGGTAGTCGACACAAAATATTCGTGTAATAGGTGATGTTCACAAAGACGTGTCATAAAGGCTCATAAAAAATAAAACTTCTCGAGTACGAGTTCTCCGAAGTGATAAAAAAATATATTATTTAATTTCCACGATTTATCGATTAACGTTTAATTTCACATTTAATGATTCACATTAACCATAAATTCTATACTTTAAATTATACAATGTTATTATTTATTATATCATCGTTACACACTAAACATTATTTCTGTAGTTGAATTTAATAATTTATGTCAAGGAATGTGATTTCTACGTGTTTTTTAATAAAAAAATAAAACGATTTTTCTTGGTATAATAAAATATGTTTAAACGATAATAGATTTTGGTAGATAATTAAATACTTTTTTTGTTTTTATAAGTATTATAAAAGCAGCATCTATACGTTTTACATAAATAATTATTATTTACAGCAATTGTATAATAAGTTCACTTAAAAATCATTTATAGTATAGAAATAATTTTAATGATACTATTACCTTGAAGTGAGTTATTGTAAAAATCGAATAACAATTGATTTGTTGAGGACAACTAAATTGGAGGGGCTCGTATATAGAAAAATATTGGCTTCAGTTTATATGAAATAATTCAGTAGTACAATTTTTAATTTTTAAAGAAAACCAAATATACTTGATATGAATAATAAGAAACTAAATATAAAATATTAAGAAACTAATAACTTAGAAGAGATAAATGAGTTAAACATTATACATTCACAGACACTATTTTTTAAAATAACATTTTTAATATTTTCGTAGCAAATACTATTGGCTTATGAATTTTAATTTGTAATAATCTTTTTATGTATCTACGTCAATATATTTTACTGAAACAATTAAATAATATTTTTATTGCAGATGCGCCCAAACAGGTTGTCAGTTTAATATAAGGTGACTAAGTGAGAATTCATAAATAGATAGTTTAATTTTAGGTAAAATATCATCAAAATGTGTGCAAATGGTTAATATTTATATTTATTTCCATTATAAATGTCATCAATGATTTGTGGTGAATATTATGTTCATTTCAAGTATTGATAGTGGTTTCAATTTAATCCGGTTTTACGTCATTTCAAAAATCATTATGATAGAACCAATTAAAATTATTAAGCCAAATATTTTGAAATGTACTTATTCCAGCAAAATAATATGTCATAGATTTTATAACATTTTAAAATAACTTTAATGGTTAAATATTTACTTTAAACATCAGTGACCAATTTTATACTATAGAAGAAATAAAAATATGGTGTAATATTTATAATAATATTTATAAGAGATTATTTTCCTCTTTCAATAGATAATCTCGATGGTAATCGTTCAACTGAATTCTGCATTTACAAATCGATCGTTCGCCAATGACCATAGTTGAGAACAATGAACTCAAACCAGTTGCCGAACGACTTCTCCTTAGTTGTCCGCATTGTTAATCAAACGAAGTCCGTTTGGCCCGGACTAGGTGAAGTTTGATTTTTTGAACGTGATAAAAAACGTAACAACGACCAATATTAAATAAACCGGTCTTTGAAAAACAGAAATTAGTTAAGATATGGAACCAATTGGCTGTACAATAATATTATGTATTGGTTGTATAGGTTCCTTGTATAAGGAGATTAAATTAATTATGATTTATTTAATTTGAATTTTTAAATATTAATTTATTATATTGATATGGATGACACTTATTTGTTTGTGTCTACATTGACTAAAAACAAGTAGTTACATTTTCATAATAATAAATATGTTAACGAAAATCGTCATAAATAAAATTATACAAGAATAGCAACGATAATGTACACTATTATACTTTTATCGTCTATAATTAATGTAATTTAATATATCGACATTTTTGTAATCAATAAAACTTCCATCACACTTTAAATTACTCATACACATAAATTGTTTTATAAGCGTACAAAATAATAGTTTTAAATTTTAAGATAACAAAGGGGAAAATATAATAGATATATCTCTTTGTAATACGAAAATAAAATATAGTTAACGTAAACTTTTATGGTGAAATTTGCATATCTAAGCTCCATACAATATTATATGTATTACATAAACGTTAGAAAAAAAAATAGCCAAAATTATTTTAATATTTTATCGAATGCGGTTCATCGTTGTAGAGCATTAAATCGTGTTTACAGGTGTATATTTTATAGTGTTTAACGATCATATTTATATACATATTAATATATTATATATGTTACCATTACGTACAAGAATACTACCGGACCCATAACCGTTCTGGTTGACCGCTCCGGTTCAGTTTCGGGTGTCAAACGCCGACAACGGCGGTGGCGGGACGGCCGAACAGAGACACGGACACATTAAACATAATATTATATACTACATAACTACATATAATACGTATGCATAATATTATAGAGGTAAGAGGTATAATATATACATACGTCAATACGTGGTGGTGTGTATATAATACGATTGTGTGTATCAGTGTATGTATAATATTATATTGTATACATATAATAGTATAGTGCAGCAGTCCAAACAATGCAATTAATTGTTATGAGCGGTTTCATGGTACGCGTTCGAGCAATTTGACAGCCTTTGACCCGTACAGGTCGTCGGCAAGCTCTCATTCTTCTCTCTTTTTCCTTCATATTTATTTTTTTTATTTTTTTATTGCCCACAGTCTGAGCACGTTTTGCCTCTTCGGCATTGTTATCATATTCACACACACACGCGCGCGCGTGCGTTACTGTGGTATAATATAATATGTTTAAAAACGAATTAACACACACGCATTCGTACGTAAACAAATAATTGTAGGTGGATGCAGAACCAATGCCACAATATAAGAATTGTTCCTAATAAAAATAAAATCATATTGCGTATAAAAGTAAACGTTTTGACCTGCAGTAGGTACTGCAATAGATATTTATAAAGTAATTGTCAACAGCTGTAAATAATTGTAGTATTATTACTATACTTATTAAATTATAATAGAAAATTGATTCGTATATTTATATTATTATATTATATTATTATTACGTATATTTCATCTTGTTCGATGTTAAGCGATATTGATCGGCTTATTCGTCCGTGTGTCAAAAATACAATGATAATCATTATAAATCGTTTCTCTTGGCCGAATCGTTTACACTGTTTTACACCGTGCATTGTTCTCGGTACGTGACTTTGGATTGATTTTCACGGCCAACAAATAAAAAGGTGTGAAAACCTGCACTGCGAGGAGCAAAAAATAAGAATGAGCCGACAGACAAATCCGTTGACGCTGGCGCCGGCGCTTAACTAAATCCAATGATACCATGTTATCGTCACGAAATTATGAACCGAACACGTGGGGACCGTTCAAAGAAATCTGAGGTAAAAAGCAAATATTTGTAGAAAATGAACAAATAAACATACGACGAATCAAAATTTTGTTTGATGACTTTATGAGTTAAAAATATGAAATAAGTATTAATAGTATATATTCATATACATATTGGTTATTCTGTATTCATTTTCAGCTTTTATTTGTTTATTCACGTCTAACAAAACAATGTGACATTCAATCGGAGAAAAGTATTTTTTAGACATATTTACGTTTTTGTCTACGGATGAGTTACGTCACAAGAAGGGGTTTGTTTTACGATCACCATGTATACACATTTTAACTATTAGTATACGAGATGAGGACACGAGCATCTAATAAAAAAAAATTGTAAATAAGAGACGTGTCAAACTGGGTTATATAGTGGCGAAGAAATCCGTTAATGAAATTCTGATGTAGGGATTAACATAAGCCTAGGATCCGATAAACATAAACTCATGTGTAATTAGAAACCGACGAAAAACAAGTTAACGTCACTCTAAGACAAACACGAGGAGCAAGAATGAGAAAAAACCTACCAAACATCTATTTAGCTCGCTGATGCAAAAGGTGATGTTTTGATACGAGTTCGGGTATAATTTGTATAATCCAAGAAAAAATTTGAGTAGGTGAGAAAATGTATTCTGCAAAAACACTATAATTCATAAAAATTATAATATTTAATTTGTGGTCTTATACACTACAACACGAGTAAAAACGTCTCAAATTTCGAATAATATATAGATTATATAGGTAGTAAAAACACGTTTATCCAGAAGTGTTCTAGATCAAATAATAAAAAAAAACATAGTTATTTATTGTTTAATCAAATAATATGAAACAGTATTGTATATCATATTATCATAATGTCATGTACAATATTACATGTTAGGTACATTATAAAAAAGCTGGACAGGATACAAAGACCGGGCTTTCATCTCAACACATTAAGGTATGCCGTAATTTTAAATTCCAAAGCCATAAAAAATCATCTATAATAGGTGAATAAATTCTAAAAGGAGTTCTATCAAAATTTTGATTGTTTAAATTTTTGAATTTCTTATTGAATAAATAAAAAGTTGTTTGTAGACTTTTTATGCAATTATTATTAAATAAGAAAACTTCTTTGAAAATTTAAAAGCAAACAATTCTTTAAAAATACCAACAAAACGACTCATAATATCAGTATATCACTATAAATGAGGTTTACTACTTTTTACTTTTCACATTTTACCACTTAAAGATATATGCGTAACCCTTACATAAAAATATTTGTAAAATACACGATTGACATTTGTCAATACATAAATACCCTATCATCACATAAAATGCAATTTAATATATTGCAATATAATTGAATTTTAATTGATAAAATAATAATTTAGTTATTAAAGATTACAATCATGCTATGTCCTAAAATGTCACTTATTATCGCTTTATAATTTGTATTAGGTTCTATCACTGGATGGTCTTTCACTCTTCCTCCTCAAATATTTGATATTATTGTTCTTTTTTGTTGTTGTATGTATTGATTTAATTTATCGTATATTTATTGATTATTATTCTTTGAAGCCATATAAATTAGAAATATTTCTTTGATAAAAAAATTGTTTAGTACAATAGTACATCATAAGTACAAACAAATAATTATTAATTCTTTTAAAATGCTGACCTAATTTTTTTTTTATCAAATATTTTTTGATATAATAATATGATACATATATCTTATATATATATATTGTATAGATTAACCATAGACTATTTTCTTTAACATGTATTTTACTACTGGGATCCCTATTCTGTAAAGCATATATTTTATATATAAATAGGATGAGTAAAAATAAAAAATTATAAATGTTTTTTCCAAAATTACACTAATATAAACAAAATATTGGTATTTAAAGACCTGTTTTGATTTACTTAATTATTAGATGATGATATACAAAAAAGGTAACGCGGAGTAACATGTAATTAAAATCCTCAGGTCGGCTGTACGACTGTGTATTTTTAATTACCTTCGCGGTCTCGGAAGACTATAAAAGAATCACTGCAGTTGTATACATATAATAAACTCCCGGCGGCGCGGTGGCGGTGGCGGCGGCGGCGTCTAGCGTACGCATGTTTATAAATATAATATAATTGATAGTGTTGACACGAGCGTGTGCAGCTAATATAGAGAATCCAGTTGACATTACACACGATGGAACGCGCGCGAGCGCCTGCGAGCGCGGTGAAGAAGGTGGAAGGATGATGAAATTTAGGTGAACGGGTAAGGGTGACGAGGAGCAGGAGGAGGAATTGAAAAAAACCAAAAAACAACAACATACAACAACGATCTTTTGTGACGGATCTGTTGGGGAATTAATAAAAAGTGTTTTATGGCTGTTTAAATGTCATGTTGTCAGTGTATGGTAACCGGTAAACTGGTCTCTCCCCCGAAAGAGCCGGCGGAATGCGTATTTAATAGCGCGTTTTAACTTATGCTGTCTGTGTGTCCGACGACAATTAGAATTCCGAGTCTGACAAAATGAACTGCTGGTGTGTTTTTTACAAGTTGTTACATGGTCGACCTGTGTGGGTTTTTTACCGCCCTCTCCTCCACCCCCCGCCGCGGCTACTACCCCGCAATGCCCACTCGCGCATGTTTGTCCACAGCCGTAGTCACCGCCGCGATGCTGCTGCCGTCGCTGTTGCCGCTGCAACCGCCGCCTCTGCCCCATTCACCGCGGCTTTGATTTATTTACTGTTTAGATGGCCATCTCCCTAATGTGCGTCCAATATGCTGTCGATAGGGGAGAACAACAAGCACAACCGCAGAATAGGTTGAAAAGAGAAAAAGAAAAAACACAACGACGGTGACCACGATCTCTTTCTCATTACCATAATAACCCGTCCATTAGGAGAACAATAGTTATACTTAAGAACGTTTTGTTTCGGTTTTTTCTTTACGATTTAAACATTTTTTCATTATCATTATTATTATTATTCAACTACATCGTACACTCAATGTCATTAATCTCGTTCGAAATATTTGGCACGGGCGCCCTTCAAATGGCTCGAATGTTATAGATATGGTTGACCCGTATTATTGAGCCCACGCGGTAGCTACAGACATTTTATACTTAACATAAATCATTTATAACGATTATCACATTCAATTTATTTAAGTAAATTATTGATAAAAACATAAATTGATTTACATATCAATTATTGTTTATATCTTTTCTACACGTGTTGCAGAGTAAGATGTAAAAAAAAGATTTTTTGAGTGTTTATTTACAGATTGATTAATTAATATTTATAAACAAAATTAAGAGGAAAGCAAATGATTCGTCTATCAAAAGTGCACTGTAAGCATACGTTTACTGAAAATTACTAAATTTATGCCAATGAAACATTAATCGATTTATACCTAATCATTAATTAAATAATAAATAATGTATATATGTTTATATAAAGCCATATTATAGTCATATAGGTAGTAATTAATAAGACGTAATAATAAATGTAAGCTGTTATAGACGGGATGAGTATTGTATAAAGCAGCGTTTGTTTTAAAAAGTTTTGTTTTCATATTTTAAAATAAAAGGCCAATGTATTATAATATTATGCTTATATACATGTTGTCATCGTATAGGATGATTATGTAGTATATACAATCTTTAGAGTATTGTATCTGATTATTATCTTACAAATGATGAAATGAATAATACTTATAATACCAACCAATGTACGTGGATTTCCAATCGTTAGTTAATATTAATCATATTATGTAAGTAAAAAAGTAATCTCAACTTAAGATTATTGGGGTATTTTTCTGTCAAAATAATTTTTTACATTACCGACATTATAGACACATTTTATCAAATCGTTCTCTTGGGTTTTGAGATAGAATAATATTTTATATTTTATTCTTTTATTTTCAATAATTAATTTTTTTGAAATAAAAATGCATGTTTTATACTTTTAAATTATAATAAATTAATAATTATATTAACACTAAACATTTTTAAACATACATAATATGTCATTTACTTTTATAATAGGTATATTTAAATTTGTATAAGTGACTAAATTAAAATGTATCAGTGTTTAATTTTTAAATCTTTTAAGTAAATTCTACAAAAACATCCCTAATAAAACTTTTATATAATACAGAAGTAATTTCGCTGTGGAAGAATAAATATTATTTACGTTCTATTGTATAACCAGACCGTTCATAATTTCTCAATGTTTGGACTCTTTCTATCACACACTCAATATATCAGTTTCAAGTGTTCCAACCCCGTCTTCTTGTTAGGTATGAGTGTAAAGGGGGATAAAGAACACGAGAAGTCGTATTTTGGTAGTTAAGAACCGTCGTAGTATCGTTTTTATAATGTGCTCGAAGGTCGCAGAAGACATATATAATTTTATTAATGTTCCGTAAGAAATCGAAGCTGACCTTAAAAATGCATTGTCACAACATTTTGGCAAGAATCGCGTCGGTCAGCGGGTGGGACGGCAATGTAACGTTTCATTGTCCTGCACTGGCCGGTCGGACACACACTGTTGTACCGGAACGAAAGAAGCGCGCACCAAAGGCATATTCCAATTGATACGGTTCGCTAAGTTTTAAAAATATTATTATTTCGCCTTTTTTTCCAATAATATTATATTTTCTATTACATAAATCGAATGGGTATACAGTTAGCGTTTTGACTTGCTCCTCCTCTCCTTAAGCCCCCTCGGGGTGACGGATCGAATTTCGATTTCACGATTGATGCACCCGTGGGGGAGACGTTGCACCTGAGTTGCCCCACGAAAATTTCATTCTATGTTTGGTCCTTTAGAATAATATAAATGGTATGTATACAATATTTTAAAATATTTTGTTAACAATGGACTTCAATTTCAATAATGTTTTAGTATGAAAAAAGACCTTCATTTTGAATGAAAACAAAATTAGATTTCAATATGTGTATATAATGTTTATTTACCTATTTCCTGCAGATACTATTAGAGGTATGACAATGAATGTAACAAAGTAGCTTTTCAGTAGCTACCTATATGTTTTTCTTTATCAATGATATCCAACTGACAATACAAAAAGACAGGGTGCTACGTCTTTACGATTTATGGACGTAGGTACCTATACTCCAATTGTGTTCAATACATAACGGTACATAAATGTACATAGGTAAATGTACAGAATTTTATTTGAATTATTGCTTATTATTTTACCTTTTCAACACCCACTTCACCCAACATTCAAAATATTCCCAACGCCTTTTTATTATAGATATTGACTATTGACTTAATGTCTGAAGTGGTAGTTTAGCACGCTCAATACAACTTAATACTCTCATAACAAAAACCAACCTCGTCATTCTTCATTATTACATAATTACCTTTGTGAAATAAGTTATAAAAAATTGGAATTATATTCAATTGAAAATATCAAAATATAAATTAATATTATTATGTGAATTATCATCATAAATAAATTTTAATTTACTAACAAAATGTATCTAAGTTTTTATTTATTAATATATTATGTGTATTATTATGGTATCTGCTAATTATACATAATATAATATACCTAAATCATGATCGTATATATAACGACTTATACCTATATCATTTATATATATTTATTATATTTTTATAAATATTGTAATATATTAATTATAATATTGTTTCACACATTTCTATAATATTAACATCGATTATAAATTCTATGTACATATACAAAAAGGTTAAATTTTCAATAAGTTTATACACGTTTCAATTGATGTACCAGATTAAAAATAAAAATTTCTAAAAGCTGACTATTTCTGTTTCCCGAATCAGAGAAAAATATACTTAAGTTATACACATATTGTATTATTGATATATAAATTAGTCGCACAAGGGACACCTATTTATACGTATATTATATACATAATATGAGCCTGTGCACATATGTATATTATTATACATTATATACATAAATAATTCACGTGGTTATATACGATAATACGAGGCGCACTTAATAAAGTATTGTGATTTCGAGTATTATGGCGATGAGTGTATATGTATTAAAACTGTGTGTTCCCAACATATTATATTATTATTGACCGTATGTATAGATAACTCTATAATATGTGTATATTATAATATATATATATATATATGTGTGTGTGTATATTATATGTGTATATATTATGTATATGTATTTAAAGCTGTGGTGGACCATATATATGTAGATTAAATATTTTGACTGCACGAGGTGTTTGACTCGTGACCATCAAGATGGCGGTATCGATTTACCTCATCCCCGCCCCTGTTCGATGCCCCCTGAAGGGAAACTCGCGCTGTACGATCGGTCTATGTAATAAAAGGTACACGAGTCTTAAGGCGGCGGCGCGCTAATAAACGCACCGCGTACACGGCCCGCTTTCTGTGTGTATATATATACACACACGAGGAGCTGTTGCAATAGAAAGAGCGACCGATCTCGGAAGGGGGAAAAAAGAAGAGGCAACCGGTTCTCTGGTGTGGTTTTTTATTTATTTATTATATTATTTTTTTTATTTTTACGACTTCGCCGACGACGACGACGACGACGACTAAGACGACGACGACGATCATCGATCCTCGTGCGTGCGTGCGCGTCCACGATTTATCGTGCAGTCGTTCCCACGCCCACGCCCGCGTATTCACGTACTATATAATATGCCCATTCGAACCACGACCGTTGCCGCCGACGCCGTCCAATATGGCCGGTGAAAGCATCCGCGACAGTCGAGAGGATGAGAGTCCAGATTACCGAGGCGTATGGGTACGCGTGCGAGCGACTGCGACTGCGTTTGCGAACCGACTGTGAAGCGCACGGCGGCGTGGCGATGACATTACGAGGGGCACAAGCGTGTCAAAAGTTTCGATCTTTACTTGCCCATATGATAATAATATTTAGCAACCGATATCGTTAATTAAATTGTAAAAGCTATATATTCATCGTCAAACAATGTGGTAGAATTTTGCGTTTACATAATACATATAATAGTGATGGATATCTATATACTATATAGGTATCTTTGATTCTCGTTACTTGGCGTTATGCAATCTATGCTATTCACGAAAAATCCGGAAAACACGGTGGGCTAGATTTCTATGTACATAGATATTATGCATATATAGGGTATTCCAAGTAAACGGGAAAATATAAAATAAATCCTAAAAAAGTAAAAATATGTATCAATTCACATTTTTTTTTATTTAAAACAAAAACTACATTGTATGCCATTAAGAGTCCACAGGTTAAAAATCTTATATCTTAAAATTAATGATCGAAGAGAGTTCGGTCATATATATGTATACCTATGAATTATAAATCATATAAAACGAATTTAAAATTTTGAACATCAACACATAAATGCCTATACAGTCATATACGTTATAATAATTTACGATACGCTATTATATGCCTATATGCCTATATCATATAAGACTATACATCATTTTATAAGGATATTCAACTATACCTATTTATTGCAGAATTACGTAATACTTATACGTCATAATAAATATTTCATAATATTACATTATCGTCCTATACCTATATTAATTAATATGCATGCATATTTGGTACTTTCCTAGATTTAAACGTATTCATTATGAGTGTTATATGTCTATTTATTCAGTAGACGACCATATATATATATATGTACTCGTATTTTTACTTCATTAGAAATGTACATAAAAGAAAAAAAAATCGAAACTTAATGGTCAAAATAAATAATCAGGTAGTATAAATAATATACCTGATGTATTTAATTTTTTTAATTTTAAAACCTTTATGTATTTAAATATTATTTTAACATATAACGGTGTAAGTTTTGTATGTATACCCCCACAGGTTACACATACATATTAATAATATGATATTATTATGACGTTTAAACTTTAAAATGTTTTTTAAAATACATAAAATAATGTGGATACTTATATTATTATATAATATATGTTTAATAAAAATAAACATTTTGGTTTGTAAAAAATATACATACATCGATTTATGTCATACATAGACTTTTTTTTTAAAAAGAATTGTATATTAATTTATAGTTGTTGTAGCCATAAAATGTAAAAGTGTTAAACATTCATGTACCGAAAAAAATATTGTAGGTATATTGTTGAATTTAAGAACCGTGAGAAACAAGTCAATCACTTAATGCTATTTATGGATTCTTGTCAGCTATTGAGCTATATGTGGTATTCGAATTCATTAAATAATACATTTTATTAATACATACCTATATAGGATATAAAACTCTGTTCCCGTGGACTCAATTACAATGTTTCCTATATGAAATCAAACGAGGTACCTACCTATACATTTATATCCATTTTTCATTGAATATTTTCTTTTTTTACGTTATTTTTCCTATACATAAATATATTTAATCCATTAATCTTTATAGACATCCTTTCCTTTCTAAAAACTCGATGATACCCATCATTTTACAACCCATTTATATATGTATATAATACGTATAAATGAAAAATGAAATATTTTAAGCAACTTATTATAATATAAATAATTCAATTTTTACTGTCGCTATTTCATATTAGTCGTTATAGTCATTACTAACTACTCATTACTGTATAATTAGTAATAAACTATAGTTATCTATGTTAAATGTTTAATGCTTATCAATATTATATATACATATAAACTATATAATATATACTCATCGATGTTTAAATACAATATTATATTTATTTAAATACCTATATTGTTAACATCGGCTTCTTTTTAAATTTTGACAATATTCGATATCTTAACTGCACATACACAAATAATATATATATATTATATTAGATAATAGATACCAATGAAAATTAATATGTACCTAATACCTATATGTAACTATTCAGTGTGAATGGTATGTCGTTATTGCATACTATGGGTATATATATATATATATAGTGTTTATTATGTATATATAGATATAATAAAAAAAAAATTAACGAAACATTTTTTCTCAATGAAACTCGACACCACTCTATTTCGTCTTATTATGATAGAGTTTGAATTTCATTTCACGTCTACGCAGCAGCTACGTGTAAACGCAATAACGCAAAGTACGTACATGTACTTGGCGAATATATACATAGGTATTATAATTTATAAATATATGTCGTACAGACAGTCAGACATACCGCAAGAGTCGCAAGCACTGTGAAACGTTTTAGCGTCAAACGACCGCGGGGACGACGGTAAATTTGAGCACGACGATTGCGGTTTATTTGTTTTTTCAAATTATTCAGTGGTAGTTGCAGTGGTATAGGTATATACATGTTATTATTATTGATTATCGGGTGGAAAAATAATGAAAAAAAAAAAATATCAAACGTCCGTGGCACGCACGAAACGAGATGGATATTGTGTTATGTATTGTATACACGGACGCGATTATATTATATTGCCAGGAGATCCGTATCTGCGCTGCATGCGCAGTATCGCCGCCGCGCGGGTTGCTGCACCGTGCAACCCCGTGTGCACTTGTGCATGCGTAACGCGTGTGCGTGTGTGGGTATATTATACGCGTGTACGTTACAATATGCGTATAACACACACACGCACGGCGACCGGACAGGAGAGATGACACGCGGATCCCCGTGTGTCTAGACCGCGTCCCCTGCTGCTGCCGCCGCCGCGCTAGCCGGGCGGCACAGGTGCGCGGCGCGTTGGTGACGCATAAACGCCAAATACGCGATGGCGAAATAACGAGACCGGACAGCCGTGAACGCGCCGGCGGCCGGGCGACGACCAACGAAAATATCATATTCTATTAAATATTACGTGTGTACGCGTCGCGTAGGTATATCATTATATTATACTATATGCTCATATAATAATAATAATAATAATATTTAAACGTACCCACACCGGTGGCGGCGGCGACGGCGGCGGCGGGGCATACGATATAATATTATAACGCGATGCGACGCCGACGTGCAGCGTGCGGCGGACAGAGACGGAACGAAGAACGTGTACGCAGGCACAGACAAATGAACAAACAACGCGTAATAACAATGTTATCGGCTTGTCGGTTCGCATTGTTGACTAGACACAAACATGGGCACGAGCCCGAATATTTTATTATACATATATAATATTATATACGCGCGCGCGCCCGTGTGTGTGTGTGTGTAAAACATAATAATATTATAATATTACTATTTTACGAATACCATATACGTGTACCGTAATGATATTGTGTATGTACCTATATATATTACTATTATTATTATTATTATTATTCTTGTGAGCGGTGTACGCGACGAAAAAAATATTATCCAATTAAATCCGGACGAGGAGCGGCGAGGGGACGGTTTTTCTGCTGTCCGTTGCGAATTACGCGATATTTTTTTTCACCCAAATTTAAACGAACAATAGCGCGCTTATCTTTTAGTAACGACCGTCACGCGTTTGATAACGCGCCGTACACGGTACGCAACGCCGTAATAATAATAATAATAATATCGTATTATATTATGTTGTAATGAAATATTAAATATTACGATATTGTTATTATAGTTTAATACCCCGTGGTAATTTTATTCGTCCGCGTTCGTGTGCTTCTGCTAAATCGTTTCGAAAACAATGCGGCCGGCGTGCTCCCCCCCTCCACGGGATACGACCACCTCCTCAGTCCTCGACGACATCCAGAGATCGAGTTACACGCGTATTACAATAATTATATACATCTACTATACGACGATGTCGTTATAATATACCTTTCTCCTGGTCGCCCACGTCCGACGAGAGCTGCCGAAAATCGTGTGTCGATAACGGAAAAAAAAAAAAAAAAATGTGATATTATTGAATAATATTACAACGCTTTAGCGTGTACGACGACGACGGGTACACGCACACATTGCACGCATTCGTTTTCTATAACGTCCGACGAATCGATATTATTTACAGAGTAAACTCTATTATTATGCGCATAACGTCTCGTGTGACTTACTATCGTGTCGCGTAGTAATACGCGGTGCCCGCAGTAGACGACGGCTAGACGGACGGGCGTCGCGATAGTCGTCGACGATGACGACGGGAAGGAAAAAAAAAACACTCGCGTTCGGTGCATATAATGCGTAGTATTATTGCGTACTGCTGCTGATGCTGCGCGGAGTCGATCTGTGCATACGAATGACATAACAGCGCGTGAATAATAATGTGTGCAGGTCTCGAAGCGCGTAATGTGTGTGTTTGTTACGATATATTTCATTTTACGCGACGCTAAAAACGTTTTAGTAAAAAAGGAATAATCGTTATTAATAATATTTTATGCGGCCTATTATTAGTTCACGTAAAAAAGATTTAATTCTTAACTCTCTGCCGATAGTAAAAGAATCTAACGACGTATAACGATAGATAATATATAGGTACATTCACGTAACACCGCACGTATCAAAATTATATACACGGTGTTTATGATATATATTATACGGATATACGATAGTGCACCTTATATATACTTATATTGCGTATTATTCAATATCTAGGCATATAGAATTTCTCCAAGTTTATCATAAAATATTTACGTGTATATATATATATATATACATACATTATATATTATATATATATATATATATATATATGAATTAACGAAGGATTTCGTTACTCGTGTTATTTCTTTATGGTCGTGCACTCGACGCGCGGCGTTATCGTCCGGGGCCGATAATGTGTCATTCCGTCGTTATGATAATAGCGCGTTACATACACATTATATAATATATCATGTGTAAATCTCTTACCGAGAACAGCGAGACGTGTGCATCGATAAACCCCATAATGGCTAATATTATTACGCGAAGAACCCCCGATGAGGCGACGAGTTTGTCACCGGGAACACGGGGGTGCGATCCCAGCTGACAAATTTGGGTCAAGGTAATAGTTAACGTTCGGCGCAGGCGGGTGGCTCGTACCTATAGTCACCTAAATATACATCATTTATAGAAGGTCGCGGCCCGGATTATAGGATTGTCGTGAAAAATAAAGAAAACAAACGTCCGAAGTGTATAATATGGACGAAAACGAATTCTACCGATTAACGGACGACCAAAGAGATGGCCATATGAAGAATGCAGTATACCCTACCTATGTACAATCATATATTATGTTATGTGTTATGTTTTATGAGTGTGAAATAACACTAAGTCCGCGTCGACCGGAAGTGTTTGAACACAAAACACGCACGTGGCACACGTCGAATATATATAATGGACTTTATGGAGTACTTATACCAGTACATAATATCATTAATATCACGGCGATATCGTATTGAATCGACCTACCAACCTATACCTATACATAACAGTTTTAAACGTTGTACGAATATATTTTATCACGGTTGAAACAAAACTTCGCGAACGAAGTAATAGGTCGTTAGGGGGGAGGGTGGCGGTAATTACCAAGTATATAATATGTGTAAATTATAATAAATGACAATAATCGTCGTATTACGCGTAAGATGTATAATAACAAAGTGATAATAAAGCGTAAACCTTACCTGCGTCATCAGTCGATCGGCACCTGTGCCCTCGTCGTCTTTGAACTCGATGTCCGCGTTGTAGTTGGGTACTAGCTCCATGAACCTGGAGTCGTTGCGCTGGACTCGACCCTCTGGTGGTCCGCTGGCGGTGATTGAGTACTCGCTGACGTTGGGCTCGTGTTGCTGAAACACCAGCGGCTTCATCTTTCGCGGGTTCCGGAACTTGGACGGGCCGCGCAACGGGCCGCAGCTCTCCACGCTGACAGCCGCCATCATGCACACAATCAACGTCAACGTACACCTCCACCGGTATCTGGACGCCACCGCAACAACGCCACCGCCGTCGCCGCCGTTCCTCATATCCGGCTGCCAGACACCGCATTACCGCGGCCTTTACTCATACAGCAATCGGTTGCTATACGTCATACAGAGATGATTTACGCGAAAAAAAAACAAACAACGAATGGTTTTTATATACATGATTACGTCATGAAAATCATTATTATTGGAACCATACTTGAGTTAAAATTGTTTTTAAAAGAGAAGCCAGAGAGGATATAAAAACCTAAAGGTGATGTTTTCATAATAGGTATTAAATTTGTATAAGTAATAGTAAATCATCAATTTATAAAAAAAAATTTAGGTAAATTTAAAACCACGCATCACTTCCGTGCACCTATCAATGTGATTAATCTTAAGTTTGTAGTTTTTAATATATAATTTAAACTATTGTGAGAGAACTGGATCTTCTAAGAGAAATATTATACTAACATCAATAAGATTTTTGGAGAATTTACTCCGATCTCCGTCAATTGTGTCAGAATAGTCCACATACGAAAAAAAATAATATCAAGAAGTACTTCTATAATTATTGCTATATTATTTTGGGTTAAGGTGAATGTGAATGACGCTATTACAAGTGCATATAATATAGAAATAACTGACCGTGCTGCATTTTATATTTTGAATTAAGAGTTATTAAACAATATTCTAGCACCATATATACTTGAAGGAAGTATAAAATAATTTTGTAGTGTAATACAAAATAATAGTTTATAATTATATATGGTAATCAAAATATTGAATTATCTGTTGTCCTGTTTAATATATTTTATACTTGCCTATTATTGTATATATAGTGTTACAATATATATTTTTTAATATTTCTGAAGGAAATTATGTGATGTTACAAATATTACAAGTAAACGTTTACTATAAATCCATAGGTTTTTATTAAATTAAAAAGTCGAAAAAATGAAAAATGAAACAGATTCGTGGTCTTTTTAAAATTGATGCAATTATATATGTAATAAAATATGAAAAATGTATAATAATACTTTTAATTTACTAAAATACTAATTTTTTTATTGAAATAGGCAAGAATTGATAGGGTATTTATTGCATTAATGGTACATATTATAATTTAAAGATTACAAACAGATAAAAAATTTACTATTTCTTTGAAAAAAAATTATGTAGGTATATTATTTATATTTAATTTTCTTTTGTTTAATAATAAACCAATATCACTGTCATACTCATATTATAAGTTATTTTAGTCTATACAACTGTACCTAAGTAATTATATAGTGCATTATTATTTATAATACCATTATAAAAAAAATGTGTCTAATCTTTTAATTATGTATAACCTATACCAGATATAGCCAAATAAACACACACACACACACACACACACACACACACACACACACACACACACACATATAAATATATAATATAATTGATTGCTGTACGTGTATATTATAGTATTTTATGATATATTCAATATTACTTTATGTACCTGGTAAATAATATACCTAACCAACATATGTATGAAATAATATTAATGAACCTACCAATAATAACAGTTATAGATCATGTTTTTACTATTTAAATATTCCAACTATAAGATAAGATAAATGGTAACATTTCGACCCAGACTACCTAAATGATTTAGGCTATATCATAATATCATATGTAAAAGATTAAATAAAAGAATCTGTAACGGGATTTTACCAAGAACTGTATCTACAATAAAAAAAGACTGTTCCCGCTGGGCGCTAAGAAAGGTTTTTTATATAATCTATTTTACGGATATGCAGACCTGCAAATAGGTACCTATATAGAACCGTTTGCAGTAGGCATCTGTTAGGTTAGGTATATATATTATATATGATTTTGTGATCTTAAATTTTTTTTTTTATGTCTAGACTCTAGACACAGACACACAGTGACATTATGCGAGTATCTAAGTATTCATAAGAATTCCGCTGTACCAAAAATAAGACTGAATTTATTGAATCATTAAGAAATCATAAGATTATTATAATTGTATCATTATTATTAATTACTGTGATCTGTCATAAAATTAACGAATGATATTATTAATTTATAATTATACGAAAAAAATAATTAATCTTGTTTAATGGAAATTGATGATGAAAAATAATATTATAATCACTACTATAATATAGTGTATGAAACTACTGTTGAGTATATTAATTTTATCAAATTAATTACAAAAATGATAACATATTTTATGAATCACATATCTTTTAATTCGAAGTAATTTAGTTTATGACTAATTTATTAAATTATATTTTTTTCAATATTAAAAACTCGTTATACTTTATTCTATTAAATTTTGTATTATAATTATTATTTATTTATAGTTATGTTGGAGAAATAATAATAATTTACAATTTGAATTCTTTTTATAGATGCATTTGACGTTATTTATATTAATTACGTAGGATATTTAATCTATTCTATCATTTTGGTGTATAATAATTGTATTTTAATAATTTACTTACCTTGTGAATGCCGATTATTGATATTTTGTAAATATCAAGTTGGAAAAAATAAATTAGTCCTAGTGGTATGCCGCACTATAAATGCGCGTTTGGCAACTAGCCGTTACCGCACGTTACACAATTCAAAATAACGAAAAAAATACGAATTAGTAATTTTTTAATTTATAAAAACTATTAACGAAACTTAATGCACGATATCAAACTGAAAATGTTAAGCCATTTTTTTCAAAATGGTACTTTTCAAAACCGATCTCGGAATAAAAATGATGGAAAACTTCGAATTCGGTACACCGAAGTCGCGCCGAACCGATCCTGGTAACAAGGTCAACGAATTTGAACCAGACTCAGTGATGTTGTTGTGGGTGTGAGCCACAACTGTTCTCCCACCCCAGTGTATGGAGCTCCGCCCATTTCGTGGCCGCCTCCATGTACACGAGGACTGCGTCGCGTGTGCCGCCGGTACCCGACCGCCGACGTACGCCGAATAGTCCGACAAACCCGACTGGCGCTCTTGCGGTCTTGCGGAGCCTTTTGTGCACTTCAATAGACAAAGGTGCAACGTTCGTTGATCGCCTTGCATGGTGATCCCGTGAATTGTTCTCGAGACACCGATCGCTTCCGGATCAAGTCACCGATTTTGTTGTGTCAAAATCCTTTTTGGTCATCTTAATATAAAGGTAAAGGTGTGGCAACTGCATGATACTGTGATACACATATATGGCCTTTTTTCGTATAGGTAACTAAATAAAAATAACAATACCTATTATAAGTTTATATTTCGCGAAAAATCTGTAGACAGAATATGTTTACAATAACTTTTTGATTTATTTCATTGTATAATAAAACCATGCAGTAAAAAAAAAAATAACACTGCTTCGTCGGTTACATTATTCTAGAAAGTATACCTATATATAACCTATATGTATCTTAGATGTAGAAAACTGGGTTTGTCCCTTTTATCTTCTTTTTATTCTTGTCGCTTGAAATTGATTTCTGACGTTTCCTCTTATGGCGTCTTTGCAAAACTATTATACTTGTTAATACTCACTACTCAGTATGCTATAATCCTTACTTACAATATTGACAGATATGAATTACCTATATGGTACCTATTGTAGGTATATTTGCAGGTACCTACCTGCCAAAGTATGTTAGGAGGATTAATAGGGTAAATGTAATGTATCACACTATCACATAGCCAAGTATACAGCAAGAAAATAATGTTATATATATATGTATAGGTAGTACAACATTACTTATGTAAAACGAAAAATATAAGCATAGAAATACCATATAGTCATATAGATAGAAATTTATCATTGATAAGTGATGAATATTATTATTATTTTTTATATTAATCAAGTTATGTTATAAAGTGGATTATATGTATAATACGGTTGTGAAATATACTTAAAAATTATATAATTGTTAATTCATGATATAGGTACCTAATAATAAATCTTTAAAAAATATATATACTAGTATATAGTTTGTCATCTAAATTGTAAAATTAATTATTAAAAAATAATAATTTTAAATTGGTCATTGATATTAAATTATTAAAGAGATATTATAATGGCTATCAACGTATAATCAACATATTATCATCATAATATATTAATTGTACCTATTTTTTTTTATATGTATTAAAATAATAATTCTTAACATTGTTATATAAATAATTAATATAAAATGAATACTTAATGAGTAATATGACAGTACTATCTGAACGATTAAAACAGCTTCAAAAACGTTTAACTTATAAGAGGTATATACAGTTTAATGTTTTTCTAACATGAATTATTTCTATTTAATGACATCAAATTGAAATGAGGTTTCCTGGCAATACATGAAGTCCCTACAGGGAGAACTGAACTATACATTTCTTAACGACTTATGTTTGGCATTTACCTATTTTATTGTAAGCATGTACATACAACTTGCATATTTTTTAATAACAGCATATATTCTCTGTACCAGATTTATATAAACTAAATTGATAAGTCATTTTAATCTTTTAACTTTGGCTTTAAAACCAAAATTCACTAATGAATTAACATTATAGATTAAAAATACACAAAATCGTAAGGAAATGTAAAAAAAAAAAAATTTTTTACTCTTCTAAATATATAATGTATATTAATTTAATCGTAGATATAGTGTTGCAGCAAGTACTCTTTATAAGTGCATACTGCAGAGTACTCAGGGGTTAATTTTATGACCTTTGAATGTATCTATATTAAGTAAGCTATTGCAGCAGTCATGAATACAATGAATAATTTTAAAATATCATTGGGTACCTACCTACAAATAGAAACGAATTTTATACACTTAAGTAACAGTAAAAAGTTTTAAGTTTTCAGGATTAATATGTCATAGATCACTGATTAAAAAAGATCTTACTATGCTTTTGACCGAGAATCAAAAATATTCTACTAAAAATCACCAATTACAGAAGCAAATTGTTTATATCAAGGCGTTATGATATAGAATTAGATTAAAGACGCAAAAATAAAAATACTATTACATCATTAAAACCAATAGGTATTATCTAAAATAATATAACGTATGATTTATTTATAGGCTTTATATTTTAATAATAGCTATTGTATTATAAAAACAGACACATAATTTCAATGTTTTTATATATTTCAAATAAAGATGACGGATAACAAATGGATGTATAAAAGGCAAAAATAATGGAAACAAATAATAAGAAGGCGTTTATAATATATTGGAAGCCATACTGGATTTTTGCTTCAAAACATGTGCATATACAAAGGGTGTATTTTTTATACATGAAAGTAAAAAATATAATAATAAAAATGGCAAAATTTCGATCTTACTGTATTCCATTCAAAACAAGTTGTATGTTATTTATGATGACAGGTAACTTCCGCAATATTAAATTTACTGCTATTTCAAGATTTGTCCAGTTAAACAATATTATTTATAGTATTTTCTCATCACCTCGCGTGTTAAATGAGCAATATAAAAATAAACCAGTAATGTATAGTTAAAAATGTAGGCACTATCCATATAATACAACTCATAAAAATCCTAATAAGTCATCTTTACACCATATTATGATGGTTACAAAGTCTTAAAAGAGGCAGTATGATTAAATATTTTGTCAAAATAATATCTGTATAAAATATTATTATCTATATAATTTTTAATTTAATAAAATAATTATTTAATTTTTTTTAATTATTTTTAATTTTATATTTTTAAAAGATCTACCCTTACACATTAATTTATTATCATTTTATTTATATCATTAATCACTCGTATTATGGTTGTATCGTATTATTGTTTGCGCATGGGCATTTTTTAAAACCAGTACCTAAACGAATCACACTCCATAATATAATACAATATAGATGCTATGTATAAATTATTAATACCCAATTTCTAATAACATTGCCACACAAATATATATAACATTAAACGCTGTAGAATTGTTGCTTCGAGTGCTATTCGATTCAAATACATAATATATGAACTCTTATTATTTCTAAGGTTTACATATTTTATACATGTTAAGAAGACGTTATACCTATCATTTTCAGAGGTATCATATCCACGCAAGACAAACAAGGCAGCATTAAAAGTTGGTTTTAAAGTAATAAGAACATTTATAATGAAATTTATAGATATACCTCGTCGTATTTTTTTGAAACATCGAGTATTAAAATAAATAAATATTTATTGTGCCTTTTATAATGATATTATATTCAGAATATAACAAAACTCCGATGAGATTGTCTCCGAAATATTAACAAATTTTGTTGTTCTAATAATATATTACAGCTGATGTATCTACGTGTCTGGCATACGCAAACACTAGTAGTCCATTCCATAGTACAAGCACTTGCACACTGCAGTGGTATAGCGGTATTTGTAGGATCGCACACACACACACACACACACACACACACACACACATATATATATATTACATATTATACGAGATGTACGCTGCACGGTGTTGTCTGTGAGAACAGAGATCGTACCCGTGGGATACCGTGACCGCCGATGTACACGCACAGGTGCTCGCTATATGTTTTTACCATAGACCTTATACATATACTACCTTAATATGACTAAGTATGAGGTCTATGGTTACTATACACCCCCTCCACATTTTACCTGTATGCACATAGATACATAATATTATGTATATACGTGTAATATATTATATAGTGTGTAGTATATACATCATACTGTATACACGCACGTACACACGGTAGGTAGTAGGTACTAACGTGCACAAGAAACGTCGGTTTCTCACTGATGTTATATATTACCCGTCGACGGCAGCTGGGTCTTCGTCGTCGTAGTCGTCGCTATGTATAGCTGCATATAGCCGTCGTCTTTTTTACAGCGCGCTCTCGCGCTCTCCTTCCTCCTCCGGGCGGTACAGGTGTGCCGCCCGGTATCATACCACTTGCCCATTGGAAGCTGGGCGTGGTCCAAAAGTTGCTCATCATAATCATCATCATCATAATCATAATCGGCATCATCATCATTATCATAATCATCTTCGTCACCGTCATTTTCATGATCATCATCGTCAACTCTGCCGCCACCACTGCGTAATAACGACCTGTAGAGGGTCTCTTCCACAAATATATTATACAATTTTATACACTCGTTCAAAATAAAACTACACTAATGTACATGTATATATATTTTTAAAACGAACGAGCTAGAAAACAAATAACGTTTTTATCCACACGAATAAGTTATGGGATTTAGATCGTATAGTTGTTGCATTAATTATTTTTACACTTCACCGAGAACTTCCTTTGGTATATACGTATATACTACGTACGTGGGTATCAGGTACGCAGGTTAACTAAAAAATAACACAAATTAGTTCCCCCCGATACCTATTATACTACTAATTATTTGCCTGTTTGAAATTAATAATATGAATTTTAAATATTTGACAAATAAGTAAAATTTTCCTGTGCATCATAAACAATTCCTATTTTCTATAAACTTTAAATGTTTATAAAGTTTTAGATAAAATATTTAAGTATAATTTATTGTTTATTTATATTTGTTTTAAAATTCATTATCTAAACCTTTAAATAGATAATTTTTAGGCATACAACAAGTATGGAGTTAAAATAAGGAAGCCGATTAAAAATTAAGAACCCTGGAAATCATAATGATATAAAATATAAAACTTGTTTTTATTTTTTAAAACATTTAGTGACTATTATAAGTAATAATACTAATATAATGTAACACAGATAAGAACTCAAATAATAATAAAAATACTAGAAAAAAGTATTATAAATTGAGTCTTGAATTAAAAATGACTCTATGGTTATGTATAATATAACATTTTAGGTATTTCAGAGTACGTATATATAATATAAGAATAGTTTTTATATACTGTATAATATTATATTGACGTACATTGTAATATAAAAACATATATAAGTACGATTTTAAACGTGTATTGTATATTATTAAAAATAATTTATCTATATACAAAGATTTAATAAATAATAATAATGCTAATGAAATTTCATTCTGTATAGCCTGTGACTCTGTGAGGCTGTGAAAATTGATCAAGGATCTCAGGATTATTTTTAAAAATTAAGTTCTATATATCAACATAATATCTAATATGGTTTCCATAATGTCAAAATCATAAAGGACTTGCGCTGCTTTCGGTTGAACCCGTTGTATAGCTTGATTCGACGGCCCAAATATGATTGTACAGTGTAGGTATATGTATTATGCATGCATATATATATATACATAATACATATCCTCTATTACAAAATAATGTTGAGATTCAATTATCACTGTGATAGTCGGCATGCATAATAATACGTACATATAATAGACCATTGAGGAATGCAGCAGGTGTAATGTGGGACAAAATACAATTTGTGTATGTTTGGCTTCCATACTGCGTAACTAATTTCGGTCCGGAATCGTATATAGAAATATATTTCAAAAGAAAAAGATAAAAAAAAAATAAAACGAAAAAATAAACCATAACTACATCCCTATGTTGATGTTGGAGTTCCGAACTGTTTACATACCACAGTCAAAATGTAAGTTATTGCAAAATTTTCGTATGTTATTTATAACATCAAAAGGTACCGACTAATAGATAGATTTAAGTCATGTAAGATGCTTATAGGTGTTCTATAATGAATATAGATAAGTCTAAACTTTTGAATATGCTACCATAATGTGTAGGCGCTTATAAACATGTAAAAACCAATGGTCAACTTTAAATTATCTATATGTTCTTCATTAGTTACCAGTGCATACTTTAATCAAATGTAAACTGTTTGGATAAATACATTTTTCTAAATATGCATATTATATAGTGTGTACAAAATACAACAGTCAACAATTTTTAATATACGTATACCTACATGTTTACAACTAAAAGTTAAATAATAATAGTTCATTCAAAATGTGAAATTCAGTTTGTACCGAAAAGGAAAATTACATTAAAGCATTTTATCTATTGGTTATTCAATGATATTCAATTGTCTCGTAAAAAAAGTACCTATGACGTAATACAGGCCCTACGTAATATTTTTATTATAAATTTAATTATAAAATTTCTGTTTTCGAAAAATCTAAAATATTATATCTAAAAAATATTAGTAAATTAAAGATTATATTATTCTTGGTAGATAAGTCAATATTTCATAAACAACAATAACCTTATTGTATTTTTCTATTTATTGCAGGTAACCTTTTTTATTAAAAAAAAAAAATATATATATTTAATGAAATCTTATAAGTAGGTACTTAGTTTTTATTCATAGATATTAAAAACGACGAACAATCAGAATTTGGTGATTATAGGTACTTACTAACTTACTATTTATTAGTTTTAAAAGTAATATATGGATTATTTTGTTATAACTTATAAATATTTAGATTATAAACTTATAGATCTTAGTGTTTACACTACTTACCTACTGCAGTTCAAATATTAAGTCTAGAGATAATTAAAAAAAAACGAAATTCAAAATATTAATAAGCTGTATACTTAAAATATTTCCAGCGGAAAACAAGTTGATTATGACAGTTTGCAGCTGATGGTTGGTATTTTAAGTTAAGTAGAAATGAATAAGGTATTTTGTAAATATATTTAATTTCAAAGTTGTTATAATTATTTATAATTTTTTTTAAATTGTATAATATATTATAAAGTTTAAATACATTTTGTATTTATTTATTTTTTGTAAAAAAAATATATCAAATGAGTAGTTTATAAAGCGTGATAAAAACCAGTTATATAATTTAATGTAATCCACCCACTCGTATAATACATGCACCCCATCTCCTAACTAAAACGATTTACAATTAATATATGCATATACATGAGCTTGAATACTTTTTTTATTGAAAAACAAAAATAAAATACAGAATATTTGTTTGATTACAAATAAAAAAAAATAATAATATTATATTAATTCTTCGTAATTATACATACATTACACACATGTCATGTTTATTTATGTACCTACGCACGTTTTAAATTATAATAAATTAAAGTGTTGTCCAGTAAAATTGTATCCAGTAAAAGTGTTATATAAAGAGTCTTTTTAAGTTCCAGACTTCCAGTCCTTGAGAATTTATATAAGTAGCCTTTAACATTCTTGGGATCAAGGTAAAAATGTCGGTACCTACCATGTATTTCATCGTTGTTTAATCAAACCGACCGCGGTCCTGTAAATGTACAAGTAAACAGTGGTGAGCTGGTGAAGAACATTTCTTCTTTTCAATTTCCAAACAAGTATTATTGATTTTACTCAACTCATCTTTTGTTGACTAACGTATTTGATTTTTATGTATTTTTAGTTATTTTCTTTTTATACACCTTTACAACCTGCAGAGTTTTACATGAGAATTACGACGGTAAATGCACAGGACAGGCCTATAGTACACTACTTGACAATAAAGGGTATTCATAAGTCAAATGAACATTTGTATCACACTTTTATTATTTCTTCAATGAATAGGCTATAAGTATTATATTGACGTTGGAAATTGAATTCAATACATTGACATGTGGTATCTAAAACTTTCAATTTAAAAAACAATTTTATCACTTTTATACGTGTTCAACTACATAACATATAATTATTGCTATTCATTTAATACTTTGTTTTCATGTTATACAACTTTATATAGTCAATATATGTGTTACTTTTCCTTTATTGTCACAGTGTCAAGTATCTCTGAACATTCTGAACTAAAATCAGGGAATAAACCACACAGAATGAAAAATCTCATTACAGTTTACAAAAATAACAGTTTAACATAAAATTATTGTTTATATAAAGCCAACAAATTGTTATTTGTTGAAAATATTGTTTAATTCAATAATATTTATTATTTACCTGTCAATTTTTCAGTCATCGAAAATAATTTTGTTTGGTTAAATTTACAGATAATTTTATAAAGTTAACAATTTATATTTTGTAAAATGAATATAGCTGCCATCTAAATTGTAAAAATGTTCATTATTATTAATTAACAGACAGTAAAAAGTGTGGTTAATTTAAATAAATTTAATTATTAGTTTAAAACTTTATTAGGCAAGTGATAAATTTTTCTAAACAATAAATGACTTAAAAAAATGTGTAAGTTCCAATAAAACCAAGTCCTTCATTAAAAATGTGTTGGTCTTTAGCCTCTCAAATTCTTAACTTTACTCTATGTTAGCATATGGTGTCAAACTGTATACTCAATTATAAGTTTTTAAATTATTAAAACTTGGAAAACTTGGAAGATATCTAGCTCAATATATTTTTTATTTTATGACATAATCATATAATGTTATTAAGTATAATCTATATATTCTATATATAAATAAAAATATACATATGTTTAAGTTTCTTAAAAAGTATACACTAATCACTAAAAAACATAAATACGAGTTCTGTTTTTCTCATATGTAGTCTCTTTCATTATTATTATATCCACTACCTTTTTTCAGGAAAATATTTAAGGGTAGAATTTTAAAATAAAATAGGCTCTTTATAAATTAAATTAACTTTTTTTTATTATTTTTAAAGTTTTCCTGACACAATTTTCTAAACTAAAACATATACGACAATTAAAATTTTTTGTATTAGAACAACGTAAAAATGCTCTGAAATATATTGTTTTGATTTTTTTAAATTTAAGTCTAAGTTGAACGATTTTAAAACTGTTCACATAGTATTAACATAATTAACATAATTTATATTTCAATAAATGTTTGTATAATATTTATGTTTTGTGTGATGTTTATGTATATTATAACCTATATATAGGTAATAGGTATTCTGATTTACAGTAAAACTTCATATTGATCCTATATATATGTATCTAAATTATATTTTTAGCATCTTGACAAAAGCTTATATATAATTTGCTTATAACTATTTCCATTGTTTGTGTCTGTTGTAAAATGCTGTGGATAAATTTACTGATATGTACAACTGTTATCATTATAGATTTAATATTAGGTATGAATGTATGATTAATGTTTATAGTATATAATACAACGTGTTGCGTAAATGTTTAGTGGTCCGATAAGCTGTCAACCACTGCTTATAACAGTTATAAGTGTTATAACTTATAACTGGTTGCTGGAACATAATATAGCTACTTTGTCAATTGTTTGGTCTATACGGGACTCCAGCACTTGCAATTACAACTCATTTAGATATCATGGAACGTGTATTTACCAAGCAAAAAAGGGAAAATAACAATTAAAATAATAAGCCATAAGTCCGTGAGCCGTGAAATTATAGAATATAAGATAATGTGATTTGTTAGTCAAGTGTTGTATGTTGTTTACTTAAAACAGTATAATAAAATGAAAATAACACGATAACGTTTTTTCCTTTTTGACACGATTTAGCCCTCAACATACTTAAACTTAATGTTTAAGTTAAAAAAAATATGAAACCATGTGAATATTCAATATAGTTTAATCAAATTTTAAAATATTGTAATGAAATATGATAATATTAAACTAAGAATATTTATTTTTTGTAAACAGATATCTTTATTTTGTTTATATAAAACAATTCTCAAACTGCCAATGTTATTAGTTATTACTCTTGGCTGTGTGGTAAAAAATAAAAATAATTTACTTATAGTTATATTAGTACAATGTTGAGGCATTTGTTTTTCCATCAAAAATATTTTGTTCTTATTATGTAAGTTTCCTCACAATCATTTATCTTAGTTAGGAATTTTTCTCTTGTATTATTTTCTTTGTTGGAAACTTGGAAGTGTTGTCTGTTAAATTTTCCGAGTACATTTTTGTGGTAATATATCGCCATAATGGTGAACTATACATTTTATATAGAATATTTTTTAAAAATGATTTTTACAGTACCAATAATAATATTAATTATAACTTATAAGTGTATATAACTAAATTTCTTGAATAATTGAATATTTCCATGTAACGTATGTGTTATAACACTTATAACTTATAAGTGTATTTATTTTATGCTAGAATAAACTGTAATATTGAATACTTTGAAAAAAACCTCGAATCAATCTTAAAATCATAATATTTTGTGATACATTAGGTAATTTGTTTTACGGTTGAAAATGATTCCCATTATTGATAGATATACCTACTTCCTAGTTCCTACATTAAAATATAGTAATTAATAATTATGCATCGCATAGCTAAGTGGTTTTTTTTTTTATTAATTCTTGTTTCGAATGTTACAATTATATTTATTATAATATACTATATTACGTGGTATTGACAATTTTACACAAATATTATTTATAATTAGTTAAACGATAATTTAAAGAACACATATAAAAATTGAGTTCTATACATTAATAAGTTGTAATATACTAATATATTGATATAAATGGTATATATTATGTATTTCTATAAAAATGA
This sequence comes from Schizaphis graminum, assembly GCA_020882235.1. NCBI lineage: Eukaryota > Metazoa > Arthropoda > Insecta > Hemiptera > Aphididae > Schizaphis > Schizaphis graminum. Next base: position 108,308,389 of record CM037032.1, on the reverse strand, counting down.
AAAATTTTGTTTGAGAATTCGGTTAGGGTTATGGTCACAATAATATGATACGTAAATCGTAAATCCATATTATGTGAATTCTAAAATATGCGTATATACGTTACGGTCTTACGGATGTGGTGAAAATGATCGGCCCTTCCTTCGCCTCTTCCCATCAGTCATAAACATATTATTGTTATACCGCGATATAACATTCCGCCGCCGACTCTCATTGATCTCATTGAACGCGGCTTCCTCTCGATCACTCGCCCTTTCTCATCGCGCCGTTTATATGCAACAATTAATGGCGTTAGTAGAGCTACATTGGAAGACGTTGTATGTATTTGGATTTAATTTCCCATTGGCTATGTAACGGGGGAGGGGTGATATGTGGATATGGAGAGTTTTTGTGAAAGAAGAAGCCAAAAAAGGCGGCGCGGCGTCGTGTGTGCGATTTCGGTAAGAAAAAATAAAACGAAGAAAGAGATGAAAACCGTTTAAACAATATTATTCTTGTATTTCTTTTTATTATTATTATTTTTTTGTGAAACACGCGGCGTATACAAGGGGATGCCGCGATACTTATCTGTTTCTCCGTCCCACACCGTCTTTCTTTACACAACAAACCCAATTTCAAAAACCCGCAGGTTCAACATGGCAAATAATAATTTTAAAGGGTCAATAATAAATGGACCGCTCGCAGAGTCTGTAAATGATTTTTTTTCCCTTCCACTTGGTGATCGTCGGAGTATGTTTGACAACATTCACAAATCACATTACCAGTATTCCCCATTACGTTGTGTGTGTGTGTGTCCGCGCGCGCGCACTGGTCTCAGACGTAGGTATACACGGATGAGTCGTCTTCCCTTTTTATTATTATTACTTTTATTGCTATTACTATGATTTATTATGTGGAGTCATAATATTGTCTCTGGGTCGTGTTCGCTTTTATATTGTCTGCAGTTGCAAAATGTATGTAGGCGATTCGGTTCAACAAAATAGCTCAACAGGACAAACACCTGTATAATAATTAATGTTCAAATCTGCCACACTCTTAAATAACTGATGATATTACTACGATAAGTTATTTATCACAATAAATGCCACGGACACTCAATTGAATTTATGTTTAGTTGAAGTTCCCAGCCTATTTATATATAGATATAATATTAATATATTATAATGTCATAAATAAAAATATAAAACGACAGTTATATAAAATTTAACATTATCATACTAAGCTATTATAGGTATTAGATACCTATAATAAGTGTTGTATATTATGTATCATTATGTTTAATTTAGTTAGTATGTAACTTTTGGTTTTGAACGATAAATAGGTACTTAACTGTTAACTATATATTTTTGAAGTATACTTAAAATCAAGATCATATAAATCAAGGATGACCTCATATTACTCATAAAACAATAATATTAATTTATATTATAGACAATTAAGATTATTCTCAACTTTTGATTGTGTAAAATGCAGTGCCTTAAAACCACATATCACACAATAATTTCTTTAAAATCATTATGTTGTCAACTTACTGTACTACTGCACGCTATTTTATGTACATAGCGTAATCAATTAATTTATTCATGTTATCAAATCTATAATGATTAATATTTATTTTCAATACAAAACGATAACCTGCAGGATGCATGTATTATGTATAAAGTATGACGTATACTGTATAGTAGTTGTGTAACGTGTTATAGTATGAATAGGTATACGCGCATTAATAGACAAACCGTATTGCCGCCTAGGTATAGATGGGTAATAATAGGCAAGTCTGGGCAATTTAATGATATTTTCTAATTGAGTTGAATTAAGTTGGGTTGAAAGAAACAATTTTAAAAATATTACCAATGCATAAGCATAATTTAAAATATTAAAATTCATAAATATCATTGGATCATGCGTGAATCCGAGGTATTTATTAAGAGGGTGGAGCTTTTATATTATAAACATCATGTTATTAATTATAATATACTATAAGATTGGTCTATGTAGTTTGTCGCATATTAATTTTTATCGAAAATAAAATATAATGTCTCAACCAAAATATAAAAGAATTAAAAACTAAAAACTATTGGTACATAAAAAAATTAACACTATTTATTTAAGTTGATAAATTTTAAATATTATAAATAACTGAAAAATATCAAATTTCTTAAATATTTGTATAAACATACAGATTCAAAATTATAAGGCAAAATCTAATTATATTTTTATTTTTGAAAACCTATCAATAACTGAATTGTTACTATAAAGTTTATTATGCTAGTTCCATACTTTCCTACTCTCGCTGAGGCGACGTACATTGGAGCTCGAGAGTATAGTAAAGTTGGTTCACTTGGGTTCACTTGTATTGTCTCGTCTCGTACAAGCTTCACTCTTAGTGAGTATTTTTGTCGTAAATCAAAATCAAAAAACACGAGACACCAACTATACACTTCGCGAACCTCGTTCAAGTCAAAACGAGATGATTTTGCAGGAATGTAGAGTTAGCATTTCAATGTAGATATACATTCGATACATCGAAGTTTAAATGCGAACTATTACGAGTTTACAACAAGAACGATGATGCGCATCATCAATGTCGTCATGTTTTCAGTAACACGATTAGAAATTACTGACTTATAGATAGAATAATTCACAAAACATCGTACATCTGTATAATATTATATACATTAAAACAACATGTATGTATAAATACTCAATTATATAATTTTTATTATTGTTTTAAGTAAATGTTATAATAATATATTATATAAATACATTTTTATAGGATATTCGAGGAAGGGTTGTCGCTACTTTGGCCACCATTATATTTACGCACTAAATTACGCCTACGATCTACATTGGACTTGAACACGAGCAGTACTATTACTACTATTAGACTAGACATTTAGTATACGTAAAACTAAATTTGGGAAATAAAAGAGTATAATTGGACGTGTGGTATAAACTATTACGCATGTACAATAAATATATTTAAAAAAAACTATTTGGTAACTATTTAAATTCTATATATGGAGAAGCGGAGAACACTATGCAAAGCAGTGATAATATAGAATATGTTTATGTATAGTATACGTACTTTTGCATACAGAGGGTAAAATTGATAATTTGTTATTTAGGAGACTCAAGAAGAAGCTTAACTAAGATCCTTCTGTCTTATACGTTTTGTATGCTGTCGACATATGTTTATTGCTGACTGCAATTTACAGATACCTTCATAAAATTACAACATTAATACATGGTTACGTGTGTCTCACTACTCTCATGCACTATGTTCACAAAACGTTTAAAATATTTTTAAATTTTCTTGAAATTTCTAGAGAGGCTGAAGCTCTCTAGAACACCCAAGCTATGCCACTGTACCTATATTCACGTATTAATGTATTATGTATTATATATTTAAATGTTATCATACGAGTAAAATAAATTATAAACTGTCTTATAGAAAACAGTAAGTCACAAACCGTCTATTTCTACAAAGAATATGAAGCACAAACATATGATATAACTTTTAACTTATAAAGTGACTGATACATCTTACTTTAACGCATTGTCCGAGGCGTAATTTTTGGGAAACGTTTATTACATTTCATAAGACCAAAGATGATCAAGATAAGTTTTGTTTGAAAGTGAGTATTCGTAATATGCATTTGTATACGCCAACGCGAAAATTGTTTGATCGAGAATCTAACTGCAGTAGGTTGACAGATATGGATAAATCAAACATTGGTGATGATGGAAGTTTGAAGTTTCTTAAGGCTGACCAAAAGAAACTGTCACGGTTATTAGCTTACCAATTTTGTAGTTTATAATATAAAGGATGTTAGTCATGGTTCGCCTTGGGAGAGTTTATTACTTTTCTACACTGGTTAAGTGGTTTAGTATATAACGAAATTTTTCCGTCTAAACCGACAACTATTATTATAGGATTCTGACTATTTAGAGATACAGTTTTACTGGTCGATTGCTATCACACGAAACCGTTTGACTATTTGGTATGATATATTATGTATCAAGTATGTACTTTTTAATCTTAATTATTTTTTATAAATATCGTAATTACTAATCTCTATTAATATAAAATACCCTTCACTCTCCGGCGCTCAAATTGTATCCATTTAAATTTCGGTTATTATCATAACCTTTTTGTTCCAATACTTATTGATGGAAAAGTTGTTGTAAACTTTTATTCACTCAATACACAATATTATATTATTCAGTATCAAAAAAATTGTCAAAATTAAAATATAAAAGTATTTGTTATAGTACAGTGACACGTAGGTATTTAAGGAATAAAAATATGTTCCCGTTCCTAAAAAAAACGTTCACTATTTAGAAGCACCCTATTTATATAATGTACTTTTATCAATCGAATTCACTATCGCCTTTGGTCTAAAGCAGGGTTTTCAAGTTATGGCTCCCTTGCCCTTATAATTTGAGACCAACGAACACATTTTAAGAGATTTAAAAAATATAAAAGGAGGCCCACGACTGCCTACAAATATTGAAGACCTCCGGTTTAAAGACTCGACCACGAGTAAGTTGTCGGATGTCGGCAAGTCGTATTGAGTCCTAAATCCTAATCTATATGATGTGTAATAGCGTATATTACAATACGTGTGAAATATTCAAATATCCGCGGCGGATGTCGATTCGCGCCGCGGCCCACGGGTACTGCTGCAGCTTCTGCTCCGCCGCCGAACCGACAAGTCCGTTTGTATATGGGTGCACAATACATTTTTGGAATTTTGGCTGTAAACAACAATGTAACTGGTATAAAAATACACACATTTACGCCCGTTTTGACGTTTTGTGTACGATTTTTCTTTCGTTTTTGCAAAACACTCGCGATGACCTGTCAGACCCTCCACGTAGCGGTGTTTTTGTGTCCCTTTTACGCACTATATTCAATAATAACTCATCAATGCATGTATACACACGACACACGCACATAATAACGTAGGTACATATATATATATATATACATATAATATATAGGTATATAATGTGTATAGGCATTGGACACTGACTTGTGTATACATATACGAATATATATAGGTACGATGAATATAATACCACGAGTCACAGAGCCATTGTGATTGTTATATACGCACTGCACATTGTTGATTGTTGTTGTTATTACAGTAGGCTTCGGAGGCTGAGGGGAAACCGCAGGGCTCGGACACATATATTATTATTATTAGTATTATCCTATCTTTCTATATTATATATGTTAGGTCGTGTGACGTACGTACTACGTATAGATCAATATATGTATATTATTTTACCATATGGATATATATATATATACAATATATATATAGGAAAACGCCATCAATCGATGATATGAGACAAACCGTGGATCAGACCAACCGCCCCGGGCTAAATACCGCCGATATCTAGAATACAATGAAACGCGAATAATACGCGCGGCGGAAGATTATAAATATATTGATCTCCCGTGTTTGTGTAGGCGATTTAACTTTTTTTTTCTTTTAAATTGATCGAATGTACCTATAGGTATAATAGCAACGTGTATTATAGTAATAATTCTATTGACGCTGACCCGAATTATCTGTAGGCTTGATTTGGCACATTGTTCGCCTGATATGTTCAGAAGAAATTATAATAAGATTTTATAGACTCTTATTGCATATAATATCATACCTTATCCGTGGTGGAATTTCGCGGTAAAAGTTATCTTAAAGAAATAATAATTGTGCGAATTTTCTTTTCTTTGCAGCCAATCGTTCTTACATGAGTTAACACACCGCATTACAGACATATTACACCGCCTGTAAATACAATTTTATGTTTAGTTTAAGTGATTCTGCACCACGTGTCCATGTTGAATGTTGATATACTTCATTCGACTCTCACAAAAAGAAAAGTAACCAAGTGGTATATAGTCCTATTATAGGGCCATAGGATATTTATACAGAGTATCTATATTCTATATAGTCTATAGAATATATAATATAGATAATAATTATCTATTTATATGTTCAGTGTCGAACTTAAGGATCCCAAGACAGCTACTAAAGAAGGGGCTTTTAAAAATACATTAATAAAAACTGCTTTTAAAAATGTATAAAGTACACGGTTCTGATACACATTATCACATTATACATCCTTAAGAATATAGTGTAACATACAGTGGTAGATGTAGAATTTTTTTTGAGGGGAGGGCTCACAATTTTTCATATTATTATACATTCATATCATATAATTTTGTAAACATAATATTTAGGATTTGATTTTAGGCCTTACATACATAATAATATAACTGTTAAGCAGGGCTCGGACCCCTCAGGCCCTTCTTGAATTCGTCACTGATAACAAAATATTAATTTCCAAGTTACTTTACCTACTTCATAATAATATTCTTAAAAGTCTATTTCTATCTAAGACTTAAGATAAATAAATAAATAATATTCTATAGGTACATGAATTACGAATAATTATATATAAATATCGTATTTTTTCTCGTTGATCCATTTTGTGTTTTTTTTTTGGTACTTGGTCGTCGGTTTGGGCCCCAAAAAGTTAAGGACCCCTAGGCAGCTGCCTAATTTTCCTTGTTAGTTTGGAAGTTCAGCACTGTTTATGGTATAAATTAAATATACATAAATCAACAATAATAAATAACGAGCCAAATTTAATTTTTAAAAAGGATCTTACCGGTTATATATATAATATATATATAACATATTTGTATAATTATTGTTATTTTTCGTGTTGTCAACGGAAATCAGAAATAAAAAAATTTAATTTTCGTATTTTTAAGAAAATATTTGTGTGTAAACAAGTGAGGCATGTATATAATGTGTCAACATTCAAGAATTAATATGATAGATAAAAAATAACCTATAACGGCTATAACGTTTATAATATAACGTAGTATAACCTTTACTTAATAGGTCCTTTAAATAACAGTGAAACCCTAATCAAAGTCGGTTCGTAAGTTAACGTGATTTTTACTAACATAAAAACAAATGTTTCCCTTTTAACACATAGTTTTTATATGCCAGTAGGAAGAACTTATGTTCATAAGTACAGTTCCCTATATAAGAATCCACGTTTGCAATGGGGTCTAGAGTCTAGACCTCCCCTCCGGGTCAAGTGTTAGGCAATGCTATATTATTATTCGCTCGGGACGCTCGGGTTTTGACTAGCTCACTAGCTGTTATGACTGTTACGAGTATCACGATATTTAAACGCGGATTACGCTTACACATACATTTCATGATTTCAATCGTAGGTATGTCCATATATTTGAATTTTTGTTACGGCTATTTAAATATTTACATTTTCCCCGAAATGACGACGCTTTTGATATCTATTATTGGTATTTGCAGGTGTCTTGGTGATAATAATATATAGCATTCGACAGTTCGAACTTCGAACTTCGAAGTACGTACGTATATGTAGCGATAAATTGACAAATGACTATATTGACAATCGATATAGATTGAATATTAATAATATTATCTGTAAATATTCAATATTCAGCCATCATGCATCCGTGCCCGACGCCCGTCAATCGTGTAAATTGTAATAATTTTGTTGTACGATTTAGTTACCTGCAGTTACGAGTGTATTAACATTATTCTTTTAACCCAATATTACCTGCATTCAAACTCGAAAAATATTTAAAATTCAGATTTGTTAAATGACTTAAATGTATAACAAATACTTCAAGTTATTTTACTTGTATTGTGCGTTGATCCATATTATTTTACACATAATATGTAGTAAATTTAAAATTTCAACATATTCTTCGAAATTTGGAAATTAAATTTATGTCAGTTATTATTATATGGGTTATTTTAACATCTTTTTTTTCTTATTTTTATTCGATTCATACAATATATAGGTACAATTGTATTACAATAAGCATAAGTGATGGTACAGAATTAGGTTTAAAAGACATACACAACTTGCCACTTGGGTGAAGAAGCCAGCCACTGGTAACACTCCGACGATTGGATTATTTTAAGAGATTATTAGTATTACCATTTATAATAATAATAATAATAATAATAATAATAATAATAGTATATTACGCAAATCAAAAAAATTTACAAATAGTATATCTAAAGCTAATACAAAGATTTGCAACTCCCCTATAAGCATAGCTTGTGATGGGGAGTTTTATATGAATTCAATTATTGATAATTTAATACATGATTCTAAAATTAAATTACAAAAATTACATCATATGTTATCAATCAATAATCACATATCAATTTGTGCAAGGTCAATATTTTTTAAGTACTATTTAAAATCCGTTACATTCTTAAAATTACATATATTTATATTAAGCATTCTACATAATTTGATTGCAATTGAAATAGCACTTTTCATGCCAAACTGTTTACGGTAAAGAGGTACATTTAGATTAATATTAGTTTTATAACGTGTATTATAAATATGATCAACATAAATAGTATTATTTTTTAATTTATGAAAACAAAGAAATACGTTCTTATAATACAAACATGTTTAAATATAAACATTTAATATTAAGTAAATTTAAAACATTGTATATACAAATTCATTATTAGTAAGCCTTGGAAAATTGAATATAAATTTAATTACATTATTTAAAGTAATATTTAATATGAGACTCATATGCTTGTCCCCAAAATACAATACCATAGCATAAAATAGATTGAACTAAAGCTAAATAAATTATACGTTTCATATCAAATATCAATGTTAAATATATTATGCTTTATATCATAAAAGACATAAAAAAATTTTCGAATAGTATTTGTTAGAGTATTAATATGGTAATTCCATTTAAGTTAATTATCCAAGGTGAGCCCTAAGTATTTAATATAATTAGAATTTTCTAGAATAACACAATTATCACATATACCTGCAGATTGATATTTAGATGAATAAACGCATATATTTAGATCCGGATTAATTACGTCTGAGTAAATATTACAATTAATATATTTGGATTTATTTAAATTTAATTCTAATAAGTTATATATATAATAAATAATACATAATAAATTAATATTATATTATAAATTTATTTGAATTATTAATAGTATTAATAATAAGATAGGTACAACAAATGATAGACGAAGAACTGAAGAAGTTTTAAGAGAGCAAAATAAAAAGCACCAGTTTATTCATTCGAATTTATTATATTTTACAGTAGCTTTGGCTTTATTGTCTATTATATTAATAGTAGCTATATATGTATTATTGAAATGTTGATACGTTAGTAATCGTCAGTTTATAGATATACCAAGGAGATTGGTCAAGTACAGATCACCAGTAAGAAGGGGGAACTATAGTACAGGGATTTATGATGAGATGCCATTTAGTTCTTCACCGTCACCACGTTAAAAAAAATATATAATGAATAATTAATAATGATAATATATAATTAATAAATAATATAAAATATAAATAAATAAGGAAACATAGGATGTAATCACTAATATTAATTATTTTTCCTATCCAGAAAAGAAACACATAAATTCATAATCTTGGACTTTGAATTTTCAATGGTAAAAAGAACAAGCATGGTAGTCATCAAACGTGAATGCTCATATGCAACAACAACTACAAGGACAACCAGAAGGCCATGGGTCAACGTAAACAAGAGTCGTACCACATATATAAGGGAGCTCAAAGACCAACAACGGAGATGTACCACAGCCACCAACACCTCAGCACCTTCACGACACTCAGCCACTTCTTAAATTAATTACATGTATTTTATTTTATACGTAATAAAGCATTAATCGTTAAAGAGTTGTAACTTTCATTTCAAATATCATCTTTGAGTCAAGTATTGATATTGGCACGCAACAGTTCAATAACTGGACGGTTTATCCTATAGGTATTAGATATTTTTAACCCCCCCCCCCCCCAGGTACTCATCCGAGAGTTAGTAAAGCCAGACAAACAGTACTTGACCATATCACTATTTAGTGACTTCCACCAAACACTTGAAACACTAAGCCATGCCATTTTTCATATATAATACACATCGAAATAATAATTTTCAAAGTCCAATCACGTCTTTTATAGTTTGCAATATTAGATAATTAAAATAAAAATAAAAATATAAGATATATTGTAAATTATATATTATGTTTAATGTTCACATTTAATATTATTAGGTATATTATTTTAATTTTAAACACATTTTTAGTATTCAACTAAAAATGCTTAACACTTGTCTTTATATGACTATAGGAACTTGAAAAAAGTAAATAAAACAACACTCTAAAGTAATTCATACATCAAATAAAAATATATTTACTTGAATCATTTTTATACATATTTTTTATTTTTACATTATTGATAGAATGCAATACTTAAGTATATATTTTTTTAACATCATACGTATTTTAAATACAACAGTTAACAAATTTTGAAAAATAAACTAATAATCTAAGTACTACTTTTTGGTTTCAGATCGTCAAAGCATGGTTTTAAGAACATCTGAGGCTTTTTAGCTGGATTATTATACTTGTGACCCTGAAAATTAAATAAATAAAAAACAATTTATCATTAAAAATAAATTGAGTTGGAAACAGTCTTTTTATTTATTGCTATTATTCAATATTAAATACATAATTTAATTTATTTTTGAACTCTATTACAAATTTTAATGTTAAACCAATTATCAAAATATAATAGATCAACTCTTATAACTTCAAATGGAAAATTAATATACAATTTAAATTGTTCACATTATATAGCAAAATACATATTTATAACTAAGGTCCAGATTTATATATTCCCTTAATATACTTAAAGTATAATTGATTATATTCTCTAAGAAAAAACTGCAAATAATCTTTTATATTCTCTTAAAAATTAAAAAAATATGCAATTATTTAAATTTTTTATAATACTATACGTCTTGTTAAATAATAATTTGAGGTATATATTTTTATAATAAAATAATTGCACTTTAATCAGCTATAATAGTGTCTTATGTTTTGAACGGTTCTATCTATTGAGTTAAAAGGTGTTTAAAAAATGAAGTATCTTTATTTCGCTCATTTTAAAAATTTAAAACATGCAACATAATCTTATAACAAAATAATTGGATTTGGGATATTTGAATAATTGATAACTCTATATTAATGACAGCCAACATTACAAATTAGCCATCATGTTTGCAGACATGTATCTAGAACCTCATCTATCTTGAGAGAGGCGATTAATTTTTTTAGGAATAGTCCAAATCTTCAATAATACATCTGTGTGCCAGTGTTCTTATATAAAAATGGTTGCTCGTTATATATAATTAACAATAAATATTAATAATTAGGGATGAGAAGTTATAGGACTTGCATAATTTTGTCTATGCCTTCTATTTATAACTATAGGTGAGCTATAAATCCTAGGGAGTTCATTTTTGTTGTTTTTTTTTTGCATATTTTTGCATACTTGGCATATTTTTTAAGAATAGCATATAAAATGTTTTTTCGTGCATAAAAATGCTATTTAGTTAATATATTATCGAAGATAATTCTTAAATTAAATATTTTAATCAAATATTATACTTAAATAAAAATATAAAAGTATCCTCTCGGACAATCGCCGTTGATTACAAATTGACAATTTAAAAAAAGCTGTAGTTGTCTAATGCAACAAATTTACAGGTATAAAAATAAATAAAAATTAAATAAGAGTGCGACAATATTTACAAAAATTTATAATTTTTTTTTAGATATACAGACTACAGACATTGAAACAAGAAATCATCGATTAGATGCTGACATTTCGACGTTGTTTATAAATGATTGTATTATATTATATTATTTTTATTTATAATTAAAAATTGTATGTATATTTTCGATTCTATTGGCATATTTTTGTTTTTTTGTGCATATTTTGATAATTTTTCCTCCTATAACTTCTTATCCCTACAGTTATAAGTTATAAGATACATACTAAGAAAGACTGTCTATAATACAGTCTTGGGGGGGAAGCTGTATAATTGCATATTTGTTCACTATTTCAAACTATAAAAACTCAAATTAATCAGAAATTAATTTTAAAAAAAACTAATAAATATAAAAAAATCCATTGAAATTTGTTTTGAAACGCTAACATAGGCGCAATTTGAGGGGGGCTTGGGTGTGCTTAGCTAAATAAGCACCAGCAAATTGTTTCATGTTAATTTAGATTTTAAATAGTAACAGGTATCCACAACCTCAAGTGACTCAAGACAACCTTATAAAAAAAGATAGAGGATATTCAGCACCCTCAGTTTTTTCATTGAAATTGCTGTTGACCAAGCCACCAAGGACGCACTCAAAATCTAGCGACCAATACCTATGTTATTGTTGTCGTTTATAGAATATAGAAACGTATGTACATTTTTTAAATTTTGTTAAAAAATCTTTTGAGGATAAATAATTATTATACGCGTGAATATCTAATGTCAAACTTTTTATTTTTGTTTTAAATAAAAAACGTGTATTATAATGAATCATTATTAATAATACAAAATACGAGTATATAATACTTATTGGGGGTGGCCAACATAAATAAGTTCACGGGCCCGAGGCCACATTGATAAATAAAATGATACCATAAGCCAAAATGTCTACATTTTATATAATTTAACTAGCGGCTGGTATGCCTCGATTCCAGACTTATAGAAGGCCTAGAAGGCCTTTGGCTTCGGCGCCTTCGAGGGGGTCGAGTGAAAATCGTTTCAAGGGAAATTCTATTGGAAATGGTAGTCGGGTGTCTAGAAATCAGTCACTAAAATTGTTATTAAGTTGATTACCGCATTAGTGTGAGTGAATCTACGAACAAAAGTCCGGTTTATTTATTATACATATTTATAAGTATACATTTTTCAACTTAAATCAGTATTATAGGTAGGTACAATAAAAATTAAAATATTACATAAAATGACATCATAATTTTTTGGTCAGATTGATTGTTACTTTTAAATAAAAATAAAATTTCATGTTATACAAGAAAATATTGATGTTATTAAAAATAATAGCAATAATTTATAATACAATTATTACATTTGAATCCAGAATGAAAAATCTATATCCTTAACCTGGTACCGGGAAAAAATAACTACAGAAAAAATAGCCCCATATGCGATTTTGTAAGATTTTAAATAATAATAATTGTATAATATTCAAAACTAAAATGTATATTCTAATGAATACGTGTATATGAATATTTTATAAACTCTAATAATCAATATTTTCAATTATGGTCAATAATATACATCTAAATAAAAAAAAATGTAAATAATTTTAAACAAATTGTCAATATTTTCAATTTCAATAATATAGGTAGTAATTTTAAGCAAATAGTCAAAAGTCGCATATAAACGTTAAACTAAACCGATAATAAATAAACCGGAGTTTTTTTCGCCGGACTATTAGGTAGAATACTAGAGTGAGTTATCACTACTAATAAGTTATCATTCGGTGTAAAGGTTTGTATTGACGCTTGCGCGGTGCTTGTTTGAATTCAAAAAGATTAAATGCTTACCGAAAATGGTAATTGAGTGTCTAGCAATCAGTCATCATTTGGTGTAATATCGCGTCCTGTCGCCTGCCCGGTTCTTTTTTGTATGTTAAAAAAATAAATAACATATCAAAAATTGTAATTGAGCGTCTAGCTATCAGTCCTTAACCGGTGAAAATTGATACCTAGTTAAGCAATCCACCCACGGCGGATTGGATACATATCGTATCGTTTGCCTGGTGCTTTTTTTGTATGAAAATAAAATAAATAAATAAAATAATGGTAATTGAGTGTCTAGCAATTAGTCATCAACCAGTGCTAATCCATACTTGTGCTGGGAAATCCACCTACGGCGGATTGTTATACCTCCTAACGTTGAAAGTCTGATGTTGCATTGTAAGGGAAAAAGTTTAAGTCCACTTTTTTACATTAAAAAAAAAAAATAAGTTGTAATTTAAAAAACATAAGTTATACGAAAGTGAGTTACGTGAGTTATACACCACAAAGTAATTCGAAAAATATGTATAATTTTAAAACTAAAAAAAAGTAATTTATAAATTCATTATAAAATGAAAAAAGCGGGTAAGTGGGTATCTCTCTGCTGTATATTAGGGGGTGGGGTGGACCTCAGACTATGGTAGGTTAAATTTGAATGCAATGATAGGTATCATTGTATACGAAAAACGATTCTGAACGAAGATGATTTGTCAGTTTAGGATATATTATATTTAAATATTGTCATATTTCTATTTTAAAACAAATAGTATAGTTACTATATGTTACTATAGTTACTTTATAGTATCTGTTTATTAATAAAAATAGTATTTGGCTAACATACGCATAATGAACGTATAAAATTTCATTTTAATTTTGAAATATTTCGTATAAATTCGAACTTTAAGCACTTATAAAAAAAATTTGTAACTAACGATTTCGGATTTTTTTTTATCACTTTAAGAACAACTTATAAGAAACCTTGTATTAAATTTTAAAGATTTTCTGGCCAACCTAAAAATTTTTATCGGCATTTGAAGAAAAAAAACGTAGAAAAGTCGAAAATTTCAATTGTCTATAAGTAGCTTAAAAATGGTCAAAATATTTTGAAAATTTAACTGAAAAGAGATAACCATAATATAAATATTTGGTAAAAATTTCAAGTATTTACAATGATTGGTTTTTGAGTTACAGCAAAATCAAAAAATTGATTTTCTCGAAAAGTGGTTTTTCGTAAAATTGCCGTTTTTCTGTCACTTTTTTTTTGTTTTTCTCGATTTTTTTGAAAACTATTTGAAAATGTAACTAGATGAATTTTCCTATTCAAAGAGGGGCTGAAGTCAAAAATCGGAGCATTATTACTGTTCCAAATGTTGTCGTCAGACAAAAAAAAAACACATCATTGTAAAATCAATATATTCTTCACTCCGTTCAGAATCTAAAAATATATTATTGTAATCGGTTATAGTACAAAATTATCTCATTTATATTACTTAATACTTATATGGTATTATGGTCATTGTATTACGTTGTCATCTTTTTGTAATAAAATTCGGGATTCACCATTTTGGTTATCGATCTGGACATCATTCAACCGTCAGCGCCCGTCTTCAGACCATGTGTCCCGAGTCGGCCGACCCATACAGGTACGTTATTAACGCGCTCTCCGGTGTGGTTTACAAGTCCCGTGTCGGCACGACTTGGACTGCTCAATAAAAAAAAAAACTTTTATAAAATCCATAGTAAAACGAGAGGAGGTTTATGGGTTGTATAGGATTTAATATCGTATAATGTTTATAGTTATTTAAATATTGAAGTATTCATCTCAAAAATGAGATTCATAAAGTGAACGGTTTATATTTGAAGCTTGTGGTCAATAATTATGTAATAATTCAAATTAATCAATAGAAATTGTTAATCACGAAATGGAACGGTATAATATTGTATGCAATTTAAATGTTTATTATAAATTTAATTCAACAAAAATACTGTAGACCGATTGATCACATTCGTACTGTATGACCATTGTAGTATGTATTTTAATGTTTATATATTTACTCGTCGAGCTTCCAGTATGTCCTCTAATATATGTAGTGTATCTCCTGCATTAATATTAATATTATTTGTTGTATTCACTATTGTAGGTGTACTATTATTAGTATCTTCAATCTTGGAGCTATAAAAATGAAAAAAAAATGTGTAGGTACATATATAATATATAATTAAAAAAATATATATATATATATCATGGATAGTAGCTATTATGACTAATTTATACAATTGAATGTTTATATATTTACCGGTTAAAATATTGGCCTATTATTCCAATTCCAAAGCCTCGATTAAATATTTGTATGCATTTTAACATATTTCGGAACATTTTGTGTGAATTATAATTTTAACTATAGAAATAAAAAATCTATTACAATAAAATTGAAATATAATATTATATATAATACTATATATATATTATATTTCATTTATTCATTTTATTCTGTAATTTGTAAATTTGTGATATCACTTTCTGCGAAACTGAATGCTGATGTCTGGTGGTCACTTGTCGTTTTTTGTTTTTGTGGTGTCCGTAGTTGTGCCCGAGTTTTCTATTCTATTGTTGTTACCGATTATGATGTTGATTACAGGCCTATAATGCATTACGGTTATAATATTAACAAACGCGGGTGCCATCTCAAGATCTAATGTTCTTTTTACGGTAATAAATTATTTGTATACCAATGAAATTTCAACTGATTCCAAAAACATTAATAATAATTCAATTCAATTAGACAATGAAAAACATAGCCAATTTGGTACCGTAAAATGGGGTGAATAGGAACAAATTTAGAAAAAAATGTTGTCAACTATTGTTTATTTGTAATTTGTAGATTCTACAAATTCGCTAGACCAAACCGGTGTAAATTTCCCCTTAAAAAATAAACCGGTGTGGTTTTAAGAAATTCGGTGTACTAAATCGATTTATAAATGCGTCACACCGGTTTGTTTTTATTCGACCATCATAAATTCATAACGAGACGTGCGTCTAATAACTAACCTTGTACTTTGTGTTGCATTTCATTTAATTCCAGGGGTGTCGTACTATTGCACGGAAATTACGGTTCCTTAACGAAGTATACTCCATCCCAAAAAAGAGAATAATCACTTTTCGCGCACGTAGACCTGTTTCTCCCACCTAAATCAGACTGACGGATATGGACGGCTGCGCAGACATGGACGAAAACCGGTCGGCCGACTGATTATTCTCTTTTGGGATGGAGTATAGTATAGTATGTCACACAATAATTTTTGTAAATAGTTTTAAAGTATATATCAGTAGATGTAGATAGCCTACTTGGCTAGGAATGTCTTACTTAACAAAAATAAAAAAAATAAAAAAATATATGTATATGTATATATACATAATATATATTATATTTTAGATTCTGAACGGAGTGAATTGATTTTACAATGATGTGTGTTTTTTTTTGCGTCTGTCGACAACATTTGGAGCAGTAATAATGCTCCAATTTTTGACTTCAGTCCCTCTTTGAATAGGAAAATTCATCTAGTTGGTAGTTTGGGGGGTCAAAAGTAAACATTTTCAAATAGTTGCATATTATACATATCACTTTCTTTTTTTTTTTTTTTATCAACCCGAAGGTTGGTTTACAACTCCAATTCTCCATTCTAATTGATTCCTCGCCTTTTCTTTGAGTTCTTTGAAGGTTTTGACTTTTGCTTCGATTTTAATTTGTCCTATATACGAGTTCCGCGAACGTCCTGCAGTTTTCTTTCCTTCTATCATACCCTCCAATATTATATTGTGCAATTCTTCCGGGTGTCTCAGGGCATCTCCAACCATTTTCCAGCGTCTTCCTCTAATCGTATCTATGAGTGTACGTTTTTCTCCCACTGTTCTAAGTACTTCTTCATTTGTTTTCCGCTCTATCAAACTTATCCTTTCCATACGCCTCCAGCACCACATTTCGAACGTTTTAATTTTTTCTTTTCGGTATCATTTATTACCCAAGTTTCACATCCATATGTTGCAACACTCCATACATATGTTTTTATAAGTCTCTTCTTGATATTAAGATGTATCTTTTTTGAAGTGAGCAACTTATGTTTTTTACTAAAGACAATTTTTGCTAATGCTATGCGTTGTTTAATCTGAAATCTCGTGGACACTCTTGCCATCTGATGTGATTTTAATCCCTAGGTATACCATTTCTTCTACCTATTCCAGTTTTTGATTACCAATGTACACATCAGCTTTTAATTTCGGGTCTCTGGCACAGACTAAGATCTTCGTTTTTGTACTATTTATTTTCATTTCTGATGTTCTGAGCATTTCATCCATTTCTTCAACCTCACGCTGTATGTCCCCTTCACTCTCTGCTATTACCACAATGTCATCAGCAAATCGTATCATTGAAACGATTTCTCCACCAATTTTGACCCCAATATTTAATCTTGTTAGCTTTGCTTTCACTATATTTATAACTTCTTCGATGTAGCAGTTAAAAAGTGGTGGTGATAACGTACACCCTTGTCGGACTCCTTTTTTTATTTGAGCGTTAGTTGTGATTTCTCCTTTTTTAATGCAGGCTGTCTGGTTCTTGTACAGACTGTGAATGATTCGTAGGTCTTGTTGCTCAATACCTATTTCTCGTAGTATATGCAGCATCTTATTCCAATTTACTTTATCGAAGGCCTTTTCTAGGTCTATGAAGGCCAAATATGTGATTTTATTTCTATCGATCTGTTTTTCAATTAGCACTCGCAATCCTAAAATTGCTTCTCATGTACCTTTTTATCTTCTGAATCCATATTGGTCATTTTTTAAGTATAGTTCCACTTTTCCTTCTATTCTTCGACTTACTATTTTTGTTAGGATTTTTGAGGCATGTGTCAGTAAGCTCAGTGTTCTAAACTGCTCACAGGAGTTTGCTCCACTTTTCTTTGGTATAGTTACAATTATGCTTTTACGGTAATCGTCTGGCACATCTCCTTTCTCATATATATCTTGAGTTAGTTGGTATAAAGCATCCTTTATCTTCATACTAGCACATTGCAATAGTTCTGCTGTTATGTTATCAGTCCCAGGAGCTTTATTTTGTTTCAAGTCATAGAGCGCTAGCTCAAATTATAATCTTAAAATGGGTAGTTTTATTTTTTCCTCATTTGTTGTAATTTCCTCCAATTTTCTCCCTCATAGAGCTCCTCAATATACTCTTTCCATCGTTTTATTATGTTCTCATCATCAACTAATAATTGGCCCATTTTGTCTCTGATATTAGTGACATTTCGTTTTCTCTTTCCTACAAATTGTTGGATTTTGTGATATGCATAATCTATTTTGTTAGCTTTGAACATTTCGTCAATTTCGCTACACTGCGCTGCTCCAGCTATTCTTCTTTTGCTTTTCTGGCTTCTCGATTAACCTCGTTCCTTAGTTGACGATACTTCTGTTGTCCTTCTCTGGTTTTATTGATTATATATTTTCGTCTTTCATCTATAAGTTTTACTATTTCCTAGTCAACCCATGTTCTTTTGGGTTCCTTATTTTCTTTTTTTGTTAGCACAGAATCCGCCGCTTTTGTAATAGCTGATTTTATGTCCTCCCACTTTTTATTCAGTGGATCATCTACATTTTGTTTTTGGTATTCGATATCCATATAGCGTCCATATTCTTCCACAACCTCCGCTCTCTTAAGTAATCTAACATTATAATAATTGTCTAGCTGTACTTTTGTTCTTTGTGATTTTTTATATCTGAGTTCACATTTCGCTATTACTATATTGTGATCACTGTCACAATCAGCACTCGGATATGTTTTACAGAATTTAACTTGATTCTTAAATCGATTTTTTACCAATATGTAACCTATTTGGTAGCGTGCAATATCACCTGGCATTTTCCATGTATATATTCTTCTCTTAGGGTTTTGAAATCTGGTGTTTGTTATAATCATCCCATTTTCTCTGCAAAACTTCACTCCTCTTGCATTTCTCTTACCTAAACCGAAGTCTCCGACTTCTCTACCTTCTCTGCCTTCTCCAACTATAGCATTAAAGTCTCCCATGATGATTACGTTATCGTGTGGTTTAGTATGTTTCATTAGCTCTTCAAAGCTTTCCTGTTTTCAACATTGTTCGTACATTCCACGTTCCTATTCTCTGCGTTTTGTTCTTCTCACCTGCATCCTGCAGGGTAGCTACCACCCGGACATCCGAATGGGGAGCTATTTTACGTCCGGAAAAATTTTCTACACTGCGAAAATTCATTTTAGAAGACAAAATAGTAGTTGCCTAACTAGGGAATAGGGATGTTAATGTGGTAGTTTCCCCTTGCTTTCCTCATCGCATTAGCATCCATTATTACTAAAGGATGCTATTCAAGCATAAATTAATTTATGCTTGTAACTAGAAGAGCTGCAGCCCTCTTCTAGGTCCATTTTGGTCGCCTCTTACGACGGGAATGGACTACCGAGGGTGAATTCTAATCCCCACCCCCAGGGTATTATATCATTTATATTATTCAATTACCTTTATTGAAATGAAACTAAAAAGGTTGAAATACACATAATTATTCGTCGTTTTTTTAAAGCTGGCCCAGAACCCCATGGCCATGCGTCTTTGTATATCTGTGTTTGGATCTATAATAGGACAAAAATATAAAATATATTTTGTGAAAATTTCATGTATTTACAATGTTTTTAATTTACAGCTAAATAAAAAAATAGATAAATTCTTCACGGCTCAGAAACGGTTTAAGTGCTCGAGATTAGGCACTGTAAATGCATTTACGCCCGGCCAAGGTCAATGAAGATTCAACTCCGTTTGTATCTAACTTTACTATAATCGTAATTTTAATTTTAACCTTAGTAATAAGTTAGCTGATATGTTTATTAAATTCGTTGGTTACTACTCTTATGTCCAGCCTGTTTTTAAGAATGGCGATCGCTCTAATATTATAAACTATCGTCCTATCAGCATTATGTCATCCATTCCCAAACTATTAGAATCTATTCTACTACCTACCAAAATTAAACTTCTTTTTTTCTAATTATATAATCCCACAACAATTTGGATTTCGTTCACATACTTCCACTTCCTCAAATTTAGTTGCTTATCATAAATATTTAATGGACACTATTGAAAAAGGTGGTCAGGTTGATGCTATTTATACAGATATTAGTAAAGCATTCGACGCTATCAACCACGCTGTACTGATTTGTAAGCTAGAGTTGATGGGTGTTAATAATATTATGTTAAAATGGCTCAGTTCATTTATATCGGGTAGATCTCAAAAGGTAAGGCTCCACGGTTATGTTTCTATTAATATTTCCATCCCCTCAGGTGTCCCACAGGGTGGTCATATTACACCACTACTTTTTATTTTATATATGAATGATGTTGGGTCAATTTTTAAACATGTACAGTTTAGTATGTTTGCAGATGATTTAAAGCTAGGTATATTACAATATCAATTCATTAAGTGATGGCTCTAAACTACAAGAAGACTTCGACCATTTTAAGGCCTGGTGCTATAATAATGGTTTACAAGTTAACATTAATAAACGCAATTCAATTTCTTTTTATCGTAATAAATTTCCGCTCAATATTATTTACTACTCCGATAATTACCCTTTACCTAAAGTCGACTCTATTAAGGATCTTGGAATTAGTTCTCAAACTGATAACTTTAATTTCATTCATGTTATTAAAAAAATTAAAACACTACGTCACAGGTAAAATTCTTCTCAATGTGATTTGAACTTTTTGTGATTTTGATATAAATATTGAGGGAGTAAAATTGTTCCGCACAAAACAGTTTTTAACTATGTTACACGTGTATAAGACAGAGACAACACATGCGGGTTTAGCGTCCTCTTAATAGACGTCATAGAGTAATATCGCTTTAAAAATGATAATAGTGTGTTTTCCATTTTAATATAAATAATCTATACTCGTAATAGGTATGTAATATAATAATATTTTATTGATTTTATTTTTTTATTATTTGAGCTTTTAATTTTCGTATTGATTTAAATCATTCGATTGCGACCCTAAATAATAAGTTGGCGACCCCCAGGTTGAGAAACACTGGTCTACCTTACGTACGTGTACGTTGTACAATATGCTGACTAGGTATAAGACATTAAGCCTCCCCCCGCTTTGTCACATACTTATTGTTGTAAAGCTACGTCCAAACTTCAAATACCAATATGTAAGAGAACGCTAGTTCTCTGTGATTAGTGATTACCACATCACGCTGACTAGAACTCTAAGACAGTCCCACATTGGGGTAAACTATGTTTTATTATTTGTTTAAATTTACTATACGGGCGTGAGCCAAATTTACATTTACCTAATATTGATACGATTAAAATTTAAAATTACAATTAGGTACAAGTGTGATGTAAATATAACAGTGAAGTAAAATCGTTGGAAGTACT
Organism: Schizaphis graminum; assembly: GCA_020882235.1. Classification (NCBI taxonomy): domain Eukaryota; kingdom Metazoa; phylum Arthropoda; class Insecta; order Hemiptera; family Aphididae; genus Schizaphis; species Schizaphis graminum. The sequence goes on along the minus strand of CM037032.1, from coordinate 108,286,438 downwards.
TGATTAAGGTTGTGTGATTGAAAAGGAGGGGTCAGAATTAGCAATAAACATACAGCGTAGTGGAGTTATCAGGATTTTTTTTGGAGGGAAGCTGATCAAATTTTAAATACAATTTTAGATTTTTGTAACGATTTTTAGACCATTAAAAATTAAAATAATTTCTAAATTTTCTTAATATTTTTTTGGGGGTGGGGTAGGGGAAGCTGCAGCCCTCTCAAGCAACGCAACTGATACAGCGCCGCAATGGTTCATTTAAACCATTAGTAAGGAGGAGGTGGGTAAATTAAAAGTGGTATGTTGAAGAGTGAAGCGAGGAGGGATATTTAATGAATTGGAGAAGAATTACAGATGAATGTTTATATAGTGACATAAAAATTTTGATTTCAAAAGGTTATATCAAATTAATTTTATTTTCTGATGGATTGTAAAACTTTATTTTTTATTTTTAAATAAGAAAAATATTTTTTTACAATCTGAATTTTAAAAGTCTGTACAATATGCAAATGAGATAATAAATGATACAGGTAAGAGTGGAAGGAGAGGAGAAGAGAAAACGCCCATTGGCAGCTAGGGCTCATGCTACCTTTTGCAAGGCCCTGGGTAAAACTTATTTGACCAATAACCAGACACCTATAGGATTTCAATGTAAATTTTAAGCGCGAGGCCCTGGACAAATCCCTCCCTCCCTCATGCCAGCGCAGTTAGCAGCACACTAGTAACCACAATTTAACTTATAATTTTAAGATTTGTCATTTTTGGGAAATGAACACCTTATCATGCGCCGATTGTCATTAATGCTTCACTATTGTTTATTTTGACCTTTTTTTCAGTGGTGTATTGGGGGGTATACGGCGTATACTTACTTTTCTAGTTTTTTTTTTAGCGTATACTCTCTAAATAAACGACGATACGCAGGTATACGACCGTATAGCCACATACGTATAATTGTTAAAATTTTCAAAAATGAATAAAATGCACAAAAATGACCTTAAAGAATTAAATTCCCTAAAAATGCAAAATAATAACTGTACCATTAAATTCTATATTTCATGAATTAAATTTCTGTAAAAATGAGCTTCGAATGTAATAATTAGAAAAAAAAATGGTAATGCATCAAGTTCCGGGCTCTAGCAATCACGATTAGTAACCATTCTAATTTCTTAGACTGTACTAATTTTTTAAAGTTTTTCTGTGATCAAAGTGATACTGATAATTAAAATAAATGTTGATAGTGAATTTGAGCGAAGCGAGAAAAATTTTTTTTGATTCAATGTTATAGGTATATCTTTGACACCTAAGATCTAGAAGGCGTATACCCACGAATATTTTTAGCAATACACCACTGCTTTTTTTATAAACAGTTGCGTATTGTTCGATTTTTGGGTTATATACTGTGTGCACATAGGATGTTTAAAAGGTCATACAGCATTTGAGTATCAATATTATTTAATAATAGAACTGAAAAAAAGTTTTATACCAAAAAGTAGTTTTTTTAAACTTTGAACGTTTCTAAATTTACTCTCGTAATATTCAATTTAAAATATTGTGTAGGTATTACTGTTTAAAATAAATATGTACCATAAGAATATAGTGTAGTTAATAAGTTAGCAATAACACAACGAGATTAATAACTTAAGTGTACGCACTGACAAAAAAAAAAAAAAGAAACATATATAATTGTAAAATGAATACCTACCTATATTATTGTTCTTCAGAATTTAAAATTACAAACATATATTTTTAAATATTTACATTTTTATGTTGATATACAGAATAACATTAATTTGTTGTTTTTTTTTTTTTCATTAATGATTGAGAATACACAAGATTAAAATAATTTAAAGATAAATAACTTTGTATTTTCTCAACATTTTTCTCTAACTATGAAAAAACAAGAATCATTTTTAATATTTGTAAAAAAAATTAGAACTTATATAATATATTTTTTTGGTGATTTGGTTGTGATACTATAGATAAATAATGATTTAAAAATATATTACAATCTTGAAACATTCAAAGTTTGTTTATATTAGTATTTACAATAATATTATTTAAAAATTGTGTCTTAAATTTTTACAATTCCTTCACGGGTCTAATATAGTCAATATAGAATATCATAAGATATTTTGTGGGCAAATATACATATAAGATTACATAGAAAATAAACTATAAGATAATTTACAAAATTACGTTTTTTTGACATTTTTTTTAGTTTTTTTGGGTTTACAATATTTAGCTTCCATTCTAGCAAAGAAATTGTTCATTTGGTCTTCGCGTTCAGCTGATCGCTTTTTAATTGCAACCATTAAATCATTTGAATTATTTTTTTCCTCATTTTTCATATCTATTTCGCACTGAGCTTCTTCCTTTTTAGCCTAAAATTAAACAAACATAATATTTAAAATAGAAAAAATAATTTTAAATATATATGTAAGCCAGTTGATCTACTTTTGCTAATCTTTTTCTTTTTTTTGAAGGAGGTTCATCACTAAATGCTTTAAACTTTGGTAAATCTTCTTCTTCAATTATTTTTACTAAAATCTCTCGAAGACGATCTTCTTCATACACAGAACTAAATGGAACCATGTTTATGATAAATTCCATATCTCCTTTCCCTGCTAAATATCCTTTTTTAAGATCTCTCTTTTCATCATCAGAACCTAGAATAAATTTAATAATATTAAAAAAAAAACAAACATATTATACCTAAAACTTCAATATATCATACCTTTATACTTTAATTCATAATCTCTGATTTCATTATCAGTAATTTTTCTGAATATTGAACTCCAATAGGTTTCCCAAGGGAAATCTTCTGTAGCTGAGTTGGGGTCAATATCATCACCAACACATCCTACAAAAACAAATACAATTTTTTATGTAAATTGTTGTAACATGATTAACTTCATTCTACATCTACTATTAAGAAAAAGTCCAGGCTTTATTTATTGTCAGACATAATTATGTAAATATGTAGATTGTCGCCTTCATATAATATGACGTGCTTTAAATATGCACCAATTACTACAGTTGATGTGGAACAGTCGTCATCTAATATAAAAATATTTTAAGACATAATAGATAACATTTTACATCATAATTATTTAATGAAACACATTATTTGACTAAAAATTTATCCAACATTCAAGTTTTACAGTCATAATATTATTATGTTCCCCTATAATCTTAATCTTTTTCATACATATAAATCCATTCTTTAGTATTAATTAATGTTTCTATTAAATTAGAACTATATAGTTGTTCGGAAAATATATTTATAAATATGAATACTTATAATTGAATTAGTTATTATTTTATTTTATTAGTTTAGGTATTACAACAATAATGAGGGTAATGAAAAATGTAAATATATACTACCTACCTAATATTTTAACTTATAATTAAAAATTAATAATTTAATTAACAAATAAAACTAAGAATAATTTAAAATTTTAATACTACAATCCAAAACTTACCTGTGTCATCGTAAAGTTTCCTTTTATCAGCATCATTTAATAAAGCATGTATTCGACTGATGACTTTAAATTTTTCAGTAGCTTCAGATTTTTCCTTCTCAGTTACTTTATCAGGATGGTATTTCATCGACAGTACATAATACGCTTTGCGAACTACATTAAACCATAACAATTAATATATAAGTAAAATAAAAACATTTTTGTATGTTTAAATGTAAATTTGTAAACACACAAATAACATAAGAGCACGATATCTAACCTTCTTTGTCTGTAGCGTCCTTGCTCGTATTCAACACTTCATATAGATTGTTAGTACCGAAATATTTATGGCAAAGTTCCAATAACGTGGTCATGTTGAAATCACACACACAATTTAAAAAAAATAGAATAACAAGTGATATCTATTGCTTGTACTGAACTAGAGTAAATTTATTAATATAATAGTATTATGAGCGAATTAACCGACTTAAGGATGGATCAAATGATTTGAAGTTTCAACTTAACTTAACGTTAAATAAAAAATGAACAGTAACAAAGAATAATGAATGTGGAAGAATGAATATTGAACAACAAAGTTAGTTAGTTAGATACTGGAACTGGATAGTGAAATAAGTGAATGATGATTTTATGAATAATGATGATCAAATTGATTGAAATGGCGGGTAAAACAGTTATAGAAACATATGTTTAAGCGTTTCACGATCTCATACTCTCTTCCACGATGACGGCTTGACGAATGACGATTGTCGATTGATGCATTTTATTTCCCCATGCAGATAATATGTATACCGAATACCGGGTTTGATTACCATGGTGTACCAAATTGGAAATATTCTGAAATAGGTATCTTGAATGTTGATAATAACCGGCCGTGAATCGTGATGTTGTTGGTTGTTGTCGTTAAGATTTAATTTTTAATACTTATATATGTGCACTGTACACTTCGAATTTTAGTTGATTAGTGAATAGTGTCAGTGTCTAATGTGATTTTTAAGTTATTGTCTATGCTCTAACTCATGTTTAAAAATATTTCCATTATTTAATTAACTGTATGACATGACATTCGCTTAATTTTCAATTTGTTCTTTAGTTTAGCTTAAGTGTAAAAGTAACATCAAAATGAGTACACACGTTAAAGGATCATGTGTTGATGTTTTGGTATGAACAATATAATTAAATGTAAAAATAAAATTATTGTATTTTTATGTTATTGTAATTTTTTATAGGATTTTAAGTGTTCGGCATTTTGCAATCTTCGGGTTTTCAATGAAGGACATCAATTTGACAAATATGCTGCCATGGTCATTAGTTCTAACCGATTTGGGATAACAATTGTTGCTTCTCCCAATCAGCTTTGTTGTATGATAAATATTTTATTTTTATTTAATAATTTTAATTTAATTTAACGTTTAGGTTGAATGCTTCAAAGTTTAAATCTTATGATTTATCTATTAATAGAAGTCCTAATAGTTTAATTTATAGTGTAATTATTTAATTATTAATTATAATTAATATTTGATTGTAATCTGTAAATTAATATGAAAATTCAACTTTTTAGGATTTTAGCTTTTAAATTAGACATACAAATTTCTTTGCTCAAGTCTAATAATTGACTGTAATAATATTGATATTTATGTGGTATTATAGTATTTAATAGCTAATTTATTAGTATTCATTATGAAATGGGAATTATAATTTACATTTTTAATAAATTATTGCCAACTTTTTTTTGCATTCAAATTTAAATTGAATTTTACTAATTTTATTATTTTAATCAGTACATTTTAAAATCATTAATAAGCGAATTAAGTTATAATAACTATTAATAAACAATTTTTTTTTTTTTTAATTGACAAATTAAACCATCTTGCTTTTTCTATTATCGTTTACTTTGATAATTGCTCATTTGGGTTACATTTTTCAATAGTCAAAATGCTTCCATTTAATCTTAATATTAATGACTAGTTGCATAGTTACTAGTTACTAAAATGTAATGAACCAATTATATTTAAGAGATCATTAATTCTGTTGTTTCAATAAATATGTTTTTTTATGCAACTCTGCATATTAACTCTGTGTTACTTTATTGAATGTTTAAATTTTGTTTAGTGATTTCAATGAAACATGTACGTCATCTAGTTGGTGATTTTGGTGTTGAAAAAGAAACACTAACAGATTTTTTAAGACGTGAAATTGAGTTAGATTATACCCCAAACTTTTTGGATCTTAGCTGTGATGAAGAATACATAGCAGTTGCAGGGATTTTGAATTCAAAAACCTCTATTACTATATACAATGTTGAAGATTTAATTTCAAAAGTAAAATATAATAATAGTTGTTATTTGTATCATCATCTTAATCAATACTTAATTTCAGAATTACCCATCTCCATTAGTATTAATTGAGCTTACAGCTACTCAAGAATCGCATGTGATAGACTTATCATGGAATCCTGGTGTAAAAAATTCTTTGGCCTGTTGTTTGTCTGATGGATCTTTACATATTATAGACTTGAAAGATGGTGGAACTTACAGTGTTGTCAGTTTACCACCACAATCAAGTACACTGTATGTAAATTATTTGATGGTATTAAGTATGTTTTATACATTTAAATATAATTTTTAGATGTTTGAGCTGGAGCCCTAAAGGAAAACAAATAATAATTGGCAGTTCAAATGGGTCTTTGACACAGTATAAACCTGAACTCAAAGCTATGAAACAGTATTTACCGCCAACTGATGTTACGGGCAATGTAAAACCTATTAAAATAAAATGGATTTCAAATTTTCAATTTGCAGTTGTCTATGATTTTGTGGATAACATAGATAATCAACTAAGTAAGTTAATATACCTTGTTTAAAACATTTTAATCTTTATTTATTTTATATAGATCTTTACATTCTCAATACTCCGAAAAATGCGCCACCGGAATTTATTAACTTTGAACAATATGTTGTAATGAATTCTGAACAGTATAGATTAAATCAATATTATACAATTTTTCAACAAAATTGGTTGGTGTATTATATAATGTATAATGTAGTTACATCTCAATAATATTTATTAATTTGTTTTTTTTCTTGTTTGTTAGGAATCTTTTGTTTGTTGCTTCTTCAAATTGTACAGAAATTGGTGTAATGGGAATAAATAATACAAACCAATGGCAATGTTGGATGTTAGAAACAAGACCAGAGTTACCATACAGACTTGATAAACAAATGTATCCTATAGGAATGTCATTAGATCTTTCTTCTCAAATGAAAATAAAACAATGTAACTATATTTTTGTTATTTTATTTTTAATGATTTTATTAAAATGATAACTATTATAGTATCTAAATCAAATGAAGAAATATTTCTTGACCCAATGCCAGTATTATGTGTTTTATCAAGTGATGGTATATTATTTATGTATCATATTGAAAATCAGTTAACTGATTACAAAAATATATGTATATCACCAACAGAAATTTCGGATAATATAGTATCTCAACTATTTACTACAAATTCTAAAATAGTAAGTTTACATTATAATTATCAAATAATTTATTAAGTTATCATTTTTTTAAGTATACAGTTGAAAAAATATTTATTTTTAAACTACCTATTAATACAGTTACAATTACTTTTATTCTTGAATTAAATGATATCTTAGTTGTCCCTTAAATAATTTATGGATATGTTAAAGAATGTAACTGAATTAAATATTTCTCCTTTGTGTCTATGCATAATTATTTTGACATTTAATTTAAACTTAGAAAGAGACTATGTTTGTTTTCTCTCTTTGGTATACACATAACATTTACATTAAATTATTTTTTATGTTTTTATTTAGAGTTTCAAGTTTCAATATCAATTTGTCTTAAACCAATTTATTAATCATTTAATATGTCAACAATTCTAAAATCATAAAAAAAATGATTTTTGGTGAATGCGTATTTTTTTTTATATTAATTGTTTGTTTGAAAAAACAAATACAGCATTGACATCTCTCCACTTGGTTCAAACAATAAAGTTAATTCTACTCTTATCCTTCATAATTAAAATTTTTCATCAAGAAAGTTATTAACTTACACTTTTTTCTTTCATCTTTCTTATTGCCCCAAAATCTAACCAATTTCTTGATTAATTATCCCTTGTATAATACAATGAACACTGTGAATATTAAATCCAAGTTGTTGTATTTATTTATTTAATTATAGTATGTTAGACATGTTTGTTTTCAGTTTGTTAATTAGTAATAAAGGTACTTATTATCCTGTATAATAAACTCTTTTTTTACTATTTTAATATTTTCTGTTATCATTATATTCTAAATTGTGTTCATTGTGATTTATTATATTAAACAGTTTGATGTATGTGTATAATATAATATTATATGTTAAAGATATACAAATCAGTTTAATTAAAGATAGTTTTATAAGTATTTGAGTATTAACATTTTATATTTATTGTGGTTTGGTTTATACGAATATTAATTAATATTATATAATTTTTTTTTTTTTTATGTATAGAAAAATCAAGAAATTGAACAAACTAGCATCACTGAAATAGTAAAACAAGGAGAAGAAATAAGTACTGTGTAAGTAAATAATGGAATTATGTAGTTTTAATGTAAAGATTTATTTGATAAAATAGTTTAATTATAAGGGTATTAAAAGTTATACTACTATACTAATATTGATTCTTAAAGTATGGTCTATGGAGGTTCTTTTTATGTGTCTGACCTGGACACCTAGACATATAACATAAGATATTTATAAAAATAAGGTATTCCGAAGAATGTTGGAAAGGTAACATTTGCGATTTCTAAAAGTCTTTCAATGGCCTATGTTTTACAAAAGTTTAACCACTGATTTATATTGTGAACTTATTCATACTGTTATAATTATATGTTAGTGTTAATAACTATAATATATGAAATTTTATTAGAAAAATTTTAAAAATAGCTGTAATACTGATTAAAAAAAAAAATTACAAATTGTAGCATTCATTTTTTTTTTTTTATGCAATGATTTATTATTGAATCCAATTTTAATATATTCAATATATCAAACTAATCATTAATCAATGATGAGATTCATATATTTTTAAAACTTGCTATTATATAACAAACATCTTCATGAATCACGGTTTATTTTTAATATAATTTCAATTTTTCTCCTGTAATTTCACATTTTTTGCAGTGATGAAAAGTCTAAAGGAGATCATAATGAATCGGTCCTCGCCAGCTATTTAGAAACATCAGCTACCTCTGAAGTTGAACAACCACAAATATGTAAGCTTTCTTACTATCCTTCTAGCATGGTTATATAGTATATATAATTTATATATATATATATATATACGATAAATCGTAATTATCAATTTTATTTATTAATATTAGTAGATACACCGACAATTTCAGTAGTTAAACCAAATATTCCCGAGGTTTCTACTGACACTGTTGCACCTGTAAAAAATATTCCAAGTCAAACAAATCTTCCTGATAAAAATAAATCAATAGATGAAACTGTAAGTCAAGTAATGTTAAAAGAAGTATTTGAAGATGTACAAATATTTCAATTACAATTAGAAGATATCTTGAAATTATCATTAAATACTAGTAAACTTAAGGTGAGAATAATTTCATATTTAACATGATATTATATTTTTTGAAGTGTTATATCTATGTTTTTAATCATATTTTTAGATTGGCGATGAAAAAGATAAAGAATTACTCATGAAAAAATGGACATCATTAGACTCATTTTTCAAAGAATTAAATGAAACAAATCGCTCACAATGGGCAGAAAGTAAAGCTCTTCAAAAAGCAGTATTAGATTCTATTGCTTGGGTCGAGGACTCAAAGTCTCGTATATTCTTTTTAAAAAACCCAAAGTAATGAAAAAAAAAATCATTGTTTATTAAATTAAATTAATATTTTTAATTTTCTGTTAAGATTTAAATGTCTATTGAGAAATGATAGTGATGAGCCATTTAGTAAAACACTATTTGACAATATAGAACGTACATTATACTATATTGAAACTCAATTAACACATGTTGATGATCAATTGAAAGCTAGATATGATAGTTATAATCCAAACAATAAGTAAGTTTTGGCTTTTATTAATGTCAACATTCAAGATTATTTTATTATTTTATTATTTTAGGGAATTGAAAATACCTTGTTTGGAAACTATTTATAAATCATTGGTCGTAAATACAAATATAGTGAACAAACTAAAGGAAAAGATTAATTATTTGTATAGTACAGTAGAAGAAATGAAATTTAGAACATTTAAAAAATTGTCGTTGGCACCTGATGTTGTGCAAAATACTTCTAAATTAAATGAGTCTCGGTTAGTGAATGTTTACTTTTATATTTTCCATAATTCAATATAATATAATATTTTTATTTTATACATTTATTCCATAGTGATGTTGGCTTATCAAAACTTTCAGAACAATTGTTAAAAATTACTTTAGACAAAGATGGTGTGTCTGCTATTAATTCATATAATGTTGCTAAAAAATACTCTGTATTGTCGGCAAATCAAAGAGCACTTTCAGATTCTAAAGTTAATAAACTTCAAGAATGGTTAAAAGATTTTAAAACAAGACGCACAAAAATAGCTCGATCCCAATATGCAAATATAGATCTCAGCAGACCAATGTGTAGTACTCCATTAAAACCAACATCAAAATCAAAAATCCACGAAAAAATTGATTTTGTGCCTTTTGTAACAAAAGATAATTTTGTGTCTACTGTACCACAACCGTCTACTTTATTGAGTGAAAATTTTAATACAAATGAACGGAATACCACGGATATTAATTTACAATCAACATCACAGCTTGGTTTAACACAATTCCAAAAACCTTTGTTAATACCAACCACACAACAAATAAATGTAGTAACCCCAATAACTGTAGCTCCTTGTACTCCAGGATTTACATTAGGATCTAAACCTTTGCAAACAAATACTGTCTGGAACCCAATGGATAATTCATCGACTCCTAAACCAGTTGCATCAAAAGATTTATCAAATAAATTTGATTTTAAGGGTTTCACTAAAGACCCAATTGTTTTTAGTACTGCTAATACTGCTCCATTATTTTCTAATAATGTGACTTGTACTGCTGTTTCTAATAAAGATCCCGTAGACTTTAGCTTTAAATCATTAACAGCTGCACCTTTAAATTTCAGTAATCCCAGTAATATTGTTTCTACCAAATCTACTTTAGATATTATTTCTGGAACGACAGAAACAAAAGAAAAACCACTATCATTTAATTTTTCTAATGTGTCTACAGCAAAATCAGAAAAAACTGTACAAAAATCTAATGGCACTTCGACCTTTAATTTTGCTGATTCTATTAAAAATAAAATGGATAATTTAAAAGATATGCCAATATCTACATTAAGTTTTGAAGCATCGAAACCTTCAGAAACTTCAAGTATTTTTTCTGGATTTAGTGCTGAAAACAAAACTAAGAATAACCAAGAATCGGCTACAGAAAAAGATACAACTACATTCAAGTTTAATTCAAAACCAGATACACCATCATTTTCATCATTCAGTTTTACCACATCTAAAGATAATATTTCAAAATCTACAGAATCTGATACTAAATCTTTTATTTCTGTACCAACTACCACAGTGACTGCATCATTTAATTTTTCACTACCACCTAAAACAAATCCTATAGTAGTTAGTGAGCCTGTAGAGTCCTCTACAGTATCGTCCAGCTTTGGAATTGCCAAAACTGCACTTGATTTTTCTACTGGATCAACTGTAGAGAGCAATGTTACTGAAACCACTCCCCAAGTCTCTGAAAGTCCAACTCCAATAATATCTGAACCAATCACTCCAGAAAATGAAGAGTCTCCTAAATTTCCAGTTACTGCCAGCAATGCACAGATTTTTGAAATTCCATCAACAACAAACGTTTCAATTTTTGGGGCGCCTGTTAAATCAACCAGCACTACAAGCATTTTTGGAAATTCAACAACAACAACAAGCCAAACAACAATTTTCAGCACTTCTACAAACAAAACTAATGCCCCTTCAATTTTCAGTTCACCTACAACTACAAGTGCTCCATCAATTTTTAATACACCCACAAATACAACTTGTGCGCCTTCAATTTTTAGTACTCCTACGAGTACAACTGTTGCCCCATCCATTTTTGGTGCTACTACAAGCACAACTAATGTTTCTTCAATATTTGGATCACCAACTAATACAAGTATGGCACCTTCAATATTTGGTACCCCATCTACTACAACCTCGTCATCAATCTTTGGAAATTCAATTAAAAGCACTTCGTCTATATTTGGTACGCCATCTACTACTAAGGTGTCTTCTATGTTTGGATCAGTTACAACAACAAATACTACAAGTGGTTTTGGATCCACAGCTCAGACAACAACTTTTGGTGTTCCTGCTACAACAAGTTCTTCAATATTTGGTAATCCGGCTGCTCCTGCTACAACAAGTTCTTCAATTTTCGGTAATCCAGCTGCTCCTGTTACAACAAGTTCTTCAATATTTGGTAATCCAGCTGCTCCTGCTACAACAAGTTCTTCAATATTTGGTAATCCAGCTGCTCCTACATCATCTAGTTCAATATTTGGTTCAGCATCCTCAAACACTTCATCTGTTTTTGGAGTGCCAGTTACAACTAGTGCAACATCTTCTATTTTTGGGTCTCCTTCAACAACAGCTGCATCTAGTGGGTTATTTGGATCAGTAGCTGCTGCAGCTAACCAATCATCATTTGGTCAACCTACATTAGGATTTAGTTCTCCTGGATCAGCATTTGGTAATATGTCTCTTTTTGGCCAATCAGCATGTAGTCCATCTCAACCAGCAAATAGTTTTGCTCCAGCTGCTAATCCTTTTGCTGTTAACAAAACTCCTTCAAGTACACCATCATTGTTTTCTGGTCAAAAATCTGTATTTGGTCAACCACCAGCTAGGTAAATATACTAGTTGCCGGATGTACTGATACATTTATTAATTGCTGATTTTTATTTTTACTTAAAATTCAGTTCAATACAGTATATATTGTATACTCCAATTGGTTTTAAATGTTAATACAGTAGAATCCGCTTATTTGGGACACCACATAAAGGGGACAACCGCTTAATAGGGACAGATTGCATAGTTCCGAACGAATGTATCGGTGTATTAGTTTTTTGGTTAATCGGGACAATTGGATAATGTGGACAGTAGGTCATCGCTCAATGTGTCCCAATTAAGCAGATTCTATGTATTACCTGTTAACACACCATCATTATAATATTTTATGTTATAGTACACCCAATACAGGCTTTGGAGTACAAAATTCAGGATTTGGTGCTACTGCTAGTACCGGATTTGGTAGTCCTGCTATGGTTGGTCAATCAAATAATTTAGGTTTTGGATCCCCCCCAATGTTTGGCAGTATGGGTATGTTTATAATATTTTATTAATTTATTGCCTTATTAAATTATTTTTTTAAATTCATTTTTAGGAACTACCACATCTGGTTTTAATCAAACACCTGTGTTTGGAGGAGCAGCCACTTTTGGATCAACAGCTCCAACATTTGGACAAAACGGTACTATAACTCAAATTTGTAACTTGCATTTTAGTATACCTACATAAATACCAATTCAATTTTTTTTTAAATATTAGTACTTTTAAAGATAATGATACTGTTTAAATAATCATCATATATAAATGTATAAAGTGAGTGATCATTTACTCAATCTTTGTATCAATTGTATAAAATTACTGTTAAATGGTATTAAATTAACTACTTTTAAGTTTTTAGCTGTAGTTAAACTAAATACTATTTAGGTGTGGTTTAACTTTTAGTTTCGAGCTACCAAAAATATAAATTAAAATAAATTAAATGGTTTTGTTAAGATTCTTTTAAAACAATTAATATTTATTTATTTGGTTTATTTTAGTTTATTGAGGATCTTTCATTTCATCATTTTTGTAATTGATTGTTATTATATAGCGGGAAATTTTGGATTTGGTTCAGCTGCTCAACAACCATCGACTGCGTTTGCTTCTCTTGCATCTCAAAACACTTCACCAAGTTTTGGAAATATAGCTCAAAACCAAAACACTGGTTTTGCATCTCCAACCACTCCTGGATTTGGTCAACCACAGCAACAAACAAGTCCATTTAAACCTCAAGGAGCTACATTTGGGTAAATAATTTTTTTCTTATCTTAACATCTTAATAGATCATATTTAATTAATAAAATAATATTATCTTTTTTAATGATATTTTTTATTAATACTTCAACCATAGAGGGCCCAAAATAAATTGTTGACAGTAATTTATTTTTTACGAAATATAAAAAAAATACATAAATTTAATGTCTATGTTAAATTTGTTTTTAGGGGAACTTCATTTAGTTCTTGGCGCTAAGAACAAAAATCTAACATCAACTCAATATCCTAACTATTCAATTATTTTATATATTCTAATAAAATGTATATGTTACAACAATTCATTATATCCAAAATTGTAATTATTTTGTACTCAATTGTTGAAAAATAAAATGTCATGTTTATTTATATAATACATTATTAAATTGTTGTTGTATTATTATTTATTAGTATTATATTATGTTAAACAATCGCGAATCCAGAACTCTGACCACGGCTATAGATACTATAGTCTATAACAGGGGTTGGGAACCTTTTCGTAGGAAAGAGCCATTTTTTCAAAAAATTACAAAACTATGATATCCAGGGAGCCGTACAGGTTTGAACAACCTTTTTTTTAATTGTGGTGTACAAATTATTACTTTATTAGTACATATTATTAGAATAAAGATATATATAATAATAATAATATCCAAAGAGCCGCAAGTTGTATGTTAAAGAGCCGCGGGTTGCCGACCCTTGGTCTATAGTATATAGCTGTGACCCTGACTGACTGGAGCCTGTCTTTTCAATTGATAATGGTTTCTGCATAATGCATGTATTTAATATTATCTATGGGTGTCACAATTAAAGATATAAAGAGTATATCTTTAATCGTGATGGGTGTCTTGTAGGCGTTGTAGCATAGTAGATGTAGTTGCAAGTTAGGTAAGATGCACTAAGATGTCTTTAGCATAGGCGCAACTAGACATTTTCATTAGACTAAGCCATGATAGTCAATTTGCACCTATCATATCCAAAGGAAAGGGTGGAAGGCAATAGGGAACACCAATATTTTTTATTACAATACAAATGTATAATATGAGTAATTTATTTTATTTCATTTAAAATAATATGTTATTAGCAAATGTATACATTAATACGGAACCAATTAAACTAAGCCATGGCTCAGTTGGCCCAGGCCGTAGTTCTGCCCATTATTTTTAGGGTATCAAAAGTATAAAGATCTGAGTTCTTTTAAAAATAATCTGGGGAAAAAACTATGATTTTTATGTAAAACTCATTTTTGAGAATGACGAAAAAAAAACGATTTTGTTTTTTCCTTTCAATTAAATAATGAAAAACTAAACTTGAAGTTTTCACTTAAAAAAATACAGAATTAGGTACTCATTTGTTATGGTGAATAATATGAAAAATGCCGACTACAATATTTTTATTTAATATATGTAGTATAATTAACTATATGTCTATTTGTCTATATGTAATGGTGTTTTTACTTTTTCTCATGATGCATATATACGTACGATATAGTATTTTCACTTTCGTTAATAATATCTAACATGGGTATTGGGTAGAGCACTACAGCCAGAAACTAGAATACAATTAACAATAATGATGCTAATGCAGTGGCGGCTTGAGTCTTCATAAAGGAGCAAGTTTTTAAACAACCCACCCACCAACTATACATTTACTAGGACCAATGATGTATTTGTAGGTTCTTCTTTAGTTAAATTTTTCATTAACTTTTACAATTTATGATGTAGATACACTTATTTTTTACTTGAATGATTAATCTTCTGTTATGAATTATGAATAAACTTATTAAACTCTAAACATTTTTTCACCATTTTCAAAGCAGGAGCAGTGGCTCTTAGTATTCTTATAACAAGCCGCTCATGTGCTGATGACAATGTCCAAACATAGATGAATTTTGTATTTTTAGCTCTGTACTTGCAGACAGTACGATGGGTGTAATAACTAATAGAGAAAAAATATAACCAACGGAAACAATATGGTTGGTCAAAACCCCAGAGCAGCATAATAAAGAGAAGTAGTGACACTGCAGAATCTAAAGAAATGTGTCTTGCTCCACCCTGCCAAGGAATTTTAAATAAATCTTGAAAATTTGCCACCATAGTCCATAACATTTATTTCTATGTCACTAAAAGTTGGATATTTTAACAAACTGAAACAATTTAAATAAATTAAGCGTTGTCAGTGTCAATAATAGTAGAAACTAAGAAACTAGCAATACATTTTAATAATAGAAAAAAATTATATAATTTTATAATTACTATTTAATTAACAATAGTAGGATGTATGAGATGTCACATCATTTATAATGGTCACATCTATTCTGATTGTTTTAATAAATTAATTTTCCTTTTATATTAAATAAATATTTTGTTAATACATTTGAGATTTTTTTTAAATATGAAACTTATAATAACAAGATTGTGATCTCATGCTTATAAGTACCTAATTAAATAAGTTTTTTTTATCATGGTCTAAGAGTTAAAAGCTAGAGCACAGATTTTTATGCATTAAACACTATGTCCAAATTGTAAAAATATGCAAAAAATATGCAAATACACAGAAAATATGCAAGAAAATTGTAATTATTTATATGACAAATTTTGACAATATTAATAGACATTTTAATATTGATACTGAATACTGATACTTATAATAAAATATTGTAAAAAAGTATTATAAATATAAAAATTAATATATTTTTAGATTCTGAACGAAGTGATGAATGTATTGCTTTTACTATGATGTGTGTTTTTTTTTTTTTTTTTTTTTTTTTTTTTTTTTTTTTTTTTTGTGTCTGACTCCAACATTTGGAGCAGTAATAATGCTCCGATTTTTGACTTCAGCCCCTCTTTGAATAGGGAATTGAATCTAGTTGGTACTTTAAGGGGGTCAAAATTAAAATTTTCTAATAGTTTTCAAAAAAATCGAGAAAAACAAAAAAAAAATGACAGAAAAATGGAAATTTTACGGAAAAACCACTTTTCGACAAAATCGATTTTTTGATTTTGCTGTAACTCAAAAACGAATTATTGTAATTACTTGAAATTTTCACCAAATGTTTATATTATGGTTATCTCTTTACAGTTAAATTTTCAAAATATTTTGACCATTTTTAAGCTACTTATAGACAATTGAAATTTTCGACTTTTCTAAGTTTTTTTTCTTCAAATGCCGATAAAAATATTTTGGGTGGCCAGAAAATCTTGAAAATTTAATACAAGGTTTCTTATAAGTTGTTCTTAAAGTGATAAAAAAAAATCCGAAATCGTTAGTCACAATTTTTTTTTATAAGTGTTTAAAGTTCGAATTTATACGAAATATGTCAAAATTTAAATTAAATTTCATACGCTCATAATGCAAATGTTGGCCATAGTAACCATAGTAACATATAAAAACTATACTATTTGTTTCAAAATAGAATATTTGACAATATTTAAATATAATATATCCCAAACTGACAAATCATCTTCGTTCAGAATCGTTTTTCGTATACAATGATACCTATCATTGCATTCAAATTTAACCTTCCATAGTGTGAGGTCCACCCCACCCCCTAATATACAGCAGAGCGATACCCACTTACCCGCTTTTTTTATATTTTATTTATTATTAAAATTCATAAACATATGTATTTCTAATTTTTCTTCAGTGAAGCTGTGACGTTTTAAATACAAATAAGCACGATCGTTCGACATCAACTCAAGCGGTTGGGACCAAGGCTTTGCACCCAAATAATTTATTTGGTTTAAAATCGAGTGATATATCAATTTTGTTGTGAGTAAAGTGTCAAATTTAAATAAGCAAAGTATAAAGTTATATAATAACTTGTCAGTAGTCATTACTGCTAAAGACATAAAGTAACTATAAAAAATTAATATAATAATATATTTTATCACATTTGAAAAGAGTTTATACCTATCCAAAATATATTTATTGTAATAAATACATTGAATCTTGCATGTGGCTATCACTGTAGTATTTATTTTCAATTAGCATTGGTCACCAGTTGCTAGTAACATAATATAGATTTTTAATTTTTTCTTTCATAAGAAACATTTAAGATAGTAAAAAGTACTCTCATATTTAAAATACAATTAATAATTTTAATATATATTTTTTTAAGGATATAATTTAATTTAGTTTATCTATAATTCTAAATTCATCATCAATTTATTTTAATCACTCACTCAAAAATTTTGTTGACTGGTAATAACAATCAAAATATCAAATTAATTTGTAAGTGTTCAAAATTTTCTTTTACAACTGACCAATTTATTAACTAGTTTACAAATAGTTTTATTTATTAAATATTTAATTTGTAGTAATAATTTTACATACAATTATAATTCATAATTACTAGTTATAAAATAATTGCTACGAATTATTAAAAAATAAACAAAACAAGTGAAATAAGTATTCAATAATATGATAAGTGTTCAGTATATTTACTTTGAAAAGCAGTTTCCAAATGGTAAATAAATACAAAAGTCTGATATTATAGTATACTTTTCTTTATACATCATACATGATTCAATTATCATACATTTGTTTGTAGCAATTTAAAAGTGTCTCATTCCAATGTAATAAAACATGATCATAAAATGATCATTTGAGTTTGAATTGAGTACACTTCTACAACATATAAAATATTTATTTATTTACAAAATCAAGCAGTAGGAAAATTACACAATAAATGAAAAAAAAAAATTATATATTTGAAAAAAATATAATTTGGTTTACTAAAATTGTGGATTAATCCATTGGAAGAGCGTCTTTGTTTCTGCCGAATATTATCATGTCTGCTTTGGGTTGAGCGTTCTTACCATATCCACCTCGGCCAATATCATAATCAGTTCTATACTCGTCTCGCACTTGACCGCCTGTTTTTCCACGACCATATTGTCTGCCTTCCACAAATCCAGCATCCCAGTCAGTACGAATGATTCGGTCGTCCAATCGAGTGCCGTTGACATAACGCATACAATTTTCTGCATCTTCCCTTGTATAATATTCAATGAAGCAGAAGCCACAGGGTGTTTTCTTGAATTTGTCCAAGCCCATGACGATGCGTTTAATATCACCACACTTGGAGAACAGTTCATATATCTGTCCTTCCGTCGTATAAAATGCCAAGTTTCCAACGTACATAGTTGTTGACAAACGCAATAATTTGTCGAGCTCACCTCTAGAGCCTTTAAAATGTTGGTCTCTGTACGAGCTTATATCAGCCATGGCGCATGACGTTTGTTTTCAGAAATTGGTGAGTACTTTTTTCAAACGTCAAATAAATAAATCATTTACTTATTACTTATTTTACTTGCTGGACTTTATTTAAAACGCGTTTTACGAAAGAACGGTAAGCTGTAGCTGTAATCATTAATCAGTGAACAGTGAACACTAACTAGTAACCAGACAACCAGTGCGAAGTAACATAGATTATAGTATCGGCACAAAACAATCGGGTATGGTATTTCCTTGGAGCTGTGACGTCATGCTGTATGCCAAGTCCGGTTTATAAATATGTCTATCGTATATAGGTATATGAACCGTGGTCTAAGTGCACGACGTTTGCGCAAACTCTACTCAAATCCAGATTTGTACAACCATACCATTTTGCTTATTGCTTATGTTATTACTATCACGTTGTTATCTCTTAAGTATATTTTTAAATATTATACTTTCAAGTTTCAGTTATTCATTATTCAGTTGGTGGCTTCAGACCATAGAATAATAATATAAATAATAATATTATGCTTCAGACTTTGAGCACCATTAATAATTTTTGTATTAAAAATAAAACGTAAAACGCTTAACGCGGGTCATTTCATATTATTATTATACATAGAATGATATAGTTTTCACATAACAATTAATAATTATAATTAATAACATCCGATAAAAGAGTAGTAATATGTAATTACAATTTTAAAATGAAAAATATTAGTTTATTTTCGGATGTTTCAATGCAGAAACGTCAATTAGAAACGACGTTCGATGGAAATTCTCAAAAACGTCTTCATGTCGATGATAGTGAATTCTTTGGTTTACCGTACAAAGTAAAACATATGTTCAAAAAGCACAAAAGGATTACACAGCTTTATGGTTTGAATTTTTTTATTTATTAAAATGTTTGATGCATGATTGTCTGTTTGTCATAATATTACATTTTATGTATAGATTGGCAAATTGAATGTTTAAATTTAGAAGCAATAAGATCCAGAAAAAATTTGGTTTATGCATTGCCTACAAGTGGCGGAAAAACACTTGTAGCAGAAATTCTTATGCTTAAAGAACTCATAGTTCATGAACGTAATGTTATATTTATTTTGCCATATGTTGCACTAGTTCAAGAAAAGGTATGTTGTAAATGATGATAAAATCTAAAAATAATTTTTTTTTTTTTTAATACAATTTTTAATATTAATGAGAAGGTGCAATCCTTATGTCCATTTGGCCTTAATTTGGAGTTCAATGTTGAAGAATATGTTGGCGGTAAAGGGAAACATCCTCCACTAAAACGTAAACGTAAATCATCATTATATGTGTGCACTCTGGAGAGAGGAGCTGGACTAGTTGATTGTATGTTAGCTGATAATGGTCAATTAGGTGGACGAAGTGTTGGGATGATTGTTGTTGATGAACTACATCTTCTTGGCGAACAAAAAAGGGGAGCTTTGTTAGAAGCAACTCTTACAAAAGTTTTAGACTATAACCAGTCTAAGTGTAAGTAATACCTAAACTATAACATGGTATTATTATTATTTTTAAATATTTACTATTTTAATTATTTACTGTGGCCATTAACTATAGATAATATTCAAATAATTGGAATGTCAGCTACAATTGGAAATATGCAAGAAATAGGTAGCTTTTTAAATGCTTATGTATATACAAGAGATTTTAGACCTGTAAAATTAACTGAAACTATAAAATTTAATGAAGACATATTTGTGATAAATAAAGATATTGATGGTTCTTTAAAAACTAAACTTGATAGAAAATTACATTTTGACGTAAGTTTCCAGCCTTGAAAATATATTTTTGATTAAAAATAATAATTTCTTTTAATTAGCTTTATTCAGCTGATATGAAACAATTAGACCCCAGTGGTATTGGGCTTCTTGTCCGTGAAGTATTACCAAGTGGTAGCTGTTTGATTTTTTGTCCTACCAAAAGCAGTTGTCAGAGTATTGCCAAAATAATTTATAAAACTATTGGACGGTAAGCATTATTTACAGTAAGATATATTTATGGTTGAAAAATTGCATAGCATAAAGTACTAAAATTTTATAAATCTAATAGCGAAGAAACACAAGTTAAACTTAAAGAAAAAGAAGAACTGTATAAAGCACTCAAAGAAGAAGGTGACGGTAAAGTATGTCCTTTGTTATCTAGAAGTATCCTCTTTGGAGTTGCATATCATAATTCAGGTAAAGGCCTAACTACATTATAATGTAATATTATTCCATAAAATATGCTTTAAATAATATACCTTTAGGGTTGACAAATGCTGAAAGGAAACTTTTAGAAGAAGCTTTTCTAGACGGTATTCTCAAATGTATTTGTTGTACATCAACATTAGCAGCTGGTGTGAATCTTCCAGCACAACGAGTAAAATTAAACAATTTATATTTTAGAACTTTTGATCACGAATGAAAAATCTGTTAGATTTACAGTAATAAGTACATTTTTTTTGTCTAAATCCTATTTTTACTATTAGCTTTCAGTTTTTTATTTTTAGATTCAATAATAGTTGTTTTTGATATAGGTATATATTCTAGTTCCTATGGCCCATCCATCATGCAATACTATAAACGTTATTAAATTACAATTTTAATTTATTAGGTTATAATAACATCACCATATGTTGGACGAGATTTTATGAAACGCAGCACATACAGACAAATGGTAGGACGTGCTGGTAGAGCAGGTCTGACAGAAAGTGGTGACAGTGTTCTATTATGTCAAGAAAATGACAAAGAAAAGGTTATTATGAATATGTTATATTTTTATAAACAGGTTATTTTTATTATGTGATTTTTTTTAATAATAAGCCTAGTTAACAAATTCAATGACATATCCGTACATATTTTTCATGATATTGATAAAATCAAAGTGTATTAGTATACATAATTAATAAGGATATAAATTTTAAATAAATACTTATTATAATTTATAATACATTTTTTTTATTGTATAATATTTTGATTTTTAGATAAAAGTGTTATTAGAAAGTGGTATTGAACATATTGACAGCTGTCTTGGCACAGAAGAAAATGTTGTTTTTTCGATGATATTAAGCTCTATAAGTACAGGGTGTACATCTAGTCAAGAACAGTTAGTAGACCTGATGAAGCGTACACTTTTTGTTCAACAAGCCGAGAAACGTAATGTTGAATGTACAGTTGCATCAGATTTAATTGAATCATGTTTAGATAAATTAAGATCAATAAATGCATTCGATAAGTCAATTGACGATAAATTAAAATTAACCACGATTGCTAAAGCGGCAGTTACTGCCAACTTGGATATATTAGAAGCACAAAAATTATATACCGAGTTATTGGAAGCCTCAAGTGCATTAATATTGACTAATAAACTTCATTTATTATACTTAGCTGTTCCTTATACAGAATGTATCACAATAGACCGTCAAAATGTTTTAGATATTGTAGGTATATCAATAAATCGTATATTATATACTCTATTCAAGTTAAGAAATATACTCAGTGGTGGACAACAGTCAGATTTGGTCTTCCATTACCCTTACTAAGTCTATCATTTGTATGCCTAAAACTCGAAGAAAAAATACTCTTGAACATAATATGTTATAGATTTAGATGTATTATATCTGCCACTTATTTCTTAACTTGAATATAATGGCTGTCATATATTACGTGGTCTAGCTGCAGCAGGTTGGTTTGATTATCTTTAATGGATACGGTTTAATTTATTTTATTTTTTTGGTTAATACTTTATCTTTATGGCCTTGTACTTAATGACTTTTGATAAAAATGCTTTTTCATTTTGTAAAAGTATGGACTCAGGGCACTTAGGCGCTCAGACTTCATATGGAAGTAATATGAATTTGTACGGACTTGTATCAATAAAAAAAGGTGAGCTCTTACTTATGCATTTTTGTCTTTTGTGAGATATGGTGGAAGTTTTTATGGATTAATGTGTACTTAGAGCAATTGCTATTCAAATCAACATAAAACAACACAATATTCTACTTGACAACAATTTAGACACAATTGATAAACATATGTTTGTAAATCGCTAGTAGACTGTATATTATACTCATAAATTCATCAATAGACTGCATACTGTATATGACAGCCAATAGGATATATATATATATTATACAGATTTTTTAAAATTATATTTTTTCATAGATGACAAATTTACAAGGAGATCAACAAGCATTGGCCAATCGATTAGGATTAAATGAATTATGTATATCACAATTTTATAGTTATGGAAAAATTAAAGTAAGAATTTTTTTTTTATTAAGAAATTTCTTTAGTAACACTTCCATATAATGGTTACCGAAAGGACCGGAAATAATGATTGCTATTTAGAGGTGAACGTTAATAGAAGTAAAATATTTCCAGATGAATGCTATATATCAGGGGTCACCAACTAATTTTTAAGGAAGTTTGTTTTGAAATTTACCATGCTGGCCGCTGTTCCCAACAGTTTTAATAATTTACACACGTTAAATAAATACATTTTTTTTAATTAGTATTTATATTGATTTATTTATGCATTTATTCAATATAGATTAATTTAACTTTTTTGTCGTAATATAAATTTTATATGACACACTTATAAGTTATAATTTTTATTTACTTGTATTATAAAAAATTTAAAATCTACTCCACCGATAAGTGTTCATGATCCGACAGTTGGTGTATCCCTGTTATATAGAGTGCTTAGAAAAAAAAAACTAAATACATACGCAATAATATGCACATACTAAAAAATGTGTTTGTGACTAGAGTTATTTACTTATAATATAAAATAATATAATTTAAAATTTAAAAGTTGTATGTATATTAAAGTTGAAAATATTGATAATTTTTTTCAAGTTTGATAAGGTATAAACTTCCATTAATAATTTGGGTAAAAACCACATACTTATACACATTTTATTTTATTTTATCTTATCATTTGACTGTTATATTTATAGTGCCCGCTATATAGAGGTATTAATGAATTTTTCCCTTAACAAATGAGTAATGACCGTTACACAGAGGTGACCATTAACAGAAGTTTTAATGTCGTTATATATTATTATTTTTTTTTATGTTAAATTTTTTCCAATTTAAAACTAATAGAATGTATCTGAAAGTATTTGGAATAAGTTTCTCATGAGTTTGATTTTGAACGATTTGTGGAATAAAGAATCTATCTGGACAGTCTCTAAAACATATAACTTACCAAGGGGAACAATACATTCATTCTTATCAAGAACTGCATCACATGCTTCATCCATACTAAGATTTACTGAGGTAAAATTACGTTAAATCATAACAGTGGTGCCCAAGTCATTATTTTCAGGCTTAACAAAATATGATTTTACTCTCTCATTCCCAAAATCTCGCCTTTTTTGTAGTTTATTTTATTGTATCAATATTTAAATTGTATTAATATCAAATATATTATGATCATATATAATTATAAATATAATAATATATAATTATATATATAAACTAAATTGAATTATATTTAAATTTTAAGTCTGCTTTTGCTCGATAACATATATAATCAAATTAGTTACACTTACTTAATATGGTTAATCAATTATAAATTATTATTATAGTAATCAGCTAGTCTAATGACATTTTCATAATAAGTATACAATTTATAGAAAATATAATAAAGCTAAAATTTAAGATTTAAGAATAAAAAATTTATCGATAACATGTTAATGAAATTATAAAAATCAATATTGAAATCTTGTTAAGAATTTATTTGAATCAGATATTATTATAATCTGTCATTTGAAAAAGTAGAAAGATTTTGTTATTAATACTTTTTTAGTTATTTCACCTTAGAAGCTACTAGTTAGGTTAGTTAAAAAGTTTATCTACAAGTAGGGTTGGGTGCCACTGAATTAAAAGGGTATGTACCAGTTGCCCTCAAAAGTACCTTTTTTATAACAATTCCCCTCGAACTACCTAAAGAAAAATATACCAGTTGCCCTCAACTAAATGTACCAGTTGCCCCCAACCGAATGTACCAGTTGCCCTCACATGTTAATATATACACGATTACAATATATAGCCCGTAAAATAGGGGAGGTAAATATACAAATAATAAATAAATTATGACAAAAATTCATAATAAATAATTTAATTATAATACTAATAGTGGCATATCAATGTGATAATTTGTAATCATATGAATTTGTTTATGTATTATTATTTATTATTATTGTATTATTGACATTTGTATATTTACCTCCCCTATTTTACGGGCTATATATTGTAATAGTGTATATATTAACATGTGAGGGCAACTGGTACATTCGGTTGGGGGCAACTGGTACATTTGGTTGAGGGCAACTGGTATATTTTTAAAATCCTGATAACAGTCGTGGGGGGCAACTGGTCAACACCCAATTAAAATACCAAAATGATATAGTTAAAATATTTAATGTGATTGAAGTGAAATCAGTTTTAAATTTTAGGCATTAAATGATAAAAAATTGGATCATTTCCCTATGTTATTTCAAAATATTGTTCCTAAACTCAATATAGGAATATTAGGAAGTTCTTCTGAAGTTGAATCTTTAATGAGTTTACCATCTGTGAGATTTGTAAGTATATAGTTTAAAATCTTCTATTACTATATAAATTATTATTATTAAATTAAACTAACGTACAAATGTTTATTTCAGGGTAGAGCAACTCAACTATATAAAGCAGGCTATAAAACATTGAATGATGTTGCTAAAGCAAATAAAAAAGAATTATGCAATGTTATTAATCATTTACCATTAAAAGTAGCTCGTGAAATGATTGCTTCTGCTAAAGTGAATTTTTTATCTATTATTTTATTTTATCAACTTTTCTATATTTATTTTTCTTACATAGCTTATGCTGTTGTCGGAAGCAGAATCACTAGAAGAATTAGCTGAAAGTTTGCGCGCAGATCTAAACCAATCTATGTCAAAAAGCAAAGAAAATTCTTTATGGTTCTAAACCATAATGTCGTTAATAAATTTGATCAAGTGATAATGGATTTTAAAGAAAACTTATTTTTGTATGTTTATTTTTAGTTATCAGATTTAACAATTATTTATTTATTCGAAGAGATAATGTCTCTTTTAAATTATTTCGATATTTATTGTGTAAGTAAAGTATTTATTAATGGTTTTTTACCTTACAAGATGTACCTTTTTATAAATTAAAAAATTATTTTTTTAGTTATTTAAATGAGTTATATTCATGAATTATATAAACCATTGCAAATCGCACCCATAGTTATTACTAATTACTCAATTTTGCAGTAAAATTTATTTTTTTAGGGCGTTTAAATCCAGGTTCTAGTTATTAGTCACATTACTAAGGCCATAGGGCTTTATGTACAAAACTTAGATTTTTGCATCACATACTTGTACATTATAATAGTTGTCTAACATCTACTATCATGTCTTTTTAGTTGTTTTTACAATTAAATTGAAGAAAATAGTATGCATAATCTGATTATTTCTATGTTACTTCTGAAATTCCAAATGGTGTTATTTATAACCTTTTCTCAAGGCTGGGCATTAACAAATTAAAAGTTAAAATTAAGTTAAAATGTTTATTTAATTAACTTGTTACTTTTTTTTAGATTAACGTGTTAACTTCAAGTTAATTTTATTCAAAAGTATCTAAATTAAGTTAATTTTAATCCAAAGAATAATGCAAGAATAATTCAAAATTTTAGGATTTATTTTAGAAAATTAGGTTTTTAGACAGCTAGTTAATACTTTGATGTATCATTTTAAATTTCACTAGTAATTTTCTTGATTTAAGAAAAAAACTATCTAATAAACAATATTTTGTGCCTGGAATTATTTATTTTTGCAAATTAGAAAATTTTAACTTTAAACTTAATGAATAACGAGTTAACGAAAAATAATGAGTAGGTAACTTTTAACTTTATTTAACTTTATTACTTTAAAATAACTTGTCGAGTTAAAAAAAAATGATAACTTGCCCAGCCTTGCTTCTTCTGTTTGTGATTTGTTGTTTGATTATTATTATTTATTATATTGTTAGTTCCTCTTTTATGTAGATGAATCCCTTCATCTTTAAGAAGACTTAAATTCT
Organism: Schizaphis graminum; assembly: GCA_020882235.1. Taxonomy (NCBI): domain Eukaryota; kingdom Metazoa; phylum Arthropoda; class Insecta; order Hemiptera; family Aphididae; genus Schizaphis; species Schizaphis graminum. The sequence continues at coordinate 108,259,441 of CM037032.1, read as the reverse complement.
ATGATAATGGTACTATGGGCAGGTAAGTCTTTATTTTAATGTCTCAAAATGTCATAGTGATTTATCCAAGAACTTGTAACCATTTAGTTTCTTTAATTGTTTATCAATTCAATTAAGGCAAATAGAAATTTTTCAAGTTCTATATAGTTTTATTCTTATTTCTTATTTCATTTTACATAATATGTTCTCCTAATCACAAAAATTTAAGGCTGGGCATTAACAAATTAAAAGTTAAAATGTTATTAGGTTAATTTTAATTAACTTAATTAACTCGTTAATTTTTTTTAACTTAATAAGTTACTTTCGTTTTTAAGATTAATGGGTTAACTTCAAGTTTATTTTATTCAAAAGTTTCTAAATTAGGTAAGTAATTTTTGTCTAAAGAATTATTCAAAATTTTAGTATTTATTTTAGAAAATAAGGTTTTTTGATAGCTAGTTGGTACTTTGATGTATCATTTTAAATTTCCTTGATAATTTTCTTAAGTATAAAGAAAAACTATCTAATAAACAATATTTTGTGTCAAGAATTTTTATTTTTGCAAATTAAAAAATTTCGACTAAACTAAATGAAGTTACTTTTTTTTTAAATTAACTTTTAACTTAACGAACTAACGAAAAAAATATGAGGAACTTTTAACTTAATTTAACTTAATTATTTTTAAAATAACTTAACGATTTAAAAAAAATCGATAACTTGCCCAGCCATGCAAAAATTAGCCATATCATATCGGGGACAAATTAATATACGGTTGGTGGCTCCACCTACCAAGAGGTAATATCCAATTATCCACCCATGTCCCATAGAGATAGAGTACTAACTCTATGATGTATCCATCGTAAACCTATTAACTGATAGGTCTATGAAATCCACCCACAGACATATACTATTTAACATGAAAAATTAGATCTAATTTGTCATGCACGAGATAGTGTTCAAACCATAGATACATAAATATGTTCAAACACAAACAGCTTTATTGGCGGGGTATTTAAAAATAAATACATTTATTATTTTTTATTATCGTTTTAAAGAATTTATTTTATCACAAGATTATAGATTATTGAATTTTATTAATTTAACCAAACAATAATTACAGAAAGTTATAACACATTTTATTATTTTTTCATACAATTTTAATAAATATTTTTTTATAAATACCTATACAGGGTGATTCTTTTATCATCAATCATTCATTATTTCAAAAAGTATTATTTTTGATCACATTTTTTTACATTTTTTCAAGTTATTAAAATATCAACGTTTTTATTAAAAACATATATTTTTTAAGTTTTTTATTTTTTTGAATGACAGAATAGTTTTAATTTCATATTCCAAAGCAGAATAATTGTTTAAGTATTTTGATACATAAAAATCGAATTTAGGGCGAATAGTTTTGACTTTTGAGATACGTATTTAAAGTTTAGTCAAGCGGAGTAGGTAGTGGACAAACATTTTGTGGGGTAACCCCGTACCACTCCGCTCCGCGCATCTAAACTTTAAATTCTTATAACTCATAAACTACTCGCCCTAAATTAGATTTTTAGGTATCAAAATACTCAGAAAAATATTCTGATTTGGAATATGAAATTAAAACTCTATGTTGTCAAAAAAGTAAAAAACTTAAAAATAATTAAAGATAAAAAATATTTAAAAATATAATTTTTTTAAAAAACGTTGATTTTTTAACAACTTGAAACAATATAAAAAAATATTTTCAAATAATGAGTGGTTCATGATAAAATAATCACCCTGTATATATAAAATTATTTAAGTAAATAATAAAATTATCAATTATACAACGTTAAATTTAGATAGTTAATTTATTGTAATAAAATTAAAAACCGGGTTAAAAATTTATCATAACTGTCCTCGTCTTCATTCACTATCTGAAAAATCGGAATAATCATCATCATCTTCCGGTATTATTGTTGAAATAACAGATTCCATTTGACTTTCTCTTATTAATTCTTTTTCTAAGTCTTCTTTTTGCATTTTCTCCGCATGTTCAACACAACTCTTCCAATGTTGCACAGTAACATTGTCAATAGCTTCATGGGTTAATCTTTCTACGTCAATAATATCAAAAGTTCTGTTCATATATGCTATTTCGGTCTTTATTCTGCCAAAAATCATTTCCATAGGGTTGTATTGATAATGATAATATGGAGGAAGACGAACTACTTCATGACCCGCAATACGAGCCGCAACGTCTAGTTGGTACACTCGTTTATTTTTTTTATTTATTCTAACTTTTTCAAAAAGCTCCGCTTTGGCTTCTAATGATGAATATGAAATATTTTTATCATTCAACCAGTCTTGAATAACTTGTTTTTTTGAGTTAATTGTTGGTGTTTTATGGGTTTCCATAGAATGGTAACTTGCGTTATCCATTACTATAACACTTGGTTCGTCTAATAAATTTATCATGTTCATAAACCATTCTCTGAAAATTTCATTGTTCATTGAAGCGTTTTTGGTTTTTTTAAATAATAGTTTACACTGTGGTATAAAACCTATTTTAGCCGAACCGACATGAAGAAGAATAAGTGTAACATCTTCCTCTGTTGGTATTTTTAACCCCCCATCGACATAACTGTATTGCCATGAATAATTTGTCGGCGAGTGGTACTGATTGAGCCAAGTCTCATCCAAATAAAAAATTGGTTTATTAGGAGTTTTACTTCTGATGTCTCTCATTTTTCTAAGAAAATCCAATCTGTCTACAACTATTTTGCCTTTTTCGGTTAAAAACTTCCGCCCGTCATCGCATTTCCTAAATCGAAAGCCTAAATTATAAATAAGACGTTCAACTGACCTCACCGAACCTTTATAATTAATTCTTTCGACTAATTTTTTCTGAACTTTTTTAGCTGTCGGATAATCAGATCTGTCGTAAAATTCTAAAATTGCACGACGAACAATATCCTGATTAAAATCGTCCATGTAAGATATTGGTTTTTTCGAAGATTTTTCTACAAAATTTTTTCGTGGTGATAAAATTTTACCATTTTTTGTGTATTCTTTCAATACATTTTGTACAGTTTTCAGTGATACACCACACGCTTCTGCCGTTAAAGTTTTGGTTTTGTTAAAATTAACTTGTTCATAACGGCAGTTTGAGAAAAAGTTATAAACGTTTTGAATAATTTTTTTAGTATCTCGACTGTTGTCGAGTGTTTTTACCTTCTTCTCAACCGGCGTAGTTATAAGACCAGCTGTACTTGTCGACGCCATTCCACTTTCATACAAATAAGTATTAGTATAAGTATTCATCTTAGCAAAAGCAAATCACCAAACTAGTCAACGTTTATTGATTATTAAAAAAAAACACTCGCACAATAACGCAATACGAACACAATTTATATGAGACACACAAAGCGCAGAGCAACGTAAAAAGTGACTGTGCACTATAATAGTATAGACAGTACAGTATATATATATATAGGTAATTATTGCACACTACACACTACACAGTACTATACTACTGCTACTACTACAGCAGTACTGTATCAATAGAGTATACTCACTACTCGCGTAAGCGTAACATATCACGAAAACGGGAATGTGCCGGGTGATCACAGCGCGACATGCGACAATTTCCCCAAGCGATTCAAAGGCATTTTATCGGATATAATAAACATATCCGCCTTGGTTCCGTACTTTGCAAATGTGGGTATCGATCAATGATGCGGGTACACTCAGAATCGGGTCACTCTGATTGGTCCAATTTGAATTCCCGCTATATTTATTATAAATATAGCTATAATTTAATATAAATACATTACGAAAATCGAATTACATTATATTCATTATAATATTATTATACACCATACCTTCGTTAATTTTTTTTATGTATAATATTATTTTCAAAGTGAAACCTGTGTTATGATAAAAATATATAATAACTATAATATAAATTGTGTTCATAAATAGCGGGAATTCGAATTGGACCAATCAGAGCAACCCCCGGTTCTGAGTGTACCCACATTTGCAAAACACGGATTTGGATTTGCGATGTTAGTATGTTACTTATTAGTTATTTATAAATTATAATAACGGTGTATTTTGGAAACGAGACTTTGACATCCTAAGCTATTGGATTGTCAATATTTAATTTATAATTTTATTTTACAATTTGGTTTTTACTGATTAAATATTCAGTACAAAAATCCCACACAATTCAGTCTATACAAAAGGTCTTTTATATGATGTTTTAGGAGCTTAATATAAAAGTTTAATAGCATAGATGATAGTGTGAAAAAAATTGTCTTGATAAAAATTATTTGCTGGCAGTTCTCAATTTCTCATGTACGCATGTAATCCGGGAATATGTCCGAACCTTCACAAATTTGTTCAAGTTGCAATAACTATGTTAAACATTTTATATAACAAAAAAGTTGTTATTCATTGATTTCATATTATAAAGGAAAGTATTCAGTGTCAATATATTGAACAAAAAAGATTGTTTATTGATAATCAGATTCACTAGGTACTTTTAGATTCTGAACGGAGTGATGAATGTATTGAATATTGATTCTACAATGATGTGTGTTTTTTATTTTTATGTCTGTCATCACGTTTTGGAGTAGTAATAATGCTTCTTTTTGACTTCAGCCCCTCTTTGAATAGGAAAATTCATCTAGTTGGTACTTTGGGGGGTCAAAAGTAAAAATATTTCAGTAGTTTTCAAAAGCGTCGGGAAAAATCCTGAAAAAATAATGGAAAAACGGAAATTTTTACGCATAACCACTTTTTGACCAAATCGATTTTTTAATTTTGCTGTAACTGAAAAACGAATCATTTTAAATACATGAAATTGTCATCAAATGTTTATATTATGATTATCTATTTACGATTAAATTTTCAAAATATTTTGACCTTTTTTAAGCTATTTATAGACAATTGAAATTTTCGATTTTTTCTTAAAATGCCGATAAAAAAATTTGGCTATCCAAAAAATCTTTAAAATTTAATACAGGGTTTATTATAAGTTGTATTTATCGTAGTAAAAAAAATCAAAAATCGTTAGTCATAATTTTTGTTTATATAATATAAGCATTTAAAGTTCAAATGTTTACGAAATATATCAAAATTGCGAAAATTTTCAAGGAATTTTGAAGTTGAAAATTCATACAATTTTTGTGATTTATACTTAAGGTTAGGATAGCCAAATTTTTTTATCGGCATTTTAAGAAAAAAACGTAGAAAAGTCGAAAATTTCAATTGTTTATAAGTAGCTTAAAAAAGGTCAAAATATTTTGAAAATTTAATCGTAAATAGATAACCATAATATAAACATTTGGTGATAATTTCAAGTATTTAATTAATAAATATTTATTGATTCGTTTTTCAGTTACAGTAAAATTAAAAAATCGATTTTGTTGAAAAGTGGTTATGCGTAAAAATTCCCGTTTTTCCATTATTTTTTTTCAGGATTTTTCCTGACGCTTTTGAAAACTACTGGAAATTTTTTACTTTTGACCCCGCAATGTACCAACTAGATGAATTTTCCTATTCAAAGAGGGGTTGAAGTCAAAAATCGAAGCATTATTATTACTCCAAAACGTGATGATAGACACACACAAAAAAAAATAAATAAAACACACATCATTGTATATGTATTGTCGTATGTATCATTATTGTACATCAATCAATACATTCATCACTCCGTTCAGAAACTAAAACAAATATAATAGTATAATACACGTGTGAAGCCAGGTAGGTAATTTTATTCATCACGTTTCTAATATAACTTAAAAAAAAATATTATTTTATACATACATAATAATTATTATGTCTCACCATTAAATATAAATAATAAATTATTAACTAATAAGTTTTTTGCGTAATACTGAACTGGATTTTGCTAAAACATCGACCACTTCATCATTGTCTATGTGCAAATCAAACTCGCATGATATAATTAATAATGACTCGAGACGATATTGTTTCATAGTGCTCCTTAACTGATTTTGGATGATTTTTAATTTTAAAAAATTCAAAATAAATAGTATTTATATTTTTATAATCAATGGTATCATCTATGCTATTTGTTTCTACAATTACTTGGTCATCACTAATCAAAGTATTATGATGTTGAGATGTTCGTTGTTCATATAGTCATATTAATAGGTACCCACCTATAATACTGCAGGCTATTAAGTACCAGTTTTACTAAATTATATAGACCCAGTCACCAGTGCCGGATTTAGCACAAGTACCACCATAGGCACAGTTAAAATTTGCCGCTCCTCCATCCTATATCTCCATTTTTACCTATCATAAAAAAAATAAAATTGCCGCTCTTCAAATTTTGCCGCCCTAGGCCAAAATTCGGGCCTGCCAGTCACCCAGGTACCCACCCCCAATTTTAGGTGGTGCATTTTGCAACACCTTAAGTACGTACTCGGTGCAACTGTTGTCCATAAGTTTTCTTTGAAGCAACTATAAAAAAAAATTCCAGCGTCAATATAGAAAAAAATTTTATGAGCGTATGAAATTTAATTTTTTACGAAATCGCGTAAAATAACGATATATTACAATTTAAATATAGGTAATAATATAATATATCCAACTAATTATGATTGACTGGTATCAATGACAAATCATTTCCGTTCAGAATTGTTTTTTGTACACAATGATACCCGTCATTGCATTCAAATTTAACACATCCATTATAGTGACCTACTCTCCATCTCTACTATACAGCAGAGCGATACCCACTTACCCACTTTTTTTAATTTAGTAATTTATAATTTTAATTAAAATTAAATTAATGTATTTCTGGTATGTATAACAGATAGGGGATGTGGTGTGTGTGTGTGTGGGGGGGGGGGGTTGAAGACACCTATGGGTCACTTTAGAATAAAACATTATAGCATTCTCTAATTTAAGACTGAATGTGCGCCTATGCTTGTACTGTAGTAGGTGACATAAAAATATAGGTACTACTACTATAGCCACCATATACCTAGGTACCTACTACCTATTAAATAGTATAATATTGTAAATTGTAATACAATATAGCAGCGTTTCTTAAACTTTTTCTCTGTCAGACACGTCTTGATGAACCTTCTGAGAAACAGAATAGATATTGCCATAATAGCTGAAATTTCATCTTCTGAAGTATTATCTGCAATCCTTGTTAAATTTCCTCAAGGAACATAATAATATATCTTTAGTTCTATTTAATAATTACTCAGCTAATGAACCAATTACTCCTAACACATTTACATATCTGTAATATAAATTAATATAAAAAAACTATTTTAAGCACCCTTACTAACCCAACCATAGTCGAAATTGGCTTAATCTATTATTCATTTAGTACACTAAGTGAAGAGTCAAACTTAACGCATTCTAACACCATCTGCACAGTACATTTACAGCCTATAAAGGTGTTTCTCCTTTTACAGTTCTAATCAATTCCACAATTCAACGAAGGTTAGCTTCTCTTATAGCTGACTTCTGTCAACTAATACACATATTATAAAAAAAAAAAATTATCAATAGAATGTATATATCCTATAAATATATAATATACTAATTATAATTTACACAAATTTATTATAATAAATTGAACTTCACATATCCACAAATTATAATAATATAGGAGAACCAAATAACCTAATAAATGAAAATCTAGTATGTATAAATATTTGATATTTATTGCAATAGGTTATGATATATTACAAGTAACTGAATTTTATGAATAATACTTTATAAATAACAAATAAATAATACAATATAATGAGCATAAACATGCAACAAAAATTATTATATATCTATTATCTCTGAATTTAATATTATATTTACTATGTAGCAATGTTATAAAATAAAAAAACTCAATAGAATAAATATTTTACTGTATAGGAATGACAGAAAGGAAATTATAATTACAAATTATTTTGCGGGTGATACAGATTTTTTCAACGGAGTCTGTTTAAGTTGAAGAATGATAGATCTCATACGTGTTACATCTTTACTAGCACGACTGGATTTTGGGTTGAAATCACACAGTTTTGAGATGCGGTCCCATTCAGTGCCTGGCTCAATTTCATCCGATTCAGCAACAAATTGTTTCTCTGCATTTCTAGATAAAAATCAGAGAACCAATGTTATAAACAATAAAAAAAAAAATAGTCATTACATTTTCTAATTTAAAATAGTCATAATCAAACTATTAGGCTTGATTTTATTACTCACATTGCAGATTCTCTATTCCGATGAAGCATTTAAGGAAAATATATTTATGAAAAAATATAGTTTAAACATAATAGTATTTAAAATATTTGTTTATATTACCTATTAACATCTTTAGTTTTTGCGATTTGTTCCTTGTGAATCTTGTACCATTCTTCCAATTCATTTTTAGCGACCAACCGTAATTCTTCTTTCTTTTTTTCTTCATTAGCATCTAATGATATATTCAGAAAATAAATTAAGTAAAAAAATTATAGAACTCTTAAGAGGGCATCGCACCCGCATGTGTTGTCTCTGTCTTACACACATACGACATAGTAAATTTTTTTTCACCAGTTTCAATAGTTAGTTAAAATAATTCAATAGCTTTTAGTTTTAATATTAGAGTGAATTTACCTATCATCAAACTTTTAGGTAAGAACATTATCTGTGTTTTCTAGTTGGTTTTTTCGATATTTTGATTTTCAAGTGAAATATGAGCATTTTCAAATATTTAATATTTTTCACTCATAACTCACTTAAAAATTAAAATATCGTTAAAAACCGATGAGAGAACACAGATAATGTTCTTACCTATAAGTTTGATAACAGGTCAATTCACTCTAATATTAAAACTAAAAGCACACTATTGAAACGGGTGAACAAAAATTTACTATGTCATACATGTGTAAGACGAAGACAACATACACGGGTGAGACGTCCTCTTAACCATTATATTATAATACCTTTTTCTTCTAATCGAGTCTTTTGTTCTTCTCGCCATTTCTTAATTTTTTCTGGTTCTTCTCTTTCAATTTTTGGAGCAATAATTGGTGATGATGTATCTAAAAAAAAAAAAGTAGTCAAGTCATACAAATTATTAAAGCGTTTTATATTTTTGATATTTATTATCATATCCTAAAAATAATAATTTACTCACAAATTTTTTTAGGTGAACCCAATTTTTTTACTGCACAGACATGTACAAAATATACAAAAACTATTTTTTAGATTCTGATCGGAGTGATGCATATTATTGATTTTAAATTGATGTATTTTTTGGTTTTGTGTGAAGACACTTTTTCTAGTAAAAAATCTAATTTGTTTTTTGATGAGCCATAAGTAAAAAATTTAGATTGTCTCCATTCAGAATCATTTTTTTTTTGTATATGATGTTTGGGATATCATTAAATTTAAAAATTTAAATGAGTAGTTAAGGAAGTATACTCAATATAAAATGTATAGCAGAGCAATTATCTACTTGTTAACTTTTTTTAATTTGACCATTGAAATGTTTTTGGATATTAAATATATAATCAAAATAAATAAGAAGTAAGTCTTTAAGTATATTAACTAAAAGGTTACGAAAAAATGTTATTAAAAATATGAATTTAAATACCAAAATTGGTTATACAGGCTTAACCATAATAATCATATTTAAAAATGAATGAATTGTTATTTGTTAATAAAAAGTAAACTGATGATTAAAAATTAAAAATAAGAAGACTTTGAATTTATCTAAATTATTCATATTAATACTAAAAAAGCGGTTAAGTGAGTATCGCTCTGTTGTACATCAGGGGGTGGGGTGGACCTCGGACTAGGGTATGTTAAATTTGAATGCAATGATAGGTATCATTGTATACGAAAAACGATTCTGAACGGAGATGATTTGTCAGTCTAGGATATGTTAATATATTATATTTAAATATTGTCATATTATATTCTATTTTGAAACAAATTCAAACATTTAATTAAAAGTTTCAAGATCTAACGTTTAGTAATTTTTTAAAAATAACAAAAATCGAAAATTATTTATTAGTAAAACGTTATTTTACACGTGTATTTTTGATTTCAAATTAATATTAAAACTTTAAACACTCGTAAAATTTTTTAAATTGAATAATTATCCAACTTTTTTATAATTATTCTAAGCTTAACTTATGGACAGCATAGTATTAAATTTTCAATTCTTAGCTTTTGATAGTAAAATATTTATAAATTTTTAACTACCAAATAGTGAAAAATATTCATGATTTTGACGAATTTTTGTCAATATTTGAACTTCAAATGCTAATAAAAAAAAATTGTGCCTATGTATTTTTATAATTTTTGAATGAGAGTTAGAACAAGTTATGTGGACCCTTCAATTAAATTTTCAAGTAATTTGTCCCAGCTAAATTTTTTTTATCAATATTTATAAAAAAAAAATAAAAAAAATTTGAAAATTTCAATTGTCTATAAATAGCTCAAAAAAAGTCAAAATGTTTTGAAAATCAAATCACGTAAAGAAAATGGCAATCTAAATAACTGGTAAAATATTCAAGTATTTACGACTTATACTGTTTGAATAACAACAAATATCAAAAATCGTTTGAGGCTAAACCGTTATTTAACGCGGTTTTATAAAAATTTAAATTTCAAACACTCATAAAAATTTTTTGTCTTAGTGTGGTAGAGTTTTTTTTACAGATAATTGAAGAAAAATGTATGGAGAACCTTGTATCAAATTTTCAAAACTTAGTTATAAAAGAAAAAAATTTTACGAATTTTCAACCACAAAATTACTTGCCAATTTTCGCAATTTTGACATATTTCGTATAAATTCGAAATTTAAGCACTTATAAAAAAAAATTGTGACTAACGATTTCGGATTTTTTTTTATCACTTTAAGAACAACTTATGAGAAACCTTGTATTAAATTTTCAAGATTTTCTGGCCGGCCAAAAAATTTTTATCGTTATTTAAAAAAAAAATACTAAAAAAAATTAAAAATTTCAATTGTCTATAAATAGCTCAAAAAAAGTCAAAATTCTTTGAAAATTTAACTGTGTATGGAGAACGCTAATATAAACATTTGGTGAAAATTTCAAGTATTTACATCTATTAGTTTTTGAGTTATAGCAAAATAAAAAATTCGATTTTGTCGAAAACTGTTTTTGCGTAAAAATTCCCGTTTTTCTGTCATTTTTTTTATGTTTTTCTCGATTTTTTTGAAAAGTGTTGGAAAATAATTACTTTTCACCTCTATAATGCACCAAGGATATCCACTTTGCCATCGGAAACCACCCCCAAAGTTTGAAATTGAAGCATTATTTCGACAAGTTATGCTGTACACAGACACAAAAAAAAAAAAAAAAAAAAACAAAAAAACAAAAAAAAAAAAAAAAAAAAAAAACACACATCATTGTAAAATCAATACATTCATCACTCCGTTCAGAATCTAAAATTTACTATTGCAACAGTTTTATAAAATAAATCCCTAATATATTCTCAACATAAAATGTTTTCTATTAATATTTGATTTATTTATTTTTAATAAGATTGAAGCTAATCAGTAATACTAATGTTTTATTTCAAATTACAAAATGATATAAATATATTAATTAAAATAATAGGCTTTCTTAAAACCAAATTGTAAATATTCAAAATAATAATCTAAACTTAATGCAATAAACCAAAAATAAATTTTTATCTATAGGTTAAGTGTATGGTACATTTGCAGATTTTTACTTACCATCATCACTATTTGTAGCAGTAAAACCATTTGTTAATCCATTTTCTAGGTCAAAGGAAAAAAAAAACAAAACAATAATAAAACAACACTTGCAAATAATATAAAAAGAAAAGCATTACAGAAATTGGCGTAACTAGATTTCTACTTAAATAAGAATTTAAGGTTTTATTAAATAAAAATTGGTAATTAAAAATAAATAATAATTTAGAAATATGGTATTCTAATAACCTAAAGTTACCTAGTTTTGTCAACAATTTTATGTATAAAAATAAGCTACTATTTGGTATAATTCCTAATTTTTTTTATTTTTTTTTAATTAAGAAATATTCCGATAAGTAAAATATGTTCTATATATTTTATTACTTTAAATATTAAGAAAAAATTTGAGGATTTATAACCAATTACAATACAATCTTGATAAGACGGAAACGCTGTTAACAAGGAAAAATTGCATGGTTCTAATCAATTCCGTCTTATTGAGGTTTTACTGTATTAATATTATACTATTTATGTTTTACTATTTTTCAAAAATTATATTATTTTGTATCATTAAATAATAAATTAATAAAAATCAAATATCTAAATAAAAATAATAACTATAGATTTTTTTAGGTATTTTATGTTATTAATCCTTTAAATGAGTTAAAATATGTTATATAATTTATGAGATAGTAGTCACATTAAAGCAGACAATTAGTTTTAAGTGTTTTATTTTTTTATATTATAAAGTATTTATCATAATTAAATTTCATAAAAACAACTACATTATACAAATACACTATAACCATTGAAATGTCAATAATTAAATGGTTTAAATAAATAGTATTGAAGACAATATTAATATAAACTTTGATATGTTTTGTTTGAATGAATTTTAAATCTGACAACTCACCATTCACAGAGTTAGTTAACTGGTTGTCTGCACTATCAATTATTTCAAAGCTGCTTCCTGAACCTAATCGTACATACAATTCATAGCATGCAGAAAAAATATGTATAAAATTAAGGTATGAATAAAAAGCTTCACAAAGCAGGCAAGTGATGACTATTATATTCTGCTAGTCGAGATTATTAGTGATTACCGTTTGATAATGTTTGGGTGACACCGATCGGTACATTGGGTGTGTTGAGATCATCTTCTAAGCCAGCTAATTGAGTCTGTTCGCGAGCTAAAAACTCTGCGGCTGGATCGACATCGCTGTCATCGAAATTGTCACCAAAGTTATCCATATCTTTTAACTGTTCGAAAAAATAATAATATAATATAAGTTAGGTAGGTAATAGCCTTATAACAATATATGGTCGATATAAAAACGATATAAGGGCCGAACCGACTGAACTATAATAATATTTAGAGATAAGATAACGAATAACGACGACAAATGAATTGAAATAAAATTGCCATTAAAGGCGTATTTCGATATTGAATTCCCCTGCGATTTGACGATGACGTGTAAAAATAGTTGCAGAGTGACTTACGTTCAGATACTGTCCTTCGACTGAATATTAGCCTTGAATGACCGTTTGAAGTTGGTCGGTATGGAGTTTTATTGACAAACAACAGGAAAAATAAAATTGAAATCGGGTTACACGATCGTAAGGACGGAACTTACTGAGTGTCGGTATTAAATACTACTGATTAAAAAGAACGCGAGTGTCGGGTGGCACAGGGGCACTGTCAGCCAAGTGCACTGGGTAGTGGGCAGGTCTGGATTGTAGCACGAATGTACACGATTAGAGCGATTACAGTGATTAGACAAAATATAGCTGATAATTGATATTACCAAAAAATATGAAATACAAATATTTGATATGGATTACTATTTACTACCAAATGCCAATTTACCCAAATTTTTTTTATCCCAACTATTAATATTCCCAATATCATTTATTACGAAAAATATATTTTCTCACTTCTTAAAAGTCTCAATAAACATTGTTTTAATGTTGGCAAATTGTGGGGATTATAAAATCATTATAAATTATGATGCGCTGTAATTATTATACAGTGAATTATTGGGACAATTGTTATTTTTCAGAAACTGACGTTGGTAAATGCTTATATTATTTTGGTCGATTTCTAATTGAGTTGTATCACTGACTGTCTTGGTATTGGAAGAAAACGTATTTTCGGAATAAATTACATTGGGAGTTTTAGTTATTGGGACAACTGTTATTTAGAAACAAACGTATTTGTGAAAGAAAAATTAGATAACACTGTTAGTGTTAGAGGTTTCTTAAATTTGGCCGCGGAAATAGGATTCAAAATACCTTAATCTATACCTACTTTCAAATGGTATTTAATTATATTAACGCGCAAACTTTTTTTGTAATATGTAAGTGAAATTGACAATTGTGAAATATGTATTTTTTTTAAAACATTACGCTATATTAAAGTAATTCACTAAACATTCCTTTTTCTTTAATAATGCAGTTATTATTTGAAATCTAATTTTTGGAATTCACAAGTAAATTTAAGAGCTAATTGTAATAATCTGGTTTTAAACACATTTCACGATGTAACCAAAGTATTAGGATTTTACCAAGTTTGGTTTTAATCAGTTCAATTTCGGACAACTAGTGTTGTAGTATTGTTAACTTCAGGATGTTTAAATCATCAATAATTTATTTATACTAAAAAGCTCTGGCCAATATTTACTATAGTAATTTAACAAAAATATTTAAAAATATAGTTACACAGTTACGATATTCAAAATTATTAATTAAAATTTATTTTGTGAGATTTTTTCTGTGCAAAATTAGTGAGTACATTTTTAAACTCATGACTTCTCATTCAACAATATAGACGTAATTTCAGTCTTTTTACTTGGAGGAGCTTTACATTTATAAATGAAACAGACCCGCGTGTAGGGCTCTGCACCCCATACACTGCTTGTTCAAATACTTAAAAAATATATTAATTTATATTAATATTGCGGGCGGGACCATTTTCCTCCAAAAACGAGATACCGTTTTCCTCCACTGTCCATTTTCCTCCAAAAAAAAAAAAGGTTGGTTTCCATTTTCCTCCACATTATTTTTGACTAAAATTATATTAATTTTCCTCCAATATTTTAGTCAGTGTTGTAGTGTTGCGTTCCGTATTATAAAAATAGAGTATGGCTAGGATCACATTTTGCGCGTATCTGTTGATTAAATTCTGGTCGCGTTCTTATCGGCTAGGTAAAAACGTTAGCCCAAGTGTCCGACTACACACGCAGTCTATAACAATCGATAACTTAATATTGTAACTTTGATTAAGCCTAATAAAAATACGTACATACAACATATGGACATATACGTATATACTTATATATTGTTATATTGTGTATCATCAATTGTCACTGATTATCAACACTGAGTTGAGTTAGACAGACACAAGAATATACAATATAATCGTATCAATAAGATTATATTTTTAGTAGCTTACCGTACGTCGAATAGTGTTTATAGTGTGTTTCTATCAAATTTTAATTTTTAACATGTCTGAAAAAGCGACGTTTATTGAAAGTTCTCGAGGAAAACCTTTGATAATTCGTGATAGTTACAAATATTTTTTAGCGTATAAGTCAAAATCTGAATTATCACGTTGGCGATGTTGTTTAACTACTTGTCAAGCAGTTATATACACAAATAAAACTGAAGAAATAGTAGTCAATGAATTACACAAAAATGAACATAATCATTTGCCATCACCAAAAAAAGTAAATCGACAAATAGTGAATAATGCATGTAAGCGAAAAGCAATTGACGATTTATTCTCACGACCAAAAAAAATAATATGCATTTTTATTGACGTGCGTAGTTTTTTATTATATTCATTCTCTTTTTAGCCACCAGTCAAGTTCAGCGCGTATGGTGTATTATTATATTATAATTATACTTTAAATATTTAATTTGTTCTTTTATTTTATTTAACATTCTGATAATGAGTGACGATTTTATTATTTTATTTATTGGAGGAAAATGGAAAGTGGAGGAAAATGGTCAAAAATAATTTTTTTTTTTTTTGGAGGAAAATGGACAGTGGAGGAAAACGGTATCTCATTTTTGGAGGAAAATGGCTACGGCCAATATTGCTACGTGCTCTGATGTCCTATACCCATAATATAATATATAAAGGGGGCAACACATTGTAGGCTTAACTATTTAAGATAACAATCGCCCATGAATATTAACAAAAGACGTAGGAATGAACATACTACCAAATAATATGAGGTGTGTGGCCATAATGCCATAGAGGGTACCTAGGCCTGGGAGACAATAGAAATAACCCGCGTACAAGGAAATGAATAAACTTAATGGTACATCGAACCTAACCCACACATAAAACACACAATCACATGTAATATAATTATTAAATATTTTATCGCGAGTTCTGAGAACTCGGATACAGCTTGTGGTTGACCACCTGCATGTGGGCGGACGGTCGCAGGACGTCACTATGTACGCACATCCTGAAAGAGCGGATGGTCTTCGGACGTCATCATCGCACGCGCAGCCTCTGAAATGCGTAATAGCGTGAGAAGCGAATGACCTGATTACGAATAGGCCAGAAGGGACATGGGTAGGAGATCAGGGGACACTGACTATATAAGGGGGCCCAGAAGAGGACTCCCGCAGACGTGATTTTCCAGAGCTAGAGCAAGCACCTTCACGTCACTTTACACCAGAAATCGTTCATTTGGACTTAGTTTATTATTCAATTAATTTAATTTTTTGGACATAGAATATTTTTCATTCAGTTTTAATAAACACTTAGAAATATTTTGTCTATATTATTTCGACACGACTTACCTTTTATCAACAATCTGTTGGCCCACTACAAATTTGGCGCAGTCGGTAGGATTCTTTCAAGAAGAATTCTTTGGACGAATTTATTTATTTTTTTTTTAAATAAAAAAATAATTTTTCAACTTCGAAATTTTTTCGAAATATTGGAAAAATTTTTTCAACGAAGAATTCGAGAGGCAGATCAATCACGATTCACTGTTGAAGAGGACAACTGATCACTGTCAACTTCAGCGACTCTGAGAAAGAATCATACGCGTAGCGAGTCAGCCGATTCAAAGTCGTCAAAAATTCAACAATCAGAAATGGAAGCAGCAACTCAAGCCGTCGTAGTGTGAGTTATAATTTTTTTTGTAATGTAAAATAATTATTAAGCGCTAGCTCTGATCCGTCTCCTTTGGAATTAATATTCCATCGTAAAATTTTTTATTGTGAAGGTGTATATATATTCTCCCCGTAAAATAAAATAATAAATTTTTAACAATCAATAATAATTTTTCTGAGTAATAATAAAAAAATAATTAAATAAATATTAAAATAAAAATTAATTAAAATATTTTTTTTTTTCAAAGTTGGAATTTTTACAATTAAATAAAATAAAATAAATTAAACAATTTAATAAATAATAAGTTATAAAATAATAATTTTTATAATACTTAGGAAATTTTTCAAGTTCCGATTTTTGTGTTTAAATAAATAAATTAAATCAAATTAAATATTATAGAATAAAATAAAGGAAATTTAAATAAGTAATAATTAATAAATAAAATATTTTATTGAAATAAAATAATTGCAACCAGTTATAGAAATAATTAATAAATAATAGTGACATAGAAAATTTTTCTCACAGTCGAAATAATTAAATTTTTTTTTATTATAGAAGTATGTCAATAATTTAATTTCGATAATTAATTATAAAGGTAATATAGAAATAAATAAATAATAGCTGAAAATCGAAGAAAAAAATAAAATAATTTTTCGGACTTAGAAAAATAATCGAAGAAAAAAAAAAAAAAAATAAAATAATTTTTCGGACTTAGAAAAATAATCGAAGAAAAAAATAAAATAATTTTTCGGACTTAGAAAAATAATCGAAGAAAAAAAAAAAAAAAAATAAAATAATTTTTCGGACTTAGAGAAATAAACGTGAATAGAATAAAATAATTTTTTCAGATTTAGAAAATAAAAGTGAATTTTTAGAATAGAATTAAATATTAATTGAGGATTTAAATAAATATAAGAAAAAAAGAGAGTGAACATAGGAAAATAATTTATTGAGGATTAAGAAAATTTTTAGGGTTTTACGTTGAAATTAATACGTAATAATTATCGTTTTTGAAAAAAAAAAAGTTTATAAGGGTAACCGTTGAAAATAATACGGAATAAATAATTTGTTGAGAATAAATAAAAGTAAAGGTGAATATACGTTGGAAATAATACGTAATAAATAATTTGTTGAGAATAAATAAAAGTAAAGGTGAATATACGTTGGAAATAATACGTAATAAAAAATTTGTTGAGAATAAATAAAAATAAAAGAGAATATACGTTGGAAATAATACGTAATAAATAATTGTTGAGAATAAATAAAAGTGGATAATACGTTGAAAAATACGGAGAAATATTTTATTGAGAATTAAAAGAAGTTGATTTATTAGAGAAATATATGTGTCACAATTGAGAATTTTATTGAGGGAATTTAAATCCTATTATTGAGTTATATTGAGTTATTAGAAGGCAAGAGGTAAGACCTTATATTTTGTGAATTTATAAAAGACAGTGAAGTCTTAAGTTTTTATTGAGTTATATTGAGAATATTTGAATTTTATTAGGCAAAGTACCTATTTTATATTGAGAATAATTGTGAATTTTATTAGGCAGAGTACCTATTTTATATTGAGAAATAATTGTGAATTTTTATTAGGCAGAGAGTCCTATTTTGTGTTGAATAAATAAATGAAAAAATAATTGAGAATTTTAGTTAGGCAGAAATAAGCCCTATTGTGTTGAATAAATAATTGAGGAAAATAATTGTGAATTTTTAGGCAAGAAATAAGACCTATAGTGTTGATTAAAAATAATTGAGAAAATAATTGTGAATTTTAGAGGCAAAGGCCTAGTATTTGAAAAGTATATGAGAATAATTTTAGAACAAAAACGATAATAATTAAGTAAAAAAAAAAAGGAATATAAAAAAATAGAATATTATTAAGTTAGTAATTAATATAAAAAAAAATAAAATCAAAAAAAAAATATTATATATTAATTTAGCCGTAATTTATTATTAAGGATTAAATTAAGTTAATTTTATTTAAGTATATGAGTAGGATAGACAATTTGTCTTACAAATAATTATTTTTCGGTGATTAATGAGTAATACAAGAATAAATTTATGAGTAGTGATACGGAAGGTAGTATAACTGACGAATTAAACGATAGATTATCGGAGGAAAAAATTAATAGAGAAACTGAAGAAAAAGGAATTCAAGTGGAATTAAATATAAATAAATCTGATAAAAATAAAACAGATAGTGAATTAATTACAGCGGAAGGTTACGGAAGTCCGCAAGAATTTGATAAAAATAAATATTTAAGTGAAATAGTAGAGAAAAGTTTATTAGATACAAGTATTAAATTTAATACAGTTAACGAAATCGAAAAAAGGGTTATAGGTACGCGCACAAAACAGAATATAGTGCATACGCAATTGCAACCAGTAAAAAGAAAACCATACCTTAAAGCAAAAATGGCAGAAACTAAACTTTCATTAAAAGATATTTCATCGTTAATACCAAATTGCGCTGACGAAAAAGATGTATACGCGTTTATTAGGGCATGTGATTACGCATGTGAGGCGATAGAAAAAGAACAATTACCATTATTAACTAAATTCATAGCAACTAAATTAACAGGAAAGGCATTAGACGTATGTCGTTATAGGGAAACTTCGACTTGGGATAATATAAAATTTATTTTAAAAAGCGCATTTGAACAACCATTATCTCCGCAAACACTTCAAATAAGTCTAAACTCTTTACGCATGCGAAATGACGAAGACGTACAATCTTATAACGGTCGCGTAGAAAAATTGTATTATAATTTATGCAGCGCAACGGTAGCAAATAAACCCGCGGAGGAAGCGAAAATCCTTAGGCAAGCGATAACGGAACAGGCATTGGCTATATACATCAATGGTTTAAAAATGAATTTACAAACAATAATACGTGCGAGAGATCCAAAAACTCTAGAAGTAGCTATGCAACTAGCCAGACAACTGGAAATCGAACTTAGTCATAATACGGAAATGACGCAGAGTAATGTAAAAAAGGAACAAAACGCGAATAACTATAATAATAATAAACGTTGGTTCAATCAATATTTCATGATAAATCCGGTTGGATTGTACGGCCCGCCCACTAACAACTTTTGACAATTGATTATGATGGAGCGAGTTCGTCACAATCCAAGTGATGGGGGATGATTGACCAAACAGTTATAGTCAGTTAAAGATAACGTCATTTGCAAAGGACAAACTTAAAATAAATAGTTGGCCATTGCTTATGGGGATAATATTTGATTGAGTAAACGAAAGAGCAAGACAATATAAAAATAATGTGTAAATAATAAATATTATATTAGGAAATAATTATAAAAATATAAATTAAAGTATAAAATATAAAATTATTATTCAATATATATATACACTTATACTTAACGGAAACGTATCAGATACACTGAAATATTATAATAAATTATAAATAGAAACTACACATTACAAATATATA
The DNA here is from genome assembly GCA_020882235.1 of Schizaphis graminum. Classification (NCBI taxonomy): domain Eukaryota; kingdom Metazoa; phylum Arthropoda; class Insecta; order Hemiptera; family Aphididae; genus Schizaphis; species Schizaphis graminum. Next base: position 108,239,164 of record CM037032.1, on the reverse strand, counting down.
TTTTATTATATACCTAACTATCTTTATTCTATAGCAATAAATGCATTATTATCCACTACACTATAACTTTTATATTATATAAATTATATCATTATATTATTAACCACTAACATATAACATTTACATACTAACCAATTATATTATATAACTATATTATGTTATTCAATTTTATTATATAACTAAATTAAATAATTATATTATTCACTAACCACTTTTATTGTAAAAAAAAAAAAAAGAAAAATGGAACTACTAACAATTATATATTAAGTACACTATTGTAATCAGTAAAATTGTATTGTATAACTGGAATTTCATGAAAATGTTCAAATAATTGTAACATGATATTGTAAAACATACAAATAATTGTAAAATGTATTGTAATTGAAATTATTGTAAACAAGTTACAAAACTTGTATTGTATTTTGTAAACTTATATAACTATTTTTGTGCTAAGACTTTTGAAAGATTTCTGTCTTGAGGACATAAACCTTTTTTTTCGTGGGGAGGTGCTACGTGCTCTGATGTCCTATACCCATAATATAATATATAAAGGGGGCAACACATTGTAGGCTTAACTATTTAAGATAACAATCGCCCATGAATATTAACAAAAGACGTAGGAATGAACATACTACCAAATAATATGAGGTGTGTGGCCATAATGCCATAGAGGGTACCTAGGCCTGGGAGACAATAGAAATAACCCGCGTACAAGGAAATGAATAAACTTAATGGTACATCGAACCTAACCCACACATAAAACACACAATCACATGTAATATAATTATTAAATATTTTATCGCGAGTTCTGAGAACTCGGATACAGCTTGTGGTTGACCACCTGCATGTGGGCGGACGGTCGCAGGACGTCACTATGTACGCACATCCTGAAAGAGCGGATGGTCTTCGGACGTCATCATCGCACGCGCAGCCTCTGAAATGCGTAATAGCGTGAGAAGCGAATGACCTGATTACGAATAGGCCAGAAGGGACATGGGTAGGAGATCAGGGGACACTGACTATATAAGGGGGCCCAGAAGAGGACTCCCGCAGACGTGATTTTCCAGAGCTAGAGCAAGCACCTTCACGTCACTTTACACCAGAAATCGTTCATTTGGACTTAGTTTATTATTCAATTAATTTAATTTTTTGGACATAGAATATTTTTCATTCAGTTTTAATAAACACTTAGAAATATTTTGTCTATATTATTTCGACACGACTTACCTTTTATCAACAATCTGTTGGCCCACTACAATATTATATGCATAACATAATGATAATTTTTCTCATTTAATACAATTAATTTATTATAAAACATCTATTACTAAAATGTTAAATTTGAATGCAATGATAGGTATCATTGTATACGAAAAACAATACTGAACGAAGATGATTTGTCAGTTTAGGATATATTATATTTAAAATATATTGTCATATATTCTATTCCGAAACAAATAGTATAGTTTTTATATGTTACTATAGTTACTTTATAGTATCTGTTTATTAATAAAAAAAGTATTAGGCAACATACGCATAATGAGAGTATGAAATTTAATTTAAATTTTGAAATATTTCGTATAAATTCGAACTTTAAGCAAAAAAATTGTGACTAACGATTTCGGATTTTTTTTTATCACTTTAAGAACAACTTATAAGAAACCTTGTATTAAATTTTCAAGATTTTCTGGCCACCCAAAAAATTTTTATCGACATTTGAAGAAAAAAAACTTAGAAAAGTCGAAAATTTCAATTGTCTATAAGTAGCTTAAAAATGGTCAAAATATTTTGAAAATTTAACTGTAAGGAGATAACCATAATATAAACATTTGGTGAAAATTTCAAGTATTTACAATGATTGGTTTTTGAGTTACAGCAAAATCAAAAAATCGATTTTGTCGAAATGGTTTTTCGTAAAATTGCCATTTTTCTGTCATTTTTTTTTTGTTTTTCTCGATTTTTTTGAAAACTATTTGAAAATGTTTACTTTTGACCCCCCAAAGTACCAACTAGATTCAATTTCCTATTCAAAGAGGGGCTGAAGTCAAAAATCGGAGCATTATTACTGCTCCAAATGTTGTCGTCAGACACAAAAAAAAAAAAAAAAAACACACATCATAGTAAAAGCAATACATTCATCACTTCGTTCAGAATCTAATATATCTATATTCATTGATAATAGTAAATATATAAAAATTGAAAACCCGTTACAAAAATAGTGCTTATATTTCATATTTTATACTTAACTTTAATTATACATAATATTTCCAATAATTTGTCATTATAAACAATAATATTAATAACATTTTATTCACATAATTCTAACATAGATTGTACAGACATTGGAGCAAAATTTGTTCCATCTTGACTAACAAATAAAACTCCACGGTCGATAAATGCTTGAAGCCTTGCTCCACATCTAAATACTTGTTTAGCTTCTCTAAAACGACCGGTAATAGGCATCCATAAAATACCTCGTTCCTCACAACGCTTTTGTACTAATTCTTTAAAGCCATGTGGCATTTGTGATGCAGTACGTACAGCTTCAGCTAAACCACCCTAAAAATATATAAAGTAAAACGTATAAAGATCTTTAACATTATAATCATTATAACAAAACAATTGTTTGTCCATTTTATAATTAAAAATTATTTACATGAATTGTTGGTGGTGGAGGTGGTTGTGGCATAGAAGGTCCTCCAACTGCTCGGCTCATTATATCCAAAGCTGAATGAAATCTCCCTTTAATGGTTGGATGTTCAACAATAACAGGAGGCATTAAAGATTTCCATCCTGTATACCAATTACTTATTTGTTCATGATTGGGGTTCATATTAATCCACATAGTAAGTGTTTTAAGCCACTTAGGAAAGAAGTGTTGGTCCAACAATTCCACTAATGTGGGCAATGGTAATACATCTGACCATGCATTAACCCAATTCCAATTGTCTAAACAAAAAAAAATTTATTTTAAATTTTAACGTATCAATGATAGTTTTTAAATTAAAATATATAAAAGTTACCCAATTGTTGATGATGTGGGTTGATAACAAAAGCATGCAGAGCCGCTTGTAATTTAGGAACAATATTTTTTATTAGAAAAGCTTCCATGTAGCCTTGTTGAAAAACATTTATCCACGGTTGGAGCATCAGCTTAGCAGAACTGTCAGATGGATGCCAGGCATTTAATGCTACACTTAATTTTTGTCTTAGAGTAGGATAAACAATTGTTTCAAAATGTTTACCTATTTATATTAAAAATAAAATAATAAATTTATTTGAAATTATCATTCTAGTATTAATTAATATTGAACTTGACTTACTTAAATATGGCAACCATGGGTGAATCCACAAATGGATTGGTACAAGATCAGTTAATGGATCCCATTGTTCCACTTCCGACTGTATTTGAGGTAAAATCATATTTTCAAGAACTTTAGTTATTATGTCAGTTGGTATTAATTCAGCTGATTGTTCAACAAGTTTCAACATACTGTTATAATCTCGACATTTCCATTGTCTAAATAAAAAATGAATAAATAAAAATGATGAAAACACCACACAACATAAATCATAGAAGATAATTTTAACTATGATTTAACATAGAGATCACCAATTAATTTATTTAGAGGGCCACTTTACAAATTCTGAACATTTTTGGGGATTATTAAAATATAAAATATAAAAGTTTGTTGAAATTTATCATGAGAAATATTAATTAGAAAAAAATTTTTTTTTGATTGTGGGCCAGATAAAATTTGTCTATTGTGTATGGGGACTGTCATAATGTGGACTGTGACATAGCAATCAACAAATTTAGAATACTGAGAAAAAAACATTTTATTCTTCTAATTAAATTATAATCACCCGCATGCTTTTTGAACTTGAGGTACCCATTCTTGCCAAATTAATGTTTGAAATTCATCACTTGATTGATAACCAACAGCACATGGCTCATTTAAAGTTAATAGTTCTTTCCATTTTTTGAGTTCTTCGAAAGGCATTGTTGGATCTTGTAATGGGTCCCAAGTAGATAGCATTTCTTTAATCAATATTTGAGAAATTGATAAAGCTAAAACTGATCCACCATTTAGCCGATAATCTGGGTAGTAATTTTCCTAAAAAGTTTAAGACTCAATTAAGCACCATGTGAAAGAGGATATTTTTACTAAATAACTCACTTTCATTTCTGTTAAACGTTTTATAGCTTGACTACTATCTAACATATTTTTTTTTAATGAATCATTTAAAGATTCCATGACAATTATCATTTTTTCAAGAGATTCAATTGATTTATTTTTTTCATTAATACTTTCTCCTAATCTTTTAGTTTCTTGTTCAATGACAATAAGTCGATCTTCTGAATTACAAAGTTCTTGATTGTTAGTTATTATGTTCTGAAATAAAACCAAAACTAAATGTTTTATTTTTTTATTTTATATCAAAATCAAAATTAAATAAGTAGGTATAGGTATTTGTATACTTGTTCAGCTATTTCAACTAATAAGTTGAGATTGTGTAATAACTCAGGTAGATCAAAATTTGAGTATTTTTTATCTTTTCGTATTTCCCACTGATCTGTTGGTTTTTTAACACCCGATATGGCATGATATCCAGATAAAATTCTCTGTTCAGGACCAGTCATATCAATTACTTTTACTCTACTTAGTTCACTGAAAAATAAAAATAAATTGTAAAATAAGTTTATATAATTTATGATGTATTATGGTTGATTATCAACAAATAAATATAATTAAATTGACTTGATCATAAAACATTTTTGGTACAAGTATTAAAAATAAAAGATAAATAGTGTATAATAGTAGTTATACTTGAATTCTCGTTTTCTTTGCCCTGGTTGTTTACTTTCTTCAATCACTTCTTCAGCTGTTTTATAAATATATTGAGTTTTTTCAGCTTTAAGGGCTTTTCTCCAACCACTAACTACAACTTTATTATCTTTTGATTTATCTGCTGTTTTTTCACTATCTACTTTCATTGGTTTTGTTTTAGACTCAGGACCGTATGCACCTAAAATAAGATGAATGATTTTCACCATAAATTATATATATATATTGATTTATAATTATATATTACCAATTGCTCCTCTTCCTTTTCTTAAATTTGCTTCAATTGGAGCCAGAATACCTTGAAGTTTTTTTCCTAAACCATGACCTGGTTGGTAACCCATCTATTAAACATGAAAATATTAGTAATATTTTTATTAATTATAATATATAAATAAAATATTTATAAATTACTCCGAGCAATAATTTTGCACCAATTCCTTTTGTATGTTTTTCCCAATCTCCTAATCCTTTGTTTATTAAACTTGAATTTACTTGGGATCGTTTCTTTCGTAATCCTGCTAATTCTTGATCAATATCAAAACTAAATGCTGGTTTTTCTTCATCACTGTAATAATATATTAATACAAATATTAAATATATAGGAAATTACATTTACGTTTCATCTTTCAAACCTAGACGCAGAGATATTATCTTCCAAATTGTACGATTCATTGCCTTTTTTTTCTTCAGTTTTAATTTCTTTTTTTTCTTTGCCAGCTTGCTGTACTCCTCCAGCCACAAATGAAACGGGAGCAGTATAGTTTTGTTTATATTTCTTATCTTTCTTTCTACGGCCCCCAAAACCTGAAGGTTCATCGTCACTATCATTACCTTCTTCATCAGCCCAAATTCCTAAATAATAAATATATTACATTAAAACAAAAATAATTTTCATGGGCATTGTACTTATATGATAACTATACACTATGTAAGCTACTATAATTGAAAAAATTAAATTTTTTTATACTTTGATCTGGTGAGTGATATAACATTGGAAACAAGGTAAAATGTATATATAATATATTGCATGTTATCTCAAACATTACTGAAATGAATGAATATTTATTAAATTAAATTTTATGTTTATTCATTATTAATGAAAAATTGGTAAACCAATAAAACTCATTATGTAAACTAAAAAATTAACCATGGGAAAAATATTAAAAAAATGTATATTTTTTTGGTAAGAATTTAAGATTTTATAATCGTAATTTAAATTGCAATGAAAATGATTAATTGATAAATAATACAAAACCTAGTATAGTAATTTGTTTATTAAATGAATCACATAGTTAGTGGAATAATATTAAAATTTATAATATATATTCAACAAATATAACTGTCTTAAAGAAATATTTATAGCCATTACTTCACTATACACATTCTGTGACCGTATCTTTTAACTTATAATTAGAGATAATTAATTAAATATAATACCGTAAATAGCTTGATTTTTTGTTAGTCGTCTTTGGGGTCTGTTCATATTAAATTCATTGTCCAAATCAAAATCAGTAATTTCAAATTTTTCCATTTCATCGTCAGACATTTTTAGAATAACTTCTTACTTTTTAATTCAAATTGTATAAACAATAATTACTATTGCTATTTCGAGTTGTATTAATTTACAATATTGAATATAATTATATATTTAATAATTTAATTTTAATTTTAAACTTCTTGTTTTCGCCGTTTGGCTTTGGCGTCTCATAGCAAATATTAGTATATTAGCATGACAAATATTTTGTCATGAATATTACTATAATATTATAATCAATTGTTTATCATTCATGCGTTGGTAGATTATTTTAATCTATGGTCTGTAGTTTTATCATATTAACCATACTAGTATCTATATCCGTGATTGAAGTATTATTGATATTATTAAAAATATTAATAATTAATAATAATTATGGATTACTACAGATAATAATAATAATTTGAATAATTATTATAGATTATATTATATTTTATAATGTTAAAATAATATTTTATAGATCATTTTATCATAATCTATAATCGTGATTTGTGGTTAAACTATTACCTCGAATATAACCTAACTTTTATCTCGTATCTACTATCAACATTTTACAATTTACATTGGTGCTTATAATTTTACAAATTACACACTTAATACTTATACAATATACAGTATTTTATTCATTTTTTTAAGTCCAAAAATCCAAAAAAAAGTTCAAAATAAACGAAAATGGGATTATTAAAACCAGGAATAAAATCTCGATTGGAGTCAGTCACCGAGTTTGTCAAAACTTCTTACCATATCGCCTTTATTCCATTTGTTATATATATGGGTATGTTGTTTTTATAGTACAAATCATTGAATTATGAATTACTCAATTATTGTAAATTGTCATGATGCTTCATTAAATTTTATATTTTTCGTTGTGGTTATATTATTTGACAAAAAAAAAAATTGAATTTAATATTAAGGTTAAAACATAGTGAATTTTATAAAAATTGTAACAAATTTAAATTATTATGCATAGGTGAATAACTTATGGCCATTCTTAAATATTAGTGTATTAATATGTTTTTATTAATACTATGTGTTTATTATTATTACCATTACATTTATAAATTGTAGAAATTCTGAAATTTAACATGTTATTTAAATAAATATTAAATTTATTTATTTTGATTTTTTAAAGGTTTCAAAAAAGGACCAGAGGTTGGTGGCCCAGCATTTGGACTTTTAAGGTAGTATTTTAGTTTATATTTTATTTTATTGATACAAAAAATATCATGTTTTTATGTTCATTTACCTACATTAATGGTTTTAATAAATTATTAATTTTTAGCCTCCTGTGGCAGTAATTTAGAAAAAATTCTTCAAATCCGTCAAGACACATTTATGTAATATTTTAGAAAAATAATGGTTTATACATTATTTGTGTTTTATATAAACTAGTAAACTAGTAAATGTCATGCTGTCTTTAACTTCATGTTTTGAAATAAATTTGTTAAAATGTGATTATTGTATTATTTATTAAGTGTTTGTTTTATTAATTGTAATATTTTTATCCTATTTAATAAATTGTCTACATACTAAAATATTATTAACTAATAGGGTATAGATTTTGAGATAGTATACATAATAAAAAAGGACTTTGCTGTGAAAAAAGACATTATTGATTTAAAATGAAGCAATAAAAATGTCTTATTTTTTTTAAAATTTAATTGTCTCCAACTGTTATGTGAAAAAAAATTTTACTTGACGGTAAATTGTTGTATAATCTTCTTTTTAAAAATAGGAAGGTTGATAAATAATATTATAGGTATTTTGATTAATGATTTATAAACTAGCGGTGACAATTTTTTGATTTGTACATCCATCAGTGATAATGTAACATTGAGTACTTTCTATTGGATAACATTGGTAATGTATCGTTTTAAATTCTAAGCAAGATTTGTACTTACTGTAAATTTAAATACGTAAATGATTATTGTAATAAATAGATAATTTAACATAAAACAGGAAAAGTCAAAATTAAATACATTTTTTATAAATATTATACTTTTACCTAAATATCATGTTTTTAAGAAAAATATTTGCTTTTTATTTTAAGAGTTGTCTCTGTCTTATATACTTCTGATATGGACAATTTTTGTTCATCAGTTCCAATAGTATGTTGTTAGTTTTGAATAAAAACTTTTGATATTAGAGTGAATTGACCTATTATAAAATTTAAAGGTAAGATTATTATTTAGGGCTCCACATACGGTTTTATTGATATTAAATATGTCTGACAGTCCCTAAAATTGTGTGTAGTACGACACACTTTGTGTAGTATGAAAAGTGACGTGTGTAGTACGAAATTTAAAAGTGTGTTATTCGAATTAAATCTTTATAATAATAGGTTAAAGCCGTTAAAGGTTTAATTTTATAGCTATTACTTTTTGGCTACACACGAATTGCGTCCCAAAATAAAAAATTTGATACGCGGGTACACGAATTGCGTCCGGCATTATCTAATATACTACATGAATTGCGTCCGGTTTCGTTTAGGTTAAAGTTGGTGGAGGAAAATTCAAACGGTTGGCTTAACCCTTTCAGGCCCACTACTAGAAATACTTAAAATTGTATGGTTTTTTTTTTCTAATATTACTATACAGAGCTCAAATAAGAAAAAAAAATTTTTTTTTTTTGATTTTCATGAAAAGCTCAAAGTTTTCCAGACCTGATGCCATGTGGCATCATTGGGAACATAGGGGTACTCATTTTAAACTTTTCAAAAAATAACTTTATTTCTTACAAAATATTAAAACATCACATTTTTAACAATTTATCACATTAAAATAGTAACTTGTTGTATATAAATAATAATAAAAATAACAATATCAATTAAAATAGTAACTTGTTGTATATAAATTATAAATAATAATAAAAATAACAATATCAATCAATAGTAATAGAAACTTATTTCTCATGGTAACTTTTGAAACAATTCCGACTAGAATTAAAGCATAAAGCCACATTGCATTTTGAACATTTTGTTCTGGAGTATGGTTGAACACAAAATTTACATCTTTTTTTGTCATCAGATAGTTCAGGCCAATGTTGATAACCATCAAATCTCACATCTGGAACTGGTGCATTTGATCTCTTGTATCTGTTCTTACTCGGTGGTGTCAAAGAAGATTTTCTTGTGTTTATTTTGTCTTTTCCAGCCTTCAGTAGACCTAATGCAATATTCATCTTGAATATTAGTAAAGAATCATGCTTTCCCAAGAACCTGTAACCCAATTAGCTGGTAACTGTTCATTTTCTTTTTCAACATCAGCTTCTTCAGTATTGTCACTTTTGTTTAATAAATCTTGTGTTAAAGATATTTCACCATCTAAGGGGCATTGTTCTCTTTCCTTAAGTTCAAAAGATATTATAGAAACAATAAACATAATAAAAATTACAATTTATTTACCAAATTGTCCATTTCAGCATTATTCAAATCTATAAACTCTGTAATTTCAGCAATATGTTGAATAATAATTTGTTCTTCATTGAGATCATCTTCATCATCATTAAAATCTTCTATATCAGACATATCTCCTCTAAGGAGGTTTTCTATTTCAGCATCATTTAGAGCCATAGTATAAATTTACTGAAAAAAATGAAAGTAATATTTGCACAATAAAATATATACTCGTATAGAACCAATGATGCCAATTGGAATCATCAAATAACATTCTCGTAACAGCCAAAATAACAATAACACAATTAAACTAAAGACATTTTTAGAATAATCTGCGTATTTTACACAAGAAAATGTAATTGCAAGCATAATAAAATATAAATTACTTACCGAAAATTGAGGAAATAAATCTAAAAGTAGTTCCCGTCGTAACGGTTGAAAAAATTTGACAACAACTGATAATAATATTATCAATGATCATTTTATCGTTAAAACAGTGATACCAATGGATAGAACACAAAATTTCTTATAAGAATTGATTCCATATGGAATCATTGGGCTCATCATAAAAATAAGAAAAATTACTAAATATTATGATTCCATATGGCATCACTGGGTCTGAAAGGGTTAAGTCAAGAATACAAAAAAAATTCAGATATCAGTGTTTTTTTAAAATATTTTTTTGGTCTCCCATTTTTAAAACCAGAAGAAGTTGAGGATTGTTTTATTGACGATATTGTATCAATTTTACCTGAAAATGAAAAGGTACAGAAATTTTCCGATTATATATTATTATATACATACATAAAGCCTGATTGTGACTTCCCGCCTTCTTTGTGGGCAATGTATTCATGTTCTATAACTCGAACTACGAATAGTTGTGAAGCCTTCCACTCCAAGCTTAACAGTATGTTTTACTCAGCACACATGAATATATTCCAATTTATAGATGTTTTAAAAAATGTACAAAAAAAAACTTATATTCAACAACGAAATATTCATGTAATTAAAAACAGACTGCAGATGATGGTATATTGGTATGCTAAAAAGAAAATTATTTAAGACAAAATATGGCAAAATATGGAAGTGGCCAATTAACCCGTCTTGATTATATTAAGAAGGTATCTTTCAAGTTTTTACCAATTTTTAAATTTTTTTTACTATTATATTATTATTATATTATTAACCCACATATTTTATTTTACTTACACCTAATTGATAAAACATAATATTTTTAACCTACCGATAGTCATAATTTGCTATCGAAAGTCTGTATAAAATGGGAAGGAAAATAATGTTTTTACGTTGGGACGCAATTCGGGTATTATAGTTGTTAAATATGGTTGGGATGCAATTCGTGTAGTCGTTAAATATCTTTGGGACGCAGTTCATATGCAGCGTACTTAGTCAAACTAAATTTTAATAACTATATAATATATTCTATATAGTATATTCTATACAGAACACAGTTCATAGTAAACAATATCTTGTGTTACTTATTGGTTATTAATTTATTATTATTCATTGTTATTAAGAGTTGCTATATTTTTATTTTTATCAGCTTGGTCGATAGTGAACCTCGAAAAGTTCTTTATCACCAGAAATTATTAAAAACTCATTTTATATTAGATTTAATATGGTTAAGTCAAGTGTTAATAATTTCAATCCACAACCAACTGTATCAGTTTTTTAAATAAAAAAGATAGACATACCAAAAAACAAACTAAGGCCCAGTGCGCCAGTGCTTGATTTGGAAAAAAATTAAAAGAGGGACTCACTCAGTGGATGTTGGATGAACGAGCTAGCGTTCCACACAAAATTCAATATCACATTACTGTGCGGAGCAAAACCTCCCACATCACCTTCAGCCACCCATAATCCCCAAAAATCATTAAATTTATTATACAAAATTATTTTAAAATAAAGAAACACTTATTTATTTATTACACATCATCCAATGACATTATAATTTAAATTACGATTTATAAAGATATATAACATGTTATTGTAATAACTCATCAATACACTTACAAAAAAACTTATCATGTACTGTGCCGGCGCTAAGGGAGGACAAATGTCCAGGGCCCCGCTTTTGTTAAAGGGCCCCACGATTTTTAATTATCATCTTAATACCGTGAGACACATTGACATTTTACATAATTACAATTTAAATTAACAAATTATAAGTCTATAAATATATTATTCTATGCTACACATCACGCATATATAATATTATAATGGGTAACTCTGGGGTACTCAATGGCTAATACCTTGTCCAGGGCCCCACAATACCTAGCGCCGGCACTGATCATGTATTATTACATATATAGGTACCTACACCAACTAGTAATTACACCCATGTACATGAATACAGTATTGTGTGACACAAACGTCGTTGAGAAACGCTTTTATGGTATACAGCACAACCCGTGGTTGAAGAACCACAAAAACCACAAAAATAATATAAATATAATAATAATCTTTATTAACGGAAATTTAATTCCAAATTACATTTTTTTTTTTTTTATATATATAATATAATACAAAATGTTTATATCTATGAGTTTATAATGATAGGTATGAATTTATAATTTACAAAAATAATTTACAACAATTTTAAAATATATCAAAAGGTATACACAGAATACAAAGTAATACATGAAAAACTTAAATAAATAATAAAAAATAAAAACAAAAATCTTTATAATTTTTTATTTTATATATCTTAATATTTGAACAGAAAATTCTGTCAAAGATGTATTAAAAAAATCAATATGTTCAACAAAATTACCAGCTAACATTAGAATGTTTGACGGCGAATTAGACATGTAGGACGTGGTTACAGTTTTTATGTAAAATAAGTTTTTTTTTCTAGAATTTTTTGCATTAATTTTAAAATTTAAATTTTGGAGTATTTCAGGGCAATCAATCATATAATTTATTATTTTGTATAAAAATTTTAGTTTTATTTGAAGAAAACGGGTTTCAAGCGAAAATTTGTTAAAAATACTTGATTCCACTTCGTAATCTGAATGTGGAGTTCTAAAGACAAAACATTGAAAACATAAGAAACGAATAAAATTATTTTGAACTTTCTCTAAACTCTGTATGCTAGTTTTTGAATATGGATGCCAAATTAGTAATGCATAATCAAAATGAGAACGGACAATAGATTGGTATAAAGTTTTTAATGCAAATTGATCTCTAAAATTTGCACATGTGCATTTTAAAAAACCTAATTTCGCAAACGCTTTGTTCCTAATAAAATGTAAATGGTCATTAAAAGAGAATTTAACATCAAACCAGACTCCAAGGTCATTTACTATAGATACTCTTGATAAACTAATATCTGCTAAAGAATAATTGAGTATAATTTTCGTCTTTTTCATAGAAAAAGTAATAGTAGAGCATTTTTTCAAATTTAAGCATAAATCATTATTTCGACACCACATAAAGATATTATCTAAATCAAATTGGAGTTTAATAGCATCATACATGGTTCTAATTTCTTTAAATATCTTTGCATCATCGGCAAACAGTAAGATTTTTGAGTATGAAACTACTTTTGATATATCGTTTATAAAAAGACAGAATAATATCGGAGATAAGTGGTCTCCTTGAGGAACTCCTGATGTAACGTTAATTTTTTCTGATAGATGGTTACCATATTTGATAACCTGAGTACGGCCTGTGATAAACGAATGAAACCATGAAATAAGTGGTTCAGCAAACCCATACAATTTAAGTTTACTAATTAATAGTTTGTGATTTATCCTATCAAATGTTTTCTCCATATCCGTATAAATAACATCAGTTTATGAGTGAGTACTAAATGACTGTAGGATCGAGTGTTTGAATATGATTAGGTTTGTAACTGTTGACCTGTTTTGTCTAAAACCATGTTGATCATTTGAAAGTAATGGATTGCATAATTTCGTAACAATTTTATTTACCATTTTAGAAAATAATTTAGGAATAATGGATAATTTTGATACTGGGCGATAATTATTTATTAGATTTTTTTTACCTTTTTTAAAAATAGGAGTAATAAATGATGATTTCCATTGATCAGGAAAAATACCGGTTTCTAATGATTTATTGAATAACGCACTACGCAGTAATAACTGGAGTAAGTATGAATGCACATTTTTGTAAAAATATTGGAGATAATTTATCAGGACCTATTGCTGTTTTGAGATTAATATTCCATAGTTCGTTAAAAACATCTATCTGATTAAGTTGAATTTTTGAAATAGGGGTTAAATTATTTTCTTCCACAACACTCTGAGGATAAGTATTATTATTTAAGACATATGTATCAGAAAAATAATCTTTAAATAAATGTATAATGTCCTTTTCATTATCAGCTTCTTTATTCAAATAAGACATTACGTTAGGTAACTTATGATTATTTGTACTATTATCATTTACAAATTTCCAAACAAATTTAGGATTGTTTTTTATTTCTCTTTGTGAGTTTATTGTATATAAATTGTAATCTCGGTGTCTGATGTGTTTACATTTAGAACGCAGTCTAGAAAATTCAAAATAATTTTTTAAATCATTTGAGTGTTTGTATAAATCATGAGCTATTTTTTTTTGCTTAATAAGACATCTTAACTCTTTGCTAAACCAAATAGGAAATTTAAAATCATATTTCTGCATTTTGGGAATGAAATTATCTATAATATAATTAATGTGACCATAAAATACTTCCAAGCAATCATTTAAATTATTTTTAGTAAAGTAATCAATAAAATTTATGTCTCCTAAATATTTTACAATAGAAATATAATTTGCGCCGTGCCAGTTATGTATATATTCTATGATTGGTAAATAATTTACGATATTATGGGTATAAGTGGCTAAAATTGGTGGGTGAAATACATCAATAGGGACAATAGGATTTATGCATGATTTAATATCAACATCAGTAGAGTTTGTTAAAATATAATCAAGCATAATGTTTTTACTGTTTTTAATACTATTTATTTGATTCAAATTTAAATAAGCTAATTTATCACTGAAATAAGAAGATGCATTTAAAAAATTTGCTGATGGTAAATTAAAATCACCAAACAATAAGAGAATTGCATTTTTATAATTTTTACATAATAGCTCGACCGTATTGAAATATTCGTTAAATAAAATAACATTTGATTTAATAGGCATATACACAGATCCAATAATAAAAGTAAGATTAGACATTTTTATCAATATAAATAATAGTTCTATATTTTTAATTACAATTTCAATAAGCTTAGAATAAATATTATTACGAATAGCGATAAGTACACCACCACCTCTAGATAATGAGCTTGATTCATTTGTTCTGTCATGTCTAAATACATTATAATTATAAAAACCTAATTCAGTTGACATAACGTTTTCTTTTAACCAAGTTTCTGTGAATATAAATATATCATATATTGAGCTAGGAGCTTGAGATTTTAGACATGATAGTTTATTATTTAAACCACGGACATTTTGGTAATACAAATTTAAACAAGTGGGTGGTGTGCTTATCAGTTTTTTGTAGTGTTTACAATTTTCGGGATACCTTTAATATATTTAATGATTATGTTCTGCTCACCATTATCTCTACGTTGTTGTAACGTTTTTCTAAGGATTCCCATTTCTTCTCGTTGCTTAGTATTTCTATCTGACGAAAAACGAACATTTGACCAATTCGTTGTTGTTTTCAAATTTTTTTGTGTTCGTAAGATATTAAACACATCTGATTGATTTGAAAGAAGAATTTTTACTGGACGTGGCTTATCCGGAGTATTTGATTTTGTTTTTCCGAGACGAAAAAATGTGAATTGTTCAATTTTCTGATTTAAACTGGAAATAACGTTTTTAATTTTCTGTGAATCATCCTCGTTATCGTCTTCAGTTAAGTTAAATAGAATAATATTATTTGATCTCGACTGTCTATCCATTAGTTCCTCGATAATGTTTTGTTCAGGTGGTGCATTGTTTTCTTTATTTATATTTTGCTCCATAGCTAATATTTTAGTTTCTAGATTAGTAACTTTTAAATTAAGATCCTGGTTAGCTTTTGTTAGATTAGAGACGTTTTCAAAAAGGTCATCAACCTTCTTAGATATGCGACTAATTTTTTCATTTTGGGTATTTATCGTAGAAATAATTTTATTATTTGTGACTTTCAAATCATTAACAGTTTTTAAAATTTCATCGATTTTCGTTTCCATAATGTTTGATAATTATTTCGAATAATATGTTGTGTTATAATAATTGTATATAGATGTAGCGGGTTTTATAGACATAGAGTCGTTTGCCGTAATCCGTACAGATAATACAGCAATACAGCAATATACAATACACGACAGATAAGAGAGCGAAAATAAAACGTACGTCTGTACTGAACAACGGTCAAAACTGAACTGTATCTATATATATAATATATATATATATTTGCATTATATAATGCAATTTATTAAATAAAAAAAACAGTATTATATATCGAAAAAATGGGCTTCGAATCAAACGTATATTATATTCGTGTACATTTAAGCAATAACAATAGAATAAATATCCTGTTAATCGATCGGCGTCCGCGAATCCGCGATCCTATGTGCGAAAAAATAAAGAATAAAGAAAAACGTCCGGGCGGGACTGTCGTCGGTGGTCGTACTCGGTACCACAATCGCAATCGCTACGAACGCAAACGGCAAAAAAATCGTAGGTATATACGCACGGCTTTCAAAAGACGCAAACTACGCGAATACAAAAAAAATTGGTTGGTAAAAACTCTGGAAAAGTCTTAAATTTCCGTGAAAAGTTTGTACATAATAAATAATTATTTAATATTTTAACTTTTAATTTTTTTTCTGAGAGAGGGTGGATTTTTCCGTTGGATGTGGGGGGGGGATGCACGGATAAGGTTCTATAGATTCTTCTTTACCTTTTTATTATTATCATTTTTATTATTCTCATTCCTAATCTTATTATTATTATTAATATTACAATTTTTGTTATATTATTATAATTATTTTATTATCATAATAACTTTTATTTAAATTGTGCGTTTATCGGTGATTGCACTATTATTGGCGCTTCTACGGTTTCTTGTTATCTGTCACAGAACACCGAGTATAAAAGGCCCTGCAAAACGACTAGCATTCACATTCACTGTCTTTCCTCCGTCGTAGCAAGACCCACCCGGGCAGACTTGCGCGATTAGAGAAGATATCTGGTATAGGAGTACCTATCTATATTTTTTGATTTTTAGTTTTTTTTTTTTTTTTTTTTTTTTTTTTTTTTTTATATTAGCTTTCGGTATAAACCATTATAGCTCAACAATTAATATATAATACATCAGACAAGATTACATAATAATATAAATATAAAGGTTATAAGAGGTAGAATAAAATATAACCAGATTGCATGTTAGCACAATGGGATATAGCATATAACATTGAATACAATAATATTTATGGTGTATTAAGTTTGTGTAGAACAGCTGTAAGCAGAGAGAGGAGGGGGTTAATTAGTGAGGATAGCTCGGATAGAAAATTAGATAATGTGGAAAGGTCATTAAATGAATCCAACTTATTGTTATTTATAGTAGCATTGATATCATTGGGCTTGGAAACAACAGATGCATAAGACGGTTTGGACTGAGAGGTAGTAGAAGTGTTTGGAAGAGATAATTCGACCGGTTTATTTATTTTGAGAGTCTGCGTTCGTTTTTTGTTCTGATGGTTTTTAAGACGCTTTGAAAGTGAATTGAAAACTGGGCAGCCTTTGTAGTTGGCCGTATGATCACCGGCACAGAGGGCGCATTTAGCTGGGCTGTTTTGGTCTTTTGTGCAATCCTCGGAAAAATGATCTTCGCTGCATTTGACGCACCTAGGAGTATGGTGACATTGATTTCTTGTGTGTCCGTAGATTTGACATTGATGACATTGTGGAGGACCACGACGGGTTTTATGAGGTTTCTCGATGACGACAATGGTGTTGAGTAAAGACGTAATATTTAGGACATCTTTGTTGTTATTTCGGGAAAATAAATCGACAAAAAACATTGGGAGGGTGCACTTGTTTTTATTTTTAATATTCATTACGTGTTTCGCGGAATGTCCTTTGTCTAACAAGGCGGCGGAAATATCAGTGCACAGAGTAGTGTGATGAAGGTTTTTGATCACGATTCTATATGTACGAAGTTGACGAGGTAAGAAAGTGTGGAAACTGGCGTTAGTATCCATTAAGTGCTCAATGATTGTATTATAACTGATACGATCACTAGGACGAACGATCAGATAATGAGAAGTTGACTTACACGTAAAGGCGTTTGGATTGGTAATCCTTGCTAGTTCTTTTATAAATGCTGAGAAGTTGTTAATATTTTTAATATACAGTGGGGGAGGCTCCGGCTCCACAACATGTTCGATGATAGTTGGTTTTTCTGGATTGTTTGAGCTATTTGAAACGGGCATTTCGAGTGCACTATCAGTGGAATCATCTGTAGCGAGAACGGAGAACCGATTTGGTGAAACAAAAAATTGTTTTTTTGACTTGTTGTCGTAGGCGTTGGGTGAAATTGACGAATCGGATAAATTACGTTTGGACGGCATATTTGGGATTTTTAGTTTATTATGTTGCCTGCACATTATATTGCTTGTACTCGTATTATTAAATAGTGATTTTATTCATACCTATTCTCGTTATTCGTAAGCGTGTTTCCCAAACAGAACGTATATTCGTAAAAAAACCCCGTTTCCCTGTGTGTTGTCATCATTGTCGACATATGCGCAGGGCTACGGCGGGTTACGTTCCGCAGAAATGACAAGTCGCGCGTACGTCGGATCTAGTGAGCAGATGGCAAAGTTCCAGTGACTCGTCAGAGTTCCGCGTTACGGGTGTATCGCTCTCGTTTGAGCTGCCCGTCTCGTGTGCCACTGTAATGATCTGACAACGCGTGCGATTCGATTCCGATCCGATTATTCGGTGACTGCGACGCCGTTGAATGACATACGAATCTGTTCGAAACTTTGTACACATTACGAAAATGTTAATTTTTTTTTTTTAGTATTTGTAAAATTGAAACGTAGGTATACTAATATTGTCTATTATACAAGATTTTTTTTTTAGTAATACATTTATGCATGTTAATTTAGTTAGGTTTGTTATTTATAGGCTCCTAATTATGAACAGGTATTTCTTTTATTGATTTCCTATAAACACTGAGCAATTAACTTAATCGCTGTTACTAAGTGAATTGTATAATTTGTTGGCTGCAGCCTAACGATTGATTATATTAGTTACTCGTTATTATTAACTAATTCTTTTTTTCATAGTCGATACAAATATACAAATATTATGGTTATAGGTATATTTTGCAGACTCCGTCCCCCCACGTCCACTCCAAATTCAAGCATTGCTAAGGCCACACAACAAGAGTACTATGTAGGTGTTTTTCTCGAAACTAAACGTCAAAGAAACCAAAATGTATCAGAAGTTAATACTACTCGTATAATGTTTTAATAAGGTTAATTTTTAAAAATATTTGTTTTTGGAAATTCCTTTATTTTGGTAAAGTTTTACTTTACAATTTTGAGGACATTATTTTAAAACTAAAAGGTTAAGGGGATTGGAAGCGTTGATTTTCTGTCATTGTCTTACACACGCGGAATATAGGAAAAATAGCTATACGCGCCTGACAAAAATTAAGGTACCTACTTCTAGTTGTTCGATTTAAAATATGTAAAGATGATTGAATTGGTATACAAGTTTACTTTGCATCGGTCGAAGCAGCACTTTTTCGATTGTTTTATTATTTAAAATAAATATTTTGATGAGAATAAATATTTTAAATTTAATAAGTTTGTCAATTTTTATTATTAAATATATATTGAAAATATTAAAAATATACTTCGACCGATGCAAAGAAAACTTGTATACCAATTCAATCATCATTACATATTTTAAATCGAATAACTAGAAGTACCTTAATTTTTGTCAGGTGCGTATAGCTATTTTTCCTATGTTCCATGTGTGTAAGACAAGACAGAAAATCAATGCTTCCAATCCCAATATAAATATATATTCCAATATAATTAAGTAAATTAAAATTATATTTTTTGGGTAAATTAGTAATTATTTTATTTTATTACAGTAATGAAATAATATATTTAATATTTATACATTATATTGTTATTTAAATTATATTAAGTGTTATTGGTTGCAGAAAGGAGTCCATATGCATTACAACTGTTAGTTTTTTGGATATTGATTTTTTTTATTTAAATTGGAGACTGTGTTTAGTACGAAAATTTGAATATTTTAGGGGCTGGAGTATGATATGTAAGTTATGAGCTTTTTGATACTACATTTAAAATGACCACAACAACTTAACCTCTTAATCCTATATTACATTTATAGTACTTATAGCCATATAAATATCTCCATTTGTAGATTTGATAGGAAGGTAAATATAGGTATTTATATTAAAGAAAACATATTATTAGTTATTTCCATTTGTAACTTATCAAAATATGATAATTCAAATTGGTAACCTATTTTTATGAAATTGAAAATTATATATTATATAATTGTTTTAATCTTAGAAAAAAAAATTAGATTTAATGTTTAATATTATCAAACAATGTAACCATAAGGAACACTATAAAACATAATGAAACATCAATACATCATGACAAATTAATTAGGTCCTCTCTTGTAACTTGTAAGACTCTGACTGGGAAGTGAGAGTTATGCGGTCATGGCTTATGTGACACATTGCTCAATATCAATTATTATACAATGATAAATTTATAGTAGTAAGAAATAGGCTTAATATTGTCAAATGTCTATCGACCACTTGACCGACATGACCTGAGCCATCATGCTACTACAGCACACTAGTACACTGTGACTCGGTCCCAGAGTCCAATCTCGCTTCTTTGGCCTTGTTGGGTTTCTACTAAAAATTAATCACCCCCGGAACAATCATGCGCCAGTCATGAACACGTTAAAACTCTGTTCACTTGAAAATAGACGAGAAATAGTTGGTCAACTATTTTTGTTCAACTTGCTTCACGGGAAGGTGGACGTATCTCGACTCCTGGAGCGCATTAGTTTACGTGTACCAAGTGTTCATACCAGATCACAAGAACCATTCCTCCTACCAGTCCTACTCACTTCAAGGTTCAACTTTCTGATGAATGATCCCTTAGTCAGAGCCATGTGCTCGTTAAATAATAATAATATTGATATTTTGCCTTAATAAAACATGTTTTTTCTGTCACTCTTATTAGGTACCTAACTACAGTATTACCTTGCTGTTATAACTAATTATGTATACATTGTTATTTTTGTTTATTCCTATGTAAAAAGCCGTTTGGAGTATATTTATAAAATAAAATAAAAATAGTACATAGGGATAAATAGATTATTGTACGGTGGCAAACAGTGTCTGTTGGTTAGCAATTAGAATCTAAAAATTAATTTAAAATTAAAAAATTTTAACGATGCGCTGTCTAGTGAATAAAATAGCGGTAGTCGTGGTCAGTTCTTTACACACGAGTTGGATTGTCAAAACAACGACGATAGAAGGCGCTGTCATTATTATCGTTCGTAAGCGTTGACCGAATACAATTCACGAGAAGTTTCACGACCATCGTTAGCGCAGAAGTGTAATAGATAATGTGTATTATACAATTGGTACAAATATAATATTACGATGGCCGATCTGTACTTGGGTCTTAGACACTTAAAATTAAGTTTATTTTGAAATCTATTTGCTAAAAGTACTTATTTAGTATAATTATTATAATTTTACGTTCGTGGAAAAATTATTGTTTTATTTTTATAGTTTTTTTTTATGAATAATTATAATCGAATTTTTGGTAATATTATTTTTTTTTTTTACATAATTGAAGTAATTTTAAATCAATATTTTTGAAGAAAATTATATTTATTATCATTATAATAAAATCTATAAAGTTATTACTTTTGTGAATGACAACAGCTTATTAATATATATGCGTTTAAAGTTATACTTCAAAGTAGAAAATTTATCTCAAAAAGTCAATGTTTAAAAAGTAAATTTTGAAGCAACAGAAAATTAATTATAACTGATAAGTATTTAAAGTATAGATTGTTTGTATATTTGTTAAGTATAGATTTAATTTGTTATTGAAAAAATAAAAAATGACATAAAAAATAGTAAAAAATAATGTGTTTTTAAATATTTTGTTTTATAATGACTTCAAAGTTCAAAGCATATAAAAAATGTATTTCTAAAAATGTTAATACATTTACAGTCAATAATAGTGGTTATACTAATAAAAGAATCATACTGTGTTTGTAAAAGATTAATGTTTTATGTATAATGCGAGTTATATAATACAACCAAGCCACATTTATGGACCAGTGGTGGCGAGGAAGCACCCCACCTCCCGGGTTGTAATATGCATGGGTGAACTCGGCATATTATATAGTTTTTAATATTCTATATTGACATAATAATAATACTCGGAGTTTATGGGGAGAATGGTAGATGAACAAACAATTCCCGGTTATTATTTTTTCTACAACACATTGGACCATTAATTAAATACCAATATTGTTTCTCAAAACATATTTTACTTGGCGCTATTGTTCAATATTAATGACACCTATTTACAAATCAGTTATAGGGTATGGTTGATATTGAATTATTGTTCATGTTTATTCGGTTTTTGTATATTATTTTAAGGACAACAAAAATTATAAATTGGAAATTGATTATACCGATTGTCGGCGTAAACATAAAAGTAAAAAATTCAACATAAATATACATTATTTATTATTATTGATTTATTCGAGCAAAATTTAATATTTATCATATAATTATTTAATTGTCTAAAAAAGTAAAAAATTATGAATAAGTATTTTTATTTAAAACGTAATAGTAATATTATCTAATTTATATGGTTTTAAAACATATAATAATAAGTTTGTAAAGGTGCCTTGATTAATTAATTTCTAATATGTAATACATACTATCATATTGTTGTATGAGTATAAGCTAAATAGGGAAATTAGACCGGGTATAGTGGATATTTATTTCAGCTGAGTATTATGAATGCAATGGTCAGTTATTAAATAATAAATTCTCTTCGGCCATTGCATACAATAAAAATGTAGCAAATTAAAAATGTCATTAAAATATCGTGAAATGATAGGATTTTTACTCGTAAGTTCTAAAAAATAAAAATAAACAGTATATATATGGTATGATTAAAATTGAATGTTATTAAATTAATTATGATAGTGTTAATGTTAATAGTTTTTTAAAGTATATTATTTGAAAAGTGAAAACTCTCCGATTCCACTTTATTTTTAGTTTAAGTGTAAATATAAAAATTATTTTTTACTTTATTTAGTGTATGTCGATTGTAAGAAAAATACAGTCGTCCTGTATCTCATAATGAGGCTATGACTTATTATTATTATTATTATTTTTTTTAATTTTTATTTATTCTTCAAGAAGATAATGGGCTCCATTGAACATGTGATTCACATATATTGATATTAGATATTACTCTGAACTTTACCTAGATACAAGGCTGAGCTTTGGATTTTTTGTTGCTCTAGGTAAATCTAATTTATTGATATTATTTAATAATTATAATTTGTTGAGGATGACTAGAATAGGTATATAAATTAAAGCATATTCATTTTTTGACGATAAGTCCTTGTTTTTATTGAAAAAAATGATCTAAGCGACCTAAGTTTTGTTTATATAAAATAAAAAAATAAATATAATGAATAAAGTACAATGCATATTTATAACCGACATTATACACTAATTAGGTATAATACTATCATTCATTAAAAAAAAAAAAAAAACATTAAATACTTACATTATGAATTAAAAATATAGTTACACAGTTACGATATTCAAAATTATTAATTAAAATTTATTTTGTGAGATTTTTTCTGTGCAAAATTAGTGAGTACATTTTTAAACTCATGACTTCTCATTCAACAATATAGACGTAATTTCAGTCTTTTTACTTGGAGGAGCTTTACATTTATAAATGAAACAGACCCGCGTGTAGGGCTCTGCACCCCATACACTGCTTGTTCAAATACTTAAAAAATATATTAATTTATATTAATATTATATGCATAACATAATGATAATTTTTCTCAACCATTTTTCTCATTTAATACAATTAATTTATTATAAAACATCTATTACTAAAATGTTAAATTTGAATGCAATGATAGGTATCATTGTATACGAAAAACAATACTGAACGAAGATGATTTGTCAGTTTAGGATATATTATATTTAAAATATATTGTCATATATTCTATTTCGAAACAAATAGTATAGTTTTTATATGTTACTATAGTTACTTTATAGTATCTGTTTATTAATAAAAAAAGTATTTAGCCAACATACGCATTATGAGCGTATGAGATTTAATTTAAATTTTGACATATTTCGTGTAAATTCGAACTTTAAGCACTTATAAAAAAAAATTGTGACCAACGATTTTGGATTTTTTATTATCACTTTAAGAACAACTTATAAGAAACCTTGTATTAAATTTTCAAGATTTTCTGGCCACCCAAAAATTTTTTATCGGCATTTGAAGAAAAAAAACTTAGAAAAGTCGAAAATTTCAATTGTCTATAAGTAGCCTAAAAATGGTCAAAATATTTTGAAAATTTAACTGTAAAGAGATAACCATAATATAAACATTTGGTGAAAATTTCAAGTATTTAAATAGATTCGTTTTTGAGTTACAGCAAAATCAAAAAATTGATTTTGTCGAAAAGTGGTTTTTCGCAAAATTGCCGTTTTTCTGTCATTTTTTTTTTGTTTTTCTCGATTTTATTGAAAACTATTTGAAAATGTTTACTTTTGACCCCCCAAAGTACCAACTAGATGAATTTTCCTATTCAAAGAAGGGTAGAAGTCAATAATCGGAATATTATTACTGCTCCAAATGTTGTCGTCAGACACAAAAAAAAAAAAGAAAAGCGGGTAAGTGAGTATCGCTCTACTGAACATTAGGTGGTGGGGTGGACCTCGGACTAGGGTAGGTTAAATTTGAATGCAATGATAGTTATCATTGTATACGAAAAACGATTCTGAACGGAGATAATTTGTCAGTCTAGGATATGTTAATATATTATATTTAAATATTGTCATATATTCTATTTTGAAACACATTCAAACATTTAAGTAAAAGTTTCAGGATCTTACGTCAAGTAATTTTTTAAAAATAACAAAAATTGAAAATTATTTATTAGTAAAACGTTATTTTACACCTGTATTTTTGATTTCAAATTAAAATTAAAACTTTAAACACTCTTAAAATTGTTTAAATTGAATAATCATCAAACTTTTTAATAATTATTCTAAGCTTAAATTATGGACAGCATAGTATTAAATTTTCAATACTTAGCTATTGATAGTAAAATATTTATAAATTTTTACTACCAAATAGTGAAAAATATTCACGATTTTGACGAATTTTTGTCAATATTTGAACTTCAAATGCTAATAAAAAAAAATTGTGTATATGTATTTTTATAATTTTTGAATGAGAGTTAGAACAAGTTATATGGACCCTTCAATTAAATTTTCATGTAATTTGTCCCAGCTAAATTTTTTTTATCAACATTAATAAAAAAAAATAAAAAAAAATTTTAAATTTAAATTGTCTATTAATAGCTCAAAAAGAGTCAAAATATTTTGAAAATCAAATCATGTAAAGAATATGGCAATCTAAATAACTGATAAAATTTTCAAGTATTTACGACTTATACTGTTTGAATAACAACAAATATCAAAAATCGTTTGAGGCTAAACCGTTATTTAACGCCGTTTTGTTAAAATTTAAATTTCAAACACTCCTAAAAATTTTTCGTCTTAGTCCGGTAGTCTTTTTTATACAGATATTTGAAGAAAATTTTTATGGAGAACCTTGTATCAAATTTTCAAAACTTAGTTATAAATGAAAAAAATTTAACGATTTTTCAACCACAAAATTACTTGCAAATTTTCGCAATTTTGAAATATTTCGTATAAATTTGAACTTTAAACACTTATAAAAAAAAACTGTGACTAAGGATTTCGGATTTTTTATTATCACTTTAAGAACAACTTATAAGAAACCTTGTATTAAATTTTCAAGATTTTATGGCCGGCCAAAAAATTTTTATCGTTTTTAAAAAAAAAAAATACTAAAAAAAATTAAAAATTTCAATTAATTTTAAGTTGGTACCCCCCAAAGTACCAACTAGATTCGATTTCCTTTTCAAAGAGGGGCTGAAGACAAAAATCGAAACATTTTTACTGCTCCAAATGTTGTCGTCAGACACAAAAAAAAAAAAATAAATAAAAGAAACACACATCATTGTAAAATCAATATATTCATCACTCCGTTCAGAATCTAAAAGTTAATGAATGATTATTGCAGAATAAGAGAAGAGTGTCGAAAACAAAATTTGTTGTTGTTTTGATTTAGTTTATGGTGTTCTTTGGTATGGTGAATTATTTAAACGGGTATATGAGATATACCATCAGAAAAGGCTTGAATTAAGTTTTCCAATAGTGGATTATATTATTTTTAAAAATTATATAATAATCTGTATCATTTTATTGCTTGAGGATATACGATGATGTTCTTTGTTTTTCCATTCGGACAATAAATGTAGAGATTTTTCGGGTCACCACCTCTTGAACATACTACATATAATTGACCATGAGAGAAGCACATAGGATCAAATATAAGTCACATCATTGTAAAATCAATACATTCTTCACTCCGTTCAGAATCTAATAACATTACCAAACTGAATTCTTCATTTCTTCATTTCTTTCAATTCTTCAAAAAAAATTCAAAGTGGAATATCGGTATGGTCGCAACCCGGGCGAAGCCGGGGTAACACCAGCTAGTAACTAATAAATATAAATGTAACATAATATGATATATCAACTGTAAAATACCATTTATTAAAGAAGACAAATGAAGCTGAGTCTCATATTATTAATAAATAATTATAAATTATCTATTTAGATTTGTTTATACTTTCTCGTACAATTAATTAATACGATTTGAATCATTTTTAATTTTTAATAAATACTCACCAAAATTTGTATAATAATTAATAGGTACCTTTCTTAATTTGTATTTTCGCTCAAGTATTTTATTGATAAAATAATTAATTTGATAGAAATATTCTTATAAATAGCTTAAAATTAGTCGCAATATTTTTTTTAAATATAATCGTGTATAAAAAAAAATAATTAAAATAAAAGTAAAATACTTCAAGCTTCTACAATTAATATTTTTTTAATTAAAACAGAATAACAAAAATAGTTTGAGAAAAAATCATTATTTTACATATGAATATTATACAATTTCATTGTAATTAAAACTTCAAATGCTCATAAAAAATTAATGTGGCTTTATTCTTGATTTTCTTTTTAATTCAAATTAGAAAACCTTATGGAGATAAAATTTTTAAGCTTTATCTAAACTTAAGTAAATTGTTTAACAACATTTATGGAAAAAAAAAACGAAAAGGCTTAAATTTTTATAAAGAGCTCAAAAAAAAAAAAAAAAACAAATGCACATATTTCGTAATCTTTGTTCATATTTATTTTTTTTTTGAAATAAAAACCGTACCTGTTTTAATTTTTTATAATTTATTAATTGCCATTGAAATTGACTTTTGTAGTACTTCAATGAACATCCAAGCATTTGGATGCTGAGTTCTTACTAAAAATTTAAATTTATTATTGAAACCTTTACTTATTATATTATTTGTTCTACCTTTGTTTTTCTTTGTATCATTATGTACATTCCATAAATAAGGAGGAAATATTGGTGAAGATCGCCATAATCAAAATTTGATTTTGTAGTAGTTCTTTTGTAAGTCCCATTGACGTACGTTCTATCAAAGTATAACAATAGTTCATCGATATCGGGATCATTGAGGTAATTTGATAAATCATATAGCACAGACATATACCTAAACAATTAGTATAGTAAAACGTATATAATTGTAGTTATTGTAATAATATTATTAACATATATAATAGTACATAATATCTTTCTTAACATATTTCAGAGGTAATAACGCTAAACCTTTAATCAAGCCTGCAACCATTTGACGAACATTTTAATTTTCTTTATATTTTGAAGCTAATTCTATGCTTTGAACTTTACCCCAAATACTTTGGGAAAGAATAAAGATGATAATAACAACATTGAATATTAATGTCGACAGACACTAATTCAATAGCTTGAATCATTGATTGTTCAAAGCCAACACTTATAGTTTTTACATTCAACTCAGACAACATACTTTTAAGTTTTGATAAAAGTTCAACATATATTTTTTTAGTTTTTCTTTGTAATAAAGCATAAACAAATGGAATTGATGTGTTTTTAATACATGCATGAATAATGTATACTTGATAAAAGTCTTTAGGATAAGTAAAAAATGTTCCATCCATACACCACTTGTCCCATTTTGACAACTCTAACATTCCTTCGGGAGACGCAAAAACAATTATTCGGTTGATATTGTTTTTATTATAAAATAATAAAAACTGTTTTGGTTCGGCACCTCCTATAGTAACCCAATTACTATTTATTTTCAATTCCAATAAAGGGCATAGCTGCGAAGGATACTTTTTATTCCGAATTCTTCTTAGTGATCTTTTGATCGATTTTTCATCTGTCAATAAAACCATTGCTTCGTTTGAATTAGACGTTTCTTCTGCAAAAACTGGAAGGAGTATCAAAATTGTTTTGAGCTTTAGTACCTATTCATATTCAACATGGCTTTTGTTACTTCTACTTGCGTTGAGGACGGTGGATGATTTTCATGTTCAATATTTTTCAACACATTTAAAATCGATTGATCAGTTGTTATACTACCTACATTTTTTCTTTTTTTTTCTACACACTCATCCCATCTAATTTTGTTGTTAGCAAGAATACTTGTTTTGTATACATATATTCATTAAAAATAATTTTTAAACCTCCTCTGTCAGTTTTAATTAGGATTTCTACTTTATTCATGATCATAACCTCGAACGATTTTTATTTTAAAACTTTTTCACTTTACGAGTTACCTACAATCACTAAACCACTTATTATTGTTTACAATTTTTATACAAAACCTTCGCTCATGACGATATAAGATTGTAGAAGAATCTTATCTTAATAGTTTTTGACAACTCATCAATTTATTGGGTTTTAGATACAATTTTTAATTGCAATGTTACTAGCTAATAATACAGTATGCTAGTAGGTAGTTGAAGGTTTTAAAAATAGTTTAGAATTTAGGTATGCATAATATACAATCATGACAATTGACTGATTGGTAAGCAATAAGTATAATATTATTATATTATTGTATGTAATTTGTATTTGATTAAAATTTTACATATTATGTATAAATATGTATACCTAATAATATAGGTCATAATATAGGATATGGCGATAGCAATGTCATATAAAACGTTTACGCTCGGCGCAACCCTATAGGGTCCTGATGTTATAATTTAAAAAAATAGAATGTTCCAACCATATTTTGAGGAACTATATTAATAAGCTTCACGAGCTTTAAAAAAAAAGGCAATAAAGGTGAAAGTGTGCCGGGTCGTATGCGCAATTTATTAGTCTACAGTCGAGTTGAACGACTTCGTGCTGCTGTTATAAAGACGGTAAAATACAGAAAACAACAAAATAATATTTTATATGAGGATTCGGTTAAAATGCTGAAGAAAGATATTGTCATTTGTCAATAGCCCTAATTATGTATTCGGTGATTATGAGAATTTTAGTGATTATTTTTGCACGAGGAAAAATTTAGGTATAGTAATATAATATTATAAGTATACATTTATAAATAATTTTAGGCATTAGTTATTACTTTATTATTTTCTAGGCGAAAAAAATTACGTGTCAGATATGAAACGAGTGGGCCTATGGGATGATATAGGTTCAATAAGAATTACTTTAACATACCATACAGACAATTGTATGTTTAATTTAAATAACAATGCAGCAGAAAGTTAAAGTTCTATTTTGGCCAGATTTGTCGGAGGTAAAAGAATTAATTTGTGTCTTAGGATTTTTGATTGACGTACTATCTAATATTGTGCATTTAAATACTTTTTTCTGATGTGTTTTAATATTTAAATATATAATTAGTATTATATTGAAACGTCATTATAGCCATTTATAAGTGTATGGTGTACCGGTCGCCGGTCGGGTAAATTAAATAAACGGAGATAAAATATGTAAATAATGTCTATGATTGCAGCCAATAGGAAGGCACTGGTGGTACAACTACGCGGGAATGTCATAGGCCATAGATAATAGATTACACAGTACACCAGTGGCGGCTCGTAGTAGTTTAGCACAGGAGTGCGATGAAAAAATTAAAATGATAAAATAATAATACAAAGCTTAACACATCGTGCGTCGTTGCCGTCCGATTTGTGCGACAAAATTTACCGCACATCATAAGATTCTATAGCCGCCGCGCCGTCGCGGTCGTGATGATATTAGTATTACTCATATATTAATATTATACCTATACGGTAAACCGGTATTTTTATGTGCGATTCACAATGTCGCACAAGCTGCAGCGTTGCAATCGTTGCATAGGCCTATATTATAGCTATCCATATACCCGTATAATAACATCGCGAGTTCATAATGATATTCTAATAAACTATGAAAATAATTTTAATAATAATTAAAAATATATTCAATTGTTAATTTGTTAATGTATAAATTGTATAATATACTATGTACTAAAATATGTACCTATTTATTTTGTAAATATATATGTACTATAAATTGTTAATTTCTGTAGGGAGTGCGACCGCACCATCGCACATATGCACGAGCCGCCACTGCAGTACACACAAAAATGCATGTAAAAATAACTGCCTAAATATTACCATAGAATACTATATTATATTATTCCTTAAAATATGCACTAACATACTCAGTATCATGGCTTAAATATATTTATCCAATTCTTTGCCAAATTTATTTTGTCACGAGGAATCCGTAGCTAGGTAATACCA
This sequence comes from Schizaphis graminum, assembly GCA_020882235.1. Taxonomy (NCBI): domain Eukaryota; kingdom Metazoa; phylum Arthropoda; class Insecta; order Hemiptera; family Aphididae; genus Schizaphis; species Schizaphis graminum. The sequence goes on along the minus strand of CM037032.1, from coordinate 108,208,295 downwards.
CAGAAAATTATAGACTAATATTTTTGGTCGTCATTAATAATTATTCTATTTGATAAACAACAGAACGTGATTGCTTATTCAATATGTTTTAATAATTTAGAATTAACGGTAAATATTATTAGTTAACATTAAATGTATTTAACTATTATTTTAAAATGTTACGATCAAAAAGAACAAAGCTCATTGCGGAATCTGAGAGATGTAAATTCGTAAGTACATATTTATTTTACCACTTTTGTATCAACATTTTACACTAATTGTTTTCTTTATTTTTATAAATTATTATTTTAAATTGTAATTATGTAATATGTATTATATTTAAACCCATGGGCATTTTATGAAAATCTACAATCTGGGGAGATTGATGACTAGTTATAACATTTTACTCTAATTGTTTACTTAATTTTAGATTCTGAACGAAGTGATGAATGTATTGCTTTTACAATGATGTGTTTTTTTTTTTTTTGTGTCTGACGACAACATTTGGAGCAGTAATAATGCTCCGATTTTTGACTTCAGCCCCTCTTTGAATAGGAAATTGAATCTAGTTGGTACTTTGGGGGGGGGGGGGGTCAAAATTAAAATTTTCAAATAGTTTTCAAAAAAATCGAGAAAAACAAAAAAAAAATGACAGAAAAATGGCAATTTTACGAAAAACCACTTTTCGACAAAATCGATTTTTTGATTTTGCTGTTACTCAAAAACCAATCATTGTAAATACTTGAAATTTTCACCAAATGTTTATATTATGGTTATCTCTTTACAGTTAAATTTTCAAAATATTTTGACCATTTTAAGCTACTTATAGACAATTGAAATTTTCGACTTTTCTAAGTTTTTTTTCTTCAAATGCCGATAACAATTTTTTGGGTGGCCAGAAAGTCTTGAAAATTTAATACAAGGTTTCTTATAAGTTGTTCTTAAAGTGATAAAAAAAAATCCGAAATTGTTAGTCACAATTTTTTTTTATAAGTGCTTAAAGTTCGAATTTATTCGAAATATTTCAAAATTTAAATGAAATTTCATACTCTCATTATGCGTATGTTGCCTAATATTTTTTTTATTAATAAACAAATACTATAAAGTAACCATAGAAACATAATATAAAAACTATACTATTTGTTTCAAAATAGAATATATGACAATATTTAAATATAATATATCCTAAACTGACAAATCATCTTCGTTCAGAATCGTTTTTCGTATACAATGATACCTATCATTGCATTCAAATTTAACCTACCATAGTCCGAGGTCCACCCCACCCCCTTATATACAACAGAGCGATACCCACTTACCCGCTTTTTTATGATTTATTATTTTAAATTGTAGTTATGTTTTTATAAATATATTTAAATCAGTACTAAACTAGTAATAGCATACTACTTGTTCCTACAACTATGATATTCCTTTTTTTTTAAATTATAATGTTAACTGTAAATACTATGTTAAAGTTTGTTAATTATTAAACTTAAATAGATAATTACAAGTTCCTGATTGATTATGTTAAGTTAAGTTATTTTAAGAATATTTTATTTAATTGTTATTAAATAATTTAATTAATAGAACAACTGTGGTAAATTATGAAAATGTGATAATAATAATATTATTATCCCATTGGACACATACTAGTTGCGGGCAAATTATTTTAGGTCAATATTATAACATAACAATTGCGGACACACGTTTCGTTATCATAATACTAATTGCGTACAGAGATTATTTTTAATAAAAACCACGTGAGTTGCGGACACAAATATTTCCCTTCATCACTTTTCAGGACTTAGGGCAAGCTACCAAAAATTTGGTAGGTGGGGTTAAAAATATGTATGTCTTGCAAAAGTGCAATCGTTATTTTTATAATTTTTTAAAATTAAGTTACTATATTATATTATATTATTATTTAAAGTTTTAACCTAACTCTTTAAGTTTTTCACTATACATTTTTATACAGAAAAATAGAAAATAAACAAACAGAAAGATGATACTACGACAGATATTAAGCAAGCGAGTAAGGTTGTCGATAAACTGATTAAACATATTTTTTGACAGCCGTTTCAAAAGTACCTGCACAATCTTAATGCTGTTAAATAATATATATATTTATATAAATAATGTATATATATATGTAAATCGTTAATATCGAACAGTAATTTCCCAACGTCCACAATCGTTAATATCAAAAATAATAATTGGATATTTGTCCGCAATTCGTATCTTATATTTGTGTCCGCAATTTGTATGTTACCATTTTAGATTTCGTCCGCAACTCGTATGGTTTTTGTCACTTTGTCTGCAATTCGGAAACACCGATCCCATTTACCTTATCTATCGTCATATTGATATTTACATGTAACCATCATTTGATTCTTCTCGTTTTCTTCTGTTTCTTTTTCTTTTTTCTATGATTATGACTGTAAAAAATTGGGTATATATAATATATATATTATATATATATCATGAAAATAGCTTAATTGTGACTAATTTATACAATTGAAAGTGTTTACCCGCTTTATTTTGAAACATAGAAAACTATAGGCGTTAAAACAGTGCCTATAGAAAATCCAAATCCAGAAACAAATATTGCTGCCGATTTATCACATCCACGTACGTCATCTTTATTAGGGAATGTTCTCTATAGAAAACATAAATGATAATTATATATCTTATAATAATATCTTGAATCTTAATCTTAATTTTTTATTATGTCAAGGTTAAATTTAAAAATTATGTTAAACTGGGTGTATCTTATCTTATACCTACTATTGATTAAAAAAAATACAATCAGTGGAATCAACATAAACAAATATCCAAGTATAATATGTAACCATCATTTGATTTTTCTCGTTTTCTTCTGTTTCTTTTTCTTTTTTTCTATGATTATGACTGTAAAAAATTGGGTATATATAATATATATATTATATATATATCATGAAAATAGCTTAATTGTGACTAATTTATACAATTGAAAGTGTTTACTACAATTGAAAGTGTTTACCCGCTTTATTTTGAAACATAGTAAACTATGAGCGTTAAAACAGTGCCTATAGAAAATCCAAATCCAGAAACAAATATTGCTGCCGATTTATCACATCCACGTACGTCATCTTTATTAGGGAATGTTCTCTATAGAAAACATAAATGATAATTATATAATATCTTATAATAATATCTTGAATCTTAATCTTAATTTTTTATTATGTCAAGGTTAAATTTAAAAATTATGTTAAACTGGGTGTATCTTATCTTATACCTACTATTGATTAAAAAAAATACAATCAGTGGAATCAACATAAACAAATATCCAAGTATAATATGTAACCATCATTTGATTTTTCTCGTTTTCTTCTGTTTCTTTTTCTTTTTTTCTATGATTATGACTGTAAAAAATTGGGTATATATAATAGATATATATATCATGAAAATAGCTTAATTGTGACTAATTTATACAATTGAAAGTGTTTACCCGCTTTATTTTGATACATAGTAAACTATGAGCGTTAAAACAGTGCCTATAGAAAATCCAAATCCAGAAACAAATATTGCTGCCGATTTATCACATCCACGTACGTCATCTTTATTAGGGAATGTTCTCTATAGAAAACATAAATGATAATTATATATCTTATAATAATATCTTGAATCTTAATCTTAATTTTTTATTATGTCAAGGTTAAATTTAAAAATTATGTTAAACTGGGTGTATCTTATCTTATACCTACTATTGATTAAAAAAAATACAATCAGTAGAATCAACATAAACAAATATCCAAATATAATATGTAACCATCATTTGATTTTTCTCGTTTTCTTCTGTTTCTTTTTCTTTTTTTCTATGATTATGACTGTAAAAAATTGGGTATATATAATATATATATTATATATATATCATGAAAATAGCTTAATTGTGACTAATTTATACAATTGAAAGTGTTTACCCGCTTTATTTTGATACATAGTAAACTATGAGCGTTAAAACAGTGCCTATAGAAAATCCAAATCCAGAAACAAATATTGCTGCCGATTTATCACATCCACGTACGTCATCTTTATTAGGGAATGTTCTCTATAGAAAACATAAATGATAATTATATATCTTATAATAATATCTTGAATCTTAATCTTAATTTTTTATTATGTCAAGGTTAAATTTAAAAATTATGTTAAACTGGGTGTATCTTATCTTATACCTACTATTGATTAAAAAAAATACAATCAGTGGAATCAACATAAACAAATATCCAAGTATAATATGTAACCATCATTTGATTTTTCTCGTTTTCTTCTGTTTCTTTTTCTTTTTTTCTATGATTATGACTGTAAAAAATTGGGTATATATAATATATATATTATATATATATCATGAAAATAGCTTAATTGTGACTAATTTATACAATTGAAAGTGTTTACCCGCTTTATTTTGATACATAGTAAACTATGAGCGTTAAAACAGTGCCTATAGAAAATCCAAATCCAGAAACAAATATTGCTGCCGATTTATCACATCCACGTACGTCATCTTTATTAGGGAATGTTCTCTATAGAAAACATAAATGATAATTATATATCTTATAATAATATCTTGAATCTTAATCTTAATTTTTTATTATGTCAAGGTTAAATTTAAAAATTATGTTAAACTGGGTGTATCTTATCTTATACCTACTATTGATTAAAAAAAATACAATCAGTAGAATCAACATAAACAAATATCCAAATATAATATGTAACCATCATTTGATTTTTCTCGTTTTCTTCTGTTTCTTTTTCTTTTTTTCTATGATTATGACTGTAAAAAATTGGGTATATATAATAGATATATATATCATGAAAATAGCTTAATTGTGACTAATTTATACAATTGAAAGTGTTTACCCGCTTTATTTGGAAATATAGACAACTATAAGCGTTAAAACAGTGCCTATTGAAAATCCGAATCCAAATACCAATATTGCTGCCGATTTATTACATTTATCACGTACGCCATCTTTATTAGGGAATGTTCTCTATAGAAAACATAAATGATAATTATATATCTTATAATAATATCTTGAATCTTAATCTTAATTTTTTATTATGTCAAGGTTAAATTTAAAAATTATGTTAAACTGGGTGTATCTTATCTTATACCTACTATTGATTAAAAAAAATACAATCAGTAGAATCAACATAAACAAATATCCAAATATAATATGTAACCATCATTTGATTTTTCTCGTTTTCTTCTGTTTCTTTTTCTTTTTTTCTATGATTATGACTGTAAAAAATTGGGTATATATAATAGATATATATATCATGAAAATAGCTTAATTGTGACTAATTTATACAATTGAAAGTGTTTACCCGCTTTATTTGGAAATATAGACAACTATAAGCGTTAAAACAGTGCCTATAGAAAATCCGAATCCAAAAACCATTATTGCTGCCGATTTATTACATTTATCACGTACGCCATCTTTATTAGGGAATGTTCTCTATAGAAAACATAAATGATAATTATATATCTTATAATAATATCTTGAATCTTAATCTTAATTTTTTATTATGTCAAGGTTAAATTTAAAAATTATGTTAAACTGGGTGTATCTTATCTTATACCTACTATTGATTAAAAAAAATACAATCAGTAGAATCAACATAAACAAATATCCAAATATAATATGTAACCATCATTTGATTTTTCTCGTTTTCTTCTGTTTCTTTTTCTTTTTTTCTATGATTATGACTGTAAAAAATTGGGTATATATAATATATATATTATATATATATCATGAAAATAGCTTAATTGTGACTAATTTATACAATTGAAAGTGTTTACTACAATTGAAAGTGTTTACCCGCTTTATTTTGAAACATAGTAAACTATGAGCGTTAAAACAGTGCCTATAGAAAATCCAAATCCAGAAACAAATATTGCTGCCGATTTATCACATCCACGTACGTCATCTTTATTAGGGAATGTTCTCTATAGAAAACATAAATGATAATTATATAATATCTTATAATAATATCTTGAATCTTAATCTTAATTTTTTATTATGTCAAGGTTAAATTTAAAAATTATGTTAAACTGGGTGTATCTTATCTTATACCTACTATTGATTAAAAAAAATACAATCAGTGGAATCAACATAAACAAATATCCAAGTATAATATGTAACCATCATTTGATTTTTCTCGTTTTCTTCTGTTTCTTTTTCTTTTTTTCTATGATTATGACTGTAAAAAATTGGGTATATATAATATATATATTATATATATATCATGAAAATAGCTTAATTGTGACTAATTTATACAATTGAAAGTGTTTACCCGCTTTATTTTGATACATAGTAAACTATGAGCGTTAAAACAGTGCCTATAGAAAATCCAAATCCAGAAACAAATATTGCTGCCGATTTATCACATCCACGTACGTCATCTTTATTAGGGAATGTTCTCTATAGAAAACATAAATGATAATTATATATCTTATAATAATATCTTGAATCTTAATCTTAATTTTTTATTATGTCAAGGTTAAATTTAAAAATTATGTTAAACTGGGTGTATCTTATCTTATACCTACTATTGATTAAAAAAAATACAATCAGTAGAATCAACATAAACAAATATCCAAATATAATATGTAACCATCATTTGATTTTTCTCGTTTTCTTCTGTTTCTTTTTCTTTTTTTCTATGATTATGACTGTAAAAAATTGGGTATATATAATATATATATTATATATATATCATGAAAATAGCTTAATTGTGACTAATTTATACAATTGAAAGTGTTTACCCGCTTTATTTTGATACATAGTAAACTATGAGCGTTAAAACAGTGCCTATAGAAAATCCAAATCCAGAAACAAATATTGCTGCCGATTTATCACATCCACGTACGTCATCTTTATTAGGGAATGTTCTCTATAGAAAACATAAATGATAATTATATATCTTATAATAATATCTTGAATCTTAATCTTAATTTTTTATTATGTCAAGGTTAAATTTAAAAATTATGTTAAACTGGGTGTATCTTATCTTATACCTACTATTGATTAAAAAAAATACAATCAGTAGAATCAACATAAACAAATATCCAAATATAATATGTAACCATCATTTGATTTTTCTCGTTTTCTTCTGTTTCTTTTTCTTTTTTTCTATGATTATGACTGTAAAAAATTGGGTATATATAATATATATATTATATATATATCATGAAAATAGCTTAATTGTGACTAATTTATACAATTGAAAGTGTTTACCCGCTTTATTTTGATACATAGTAAACTATGAGCGTTAAAACAGTGCCTATAGAAAATCCAAATCCAGAAACAAATATTGCTGCCGATTTATCACATCCACGTACGTCATCTTTATTAGGGAATGTTCTCTATAGAAAACATAAATGATAATTATATATCTTATAATAATATCTTGAATCTTAATCTTAATTTTTTATTATGTCAAGGTTAAATTTAAAAATTATGTTAAACTGGGTGTATCTTATCTTATACCTACTATTGATTAAAAAAAATACAATCAGTAGAATCAACATAAACAAATATCCAAATATAATATGTAACCATCATTTGATTTTTCTCGTTTTCTTCTGTTTCTTTTTCTTTTTTTCTATGATTATGACTGTAAAAAATTGGGTATATATAATAGATATATATATCATGAAAATAGCTTAATTGTGACTAATTTATACAATTGAAAGTGTTTACCCGCTTTATTTGGAAATATAGACAACTATAAGCGTTAAAACAGTGCCTATTGAAAATCCGAATCCAAATACCAATATTGCTGCCGATTTATTACATTTATCACGTACGCCATCTTTATTAGGGAATGTTCTCTATAGAAAACATAAATGATAATTATATATCTTATAATAATATCTTGAATCTTAATCTTAATTTTTTATTATGTCAAGGTTAAATTTAAAAATTATGTTAAACTGGGTGTATCTTATCTTATACCTACTATTGATTAAAAAAAATACAATCAGTAGAATCAACATAAACAAATATCCAAATATAATATGTAACCATCATTTGATTTTTCTCGTTTTCTTCTGTTTCTTTTTCTTTTTTTCTATGATTATGACTGTAAAAAATTGGGTATATATAATAGATATATATATCATGAAAATAGCTTAATTGTGACTAATTTATACAATTGAAAGTGTTTACCCGCTTTATTTGGAAATATAGACAACTATAAGCGTTAAAACAGTGCCTATAGAAAATCCGAATCCAAAAACCATTATTGCTGCCGATTTATTACATTTATCACGTACGCCATCTTTATTAGGGAATGTTCTCTATAGAAAACATAAATGATAATTATATATCTTATAATAATATCTTGAATCTTAATCTTAATTTTTTATTATGTCAAGGTTAAATTTAAAAATTATGTTAAACTGGGTGTATCTTATCTTATACCTACTATTGATTAAAAAAAATACAATCAGTAGAATCAACATAAACAAATATCCAAATATAATATGTAACCATCATTTGATTTTTCTCGTTTTCTTCTGTTTCTTTTTCTTTTTTTCTATGATTATGACTGTAAAAAATTGGGTATATATAATATATATATTATATATATATCATGAAAATAGCTTAATTGTGACTAATTTATACAATTGAAAGTGTTTACCCGCTTTATTTTGATACATAGTAAACTATGAGCGTTAAAACAGTGCCTATAGAAAATCCAAATCCAGAAACAAATATTGCTGCCGATTTATCACATCCACGTACGTCATCTTTATTAGGGAATGTTCTCTATAGAAAACATAAATGATAATTATATATCTTATAATAATATCTTGAATCTTAATCTTAATTTTTTATTATGTCAAGGTTAAATTTAAAAATTATGTTAAACTGGGTGTATCTTATCTTATACCTACTATTGATTAAAAAAAATACAATCAGTAGAATCAACATAAACAAATATCCAAATATAATATGTAACCATCATTTGATTTTTCTCGTTTTCTTCTGTTTCTTTTTCTTTTTTTCTATGATTATGACTGTAAAAAATTGGGTATATATAATAGATATATATATCATGAAAATAGCTTAATTGTGACTAATTTATACAATTGAAAGTGTTTACCCGCTTTATTTGGAAATATAGACAACTATAAGCGTTAAAACAGTGCCTATTGAAAATCCGAATCCAAATACCAATATTGCTGCCGATTTATTACATTTATCACGTACGCCATCTTTATTAGGGAATGTTCTCTATAGAAAACATAAATGATAATTATATATCTTATAATAATATCTTGAATCTTAATCTTAATTTTTTATTATGTCAAGGTTAAATTTAAAAATTATGTTAAACTGGGTGTATCTTATCTTATACCTACTATTGATTAAAAAAAATACAATCAGTAGAATCAACATAAACAAATATCCAAATATAATATGTAACCATCATTTGATTTTTCTCGTTTTCTTCTGTTTCTTTTTCTTTTTTTCTATGATTATGACTGTAAAAAATTGGGTATATATAATAGATATATATATCATGAAAATAGCTTAATTGTGACTAATTTATACAATTGAAAGTGTTTACCCGCTTTATTTGGAAATATAGACAACTATAAGCGTTAAAACAGTGCCTATAGAAAATCCGAATCCAAAAACCATTATTGCTGCCGATTTATTACATTTATCACGTACGCCATCTTTATTAGGGAATGTTCTCTATAGAAAACATAAATGATAATTATATATCTTATAATAATATCTTGAATCTTAATCTTAATTTTTTATTATGTCAAGGTTAAATTTAAAAATTATGTTAAACTGGGTGTATCTTATCTTATACCTACTATTGATTAAAAAAAATACAATCAGTAGAATCAACATAAACAAATATCCAAATATAATATGTAACCATCATTTGATTTTTCTCGTTTTCTTCTGTTTCTTTTTCTTTTTTTCTATGATTATGACTGTAAAAAATTGGGTATATATAATAGATATATATATCATGAAAATAGCTTAATTGTGACTAATTTATACAATTGAAAGTGTTTACCCGCTTTATTTGGAAATATAGACAACTATAAGCGTTAAAACAGTGCCTATTGAAAATCCGAATCCAAATACCAATATTGCTGCCGATTTATTACATTTATCACGTACGCCATCTTTATTAGGGAATGTTCTCTATAGAAAACATAAATGATAATTATATATCTTATAATAATATCTTGAATCTTAATCTTAATTTTTTATTATGTCAAGGTTAAATTTAAAAATTATGTTAAACTGGGTGTATCTTATCTTATACCTACTATTGATTAAAAAAAAATACAATCAGTGGAATCAACATAATCAAATATCCAAATGTAATATATCCTAAACTGACTAAATAACTGACAAATCATCTTCGTTCAGAATCGTTTTTCGTATACAATGATACCTTTCATTGCATTCAAATTTAACCTACCATAGTCCGAGGTCCACCCCACCCCCTAATATACAGCAGAGCGATACCCACTTACCCGCATTTTTGTTGCATTTGCCATCGCATTTCACCACAATGACCACCGGTTCTGTTTTTGACTCAGTATGGGGCTTTTCTATGGGTATTGGGCTATAAAAATGAAAAAAAAAATGTGTACATATATAATATTTAATTAAAAAAAAATATATAAATATATATCATGAAAGTAGCTTAATAAATTATGACTAATTTATACAATTGAATGTGTATATATTTACCGATTAAAAAACTTTTCTAGTAAAACCGGACCGGTTTCACTGGTTTTATTGGTTTCAGCGCCACTGATAACTAACTGGGTTGATTGCGGTTCCTGCCCCCGATAAATAGAACCAATAAGTAAATTATTTTATTATAAGGAAAAATGACTTACCCGCTTTTTCGGGAGCATTGCATTTGCATTCGTTTATTATGATTTTTATTATGATTAATTTATTTATTGAATTTTATTATGATTTTAAGTACTCCGCACAAAATTTTATGCCAGCTACCTATAAAACCAGCGTTCGTCGCTATGGCCATGCCTAATTTGCTAATTTCGCATTTGCAATTATTGTTTATGATTATTTGTATTTTCACTTTTTCAGTTGGAGGCGGCGGCGGCTTAGGGTTATAAAAATTAAAAAAAAAAAATGTGTACATGTATAATATTTAATTTAAAAAAATATACATATATAAATATAATATTTAATTTAAAAAAATATACATATATAAATAAATATATCATGAAAGTAGCTTAATAAATTATGATTTATGACTAATTTATACAATTGAATGTTTACATATTTACACTGATTAATAGTTTTAAATTTTATTTGATTTATCTTCGACAGTTTCTTCTGTTTCGTTTTCTTTTCTTTTGTTGGGCTCACTATAGTTATTACAGAAAATACATTAAAGATTTCGCAAAAATTGCAAGTCATTTAATTAATTTGACAAAAAAAGAAAATTAAATACGTACTTTGTTTTTTTTTATATCTGTGGACTTTTCTACTATAACCTTACCGGTTTCACTAGTTTCATTAATTTCTGCGCCATAAATAGAATCAATAAGTAAATTATTTTATTTTAAGGCAAAATGACTTATCCGTTTTTGCGGGACCATCACATTTGCCATTGTTTATGGTGATTTGTATTTTCACTTTTTCAGTTGGAGGCGGCGGCGGCGGCTTAGGGTTATAAAAATTAAAAAAAAAAAGCGGGTAAGTGAGTATCGCTCTGCTGTACATTAGGGGGTGGGGTGGACTCGGACTAAGGTAGGTTAAATTTGAATGCAATGATAGGTATCATTGTATACGAAAAACGATTCTGAACGGAGATGATTTGTCAGTCTAGGATATACACTTACACTTAAATATCGTCATATATTATATTTTGAAACTAATTCAAACATTTAAGTAAAAGTTTCAAGATCTTACGTTTAGTAATTTTTTAAAAATAACAAAAATCGAAAATTATTTATTAGTAAAACGTTATTTTACACGTCGTGTATTTTTGATTTCAAATTAAAATTAAAACTTTAAACACTCGTAAAATTTTTTAAATTGAATAATCCTCAAACTTTTTTATAATCATTCTAAGCTTAACTTATGGACAGCATAGTATTAAATTTTCAATTCTTAGCTATTGATAGTAAAATATTTATAAATTTTTTACTACCAAATAGTGAAAAATATTCATGATTTTGACGAATTTGTGTCAATATTTGAACTTCAAATGCTAATAAAAAAAAATTGTGCCTATGTATTTTTATAACTTTTTGAATGAGAGTTAGAACAAGTTATGAGGACCCTTCAATTAAATTTTCAAGTAATTTGTCCCAGCTACATTTTTTTTATCAACATTTATAAAAAAAAAATAAAAAAAAATTGAAAATTTCAAATGCCTATAAATAGCTCGAAAAAAGTCAAAATGTTTTGAAAATCAAATCACATAAAGAAAATGGCAATCTAAATAACTGGTAAAATTTTCAAGTATTTACGACAAATCATCTTCGTTTAGAATCGTTTTTCGTCTACAATGATACCTTTCATTGCATTCAAATTTAACCTAGCATAGTCCGAGGTCCACCTTACCCCCTAATATACGGCAGAGCGATACCGACTTACCCGCATTTTTGTTGCATTTGCCATCGCATTTCACCACAATGACCACCGGTTCTGTTTTTGACTCAGTATTGGGCTTTTCTATGGGCATTGGGCTATAAAAATGAAAAAAAAAATTCTTTTTTCTTGAAATGTAGATAAAAAAATTTGCTATAATAAAAAATCTTTAAAAATTAATACAAGGTATATTATAAGTTGATCTTATATAGGTATTATACTAATTCTGATGATTTTTTAGTCAATGATAATTACTATTAACTAATTTGTAAAATATATTAATATATTATTATCTTCATGATATCGTTTAAAAAAAAAAAAAGAGCGAGAAAATTTATAAGTTTAGACGAACACGACGGTTTCTAACACACAACGATAACAGGCTTCCTTATTGTTCCAATACAAGTTGCAGGACTGTTGACACATATATGGACAGTATATTCAAACGATGAAACGGATTTCCGCAAGTGACGAAACATAAATATTGGATATGAGAACGAAGTATTATAAGATGTATATATTATATATTATATATGTGTATACATATATTACTATTACAATATTTATGTAAAAAAAAGGGCGAGAGATACATACAAATAATTAATTATAAAGAGAAAGAGTGTTCAGAAAAAAAAAAAATAAAAAAAAATAAGGTTAGAAATTAAGTGATTGAAATTTTACAATAATATCAACATAAAAAACAAAAATGATGTTGACATCTGCAAAATATTACGTAGATTAAATTATTCATGATCATCAGATACTGATAATTCAGACAACAGGTATAAAACAATCAGCACTCATTTGATAAAAAATTATGCAACATGCGTGTGATCGTATTTTTGAGCAAAAAAAAAGAAGACAATTTTAATAAATATACATATAGATGTATTATATGCTGAAGTGCATTCTGTGTACAAACATATCATGTCAATATCAGTCATCACAATATTATCACAGTGGTGTATTCAAATATTCTAGTAAAATTTCAATCAATTTACAAAAAACTAACCTTAAAAATATGTTAAAAAAAAAATCATCGTTAAATAAAAAACGATTCATATTGTAATTTTATCTCTGTCATACGTTAGGATAGTTTTTATCCCGATTAATGACCTCAATAGTCAATATATTACAACTTTATTATGTTTAGGGCTGTGCGGTTATTTAATCGATTATTTGAATAAAAGATTGTTTATAAATGCTAAACAATACTCATATAATTTAGGTCAATGAAGCAAATGAGCTGAGACAACAAAATGTATTAGATACCTATTAAAGAGTATCGGAATGTGAGAAAAGGTGACTCTTCTGAAAGTCACGGTACGGATAAAGTACTGTGATCAGAGAACGAATATTGTATGTGTTTTAATAAAGATATGCTGTTGAATTTATATTTTGTTTGTATTTATTTAAAGTATCTGTTTTACTTTTACGTTAGTAGTGTTAGTATATAAACGACAGTACGAACATAACAAACTGTTATTACTATTAAGTACTACAGTAAAACCTCGATAAGACGGAACTTTGGTAAAACGGAAACCCCGGTAATACGGAAAATTTCTTTGGTGCTTTTTTTCAAATTTCATTTTTTTGAATCCCATCAAAACGGAAACTTTGTCACGGAAAAATTGCATGGTCTTAAGCGATTCCGTTTTATCGAGTTTTTACTGTACCTATTACTTTTTTTGTAAAGCACTGTTCACACGGCTATGTACGGCAGAAGAAGGAACGGATGACCGTGTTAATCTGGCGAGCCAGCCGCGGCGGCGCAAATAACGCACACATTTTTTTTATTTTTTATTATAATCAATGATAATCTAAAAATTACAATAAACAAGTTTATAATTACAATACAACGATTATCTATCTCCGAGCTTGAGTAAGAGATAGAGAGTGTAACGTAACTGTTCCATGTCACCCGAAACTACTCAATGTGATAACTTAGATCATTCACTTTTTATATTTTTTTTAATCAAGTTATGGTTAAATTTCATTTTTTTTTTTTTATGCAAATATATTCATTTATTCCTTGAGCCTATACCATTTTTTTTTCAAATTAAAAAAATTAATATTGTAGTTGTAGGAGCTTGGGAAAGTTAAAAATCGTGTTCATTTTAACCGTGTTATATGGGAATAACGAAACAGTTTATACTTCGGGTGACGTCACGGTGTGGCTTCTCCCACTCCCAAAATTTCAAAAATGCAAAATGAGGCAACCTGTATAATCTATAAACCTTGACCTACAGGTACAAAGTTCATTGTCATTACTGTGTTGAACGATGATAACGAGTTTATTACATGTGAAAAATGTACCTATTATTATTATTTATTACCCATGTGACTACTGGTCTTCAGAAATTAAAACTGAAAACCGCCCAACTTTGAAAAGCTATTACTCGCGAACGGTTAAATGAAAAATAATAATTTAAACGTTAGAATTCATAAAAAAAATATCCCTACTATTTTATAACATTTTAAGTATAGGTTGCCATTTGAAAATCAAAAGTTGATAGTGATTTCACTATTAAATATTTAAGTGAAAAAAATAAAAATTTTACATAGTTTTAGAAAAGCATACAACTAAAAATTTTGAAAAAAAAAAAATTGAAAAAAGTTAATACTTTTTGAAATAATGAGTGTTGTTTGATAAAAAAATCACCCTGTATATATATATAAGAGACCGCTTCTCTGAATATATAAAACTAATGTCAGGATTTTATCGGATTATAAAGGCGAAACAATAATGCCGTTAAAAAAACTCAAGTATATCGTTTATCGGAGGAGTTTGGATTTCTGCCACCGTCCGGCGCAAAGATTTATTCTCATTATTATATTATTATTGTGTATAATAACGCGTTGGGGATGATTGTAGCGTAATACATATGGTCGACTCGACTGCCAAACATCGGAACAAGATTTATTATACTTACATTCATTACATTTGAAATACCTAGCGCAATTATTGGCGACGGTAAATTTCTTATAGGCGCGACATGTATGTATGTATGTGAATAGGCACGTGTATGATACAAGCAATAATAATGCAGTAGCCCGCGATAGTGTAATGCTGGAAAACGCAATCGCAAAATTAAACGCACACAATTATATGTATATATATGGATGTGTGTGGGTGTGTAATGTGTGTTGTTAGTTTGTGTAGTAAACAGTTATTATCGGTCCGAGAAGACGTAATATATTATATTATATCTATTATGGGTTTGAAAATGTATCCCGTTAATGACGAGTTTTACAATCTCGAATCAACACGTGGATTATAAATAGGTAATTATCAACAAAACATGTTTTCTATTCCGATAACCAAACTTGGCATTTGGTTGAAAAAGGTAAGTACGAATTAAGAAAAAACAATCAACGAATAAGGTGAAATAAAGTATAGTCACACACTTATAATATTCTAACATGATTTAATGATTAAATAACGAAAGCATCAGATGTGGGTATCGGTGCTGTGAAAAGAAGGCAGAAGTGTGTAGTCAAGTGCTTAAGTTGACTCATAAGTTACGTTCTGATCTATTGCTTTCAGATCTTTTATAATTACACCGATTCACCGGGTCTCGGATCTCCTTAGAGGTTTTTTTTTACGAAATAACTTTTTTTATTAGTTGTCCGTTTGCTCTCCAAACGTGTCAAAACTATACACTACTTCTCTAGCTTATAGACTTTCTATATACCTATACTAATACTAGCTACTACTAATAATAATTCTATATATAAGTCCACTGAAACTACAATACTTACTTTTCAATAATTAATACTCATATCGTTAGTTACAAGTGAGTAGAAAAACATGTCTATATATTGGTCAACGGAGTAATTAAGAATTTTCCTTATGAGGGGAGGGGGGCAGAGAGGACAGATTTGTTATAGAAGGGCAAACAAGGGTTAACATTGTTAACAGGTAACGTGAATAAAAATATTCGAAATCCTTGTTTAATATTATTATAATACATATACTATAATGAGTAATAGGTAATATTTATCAATAAATAATGATAAAAGAGTTTGGAAAAATAAACGGGCCCACTACGCTACACTTCTTGTCGTCTGGAAGATTTTCGGTCGCGATGTCTGACAACATTCAAAACAAATTGATTTACAATTACAAAGTTTAAGACGACGGGTGCACAACACATTTCCAAACAACAAAAAGATGACCTACCCGATCGATGAAAAGAACGTGACTAGAGCATTCTTAGACAATGCCTTCCAGGAACTGAAAACAATCCTTGATCAGATTATAGCCATTGAAAACACCTTGAACGAAGCGGACGAGGCCGTTGAAAGCGTGACCTGCGATGTCATGAAGAATTTGTTGTTGTCTGTGCGCGAACCGCCGTTCGGAGTCGCACTGCAGGACGTCGATATCAACTGTGCAAGAACACCTACAGTCGACGAAGACGGGCCGATAGGGATGCGAAACTCGCTGTGGGCTGCAGCGTCTTGCAGCGGCTAAGGGTCCCGAGGTGAGGAATCGTTTTTAATCAGTATTCACTCTTTAAGCTGTGTTATCCATGCAGACTGAAAATATATGAAAACTCACACTTATTATTCATAACATAAATATTTGTCTAATGAAAGTTATTGATGATTTGATCCACGAAACCTATTTTTAGACATACTTTATAATATATGAACGAATATTGTGCAATTACAAAATGTCGAAAGAGTACTTGCATGTTGCATGTAATGTTTAAGTGAGTTAGAAAAAAAATCAATTACAAGAATAATCTACTTACGTTGAAGTACAAAATACGAGATGTATTTCACTATTTTCACTGACATTATTGTCACATTGAATACGTTTTTAAACAGGCTGAGTAAATTAAATTTGTCAATATTTTACTAATTTGTCGATCTACGCATACTTTGGAAAATTCATAATAGCTATTGTTTAGAATCTAGATTATCTAGATAAGTGATGAATCATTTACCAAATAAGTATTCGATTTACAGTCGATTCCGCTTTATTGGGACACATAGCTCCGTTCAGAATCTAATAACATTACCAAACTGAATTATTCATTTCTTCATTTCTTTCAATTCTTCAAAAAAAATTCAAAGTGAAATATTCGTATGGTCGCAACCCGGGCGAAGCCGGGGTAACACCAGCTAGTATCTCTATAAATAATCACTCGATCAAAAAGTTTGAAAAAATAATACAAGGTAATAACAATGAAATAAACTTACTAAAACTTACTAAACTTACTTAAATTATTTTAATAACAATATTAAAAAAATAAATTATGAAAGTTACTTAGTGATAAAGGCTGACAGACCGACTCCGTTCAGAATCATATTAATCATAATATACAATGATATACCTATTAATGAATTAAAAATTAACACATTAATTACAGTGACTCACTCAAAATATACTATATACACTAGGGCGGTACCCAACCGATTAATGATTATATTTGTTTATAATGTTTATATTACTTATGTCGTAAAAAAATTAAAAATTTATAGCATTTATTGATATATTTCAGAATTTTTTTTTTCAAGATAGTTGTTTGCTACGTCCAATATGTAAAAGTATAACTGAACTATAAATGTAATGTTTAATTAAATTATTGAATTATGGGTTAATCAAATTGTTCTTAAGAAAAGAATATAGTTTTTTTCGTAGGCAAATAGAAGTTTGTTATGTGAAACAAATCTTAATATCTATTCAGTAACTATATTTTTGCCATTTTCGGTATTTTTAAAAACGTATTAAAACTTTTATTGATAACACTTTAATTTTTTTTTAAGAATTAGTAGTTTTAGATAAAATATTTTCTATACTAGATATATCAAAATTTAATATGACTTTCATTAATAAATCTTTACTTGCTAGGTTTATTTGATTTAAAACTGAGTGTGAAATTATAATACAATAGGTACACAAAATTACAATTTTTAATTTTTCAGCTTCTAATTGATTATTTCGATCAAAAGATATATTTTGACTTTTTCGTATAACGAATCATATACCTAAGTCACCAGTTTGATATCTGAATGGTCTAATTGCGTTTATTCTACTTCTCCATCTAGTTTCATTTAATGGTTTTAAAGTTAATTGATTTATGTTTTTTTTTTTAAAACAGTCCAATGCATTAGATCTACTATATCTACAACACACGTAACACTGGTGGCTGAAAATCCGGGACTAAGTCGTTGTGTGTCTATGAATGTTATTTCAATTAGTTAGAAAATTGATAAAATACAAAGAACGTGTATGTGTCTTTGGCTGACTGTAATGTTTATTATTATCACCGTTCTATTTTTATTTAGAATTAGGGTGTGTCCTTAGTAAACGAGATGTTAATGGGTAGGCGGGCGGGCACCATTACTACTATTTTCTGTATTTTTTGAAAAATGATTATTATTTTAAGAATATACTGGATTTTATATAATTTGGGTACGGAAATTTTTAATCTTTTATTGTGTTGTAAAATGAATACTACTGATAATTATTTGAATAATCATTATTAGTTTTGTGTGGTAAAATTATTTGTTTTTAAATATTTCACCAACGGTTGTAGTTATCTAATGTGTAATTCCCTAGTGGTAAGCGGAGACACCAACAACACGTTCTTTGCTTCACAACTATAACTTAAATGATTGTATTAGATTCTGAACGAAGTGATGAATGTATTGCTTTTACAATGATGTGTTTTTTTTTTTTTTTTCTTTTTTTTTTTTTTTTGTGTCTGACGACAACATTTGGGGCAGTAATAATGCTCCGATTTTTGACTTCAGCCCCTCTTTGAATAGGAAATTGAATCTAGTTGGTACTTTGGGTGGGTCAAAATTAAAATTTTCAAATAGTTTTCAAAAAAATCGAGAAAAACAAAAAAAAAATGACAGAAAAACGGCAATTTTACGAAAAACCACTTTTCGACAAAATCAATTTTTTGATTTTGCTGTAACTTAAAAACGAATCATTGTAAATACTTGAAATTTTCACCAAATGTTTATATTATGATTATCTCTTTACAGTTAAATTTTCAAAATATTTTGACCATTTTTAAGCTACTTATAGACAATTGAAATTTTCGACTTTTCTAAGTTTTTTTTCTTCAAATGCCGATAAAAATTTTTTGGGTGGCCAGAAAATCTTGAAAATTTAATACAAGGTTTCTTATAAGTTTTTCTTACAGTGATAAAAAAAAATCCGAAATCGTTAGTCACAATTTTTTTTTATAAGGGCTTAAAGTTCAAATTTATGCGAAATATGTCAAAATTTAAATTAAATTTTATACTCTCATTATGCGTATGTTGCCAAATAATTTTTTTATTAATAAACAGATACTATAAAGTAACCATAGTAACATATAGTAACTATACTATTTGTTTCAAAATAGAATATATGACAATATTTAAATATAATATATCCTAAACTGACAAATCATCTTCGTTCAGAATTGTTTTTCGTATACAATGATACCTATCATTGTATTAAAATTTAACCTACCATAGTCTGAGGTCCACCCCACACCCTAATATACAGCAGAGCGATACCCACTTACCCGCTTTTTTATAATTTAATAATTACATAAATTGTAAAATTAAAAACAACAATACTTATACAAAAGCTAAGTTAATGAATAAAAAAGTTATATTAAAATAAATTAATAAAATTTGAATAGTATCAAATTGAACTTTGATTTGACATAAAACTAAAAAGTTCGATTCGAAATTTAATTCAAAAGCTCAGCTTAGGTTCGGTTTAGTATTAAACATAATGTTAAATAAATAAGTTTGGTTCAAGTTTGAAATCAAATTTAATTGTTTGGTTCTTGTTTGGTTCGACATATGATTAAGAAATTTGGTTCAAGGTCATATTTTAAGTTTAACCACTTTAACCCACTTCTAATTTGGAAAACTTAAAATTTTACTATTACTATATTAGTATTGAAAATACGCATTTTTAGTCGTGTAATTTTGATTTTTCAAAGGAAGAAGTATCGTGTATATATTTTAAAACTTAGGTTACGTATTCAAGGAATGGCGTGTAATATAATATTTGTATTGATAAAATGTTATAAAATCTTAATTTTCATTAGAATAGGGCTAGAAATACATATTTCTAGTCGCTTCATGTAATTTGTTTTAGTAAGAGAAAAAGTATCATATGAATTTCAAAAGTAATCTTTTATTTTTATACAATTTGTGTTCTTAATATCAAAAAAAAAAAAAAAAAATTCCAAAAAGTTAATTATTTTAATATTGAAGTGTTTTGGGCGTTATAGGTTAATAATAAAATATTTTTTATTGTTTCTAAACCATAATTTAAAATTTAAGCACGAGTACAAATTGTTAAATACTATGACATTTAGTGTCACGTCATATTTTATAAATATCTAATAATTATTATTTATTATATATACGTTTATAAAAATATAGGTAGGTATAATAGGTATAATAAATATAGTTTAAAAATAAAATGTCCCTATAACTTTATTTATGTTAGTGTTATTGCATTGCTAAAATTAATATTGTATCATTAAGAGTGTGTGATTTGTAATGAGAGGGTATTGGTGACGGTCGATAAGTATAATTGAAATATGGAAAAGTACCTTATAAGTAGGACTCAAATTTTAAGTTTAAACAATAAAATAAGCACTCGAAATGTGAAAAAAAATATTTAACTTACATAAAAGGCAATTAAAAAATGTAATAGATTTATGTAAAATTTTACTAGTTTGTGTAAAATTAAATTAACTACTATAATATTTCTTTTTACATACATTTTTTTAAAAAAACTTTGACGGTTTGTGCTTAAAATATTTTTGTACGTGATCTTTTTACATTCACTGAAGTTATTGGTGTATTTCATACATAAATAATTATCTAAATTACTACTTTCTAAATAGTCATCGTTTGTTGTTTCTCCAGTTAATATTTCGTTGACTTTTTTTACATTTTTCCATGCTATGTTTTCAATATTACTTTGTTAAATTTATCCAAAATCAATTTAACAATTTTGCCATTATATTCTTCGAATTTAATCTTTATATTATTCACAGTATTTACACTTTTAAACAATAATACACATTAAACAAAAACAATAAACATTATATTTTAATATATTATAGGTAAATACAAATATATAGGTACATAATATTTCTTACCTTATGTTTCTAGTTTTGTTATTGTGTTAGGCAGTAATCAAAATTTAGATACAATATGTACCAAATTCGTTTATATCGATTGAATTTTAAAAAGTCTTTTAGCCACTCTTACACATTCAAAATATTTTTCGAATTTTTCAATTTCATATTTTTAGATCATTGAAATTTGTTCACTAGTATTTTACGGAATTAATCCATGTACCCCAACGCGTTGTTACTAGTCTTGGTAAATTTGACAACCCTGGATATTTTTATTTCACAATTGCAATTCTCTTAGGACATTTTAAAAATGTATTTTTCATTTCAGAAATGAATTGGTCTATATTTTTATAATGTGCTCGTACTTCTTCACAGATGTCGTGACATTCAGGAGCCAAACAAGGTAAATGTATAGCGTTCAGGTAAAAAGTTTGAATTGAACGACCCACTTACTTATAAAAGGAGCCGCATTAGATATTATAAAAGTAAAATATTGTCGTATTTTACATTATTTGGTCACAGAAATGTATGCATTGTTTTGTCAAATAGTTGTATAATTGTACTATTATTATATATTTATATGCATATATATATATATATATATATATTATATATATATACTCTGCGTGAAGAATATACAAATTCCCAGGACTATCTGCTAGGAGAATTCCAACTATAACGTTAGCCACATTGTGGCGTCTTGAATCTGTGGTTTCGTCAATACAAACCTATATTTTATGTTCAACTAAAACATCACGAATTTTCGAAAAAACCTCTTCGTAGCATTTATCGAAGCATACTTTTCGTAACGTTGTTTTGTATGGAATATATTTATTGCAATATTTTTACAAAAAAAAAAAAAAATAAACTAAATATCTAAAAACACAGTTGCTTAATTTATTCATACGGATATTTTCCGCCGCCAAAGCGTTATACAAACCGTAATTGAAATTTGATTTAATGGTATTTTTATGAATAAAAGATTGTACTTTTTATTATTAAAAATTTTTGCTAATGCATTTTTATGTTTATCTCTTCCGAAATTTTGCAGTGTATGAAATTTTTTTTCACTTGATACTTTGACGTCACACATTTTACAGTATACAATTAATCCATCGATTGAAAATATATTTTTACCATATATTTTTTATTGAATTCCGGTATATAGTTTTTTAACTTAAAAATGTCACTTTGTTAAAATTTTTGAAAAAAATGTATAAAATAAATGTGGAAAAATGACAAAACGAGAATCGACGAATGCGAACAGACAATCTATCTTAAATGTACACATTAGGTACATATTTTAGTCTATGGATAGGTAATATGGGTATATTCATAAACTTTAAATTAACTTGCCATACCAAATACTCGATAAAGTGTTTAGCAATATCAATAAATACCGCCGAAAATAAGATCCATTAAAATAATTTGAAATATAAGATTGAAAATGCGTCTTGTTTATAAGTTCTTATCGATTTGAATCATTAATATATGTATATAAAACTAGTAGATAAATTTAAAAATAGAAAAAAAATAAAAAGGCATTTATAATCAAAAAAAGCAAAAAACTATATTCATTTATTATCTTAGAAATTAAATGAAACACATTTTTACATAAAAATTATTTTTTTATCATTCTTGAGTAAAAAATAGTTTTTGTCTTCAAATCTGAGCCCTACTAATAATAAGTATTAAGTAATAAATCAAATCTATTAAGTTTATTTATATATTTTGACTTTTGAGTAAGATAACTTTTCAAACACACCAATGTAACACAAGCAATAAAATGTTTAATAATGAAAAAGTAAAAAAATTATGTAGATACAAATATTATACTAGTGGTTCTTAAAATAATAATTTATGTAATGTACAAATTGAATATTTTAAAATCAGAAAAACAATTAACTTTTGTAAATTAAAATATGTAGATAAATATAAAAAGGTATTACACTTTATTTGAAAATATTTATTTTAGAATAATTACACTAATAGTTTCATGACCTAATACTAAATACATTTTTGGAATAAAATGAAATACATTTGTAATATTGCACGTTTATACTACGTATCTTTATCTTAATTCTATAATAAATATTTAAAATTCAAGTGTAAAAAGTGAATACAATCAATTCAAACATAATACAATTTGTTTCAGTTGACTTTCTTACGATGGTTTTTCTTATATTTTTGTCAAATAATGCATATATATTATATAATATAAATATACATATATATATCAACTATAATAGTAGAGTACAATTTACTCTTATTAATTGTTTTAGTTTCGTAGGTATAAATTATTAGTGTAATTTTTGTGTCAGCCATAATAATTTCAGGCATGTGTAATAAAATTAATTTCTTAATATTTTTAAGTTAAAAATTTTTGTTTTTAGTTCAAATTTTAAATCATAAAAAGTCTGTCATATTTATCGATTTTAAAATAATTTCTGATTTTAATTAAAATTTTTTTACAAAGAAATAATTTTTTTGAAAAAAACCATAAACGTTTTAAAGTGATTCATAAGGGATACAGTTTCTATTAAATTTATAATGAATGCATTGTTTATGTTTGAATAATTATTAATTATTGCAAGATTCGTAACAGTACTTATAAATTTTTAATTTAAAATACCGCTGGATCTTAAAACCAACTACACGCTGATGTACCGAAATTGCCTATTCACTACGCCGACCATCGAATATAAATAAATTACAAACATTTATCAATAATAATATTATTAAAACTAGCTACTAATAATTTGCTTTCTAAACGGAAAACCTTACACTGCTTAATTGCGTTTTCATACTGAAAACTAGTTGCAGATTATTTCATATGAATATACTATTATAGTATTATATTATACTTACCCAACCATAACTTGTGTTATTATTTATTTATATTTTACATAAAAATGTTTTAACACTTTTTCTGGCATATATTTTAAATATGTATAAGAATAGTAACTTCTACGAATCTAGAATACTAACATCTGAACTGGACATTTTTTAGTTTCTGAAATGATGGCGACACTTTTGTTAAAAAATGTTCATATTATATTCAATAGATTGTATGTTGCACCTTACAGAAAATAACAAAAAATTGTTAATATTATAGAATATTTGTACTTATTATTGTAGTTTATTTGTAATAATATTTCCCACTTTTTTTTAAACATATCAATTTATTTTCAAATGTGGTATGAAAATAAACCAGTACTTTTTCTTGTTTAGACTATTTTTTGTAATTTTTTTTGGTGAAATTATATAATAGTTATAATAATATTCAAATATTTTAAAATGAACGGTTTTGCTTTATTTTTAGTGAAATTTGACCGTGAATGTATTCCGAATTAACAATATTATCGTTTAATAAATGATATAGTTTTGAGATTTTATAAACAAAATAGATCATAAAATAGGAAAATAATAGTGTATAGAATACAATTGCATTATTTTTTTGTATATATAGGTAAGTCTTAAGTATATTATAATGTATTATTATGTATTTAAATTTGTATTCTTAGTTTCTAAATTAAAGAATTTATAGTATTGATGCGGTAAATAATAAATATATAAATAATATGTTTTAAGATATTTACTATAATTTTTTTTAATTATTATTTCAGCCTTCAAGTAAAAGGCGTGATCCAAAAGTTTCATGATTTATGCAAATATATAGTATTGTAAGATCAGCCGTTCTCAACCGGGGGGGGGGATATAGTGATGATGGAATTACGAAAATAATTATGTTATTTTATAATGTTTTTATATTTAATAATTTTTTCTTATACTTAATATTATTACTTCGTAAGTTGATTTATAATAAATTTTTAAAATTATGAAAATAATAAAAGTAAATAGTTGTATATTGTCATAGGCGCAAATAGCGTTTGAGATTTGGGGGGACTGAAGCCCTAGCTACTGAATGAAGCATTGAAGCATTTATACAGGTGATTGACACCTAACAATTTTTTTAGTACAACATATAGGTACATCGTATTCTGTTTACTTAATTACAATATTGACAGAAAATAAAACTTACTAAACATTTTTTTTAAATGTGCTATTATTTCATCTAGTTATAATAGTTGTCAAAATTATATTTATAATATACATTATACATTTATACACCACATAACTTTTAGGAAAACAATAGGAATTATTGCTGTAAGTATGGCTTTAGAGCAACAAGTAACAACAAAATAATATATTCATAGAACACATTTTTATTTAATAAATAAATGAATAAATAAATTTTTAGAGCTGTATTCTTCAGGTGGTTTCTAAATGTTATATCAATATAAGCTATAACAATAGACTCCGTAATAAGAATGCTTATTAATTATTATTATTAGTTCTTGGTAGGTATTATGGTTTATGGCTACAAGTCTACAATGTACAATAATAATAAAAATAATACTACGATAAATAAAATTTGTTCATTTACGAATTACATATTATAATCTTAAAATACGAACACGAATTTTGTATCATAAACTATAATAAATAATAATACTGATAAAGCTTGAAAAAAAATTAGAAAATGTTTGAGAGGCTTAGCCCCTAAAGCCGGTCCTATTTGCGCCTATTGATGTATATAATATATAGTTATTTTGAATTATTTATTTGTACTGCTCACAAAAAAAAAAAATCGTCAAAACTCTAATTTAAAGGGAGGAAGGAATGAGATTTTAGTAAATTTACAAGGGGGGCGTAGAATAAAAAAAGGTTAGGAACCACTGTGTTAAATCATATTTTAAATAAATTATTTGAAAAAAAATTTCAATCGTTTTTCTTAGTGTGAAGGAAACTACCGAAGAACGTCATCGTAAATGTTTGACAAATATCAGCAACGTATGTGTTTAACTGAGCTTTACTCACAACTGTTTTGAATTCGAGGATTCAACATTGTATTCAAATTTAATATTACAATATAACACCATGTTACGCCGATGAAAAGGAAGTGGTACAACTAAGATGAGTACCTACCCAACACGGAAACATGCAACCAGAGTATCGTGTTATTTTTATTTTTTTTATATATATAGTTTAAATATTTTGAGAGAAGTATATTTTATATTTTAAATTCGATTTCAGTCTTCAAACACTGTGTAAACACTTTTTCTTGTTTACATTTTATGCTCCAAGTATTTTATAAAATTGTTGAAATGACTAATAAATTTAATTTATAATCATGTCAAGATAAATGTCAATACATTAAAAAAAAAAAAACCTTCAAATAAATGTATTGAAAAACAGTCTTAACGTTTTTATATTTAAAGTTTGAAAATTTAAGTTTGTGTTAATAATCACTTTAAATTTTTGTTTATATTTAATTGTAAAATGTAAGTACTATTATTTTATAATTTTTGCGGAGGTACAATTTAAATTCCGTTTCTTTTTTTATTAGAATAGTCGTGTACTTTACACCATTGAACCTATATTTGTACTAAAATTTACATAGTTTTATATCTCTTGTAATTTCTTAAGTCGTTAGAGCTCTTAAATTTTTAATGTCGAAATATCTAACACATTTTATAACGCTAAAGAATTTATAGAATAAATCTGGAATAGTACGCTTAAAATTATATATTATATAAAAGAATAGTCAGAATAGACACATTTATCAAACGTAAAACATTATGCACCAAATTTCTACTTACACCAGAATTGATAAAGAAAATCCATCAACTTGGTATGCCTTTTTAGATTCAACCCACTCACACACTCAGTTTTTTATAATACACTTAGTAAAATTCATGAGGATTTTCAAAGATGAACTCGTAAATAATTTAGATACACTGAAGCACTCTGCTGGAAATAAATAACTAAGTTAACATTTAACACATCTTAAAAGTTTTTAAATGCAAAAATATATAATTTTATTCATATAATGACAAATATTAATATATTACTGTATATTTATAATTGAATACAACTTATAATTTTAACCAAATTATTATTATACATTGTTAAGCTGTGATATATATTTTTTAAATTTTTATTTCAATTATCAGACTTAATAATTGAGTAATTAAACGTATTTTGATATTACATTTTTAAATAAATTGTCATTTATTGTTATTTCTAAACAAAATTAAAAAAATGTACCTATTAATAAATAAATAAATAGATAATTAAAAATAAAAATGTTGATTTTAATGAATGGAATTAAAAAAGTGTTAATTAAATTTTAAAAAGAAGCTTACATTTAAATGCATTTGAATTTATCCATTGCAAATGTGATAAAATAATAAAATAATAAAATATAAGTGTTATAAAATTAAAATAACAAAACAATATAATTTTTCATAATGTACGATGCATGAAGTTCTTTATAACTTTATTTAATTATTATAAAAAAGTTTTTAATATCAAAGAGTGTTATATCTGCTATCTGTCATATAAATAATAAAAACATAATCCTTAATTCATTTTTCTTTCTGACACAATAAAAGGGTTTGTATATCTGTAAATAAATACATGTGCTTTTTCTATGCACTAAGTTTATAATGCTTATTTTTTTGTTTTACCCGAATTCAAGTATAGGTTTTAACCAAATCTTCATAATTACTTTATAAGTACATAAAATTTTATATTTTATTTTGTGAAGTATCTCTTACAACCTTTTTTTAAGGTTTTTCCTGTATAGAAATTAATGTAATATATTGGTTGGTCAAAAAGAATAAGTCAAAATTGTTATTTTGTGAAAAGACTAAAAAATAAAAGAGTCAAGTCAAAGCCATACATCGTAGATTGTTCAGAAATTCTTCTAAGAGTATTTTTAGGAAGGCTGAATTCAATATTCTTTGTGTAGTTTTCTATTACTAGGTGTAAATAACTTGGAAAAATTTTGTAATGTTCATAAAAAAAATAAGCTATTAAGTGTAAGTATTACTTAAATATAGAGCTCATATTATACTTTTTATAAAAATAGGTAAACACATTTTACGAATTGTTTTTTTCTGTATTTATACTAATATATTTTACTAACATATTTTGTTATTTTAAAATTGAATGATAATTAAGAATATATTTTGTAAATTAATTTTTAAAAATAAAAATCATATTAATAAATTATAATATTTTATTATTAAAGAGCTTAATACTTTAATATAACTTAATATATACTTTAATATATGAGCAGATTACTGTAAGTTACTTATTTTATATTTATAATTAAAAGTAAAAGTTTGAACTGGTTGCACTGAAACATGTTGGGATCGCAACCCATGGGCTTGTGCATCATATATTAACACTACAAACATATTAAATATAGGTAAATAGGTGTGCTATTAGTCTTTATTCGATTTCAAAGAATAACAATTGTTTGACCGCACAACTAAAAAGGTTGGAAAACTTAACATTAGACTTGCTATAGGTATTCAATTTAGTTAATAATTAATTTACTATAAATAATATCAATAAATAACCTAGTATAATCATAGTACAATTTATTTGTTTATTTAATTTTTTTTTTCTAATTTTGTAGTATAAAGTTATTTTTATTGTTTATATTGTGCTATTGGCTGATAATAAGATTAGCCGCTACCTGTTCAGTCATTTAGTGACAGCAATTTTAGATGCTTTATAATACGAGTATATTATGTATTCACTTTGCCAAGGGTGGAGGGATTGTAATATTTTTCTCTTCCTAGAAAGAGTGATCACCTGTGACTCGTTTCGAAATCACTGCCACTTTAATCCACTTGGATACTTTTTATTTGTTATTTTTTAACTTAAAATATTTCTATACATAAAAATTTAATTATACTAAAGGTCTTAGGTAATTAAAAATATTTTATTATGTTTAGGGTTGTTATTAATGATAAAACGGTAAGCTACAATTATTTTTAAAGAATAATCTTTATATTTCTATTTTTAATGTTAAATTTTAATTATTGCATTTTTAATGTAATAAGTAGGTAGTAAAAAAACATCAATGTATAAGTTATTTAAGTAATTAAATAAGGTAGAGCTACTATAACTTGATAGTTATGAAGAATAGTTCTGACTGTTTGTATATTATTGTAATTAAATCTAAATTGTATTTAGAAATCTTTTTTAAATGTAATAATATACAACAGGTATTTTTTTATCATTTGATGAGCGCTCACTCATCAGTAGTACTTAGGGCCAGTTGTACCATCTCCGGTTAAAGTTAATCACAGTTTAATCGGCCGAATTAGCACGGTTAAAATATCTGTTATCAGTGATTAAGCCTAATCGGAGTTTAATCGGAGACGGTACAACTGGCCCTTAGGCAGTGATTATTTGTTTTATATAATATTATTAAATTATTAGGTGTTTAATTTATTCTAAATACCTAATTGATACGAAAATTACAAACTTACAAGAAGGATTCCAAAAACAATATAGTTCATAGGATATGCGACCAAGTTAATTATATTTAAAATTAATAATAAGAATAAGCCGTGTGTAATAATTTATAAACTAAGGTATGATTGATCAAAATGGAATCATTAAAATACAAGTACGAAGAAGTTCATTATCGACATAATACTAAATAGTAGAAATATGAAATATATTGGCATGTATGACAAGTGGTAAGACTTTGAGAAAGACTTGGAATAAAATAGTTGGAGAGTTGGCTTTACCGTTCATGGTTGTGTGTTATATGATCATATTGTTAATTCATCATCATCACTGAATATATTCCACGTGGAATAATTTTTAAAATGTGATGATTAATTGTTTTTGGGTTTAAAGCATCACACAGCGATAGGAGTAGGTACAACCTAAAACAATGAACACGTATCATAATCACCATTGTTTTTCAAACTTGATTGAAACGAAACAAGTATAATTATTTAAAAAATATACATTAATGGTATGTCTACATGATTTTATGTGATGTTTATTAAAATAATTGTTTTTTATAATTTTATATTAAAAAAAGTTGAATAAATTATTTTTAGAACATTTTTCGCAATAACCAAGAAAAAAATATCAAATATATGAGTAGAACCAGTTGTGTTAATTCGTTAAATGTTAATTAAAAAAAAAAAAATAATAATATAAAAATTAATTCATTTTATTTTGAATGTGTGTTGTTATTAAGTAGGTATTTCGGTCACTGTAAGTTGTGAATTTGTAATACTCAATAGATGTATTAAATTTGAATTCAATAATAAATCATTGTAT
Source organism: Schizaphis graminum (assembly GCA_020882235.1). Lineage (NCBI taxonomy): Eukaryota > Metazoa > Arthropoda > Insecta > Hemiptera > Aphididae > Schizaphis > Schizaphis graminum. The sequence goes on along the minus strand of CM037032.1, from coordinate 108,177,373 downwards.
TCGAAAAATTATTCAGAATGAAGGAAACGAGTGAACCCGCTTCTATATTTAAGGATAATTATCGTTATATTTTTACGTTAACATTGTTATTTGTTACTGATATTTTATTAATTCTGTATGTTCAACTTATTTTGTACTAAAAATATTGCAAATAATTATAATAGTTAAATATCATAAAACAGAGTTAACATTATTGGTCGGTTATTTATAAAGCTTAAAATAAGTTTAAATATTTTATGAAAATTTTATCTAGATTTTTCTTAAAAACTGGTGTTGCGTAAATGATATTACGCGTTTACCGTTTTAGATTCTGAACGGAGTGATGAATGTATTGATTTTACAATGATGTGTGTGTGTTTTTTTTTTGTTTCGTAAAAATTTTTTCTTTTATAACTAAGATTTGAAAATTTGGTACAAGGTTCTCCATAAATTTTTCTTCAATTATCTGTAAAAAAACTACCGGATTCAGACAAAAATTTTTTATGAGCGTTTGAAATTTAAATTTTTACAAAACTGAGTTAAATAACGGTTTAGCCTCAAACGATTTTTGATATTTGTTGTTATTCAAATAGTATAAGTCATAAATACTTGAAAATTTTACCAGTTATTTAGATTGCCATTTTCTTTACGTGATTTGATTTTCAAAATATTTTGACTTTTTTGAGCTATTAATAGACAATTGAAATTTTCAATTTTTTTTTATTTTTTTTTTTATAAATGTTGATAAAAAAAATTTAGCTGGGACATATTACTTGAAAATTTAATTGAAGGGTACACATAACTTGTTCTAACTCTTATTCAAAAATTATAAAAATACATAGGCACAATTTTTTTTTATTAGCATTTGAAGTTCAAATATTGACAAAAATTCGTCAAAATCATGAATATTTTTCACTATTTGGTAGTTAAAAATTTATAAATATTTTACTATCAAAAGCTAAGAATTGAAAATTTAATACTATGCTGTCCATAAGTTAAGCTTAGAATAATTATAAAAAAGTTTGATGATTATTCAATTTAAACAATTTTACGAGTGTTTAAAGTTTTAATTTTAATTTGAAATCAAAAATACACATACCTATAAAATAACGTTTTACTAATAAATAATTTTCGATTTTTGTTATTTTTAAAAAATTACTAAACGTAAGATCTTGAAACTTTTACTTAAATGTTTGAATTTGTTTCAAAATAGAATATATGACAATATTTAAGTATAATATATCCCATACTGACAAATCATCTTCGTTCAGAATCGTTTTTCGTATACAATGATACCTATCATTGCATTCAAATTTAACCTACCCTAGTCCGAGGTCCACCCCACCCCCTAATGTACAGCAGAGCGATACTCACTTACCCGCTTTTTCTCAATGATTATTAAGAAAAGTACTGGGTTTTTACACTCTTTGCTAGAAAATGTGTCAACTAGATCAGATCTTCTTACAGAAACCACCGCCAAAAAAAAAAAAAAAAACAAAAACCGCCGGATTTATGAAAAATGAAAACGAAAACTTTGTAGACGCGTAACTTTTTTTTTTTTTAGCGGATTCAATCTCGATATCGGATTTCTTAGTAGTAACGTTTCTCATCTAGTCTTCAAGTACCGTCAACGAAATTGGTTTCGAAACGCACACAAGCATCATCTATATGTGACGGCAGTAAAAATAACCTGACCTGAGAAAATAAAAAATAAAATTCCGGTTTGTTAACGCGACAACCGGAACACCGTCGGTGGAAGTTCCACAGTGGCGGCGTACGAATGATAAGCGGTGTATCGATAATATTAATAATACCAAGAGAGACAATATATCATGTAACATATAATAATAATAATAATAATAATAATAATAGTAATAATAATTTGACCCGCTGTTTGTGACCCCGAGCGGCGTAAAACACGGCGGCAGAATAATAATCACGATAATATAGTTATAATATATCGCGCATAAACAACACACCACACCTCAAGGCTCGGGAAAGGTACGGGTGGTGGGCGATCGCGCGTCGCGCACACTGTTGCGCGCGAACCACTTGTTTGCTGCCGCAGCCAGGGCAGTGCGGCGGCGGCGGCGCGCGCGGATATAATAATTGCGCGCGCGTCGTGGCCGCCACACCGCCGTCGAGTCACAAGTTCGCCCCCCCCTCCCCCCTTTCCTCCACCCCCTCGCCGCGCCGGTAGGGGATCGCCGCCACCACGATGGCCACGAACCCGGTGGCCACGGCGCCGCGTCACACCACGGCGTTGAACTCTGCGCGTACACGCTCGCGCGCACCGGCACGGCACGTAAACAGGCAGGTACGCGCGATGCCCACGAGCGCAGCCCGGAACCGTCGAAACCGCTGCGCCGCGTAAGTTTATCTCGCCGCCGTCGCCGCCGTATTTACACGTACACCGCCGCGTAATACCGCCGTGCGGATAGTGCGTGTACGCTCCGCAACAGTGTAACGGCAGTCGTCGGCGCCCGTGGCCCGTCACTCGTTCGCTACCGTCCGGCGCGCGAACACGCTCAGAACGCACGCGAGTGACCGCCGCATCCTTCCCCCGCTCCGCACACCGGACCGGCAGCCCGCCCGCCCGCCAGCACGTCGTTCCGACCGAGATCACTCGTCGCCGATTTTTTTTTTTTTCGCGAGAACGAAAATTACGTACATAAAAAGAAATAGTAAAAATATAAAAACAGAAAAAATTCTTTTTTTTTTTCCATTAATTTTTTTTTTAACATTTTTTTTTCCCGCCGCTCTATTCGGTTCGAAAACACCGCGCGCGCGATCGTTCCGTCGCCGCAGTCGCGTAATTTTATTTCACGGCCAATAATATATTATTAATCGTTTCGCTCTTATAGCCCCGTCCGTTGGTACGTATTATATTATAATGACATGACACCGTTGTATTAATTGTAGTTGTAGTACATTTTCGTTTTAGGTTTTGTGTTCTAAAATATACTTCAACCGAAAATCACTATATATATATATATATAAACGTTCTCTCGAGTCCAGTGTTTGTTTTGTAATAATTCTATACTGATGGAATAACCACTCGTGTTCAAAACCGATTATTTGTTTATTTACCTATACATGTATATTGTATATATACTATATATTACCGTATAATGTGTATCGTCTTGACTATAATTATATTGGTGCTGTAAAAAAGCTCTTTGATGTAACGAGAAAACGAGTCGCACTCTGAATAATAATAACATGAAAACATCTATATATATTTTATTTTTATAAAAAAATACATTTATCAATTGATTTTATTTTATTTTATTTATTTTACGAGTATCAACATTATAATTATATTAAAACTTAGGTATGGAATTTAAAAATTAAGTCTAAAATAATAATTATAATGTGTTATAATATTGTATTCCATTAGGTTTTCAAACGCATCGAGTTAACAATGCATATGCACGACTTAACCTATCTATATATAATTTTATTAAGGTAATATTTTACAGTAAATTAGCTTAGTTTTTATGATATCATATAACTATTCTAACTATTCTAGCAAATCTAATTCAATTAACATAAGTGCAATTTCTGGTTTTCAATAAACACGAATTTTGTTTCTTTTAGTTCTCGAGTATTTCGTTCAGGATTGTATATTTCAAGTATATATATTTCTTTTTTACTAATGATACAGCCGATATAGGTAACTCAATAGTAATGAATATTTTTTCATTTGAGTTATTTTTAGAATGTGTTGTATTTATACTATTATTGAATATTGTTTGGTTCAAGATTTTATTTTACTGATTTTAGTTTTTACATTATTACCACAAAGTTATGTTAAATCTTCGAATAACATTTAAATATGATATAGCAGTTTTTAAATCACCGTAACGAAATAATTGTTGTTAACATTTAATTTCAAATATAAGGGAAGTTAGAATCTAAGTTATATTATAAAAATTAAGTGTTTCGTTTAATGGGTAGTACTGTAGTATTACAAAGTTTTATTATAATACATGAGTATCCACTTGGTAAACCATAACAATTTTCTGTATGGCTATAGTATTTTATTAACATGACATACATACTATCCACATTCAATGTAGTAATATTTAATCGTCAGAAAGGCTGGAACATATTAGAAACAAATAACAATAGCTTCTAAATGCGTAATTTTGTACAATTAAATTTTCAGTAATACTTTGTACCAATTCAGAAAAAAAAAATATTATGTATCATATACTCAATTTTCCGGTTTTATTTTCAGTATAATCCACAAGTTATTTTTAGAATCAAAATTGTTTACATTGATGTAATGGGTATTCTAAAGGTAAGACTATTTCAACAACAATACTTATCAAAAACTTTATACAGGTTGTTTTTTCAACCATTACACTTGAACATTTGATAGTATATAAGATATAAAATAAGGTGGCAATAGGGTTCGTTATAATAAGTATAATAAAAATTGAATAAATACAAAGAAAGAATTCATGTAAAAATACATGTATAATTTGTCTAACTTAATACCCACAAAATATATTTTTCACGTGCGCGAGAATTTCTGGAAGTTAGTGTTAGTGTTTTAATTTAGTAATATCGCTGGCATTCAGGAAGTATTTGTTTGACTGTGATGAGTGTACTGCAAGCTGCCATAGAAGTGGATCACTTTTGGTTAAGATATGTCCGTGTGTGATGCTATTCGAGGTAGATTGATTATAACCACATATTTTCTGAATATTATGACTGGTTTGAGTTATGGCTTGATATCTTTAAATTTATTATTTTGTAAATTAATCAATTAGTTTTGCCATTCAATAATGTGATTAGATTTATTGAAATTTTATAAAATTATAAATCATGTTCTTCTTTACAGAGGCATAATTATAAATGTAATAAACTGTATAAGTTATTTGGGTTTTTTGTCAACATCTTTATTTTATATTATGCCAATATAACCAGGAATCCACAAATCATATAATATGTTTGTAATAATTTATTTCGTTATTTGTTAGAATGATTATATTGGTTACGGTGTTTTAAAAAGATCAAATTTATTCATTCATATTTGTTTTAAATATTTTAAGTGACTTACGTTATAATACGCTGTATATATATATATAGATTAAGTTCATTTGTATTACTTTGATTAGTTGAATGCTTATATGAAAGCTCTATTTTTTATTTTTATAACGGACGAGATGAAAATCATACTGTTTTTTTTATAAATTATAAAATTTTAGCTTTTCAAGGATAATAAGATTTTTTTTTTTGATTATTACACAGTAGATTTGTAATTAATATTGATGATTTATTATATTGTGGCCATTTTGAGTAAGATTAATTGGAATTTAAAAGTAGATTTTAATTTTTTTTAAATGTATATTTTGTTTGTTACTTCCACTTAGCACCGTTTGTGTAGTTAAGTATAAAAACATATAATTTTAAATTAAAATGATGCATTCTATTAAGTTATTAAACTTTTATTTTTATAATTTTAAACAATAAACGAAGCATAACTTTATTATTGAATAATTAATAACAATTTTTGTACCTATTTAATACATTTATTATAAATAATTGGTACAAAAAATAATTTAAAATTGTATTTTAAATAATATATACATACATAACTGCAATACATATTATAATGTTATCAAGGAATACCGATGAAAAGTTCTATTTATAATATCTGAAAAAACTTCGATTAGTTATTGGCAGTTATTATAGTTAATTATGAAAATAATGTACTCATTGTTCATGACCAACGAAGTTAAGTTATTGAAACAAATTCGTATAATGACTTTTTAGCTATCTTATACATTTACTATTTAATTTTACGATAATATTATGTTGAATTTTTAAATTTGTATTTATTTATATTGAATTAATTTAGTCAAGGGTGTAGTTGAAATGTATCGATAATATTAAAATATCACAAGATTTAAAAAAAAATTATATTTCATTCAAAACCCTTAAAATAATATGAAGTTTGTTATCACTAATATTTCAAACTCAACAAATAAACAACTAAGTAGATCGATTTATTGAAATAAAAATAAACTTTGGTTCTGCTTAAAGTTGGCGAAAAATTTTTATTTGAATCTGACATTCGTTATAACGTGATGTGAACCATAGAGTTTCTTTTGTTTGTATTATTTGATTTTTAAAAGTTAAGTGGATTGCGTGTATTGTCTCTGAAAATGTTTACAGCTCTTTTTATTTCATATTTTAGAATTGAGTGGAATATAAGCTTATTTCAATAAAAAAGAGATAACCTAATTTTAGAAAATATTTATAGTGAATGATTTTAATGATTATAATTATTTAAATACCTACTTAATTTAAAATTTAATAATCTATTATATAATTTGTTTTATTATTATAATTACTTGTAGTATACTTGAAATACATTAAATTCTATTAAAATGAATAAATTATTTTGCACGTTAAATTGGATACATATTTAGTCATAGATATTCAAAGTATTACACACATAATATATTATTATCTAAAATATAATGTTTAGAAAATGTTCTGTCTATAAACTTTTCTATTTATAATGATACCTCATACATTTGTGTGAATTATTTTTAAAATAATGCACTCTTCTAAGCCTGTAATAATCACTAGGTACATAAATTTCATCATACATTTTTTTTTTTTGGAATAAAAAATGTAAATAAGACAAAAAAATCATAAACGATTATAGATTATTATATATTAAGTCATTATCTAGTTTTTATTGGTAGTACAATACACAAATTATATTTAAAATGATTAGGTGAATTTATTAATATTTTTAGTTGATGAATTAATTCACTATATATTAATTAATTATGGATTAAAATATCCATATCAAGGTTTTACTCATATCGTCGTATATTGAAAGAGAAGTCACGTTTTTTACTATTCTAGATTATTTTTCTGTCTTATTTAAATAAAAAGTTTTGTTTTTCTATTTTTTATTACTTTGAATGAAATCTAGATTTTGTTTCTATTCAAAGATTTTCAGTATTGTTTCGTAAGTGGTTATTTTCTAGGGTACTCCCTTAGGCATACTTCTTATTCATTGAAATAAATAAAATGAAATTCAATGTTAAAGATGTTGAGTAAAATAAAAATGTTGTTCTTAGATGGATCAAATTATAGTTTTTTAGTGAAGAGGATTTTTTTCAAAATATTATTTTATTTAATTATAAACTAAAAGTTGATAGTATACTATAAGTACAATGAAGTATTGTTTAGATCTAAATTATTTAAAGTAATGCAGGAGTAATGAACGATATTAAACACAATTCGAAAATCAACAAATATTATTTAAATAATTTTTTTTTTTATTAAGGATAAATGCTGCTAATTTGAATATTTATAATTATAATAATATCATAAATGAATATATAAAATAATTTTATGTACACGAACATTAAAAATAATGCAGAAATCGCGTATAGTTTTTACTTTTTTAAAAAGGAGTACATGGCTGACGATTACTTATTTATTGTTTCTTATAAGTATTACTAAATGCTATACAGTATATTTTATATGCATGTTAAAAATATTTTATGTATATTTAGGTTTAAAATGAGGATAATGGTTATGGATAAACAATTTAATTCAAGACGTTGGAGATAGTATAATGTAATATATAATCTTATGCTATTGTGAAACATGAATATTATACTTTCATCGTCAAATTTATTTGTTGTCTTGACATACTATAATTTTCCAAACGTTTTATGTTTAATATGGTTTACAAATAGAATAAAAAATTTGTATAAAAATAATATTAATAATAATAATAATAATATATATATATATATATATATATATATATATATATATATATTGATCATTTCTATTAAACTATTTCATATTTTATCAAAATTAAATGCTGTATTTAAATAAACAATTTTGTATTTACATGCTCATGTTATTAAAATATAGATAAGCAAGAAAATTAGTTTGAACTATGAATTTCGATTCATATCTATATAAATCGATGTACCTATGGATATAGAACCAAATAACATGTATTTTAATTTTATAAAAATAATAAATAACATATTATTTTCTAAGGTTCATAACATATGATAATATATGAGAACTTTAAATGTATAGTCAATGAAATTAATATTCTAGTTTATTTCGGACCATTTTGGCATCTACATTATATTTATAATAATATCTAAGTCACATGGGCATTATTTATTATTCTGAGATACAAAGACATTTTTAAGTAATCGTTTTGTGCTTTGTAAACCATATGCGCATGAATTACACTCCATAATACTGTGAAGCTTTAAGCATTTAAACTCTCGTGTGAAAAGTAACACGTCTGTATTTATTTCTTATAATATGTTTAATTATAATATTATATATATGATTGAGCATTAACTCATAATTTAAATCAATGTTTTTGGATATATTATGTTAAATTTATTATAAATTACATAATATTCTAATTGATAATAATTCCAGAGATTCAAATTTTTAGTATATTTTCTTCTGCTATTTTTTAATTTATAAGTACATATAAATTTTTACTGAACAGCATTCTTTTATATCAAAAATAAAAACTAAGATGTTTTAAAATAAATACTACATAGATTGTTGTAAATTGTAATACTCTGGTAGTTTTCTTGATATGAAAATAATTAGTTCCCCAAAAAATAAAAGGTCGACGACGTTTATAAAATATATTTAACTATTATAATAACGTTTATTGTTGTTTTTTAATTTGGTGTGTACTTTATTTATAATGAATACAGAAATATTATATAATTAGTTACATTTTATTTTTTTTTTATTTTAATTGGTAAGATTAATTTTAAATAAATAAATAACTTTAGTTAGGTACTAAAATTCGAAAAAGAATGTTTTAATGTTAATTGATGATAATATATGTACCTCACTTAAATAAAGAAGTAAAAAAGTAGTAAAAAATATTTTGGTAAATAATAAAAAAAAAAAATAAAAAAATAAAAGTATAAACAAATTTCATGAGAAAAAATATTTGATTTATGAATTATTTATTTATTGTATGGCATAATAAGAAAATCATGTGTTTTCACTTTTCTTAATACATGCATTTCTTATACATAGGTAGCTACTTTTTTTTGTAAATCTACCTTATAAACTAACCTATAAATAATTAAGTTTTATAAAAACAATTATAATATATAAGGTTAAATAATAAAGAAAACTTAAAGAAATTTAATACACAGGAATTAAAGTTCTTATTATATCATAAATTATATTAAATTATTATAGTTTTAAATATAAAAAATAAAATAAAACACTTTTAGGGTAATATATGTATTTAAAAAGATGAGGGATAATAATTTAATAATCTTCATATTCAACGAATTTTTTTTATCTATAAGACTATAATATATTGTACAGCATTATAGTTTTTTTTATCAACTAAACTATGCAGTAAAAGTTAGTTATTTCAATTCTAACGTACCAATCGCCCTAATTTTGCAATAATATCCGGGTCTATTACAATATTTTTATTATTTACGTGATATTTTACTGTTATTTGTTTCAGGTGATAACGACAGTTGTTAATTTTTTTATCAATTCGAGTTTATCGAAAAACACAAATGTGCATGGTAAGTGATAAAGTTAATTAAATATATAACAAAAAATTTTAAATTTTGAATATTTAATAATATGAATATTAAATAAAGACTAAATAGTGTACACGATGCTTCTTTTAGAAGTTATCTAGAATATTATTTTAATTTTTCTTTACTATATTTTTATACGCTTTAAGATCTATGTTAGTCTGCAATTTTATTTAAGTCCTTATTTTTACCAATATACTTGTTTGGTAAAACTACTAAAAATTGTTGATTTTAAATAACAATTATGTCGATGTATAAATATTGAATTTTGAACAAATAGTTTTTTTTTAATATAAATAGTATTTATATACTTTTATATATAAGAAGTGAAGTTTTAAGTGGTGATTATTATTTATGACGTACTACTTTTCACGTGGAATTTTTTATCGCTTACTTACTAGTTACATAAAAAGAAATATTCTTTCAACATTTAATATTTCTAAAATATTGATTTTTTAGAAACGTATTCTGTATCAAATTATAATTTGTTGAGTATATTATGTTATTAAAAATATGGCGTATAATTTAAAACGATATAAAGTTGATAGCGATTTTATTAAAACATAACATAAAAGTGAGAAAAGTAACAGTTTTATAAAATTATAGAATTAAGTACATGGATATTATATTTTCCAAATTATTCCGGATTTTTTAATTTAATTTTATATCTACTTGCCACTATCCCTTCTACCCAAATTTATATTATATATTGAATGGATTAAATAAAATAATATTATTGATTTTCAAATATTTAATAATTTTTCATTCTGTAATAAGGTAATCTTAATTTAAGCTGGTGCTTATAAGATAGAAACGTTTTTGCTCTGTCATATGTGTGTACTGTGCATATTACGACAAAAGATAAACGAACTACATTTATAATACCGTAGAAACCTATTCATTACAATGCCACAATTTATATGTACATTAATAATATTTTATTCCGTACCAATAAAAATTTAATTATTTATTGTTATTATAATTTTTACTTAAAATCATACATTTTTTAATAAATATTTTATTTTTATAAAATATAATACTATAAATAAAAATATTATTGGTAAAAGGCATTTAAAGTTCAGACTAAGTACAAAACAATTGAAATATTAATTCATTTTTTTCTAAACTTTATTATGTTAGATAACTTTTTCTCTTATAAGTAACTTTCAAAAACTTGATACAAAGCTCATATGGGTCCGTTTGTTTTAATATTAATCTTTAAAGATATATTATTTAGATCCGAAAAAGAGTTATATTGATATGTTACACGTATAAGATCCAACGATACAATTTATAGTAATGTTTTATACAGCAGATTCAATATTTATGTGATTGACCTAATACCACGTTTATTTTTTATAAGGCTAAATGTATAATAGTACAGTGATATAAATAAATACCTTTGCCTTTTAGATTTTTAGTAGATTCTATAAAACAGAATTTAGAATAAAATTTATTTGGTATTATTTTTGATTATTTTAAAATCTATTACATGCTAATAAAATAAAATAATCATTAATATTCTATGAGTAAATGTTATATTACAATATTAAGCATAATGAAAAATTGTATCTATAGTATATATTTAAAACAAATTAATTTTAATTTTACAGAGCTTGACGTTTTTTGTTAAAAAAGATCTTTTGCTTTATATACTATGTATAAAAATATTTTCCGTGTTCAGAACTTGTTTTGGTCTACTCTATCTATTAAACTATCAGCCAATATTTTTATATAAAAAATATATCCAGTGCTATATATTACTATGTTGTCCTTATGATTTAAGTAACTCAATTGTATTTAAATTTATGTTTTAAGTTTTTTTTTTTAAATTAGTTATTTACAAACAATTTAACTATAAATAAATATATTTGCCGTCAGATAGATTACCCCATGTCCTTTTGGCCTCCACTCAACTGCCAATGCACATAATCGATTGACCGTCGTACGCCACCTACAAGTTTTATTATCTTCCGTGTTCCGGCAATCGATATGCATGACTGCTTGTGACTTTTAGTAACCACCGCATAGCAGATTTCACCTGTACATGGTGCGCAACAGTTTCTCGACTTTCATCATTGTTATATTTTCATATAAACGCAACATTTGACAACATAGTTGGTATTCTGTCGTTTCATAAACTTTCAATTTGAATAGTTTTTTTTTCAATGTTATGTGGTGGTAGGAAGCTGACGATAGTGTACATACGTATATTACATATATTATTCATATTTATTTTTCAAAAGTCTGAGACTTTGAACTGATTATGTTTAACATTAGTACATGGTTATAATACTGTATTATGTATTCACCTAGTTTAATTAAGTTATTATAAGTTTCAAACAACAATAATTAATAATAAGAGATAAATTACGTATTAATATACGTTTTTTTACGCAATATAGAAAGCTTAATTTGAAAATGTAGGTTTGCATGATAGTCCCATTTTTAAGATAGAAAAAAAATTAGAAATATTGTTTAATAGTTACAAAGGTATATTTATTACTTTCTCATTATTATAATTTTTTTATGTTGTAAGTCACTGCGTGAGAATAAGCCATTTTCATATTAATTTGCTCCTGTTATATATACGAGTACCTATGTCCTATATGCATACTAAATTTTGCTATGCAAAATAATAAGAATAACACATAAATAACAAAATTAACAATAACTATTTTGTTTTGGATTTAAATCATTAAAGTATCAATCAATAATGCAGACAATGCAGTAATGATTGAAAATATTTACAACAGCGAGTAAAGTGATTAGGTACTTAATATGTCAGTACTTTTTAAACTAATTTACTTAATAATTATTACTATAGTTTTTTCTTAATACCATTTTAAAGTTGGTACATAATTAAGTTTTAATTTTAGTATAATTACAGCGTTACAGTGAAACTGTACTTGCAGCAAAATGTTCTAACTAATATAAAGAAAAAACAAATTAAAGACCTTTTAAAAATATGCGAAATAATTCCGTGCTTCTTTATTTCAACAAAGAAGACGTGCAGACAATAGTTGATTATCAACACAGATAACTATTTTAATTGGATTTCTAAAGAAATTCCGACCACAATATTAATGGCGATCCGTTTAAGATCAAAATAATTGTATATGATGAAATATTACTTAGATTACAACTTTATTGAAAACATTAATCAATAAAAGTAATTTTGTGAACTTTGATAAAAGAATAAAATATAGATAAATTATTTAATTTTAAAATATGGCAGATTGTTTGTGATTATAATATTTTGTTCCATAACATTACGATAAAAAAATAAAATAAAATACGAGTATATTTTACTTAATTTAGCATAGTAATTTTCCATCTCCATCACTACAATGGTTAAATAATATTATTATAATACATTAATATCGTACACACTTTGATTACGAGTGATAGTAAAATAGCTGATTATCTCGTCGTCTATGTTTTTGTGGTTACGACCACAGCATCTACAGTAATATATCGAAGGGCCAATATTATATTATTATTTTAATGGATTTCTTGGAACTACCAAAATGGCGCGATCCTGACATACGATTGTAATTTTATTTATTTAACACCTTATTAGATATTATGGTGCTCTATTACGTTGGGAGTTTAAAAAAAGTTTAAAGTTAAAAGTTAAAACTAATTTTGTCTACACTAAACAGGTATATGTGGGCAAATTCGATTTGAATGAATTTCACTGCAAATTAGGTACCTAGTCTTTATAAAATGATTAATAATAATAATTCTCTATATAGTTTTATATCTATACTTATAATTATTACAACGCGTATAATGTACAAATGAACTGAAACAGAAAAAAATTGCACGTAAATTAATTTAAAATTGTTTTCCTCTTATTCATGTCTATATATTCACTGTTTATACTTTACATAATGATATATATAGTGTATATACTATATCATATAATATTATATATATAAGTATACTTTAAACTTTTATATAGTTTATGAGAACGGTATTCAATTATTTTCAACTAGGTATATTTTAGGAATTTACTGTTTGTAAGGTGAGTTGAATTTATTTATCGTTGACGCCGACTGAAACTGACGTTTCCAGGGCAATCGTTCGTCCATCAAAAGTCAGTTAAAATTATTTTTACATCTTAAAAAATAGTATGTACAAATTATTATATAACCGCATTTCGTAACTCATAAAAAATTGAATACCTTTGTTATTTATTCATAAAACAGTTATCAGATTGCAATATTGTATACGTGATTTGCTCAAAACATAAAATATAACATACACCTAATAATAGTATATCTAAAAACAAAAAAAAATTTCAATTTAAATAATTACACACAATAGAGTAAATATTATGTTAAGTATATTATACGAGTACATAGACGTCATAGTGAAATTTAAGTGAGTTACAGTAACAATGGTCATCATGATACATAATTGTTAATTATAATATTAAACTATACATAAATGTATAATTATTGTACATTCAATACAAATTATAATACTATTACATTTCTAAATATTTTCAATTTAATTATTTTTTTTTGGTATAGTTTACTACTATTGAACTTAGTATTGTGTTTGTATGTCAATATTATATAAGTAGGGCTAAAGTTAAGTGTCAGAAGCATGAGTTCTGAATGCTGTTGTTGTTTTGGATGTTTTAATAAATGAAATCGAGAACCGTTTATCCTTCTTATACGAAATTTTCAAATAGTTGAATGTTTCACAATTTCTTATATTTTTAGATAGGTACTTAAAAAAAAAAAGAAGATTATTGCGAAAATTAATACTTCTATCTGCTATGGTAATTTTTTTTTTCATATTTTAATACTTTATATTTTGTTTATTAATAGCTTAATATATAACTTTACGTTATTAACGTAATTTTTAAATATAGAATTTCAGTGAGATTGTTTAACATTTTATGGAGCAGTTTAATTTATTTCAAACTCATATATATATATATGTCTTGTTTTTAACAATTTAATGTTATAAACAGGATATTTTAAATAAAATAAACAAATACAAATTAAAAATTGATTATTCAACTGGTATAATAATGTTTTTATATAATTTATGATATTAGGTAGCAATGAATACCTCTGAAGTATTTGTACTAAATTTGTTCTTTAAACCTTTTTTGTTTCTTGTTAATTAAAATTTCTTTGAATCTTAAATAACTATACAATTAATGAACCATAGAGTATGCGTTAATTTTTCGATGTTTATATATGATAGGTAGTGCCTCTAAGAGGTTTCTTAGTATCTTTTCAATTATTAACAGGTTGTAAATAACCCCTCAACCCATCAAAAAAGAAAATTGAAAAAATCTCTTGTAAACATGATTAAAAAAATATATTGATAATAGTTTTTAAATAAAAATAAAAATAGTGAGAAGATGAATATTTTATTAACGAATGATTAATACAGATGTGTTGTATGTTCGTGTCTTCGTGATCATATTGTTATGGTATAAATAATAATAATATAATATATAACACAATAGAACACGCACGCACGTTTGTCAGCTTATAAAATAGTCAGTTCATTGGAATCGTATAATATGTTGTGTCATCATTGTTGATTTTATTCATTGTATTTCTTACTAGTTATTTAACATAAAAATTGGATTGGATTACAAAATAATATACTGTGGTGTAAATATAAACATATATATGTATTGTATGTTTTTTTTAAATATATCACTTATTAGGTAATATACAATTCATACAACATTACAACAATGAGTATAATTTGCATATTATATATTTTTGAGGTTTATATTAGTGCTTGTGACTTAAATTATTGAGGGAAGACACTGTGGACTAACAATACTTTACGAAAATATATTGTATACCTATTTAGTTTCTATGTATTATTGTGATTAATTATTTTAAATGTTCAGAATATAATTATTACTAGCGTTCCATTGGTGGTTGAGAAGTGAATTAAAAATTAATGTGTTATAAGCCATTTATTATCTATAGTAGGCACTGAAAATTAATTGTGGTTAAAAAGAAAA
Organism: Schizaphis graminum; assembly: GCA_020882235.1. Lineage (NCBI taxonomy): Eukaryota > Metazoa > Arthropoda > Insecta > Hemiptera > Aphididae > Schizaphis > Schizaphis graminum. Next base: position 108,161,773 of record CM037032.1, on the reverse strand, counting down.
TAAACGGGTTTTTATCATTAATTAAATTTTACTTGTAAAATATTGCTTTGGATAAAATTAAGATCTAGAGAAGATTGGTCATTTTAGTGTTGTGAGATTATTATCAATAGCTTGTGAGTATGAGTGATGGGGTAAAACAGTTAGCTAGGGGAGTAGTCTGTTGAACGGTTTGATGCAATAAAAGATTGTAGTTTAGATTGAGTGGAGTGATTTTTACTTAACGTTAATGATGACCCTGAAGCCTTTTGATTTGACAGCATTTATAATTTGTTAGTTGGATTCTTTCTCATGAAGTGCAAATAGTTAGTGTATCTTTTGATTAAAGTAACTATAGTTTATTTACTCGCATTTTACGTATACCGGTAGTTAATTGAAATATCTATAAGTATTATCATATACGTCGATCACTTTGACGCCACGAAGAAAAGTGAAACACGCACACACTTTTGAAAATGTAAGCACTTTATTAAGCCCTTTATTATATTTTTTGTGAGGTTTTGACAAAAATTTTTGATTATCTACAGTCTTGCTATATTGAGATTTTAGAAACATTAAGTCCATATAATATATACGTCATTGACGAACATTGGAGGTGATAATTTAACGCTCTGAGGACTGTGGGTAATACCTATTATAAAAAATTCGTTAAGAACGAAGACGTGTGACACCCGTTTAAAGTTATACTGTTACGTGAAAAATATGTTTCGAACAAATATGTTAAATGTATCTATTATGCTGAGTATGGAAAAATTATTTTGTCACCATTATTCATCATCATTCAGTGATTTTTTTCGTTTTTCAAAAAATTAAAATTTCATAGATTGATATCTGATTTTTTTTTCATCCTAAGAATGTTGATGAATCACTTTATATAGTTTATACACATACGAACGTTATTCATCACTAAGATAAAATTCTGTGAACTTATAAGTTATATGATATCTAAGTTAACCTGTTTTAATACAAAAAAAAGTCAAACATTTATTTAAAATTTAACTATATATTTTTAATGAAAAAAATCAAATTAAGTTTATTTTATTATTTGAAAAATGTACAAATTTCAATTTCAATTATTAAATACTAGCTAATATTGCACGAAATTTCCCATTAAAATATAAAAGTATAAATTTTATAAAACAAATACTGTATTTATTGTCGATAGTTTGTGTTTCGTCTTTCATCAGTACAAAATGGCTTGACTCGTTTGGCGCGTAATTTGTTTGAAACATAATTCATTAACCCTTGACTATCGTCTATAATATTCATCCAATGTCACGCGATTAATGCGTGATTCGTCCGCATAGTGTTTTTATATTATTTCGTTGGGACTAATAAGTAAAGATGGGAGAACAATATTCATTAGTTTATTTGTGATTAAAAAGGCTAATGAATTTTGGTGAGAAAAATATTTGTGAATTTATATTTTGTGTCTATTAGCGAGTTGTTCATTTAAACTTTATTATTTGAATCTAATGATAATGCAATATGTGTGGATTTCTAAAATGCTATATAGAGTGCTTTACGATTTTAGGGGTATTTTATAACAATTAATTTTATTAATAAGTTATAAATAACTATTATAAATTAATATATGGATATTATAAATTAATTAGAGAACTGATAGGAACATTTACAAAATGTAAGATATAAGGAACGTGGGCTACGGTACCAGGTGATCATACGTTTTCGAGTGTTTTTTTAATAAATTAATTGGTTATTATACAAATATTGAAAGTTTTAATAATTATCCGAGATTATTTCTACTCGTTTATACTTAGTTGAATTCAGAATAATAATATCATTTATTAGGTAATACAGGTATATTTAAATAAAACTGTTTATTTTATCGTTAAAGAAGCTAGAGAAACTATGGAGAATCATACTACACATGAGTCGGAACGCTATTACATAAGAAGTGTTTGTGTAAAATATTTAAACTAGAACAGAACCACACTATCTGCATTTTCATGTTTGTATTATGTATAATGATATTGCCATATAAGCCTTACTTTACTATAAGTATATCCAAAAATAAAACTCAAAAGTTTAGTCTAAAAAATATTCAGCTAAATTCTAATTTAATGATTTCTAGTTTAAATTATTAATCATACAGATATGCCATTCATACGAGTATAGACATCTCTCTTTAAAACCCACCCAATAAAAATATAAAATTCGATCACTAACAGGGAAGGTATTATGTTACCGTCTTGATAAGGCAAATTTCAGATGATTTTTATAGCATTACGCAATTGTTTCACGCATCTTTTAGAAGTTGCTTTTATTATATATGTATACAAAAACATCTTTCAAACTACGGTAACTTTTTAAAAATGTCTAACCAGTGATCGCACAATCTGGTTTATCAAATGTAGAGATCAGTCAGCGTGACAACATGATTTAGCGATACAAATGGACCAATCACTTCCAGCATCTGCATCAGCTATCCGCGATGCGCTCGACTGTCATTTAACGAGGACTTAAAAGGATTCAACCGGAGCTACATGCATTTAAGAGTCAACCGGATATGTAATCTAATAATGTTCTTCGGATACAAATATGGTAGTCAGATAATCGAGGTGGCCGGAAAGAGAATTTCTTTTCAAGCGCTCTATTTTGAGGCTATATGTACCAACAGTTGAAAGCAATAACGACGAGCCACTGATACGAATTTATTTTATTTTCAGACGTCTAGGTCGTACCTGTACTCCGTTATATGTTAGGCAAATAGTTTATCACCGTAATAATATTACCTATATAAGCGCGAATCGCCCACCGCAAAGTCATCGCTCGTACGTATATAATACAAATAATTTGTGCGTGTTTACTGCAGCAGATTCGTATGCGTGTTACTTCATCGTCACGTGAATAACGCTACAGTTATATCACTATATATGTCATAATAATATTATCACTATTATTTATTATAATATTATGCTATTACACGTTTAGTATTTCTTCGACTTAACGACCAACTACGTCGTTTTTGTCACAATAGTTGTTGTTTTATTTTTTTTTTAGTAGGCTTATAATTCATTGAAAACAATTAATTATCTTACTATAGTAATAGTAATTAAACATGGTACATAATAAATTATTTATTTATTTATTTTGTTCATTAAGGACCCACGAGATACATCTGCAAATTCAACTAAGTAGGCTTAACAAATATTTCTTATACTCTCTACTCATTTGTTTTGTGGTTTCATATCGTATTTTTGAAATAATAAGTGTCAAGAATGTAAACAAGAAAAATAATTATAATAAATATCAATGCTAAAGTTAAACTTGTTTAAAAAAACATCCGTGTATCATATTGTTTCTGATGTTACAATAAAAAACAAATGTTTTATTAAAAAATAAAAACAACGGTGATTAATGGAAAATATTTTATATTTCCCTGATAAAACTATATTTTTGCTAAACTATGCGTATTTTCATAATTGTTTTATTATACTTAAATTATTGTTTTATCATACTTAAATTATATTAATGGTTTTTATATTTTTAATCAACTAATTATTATTTTAAAAATTAAACATAAAATATTTCTAAGAAAGAATGAACTTAAACAGAATGCGTTTGTTTAAAAAATATTATCATAAAAACTTGTTAAAAGTTCAAGAACTTCAGGGGATTAAAAAGACGGTCCTAACACTATACAGTTTTCAATCTTATCTGGTCATTAATATTTGATTAGTATACATTTTCAGAGTTTCAGTATTAACGTGGAATAGTTTATTTTTAGTAAAAATATGAAGTTTTGGTAAAATAAATTCAAAAGAGTTATTCAATTTAATTTCTAAAGGTTTTTCAATAATTTGTGACTAATTTAGAATTTAAAATGTTAGGCATTTGAACATAATATTAAGTAAACAATTTAAAAATAAATTTATATTTGTAAAGTGTTGAATTTAAAATTGTATTATTTTAAATAACTAGTTTTTATAATTATTTTTCTTTTAATATTTTTTCATGCACTTATTGTTAGAGCCAAAAAAATATTTTTGCCGTAGTAATATTCGATATATTTTTCTATAAATTATATTGAGAATTAACCATTTAAAAACTTGTTACATTTTTCTTTGAATCAGACATTCAAATCGTTATTGCCAAACTAAATAACATCTATAACAGTCATACATTTTTTATGTTAATGCAGTCATTCAATATTTTCCAATATTTATCAATTATTTACAATATTATGCATCATATAAGTATCTATTCTAGATATCGGTTTCCGAGAACATTTTCTTGAACTAAATGTATTGATATGACTCATAACATTTTCTATTTTAACATAATTTTTTAGAACCATCTCAATGAGTTCTTGATGTCGTATCTCAAAAATCAAGAAAAGTTGATATATTTACATTTATAAATGACAATATTCAATTTAGTTTATTCATGAAGCATTGTAAAATTATATTTATTAAGATTTAGTGAATATTCTGTTGTTATTTTGGTTGTTAGAGGTGGAAATGTTGGTTAGGGAGAGTAGCTATTTCCCTGCACCAAAATTTGATATCATTTTTTTTCTATCCTTTTCCATTAAAAATTCCAAGAATTTCTTTGAACGTGAGTTCTTGTGTAGTTGTATATTTTAAATTAGAATACAATAGTTTAAGTAACTATCTCAAACTTTTTTTGGGTTTTTTTAAAATATATATATATAAGATATCAATTTTATACTATAATTTTTTTAAAACTTATCGTGCATATTAAAGTTAAACATGCAAAACAGAATACAATTTTTATTATTATTAATTTTTTTTATTAAATAAAGACTTGAATATCATAAGTTATTAACCTAGAGTAACTAAGATATAAATAAGTAAATACAAATAGACAAATTTAATTTATGGTGGATCTTATAGACTAGGGTATTATATTTTTACATTTTTACAATGATTTGTAGTTTTTACGTCACTAGTACATTTTAGACACAACTCGTTTTTTTGTTCACAGGCTGAGTAATGCGATCATCGATCAACCATGGCGCTTTTGTACAGGTTGGTTAAGTTGCCGGACCGTTTTCAAACTCATGTATTTACATTTGTGGTGACCAAGTCAGTGACTCGTGATCCGGATCGGGATGTTACATCCAAAGAATTTGCTTGTGGCCATCAAAAATGGTCAATCACATTCTCACGAACTGACAAGATGTTAGGTGCGTACTTAGTGTGGAAGAGTGCTTCCGAGTCGGTGAGAGTTTATGTGGATTTTACATTCACTATACTCAACCGTGAACATTTCAGTGTGAACGAATCATTTGCTGGGAAACAAGTAAGTAGATAATATTCATCACATTTAATTAATTATTTTATTATTAATTTTAGAGAATCGCTTTTTATTGGAAAATTGTTAATATTTCAAAAATTATTTTTAGAAATTATTTTGTCATTCAAATATATAAATTTTTTTTCATGTTTGTTATTCAAATCATTAAGCCGTTGATTTAATATTTTCATTAAAAAAATAACTATTCAATGTAATATATGTATATAAATACTACCATGTCTAGGTATATGTGTAAATATTACGATAGTTTCGTATATATTGCATTGACATAATTATGTTAAATAGTTTCGGAATTATATAGAGAACATCAACTAAAATGAATTTAATAGCTATAAGTTCAAGGTATATATTATTACTATATAAATAGTATTCATATTTTATTTAAGATTTTATTTATTTAACTCATTTTAAATTTCTTGGTAAATACAATTAGGAAACGATATAAATGATATAATACAGATCATCCGTTGAATTAACTGAAAATATACTTTTGAAAATCTTATTATAACAATATTATTATAATAAACTTTATTTTTACATTAAAAGAATAATGTCATTTAATACTTCGTAGTATTTAACGTAAAATAGTCAATATATTTTTTTTAATTAATTTTAAATAGTTACAAATCAAGTTTTATGAACATTTTTCTATTTTACTATTTTTTAACGTTATATTTTTTTAAGTTTTTATTCTTTCGAATAATAACATACATTATTATTTAATATTTTAAAGTAAAATATCTTTGGTACATAAAAATCAAAATTTGGACTATTTGTAACTATTTATAAGTACTATAAGTATTTTAAATATCCCGAAAATGTTGGTCAATTAATCCACTTATCAATAGCTATACCTAAATAATAAATCACTTTTACAAAATTTGATTTGTACCTAGGTACAAATACTCCAAATAATATTTTGGTTTTAGAATATGCAATTTAAAATGCATATTGTCGGATAACTCATAAAATTATAAAAGATTTTTCAATCTTTAATACTATACGTGAAAATAGCTCGAAAAAATAATTAAATATATAAAATGTGTTGTAGGTTTGTATGATTGTTTGTTGATTATTTATATTATTATTGATAAATTGTAACAAACAGAATAACAGCCGCTCCAATTTAAAAATGTAATATATTATTATTTTATTGATCATATTTTATATCATGGGATTTATTATTATTGTAGAAATTGTATTATTTTAATTATAAATTTAATCGAAGATTTAAAATCCAAAGATAAATGGCAGTATAAAATAATATTAGGAATAACTATTATGGGAGTTGATAATTTTTATTTTTACTCATTTCAGATTTGTTAAAAGGCCTTACAATATTAAGAGTTCTTCATATAAACATTGATAAAAGCTCATTTAACTTAAATCTATAAAACTATATCGACAAATCAAGTTTGAGAGTTATGTAAATATTTGTCTTAATTCAAAACTTCAGTACTTAACTACCTATAATTTTTGGCTTACAAAAGCTCAATGTAATAAAACTTTTAAACAATAAAAACAAATATTAATAAATAATAATAATTAAATATAAATAATACATCCAACAAATATTAAAGGAATTAGGATGAAATTCGTACGAAGAAATAAAAAGTAAACCTAATACAGGGATTAATGGAGAATTTTTGTTGACTACTCTTAAGATTGAATACAAAATAAGAATGATAAAATAGTTGTTATTGATTTAATATATAGTACCAATACACATACACACATAAACACATACATATATATTATTATATAAAAATACAATTATTTTAGTACAGTTTATGTATATTGTTGGTATAATAGTATGTTAAACAGTTATATTGTCAACATGTAAACGACGAACTTGGCATTAAAACACTTCTTATACTCGCATTTCATTACTATGCGAAATACTATAAAAACGTTTTAAATCATTTAAATCCTCTTATTTCTAAACTTACTCTAATATATTACCAAGCAATCCTCTACATAATAAAACAAAATCCTAAAAAAATAGCAAAGTGACTTCCTTATTATCATGTAATTAAAACAAAATACATTTTAAAAAAGTATCTCGAGTTTGAATCTTTGAAGTAATTTTATTGAACGCATACTATTGTAACACTCAAAGTATAAAATTATATAACAGATTGTAAATGTTTCTATTTTAATAAAAACAAATCACATCATTACTTAAAAGCTTACATACTTTTAGGCTTAATTAATTAATACATTTGGACATTTGGTACAACATTTGTTTTATAGAAAAATCTTGATCTGTTTATCTACTATGAAAAAAATTTTTTTTTAAAAATTACAATTATTTAAGACTGTATTTTTATGGATTTTATGGATAGTGCGTAATAATAACGAACATTTATTTTGTAAATCTGATTTACCATTAATATTATTGTATTTTTCTAGTGTTGTACTAGGAATCAAATTAAATATATTTTCATTAGTGTGAAGTTTATTTTTTTTTTTTTTACTGTCTTATCATCACATAAGTTATTTTTTTTTGTGATAAAAATACATCATAATAAACCTATAATATAGTTAAGTTTTAATATTGGATTGATCATATACTTATAAATTTATTTTTTGTTTTTCAGAATATTCGTTTAAACGAATGTATGCTTATTGTGATTAAACGAACTCGGTCTTACATATTTTCAGTATGAATACATTTTTTTAAATAATGAATCATTAATTTTTCTGACAATCTCTAAAGTATACTTAATGTATATAATTTATTTTGTAGAGATATTTGGACTAATTTATGCTGATGGTATGTACAGATTATATTAGTTATAGAAATGATGACATCACAATAAAATGAATAAAATAATAAATTTCATAAAAAAAAAGAAATGTGGGTGCAATGGTGCATACCTGTTTGAATAATTCCTGTAAAGCAGGGACGGTCGATAAATTATTCACACGAACGTAGTCTTGATTTTCGCCCACGCGTTACTGTGTAAGCCTATACTATACTACTTTCCCGTTCACTGTGACCCCTTTTTGATTATATTCCATACAGCCCCAACGACGAACGAATTTTCCCATCGTTTCATGTCTGCGGTTTACATCGTAGTGATCCCCACGGGAGATTCTAAGGACGATAAATTTATCACACTGTCAGGGAAATTTGGCCATTAATAGTGATATAAGGATCGTTCATCATAAAAATAATGGTTAGGTCCCAATCATCAAAATATATTAATATCTATCCAATTAGATAGTACTAAATTTAATGAGTTTGTCGTTAATAATTTTGAAGATTTCGTTATCACGCGCGATTATTAAAATGTATTTAAATTTTATACTGTCGTCTTTCTTTAACCATTAAAACTAAGTCTTTTTTTAATTTATTGATTTTTGTTTTTGCCCGAGTATTTTTTTTACTATAATATATATTTATGAAAGGAAATGATGTATTTTACAGTTATAAATATGCTCTTAATTTTAATATAATTCACATTATGTTTGTTAGGTTTTACAATGTATTAAATAGTTTATTATTTACGAACTATATGCATACAAGAAATCATTATAATTAATATAATTATGAATAAAAATTGAAAATTCAAAAGTTAGAAGAATAAAATATGTAAAATTTTGCTTATTTTATTTAAATAAAATTCTAATAAAATATTAATATTTACCAATTTTGTAAACATAGATTACACATTATGGTTCTCGAGAGAATTGCAAAGAATCAAAAATATTTGTTAGGAATTTTTTATGATTTTTCATATTAAATTTTGGATTTAGAAGGATTGACAGAGTATTATAGTTTAAAGATCAAAAACTATTTATTATCCTTGAACGTATGATATAATATTGTGATAAAATTGCGAAAACCTTGGAATTAAAAAAAGTAACAATTTTATTTGTTTTAAATTGACTGTGATGAACTTTTGTAGGGAAAATTTGATCATAAGATTCGTACTTAAAAAAATATTACAGTGAAAATGAAATAGCAAAATCATGAAATCACAATAACAATTTATGTGAATTATATTTATAGAAATTAATTAATATGTACGTAAATATGTGTGCATAACTGTAAAAATCAAGTTAAAATGTAATAAAACAATTTCTATTTATAAAATTTGGAGGATTCTATATATACCTACTTTTAATAGAGTAAAATATATTTAAATAAATAAATTGATTTGAATATCTATTAATTTAATCATTTTATATAAGTTCTGTAAAATATTAAAAAAATCATCATTATAATTGTTGTTTAAATAACCATTATTTAATTACTTAAATTGTAGTCCATTATTAGTATTTATAAAATAATACAAGAGATCAACTGAGTAATCAAAAAAAAAGCTTACATTATCTTTTAGCTTTTTTAAAATGACTGTACTCTGGTTTCGACTGTTTCGAGTGCTACAGCTACTTAAATATACGGTAGTTTGTTTTTATTATCTCAATGTTGTTTTATGTCCATTAGCTAATTCAGTTCATTAATTGCTATTGAATTATTTATAATATTTTGTTTATTATTCTAGTATAATAGTATACAATATTATATAGTTAAAATACTACAAATATTTTCATTTACATATATCATGTCAGTTATATTATAAATGATAATAAATACTTGTTGCCAATTATGGAAAATTTAAATTTAAAATAATACATTTAAGTGTTTTTCTGTAAAACAGTTTGTACCTAATACCTAGTACGGTTATTATTCTTACATGTTTTCAAAACAAATCCCAGAATATAATTATTTTGAATGAGTTATATAGAAAATACACACTATAAAAAAAAGTAATAAAACGTTAGACTTGTATTTTAATAGTAAAAATATTATTGTCACGTGTCATAGTTGTTTTTATGGTTTTTAGAAACATGAAAATAATACTTTTGGTAACATAAATATAAACATATTTCAAATACAAAAACACAATTACTAAAAAAAAAAAAAAATTATTAAATTTACTTTCTTTTGTAATTTCTAATTGAAATATAGATCATAGTACATAATATATCTTTAGATTTTATAAATAAATAATAATACATATAAAAAAAGCGGGTAAGTGAGTATCGCTCTGCTGTACATTAGGGGGTGGGGTGGAACTCGGACTAGGGTAGGTTAAATTTGAATGCAATGATAGGTATCATTGTATACGAAAAACGATTCTGAACGGAGATGATTTGTCAGTCTAGGATATATTATATTTAAATATATTGTCATATATTCTATTTTGAAACAAATTCAAACATTTAAGTAAAAGTTTCAAAATCTTACTTTTAGTAATTTTTTAAAAATAACAAAAATCGAAAATTATTTATTAGTAAAACGTTAAAATAACGTTAGGTTAGGTTAGGTTACACTCATAAAATTTTTTAAATTGAATAATCCTCAAATTTTTTTATAATTATTGTAAGCTTAACTTATGGACTGCATAGTATTAAAAATTCTTAGCTTTTGATAATAAAATATTTATAAATTTTTAACCACCAAATAGTTAAAAATATTCATGATTTTGACGAATTTTTGTCAATATTTGAACTTCAAATGTTAATAAAAAAAAATTGTGCCTATGTATTTTTATAATTTTTGAATGAGAGTTAGAACAAGTTATGTTGACCCTTCTATTAAATTTTCAAGTAATTTGTCCCAGCTTAATTTTTTTTATCAACATTTATAAAAAAAAAATAAGAAAAAATTGATTATTTCAAATGCCTATAAATAGCTCATCATGTTTTAATTTTCACAATTGATTTTTATATAGTACCTAAAATAGTAAAATCATTTCAAATTCAAATTTCTATTCACAAAAACAGGGGTAATAAAATAATTTTAAAGGTATTTTGAAGCGTGAACAATATTTTTCAAATCTATATCTTCTGTTTTGTGGTATTTTCAATAAATAATACACTAACATGGGATGTCTAATGTGTATATGAATTAGTTAGTATATATATATATATAGTATATAATATAACTTTATTTACCAAACAATAAACATATTTAATTTTTGAGTGGGAATCATGTTGTACGAATAAAATTAATTAGGTTCAGTTAAGTACTAGTTTTGAATTGTACCCACTCAAAATTGATTCATTTTTTAACATATTTTATTGTAGATTAAATATAAAATTATTTTATTTATTTGAGCAAAATCATTGACTGAAATATAATGACATCAGATTTATATGACGTGTTCTATAAACTAAATATTAAGTCGTAGTTAATAATTTAGATTTACATTTCACGAATATTTGATTCTGAAAAATGTGAAGATTTCTTTGTTTTTTTTGTAATACTTTAGTTGTTAACTTTTATTTTTTTGTACAATTGTTGTAGGAATGTCGAGTTTTCTTAGATTAATATATAAGTTTATGAATAAAATATATTGGTTGTTTTGACTTTTTAGACTTTTTTTCGTTTTCGGTTAAATTTTCTTAAGTGTTAAAATAAATTACTTAACATTTTAAAAATTACGATATAACCATATCTAGCATAAATACCATTTATTTTATATTTCCCTAATTAATGTCATTTCTGTCCTTTATTTATTTTATTACAATATTTCGAATAACTGTTTATGTATATTATAATTTAATAATATTTAATATTACGACGGTATAGTTTCATAATTCATAATAATATTATATCATAGGTAATCAATTATAATTGTATAATATTGTCATTTGTATAATTTCTTAAATAAATGTTGATGAAATTTGGCTTTTTATTATGACTATAATTATATTGTACCATCAGTTTTTTTGTATCATATTCTCATGTATTATATTAAATAAATATTGTTGAATATGAAATGCTATTTTATTTTTCTTGTATTTTATAGATGCTTGATGCATATACTGATTTATATCAGCTCATTTCGCCCATTTGTTATCACTATTAGCTAAATCAGTAAAAGAAAAGATATAGGCGTATTATACGACCCTACGTACTGCATTTTTAAGCGGAGTCATAATATATTGCTATAAGTTAGGCCGTTAGGGACCAAAGTAATCCTAGCTAGTACAAGCAAAGAAAATATACTCGTAAATGTTAATTATGAAATTAATACTTTTTTTCTGTGGAAATATTTTCCATCGTATATTTACATTAATTCGCTCTCAATGGTCCAATGACCTTTTACGTGAATTTGTATCGCAAATATAAAAATATAGAGTGCTTAAATATATTTTAACAAAACATTTTGCCAAAAATCCATTGATATATGATATTGATTTTATTTAATTAAGATTTATTATCAATAGATAAATTAAATAAATATTTTATAAATTATGTACAATTGATATTTAAAATACTATTTAGTGTGTAAAATTTTTCTCTGGTATATAGAACGATAAGTACGAAAACGCTTTTTGCTGAATGAAAATATAAAAGTTATAACCCTTGATTAACATATTAAACTCAACACGTTTTTGTACTTTTAAAATTTTTTAACTTTAACAGATTATATAAAAAAAAAAAAGAAATAATAATATTTTTATATATTCCGTATGTAGTGTTATTTTTAACTTCAATAAATATATTTATGTGTGAGACTTACTAACATATAGCCCGTATAGGAAACATATATAATTTAATACCTATGTTATAATATAATATATATACTTTATAATAAAATATTTTGAACTTAATATTAACATAATTTACTTACATTTTCAAATTACGTAAGTATGTAGCAAAATTTTAATAATTAATTGATTTACTTTTTTTTTTTTTACAAAAATGATTTAACTTATTTATATTGTTTATTATTATATATTTTTCATATTATTTAATTCAATTGTTGAATAAGTATAAAATATTATGTACGTTTTGTTCAATTTTAAACCATTTTTATAACACTAACCTTTTTTATATTTTAATAATATCGTTGTGTAAACGTTTATATATACTACCATAAACATATTTTAAAACACTCAACGCTATCATTAAATTCATATTATGGTATAAGTAAATGTATTTTATTTTTAGTCCAATATCGTGTACCGCCAACTTTACGTGTAGTTAAATTAGGTATAGAAACAAAAACAGTGTGAAACGCATAACAAAACCGACATCAACCGCAGTGTAAAGTACCTACTCGATGTAATAAATGTCTACGACACGAGTGTAATCGACACAATAATATTCTGCGTGTTGAGATTATATTGAATTATTGTAGGTAATGGTTAAATTTGAAACCCGTGATGGAATGATTAACGGATCAAAGTCTAAATAAATAAATTTAAACGGTTCTCTTTTGGTTATCGGTTTTAATATATTAATTTAATACACGTGCGGATGCGGGATACCGCACCCGCAAGAGCACAAATGAAGGTGCTCCGTAGGTATATACCGCAGTTTACAGAAATGTTCCACTTAAGTGCTATTGAAAATCACTCAGTGTCCGCTCCCAAGAAGGACGGTCAGGCAGTTTTAACCAACTTAAATTCATTCTGTGTCGTTTACGACGTTTATAATGCGCGACATATATATATTTATTATTGTCATTTGCCATTAATTATTATACCGAATCGCAATCACGTTGTGCGTGTCTTGTTGCAGGTGAAGTTTACGACGGACTGCCCGGCCCAGGGGAACCGAAACTACATACCGGTCAGCGACCTGTACGGTCGAAACTTCACGGACGCGAACGGCGAGTTCCAGCTGGAATTGTCCATCGGTCACGTGCGCACGCTGTACGACACGGAGTTCTGCGTGCCCACGTCGCTCACGTCCCGGCTGATGCACCACCACCACCAGATCCAGAATCACCACAACCCGGCAGCCGGAAACGCGCTCCAGCACCAGTACGGCACGGCGTCGCCCAGGGGCACCAAGTGCAAGCTGGAGACTTCGTACTTCACGTTCGGCGGGTTCGACTGGAACTTGGCGCTGTACCCACACGGCGTAAAAGACGTTTCGTGTAAGTACCTACATTCCGTGTCATCCGTTCATACATTATCCGTATCACACAACGACATTTGAATCGATTTTTAACACTTCGCGCACCGTCGACATCCGTCACTCATATCTGTACTAATAACATTCGCTATGAAAATATTATAAGACATATATACGATTTTCCGCCGCGTACTACTCGCTGTTTATCCATTGTGTTTTTTTTTCAACCGTATAAAATATGACGCATCATAATTCGGACGATATTGTCATCGATGTACGCCACTTCATGTGGCCCGAAACGTTTGTCGTAAATACTATAAGCTTTTAATACGTTTATCCGCCCGGCGATGATACCACGACGACTAATACATAACGTTCTGCAATATATGGCTGTAGTAGTAGTTTTTTTTTTTTAAAAAAAGTTAACATTTCGCGTTTCGTTGTGATCTATACACTACATTATTTCGTTTCATTTATACGATAAAATTGTAATGTGTTAGTAGCAATCAGTACACGATTGAACTTAAACTATACGCACTGGCACTGCGTAACAATAACAATTATTGTATTATTGTATTATTTGTACTATTGCCTCCTGTATTAGTATAGTTTATGTACACCGCACGAATGGCGTATATACGAGTAATACAACCCTTTCGTAACAACAATAACATCACTGGAACATTATTCGGTTGAGCTCTGTGTATCAATTAAATCGCTTATATTATTATTTAACATTTGAATGTTATTAATTACTCGATATGCAATTTGATTATTATAATTCGCAACTATACAATTCATGACTATGTTTATCTCGCAAAAGATATTTAATTCAAACGTAATTATGAATTCATAAAGAACTATAAATATGTGTATGCTTTATATAAGTATAATAGAATAAATAATAAGTAGAATAATAATATAATATCAATTTGAGCTGATCAGAAATTCATATTGAAAAAATCGTAGAAGATTTTATAAGAGTATTTTAATATGAGATCACTGTACATCTGTGACACGCGTTCGTAATAAAACTATAATATACATATTACATATTGTATCGTATTATGATAATGATTAAAAGTATGTACTCGTATCTTTATGTGAAATTAATATACCGAAAAAATAACCAGAAACTTTTAATTTATCGTTGATTAGTATCGTATCAATTCGTTTATCTTAGCGCCTATAAGTTGTTTATTATTGTTACAAATTTGAAAATAATCATAAATCATCGCATTAATATAACGGTTGTGCTCAGATCTCGATTAAAAACACGGTTTCTGAACTTTGTTAAATGCATTAAATAATCTACTGATAATATCAAAAAACGACTTATTTTAAGTACAAAATAAATGTAATTTTCAATCGATAAATAGAATCGTTTAAAGTTTTTGAAGCACTCTTTGTAACCTAAATAGTGGTAAAAAAAAAAAAATAATAAATAAATAAATAGTTTTGTAAAAAGACCAATACGTTTTTTGCTTCTCTCAAAATCTAAAATTCAAATCAAGTTTTGTATATTTATACTATATTTATATTCACTATCATTATGCAGTTGTTTAATAAGCAACATCAACTGTTGATTTGATTGCAGGTACCTACTGATATAATATAATATTATATTTATTTTGATTAAAAGCTCAGCGAATAGAAAAAACTTTTGTTCTTCAATGAATTTATTTACTTTTTATAAAATATTTTATGCGATATTTTAGCGTTTTGATATATTTGCTTGTAATGAAAAACGTTTTATTTTTTTTTTTGACATATTCTGAACCAACTACTTCCAAAAATAACCTTTCAAGAAAATATGCGAAATAATTATATAATATAATATACGTAATATATTTTTGTTTAACACAGCGACTATTTAAATATATATTATTATTTTACATTCGGTTTGTCGTGGATATCATAATAGGTACGTGAATTATAATAACTCACACAACTTTTTCGATGGATGTAATGCGACATATAAAAAAAACTAGTTCTTTTCAAAATTTATTATAAGATTTACAATTTTATTCTAGGTGAATTTTATTACTGTTGTAAAGAAAATAAAGACATTCAAATCATCATTATATTATTTAATTTTATGACACACCTATTTTTTAAATCTTTTTAAAAATTAAATTAACATACATTGTTCATATTCAAAAATACACTCAGGTTATAAATCTTTAATGCTATTGGTTCTATATTATAAGTAAGTTATTTTAAATATTAATTCGATATAGTTGAAGAATTTTGTTAAAGATTATCAAAAGTTTAAAATATTTAATGTACCTGAAATAAAAATTAATGACCCTATTGAGGTATTGCATTATTAACGACGTTAGATTTGCATTTGCAATTTATAATTCAAGCGTAGTACCAAAGTTTCTTCACAGGACTGTCCAATATTAATTAAATATAATCACACCACTATAATAAAAACATATTTATAAACTGGTAAGAGATTTCAAAATTTATAGAAATATTAAAAATTATAGTAAGGAATAAGACGTAGTGTCGGTGAAACCTAACTTTTTAATTCAAACTAAAAAAATGTGAAAAGAATTATTGAGAAAAAGAAATTATATTGTGATAAATAATTAATTTTTTATGAAGGAATTTTATCAGTAAAGATTTTTGAAGTGTTTATTATTTTTTAATATTAGGTACTATAAACTTTTTTAAGACAGAAAAAATTTT
Source organism: Schizaphis graminum (assembly GCA_020882235.1). Classification (NCBI taxonomy): domain Eukaryota; kingdom Metazoa; phylum Arthropoda; class Insecta; order Hemiptera; family Aphididae; genus Schizaphis; species Schizaphis graminum. Next base: position 108,144,888 of record CM037032.1, on the reverse strand, counting down.
ATTAGGTCCACACGAGTGCCCAACACGTGGTTGGGCCCTCGTATCGCTTCATACACCTCAATATGAGTTAAAGTAAATTGTTCCCGTTATAAACTGTTTATATCTATTCCTTATACAATTGAGAAATTAACTAATACAAAAAATTGATTCGTAGTCGTATACATATAAAATAAATATCTTCTATTTGAATATAACTGTATACGCTTATAGTCTATACTTAGCAGTTAGACTTTAGCTATTTCCCAATTTGAAATTAGTGCCTTGTTGAAATCACAGAGATGTCTAATTTTAGTTTTATAAAATTATATAGTCATTTTTTTTATGGTTGCCTTATACTTAGATGGTATCCAGTGTCCACACACTATTGATTTTCTTAGTTTTATTTCAATAGCATAACATATATATAATTAATTTGACTAGTTGATGCAGCTTTGAGATTTATTCACATCAGCTAATTTTGAATATACATAAAATTATATACATACACACATTTCTTCAGTTCAATAAGTGTCAAAGAACGGTGTAAATTTAATTTAATTTGATTTTTTTTTTACATATTGTAATTATAACATTATTTATATTCTGATGTATTATTGGCATTTAATTTTTTTAATATATTTTATCTTTTAGGTACTTCGGTCGAAGGCCGAATGTCAGTATATTTGAATCGTTGCACAGGATTCGATCATCAATGCCGTGTTCGATACATGTTAGTTTTGGGCGATGGTGAAAAACGTCTGGACTCGGGAATATTGGATGATGTGTCGGATTCAGATGGAAAAAGCTATGGTTGGCATCCCAGATATAAGTTTTCCGAGCTTGTTACAAAGGTTTGTATAATGAAATTAATTACCATTTCAGTTTAACATGTTGTGAATAGTTTATAACTCAATTATTTCTTATATCAATTAAATTTGTTTCAATTAATAAATGATTTAAGTTATAACTTTGTTTGGACTAACTAGTGTATAGTTGTTATATTTAAATCTTAAATTATTTACGTAAAATATAAATTATTTATTTATTTTTTCTTCGTTAGTAAGTAAAACAAAACCATTATCTTTTCATCAAAGTTAAGTTCAATAATCAAAACAAAACGAGACTTAGAATTTGTATTCATATACCTTCGATATAAGAATTTAAAGTATTTTTTTTTATTTATTTAAACAATAAAATTTCTAAATGCAAAAATTAATGTTTTCAAAAATACCTACTTTTATAAATGAATATAATACTATATTATACTTAAATAAAATATAAATTTAAGTATAACTATCAACTATCCATAAAGCATTACAGATCTATCCACATATAAAGTTAAACCACTGATACTTGATAGAGAATAATGATAAATGATGTATATAAAAGCTGTGATTCGAAGGTTAATCTCAGTAGATGTTATCTTAAAACAGACGAATGACAATATTTGTGGTGGATTTCAGACAAATAAAAATGAAAACAGAGGTTGATAAGAAAAACTTACAGTAGTATTTGTATAGATTCAAAATGTAAGAACTCAGCCGTAGTTTATCATTGTAATTTGTAAATACACATTTAAACAATATACATTTGTAATGGTATACACTTACTATTAATAACATCTACACATTGTGTGGATTATTGTAGTATTTTTTGTTAACATTGAGCGATGTATCATAATTTTTCAACGTTATATTTCGAAGATTCACATAAATACATATTAAGTAATAAAAAATGTTTGAAAAGAACTGAAAGTAGGTACTTATTATTTTATGAATTTTACCATAGGATTTACGTAGGTGTGTATAAAAATATTGAATTTATAGGTTATAAAAATCAAAAATATGTATAAAAGTTGGTTAAATTGTTAGAAATTGTGGTAGTTTATTTCAATGTAAATCCTACAATAAAGCAGTAAGTACACAATAAAACGGTTTTATTATTTTTTATTAAGTATTGTGATCACTGTTTTAAAAAAGAAACATATTTTATCAACATAAATTGTAATTTTAAATAATTCTTTCAGAATTTTAAATAACATTACTTAGTATAGTGAATAATATAATACATATATTTAACTTAACTTCATTATATTTTTACTGTTTCCAAAATTATTATGTTAATTTCATAATTTTTAAATTTAAAATATATTATAATTTATAACGAATAAATGCTGCGATATTCAATTTTCAAGCACGTTCCATAAATTCAATTTCTTGAGTTTCAAAAAGTAAACTAATATATATCGTGACTGCACAAATATTATAAAATATAATTTCTATATTAGAAGATTAACTATTAAATTATTTTCAAGATGTATAAACGTAGTACACGTTCATTAAATAATAAATACTTAGCATTGATAAGATTATTTAGCCAGCAGTAATAGCTGTATTTTTAGTAGTTAGAAAGCATATAATAATATCATTTATTTTAATATCGTGCTATAAGTAGGAATTATAAGCTTGATCACGAAAAATTCTCTCGACATTGAAAAAAGTTGATTACGTAATAGCAAAGTTTACAATCAGTAAAACTTTACAATAGGCACATTTTTCGGCTTTTAATTTTTTTTTCATATTATTTTCTTTAAATTTACTATTCATGCGCAGAATTTTAAATATAAATAATAATGAGTTTCGTGCCTATAGTTTAATTTAATACACTGACATTTAATTTTATCTAGTAAATATATATATTTATATAATCGTAATAATGGATGAAATTTAGTGTACATTTGAAATAACAAGTAAATGTTGAATAATAGATCTATGTTACTTATATTAAACGCATGTTAATAATAATTACCATAAATATCATTAATTATAGTAGTTTTTATAATATGTAATAGCATGTTTATTATACATCATTAAACATGCTAATCTAAATTCGCCAAGTCAATATTCTTATTTAAAAGCAGCCACGCTCATAAAGTACGTAACCTTTTTTTTTCTTTATACTATTATGTGATAACAAGTTATAATTAATAATCATAATATATTTGATAACTTACTGTTTTACTAACAATATATAATTCAGTAATAATTCATAAAGTTTATTCTAAAATAATACGTCAAATACTTCAATGCTATATAATTACTAAAGACAACAAATCGATTAAAAATACGAATTGATTCTTCAGATACATACAACAGTAGTTAATAAATCAATCTAATCTATAAAATATATGACGTTGACAAGTTGTCATTTTAAATTATTTTTCATCTGTTGAATTTGAAATAATATCTTACGATGACACAATAAAAATAAGATTAAATATTTATCGTTTGACATTAGACTATGGACCGTTAGTTCATAATAAAATAACTCAATTAACGATTCTTTTATTTTTGTGGACTTAGTACAGAGGAAGAAATTACGAAAAACTTTTCTGTAACGCCAGTTAAACTAACCATTTATTACACACACGAAAATCAAGACCAAAGAACCTTTTATGTGTATACTTAAAATAATCCCGACTGTCATGATTACAGATACACCCGAGCTTATTGTGGTTAACCCTTCTACTATATATACATTCTTCGGGTGCGTAAAACCACAAGTATTGACTGTAAAAATATGTCTCTGTTTCGAAGACCATCGCCCAGATAAATAATTACAGAGAAGACGAAAACGTAGTAAAATGTATTTTAATTTATTTAACTCTCTAACGTAATTTATAAGATATAATAATATATAATTTTTAATGTATTGCGGTTGTTAAAATGTATGATTAATTTTAATTATGTTTAATAGATGTCTTGTGTTATAATTATATTACAATAATAGTACATTTCCGTTCAAAATAACCAATATTGAGTGATTAGCTATATTATTATCTAAGTGAATTGACCTAATATCTAACTTACAGGCTAGAATGTTATTTATTTTTACGTTGATTTTTATCTTTAATTAAATTATCGACGTGTAGAAAATAATAATTAAAAAAATACTTATAACTCTATTAAAAATTAAAACATCGTCAAAACTAACGTAAACGTTTATAGATAATAATGTTCTTTTTTTTAACCATTCCAATAGATAAATTCATTGAAATATTAAATCTAACTATAATAATTTGTTTACTTAAACGTTGATTTACTATATTGTTTATTCGTAAGGCGGAGATAATTTATCTATAACAAATACAGGTTCTTGACGTTCTCCTCTTTAATATATAATTACTATTGTCATAGTTACAGTTTATTCGAATTTCATTTTTACAAGTACTATAAAAATTATTTTTAACATTGTTATTTTACAATTGTATTATTTTTGCTACTGATAATATTACTGCAGTTGTCGTGTAAATAGTACTTGAGGTAATGTCACGCTGTAAAAGTGTAAAAATTATAGTATTTTTTTCTGTCAGGATCAACTACTCTAACAAATTAGACATACTTTATATTTTAGTTGCTAAGATCTTCAAAATCTGGGACAGTGCCAAACCATCTCAGAGCTGTACAGCGTTCAGGCACTTCAATCCATCACTCACTAAGTACAAACAGTTACACAATACGTTCGTACACACTAACATACGATACTACACATTAGCACTCATTGATTTTATACGGCAATCCCGTTCCATCCTTTGGGTTTGTTATATGATAGTTATACTTGGAAACGTCTTCTGGTGTGACATACGATTAGGTGTATATATCACTACGCATTTCAGCAACTATATGCCACTATTAATACTATTTTATGATTCATTATCGTATGGATATACAGATAATTACTTTATTTTCTAAATAGGTCATTTACAGCCCAGGTTACAGTTATATATATTAAAAAAAATGAATTATTATATGCTTTACTTGTTGTTCCTTGTTATAATAAAAAATATTGTTGTAAGGAAAATAAAACGTTTATAATCAAATAAAAATATTATATGGGTAGATTAGACTACAGTAAAAATAACACAGAAAAATGAAAGAAATTACCATTTATATATTTTTAGCTTATAATTAGAAACCCGGTAAAGATACTTACTTTTTTTATTCGCTTGGACAGTTGAAATCGAAAATATTCATAGAATTATTATACAGACACCATTTTTATTTTTGCAAAATCATAAATTTGAGAATTTTTATTTTTTATTTTCATAAGTCACTACTATTATAAGTCTGTATTATTACTAAACCATATTATAGTTTTTAGTATTAATCAACCGTTAAGACCTACTATGTAGTGCAATAATGAACCAATTTATAAAATTATATTATAGTTAGTATATACTATATAATACATATATAATATATATATATATATATTTATATATATTATATTATTTATCATGCTTTTGGTAAATACAAAAAGTCGACAAGGATAACACTTTTTTGTTGTTGTAAATAATGGGTGTATCAATACAAATATCAAATTAGAGGAAAAAAAATAATACAAACAGATGTATTGACAATAAAAATTTTCTTGAAGAACTATATTATACTCAAAATTGTTTAATCGTATGTATATAAATTATATGTTTCTTACATAAGTTATAAAAATAGTATTGCGTGTGTAATGTATACGTGGAATTAAATTACATGGTACTCCTTTACAGTCGTACTTCTTAATAACAATAAACACAGATATAGGTCAATAATTCTACATTTAAATAAGTTTGCAGTCCGATTTATATTATTTAACAATACCACTGGAATATCTTATATTATTGGAAATTTGAATATACTATAGGGTATTGTAAATATATGTTATTTTTGTGATTCCCAACAATTGATATTATTTTAATGTTTTTCTTCTTTGTTTTCTTTTTTAATAGTAAAATATTTTGTTATAACATTTACGTGTTTCCATATTGTTTCAGGGCACAATTCGGGTACATCTCGAAATGTTATTGGCAAATACCTTGAGCGAAGTTATATCCAGCATAGTGATAACGGGAATAAATCAACATGGGGTGTCGTCGGCCGCGACTAGTGGCGTGGTAGCGTCACCCACGAAAACGCAATGTTATGATCGGGACAAGCACGCGTGGTCTATAAGGAGCGATTGTCAATCAGAAACGGTCCGACTTCATATGGTCTACAAAGACATCCAAAACGTGCCCAGAAATCATCTCAGGTAATGAAATATAGCATAATAAAATATTGACAAAATGTTATGACTCATAAGTGCCCTGGTAAAATGCTTATCCGTGTAAACATTTTATAATTTGTGAATATAGAGTCAGCTATATTTTTACAAAATTTGCTCTGTTTTTTTCTAATGTCTAACTTAATAATTATAAAAAATCAATCATGATTAGTCTAGAGAATTTAAAAAATATTAAATTCAAAATAAGCGCATAGAATGCGATTAAGAAATTAATTAATATAATATGTATAATGTATAAGAGTACATATACTTACAAAAACTAAACTAAATAATTATTTTATTTACAATGTTCTAAACTAAATAAATACATCTAATTTTACAGAATAAATCAGTAGTTATATAAAAAAAAGTAAAATATTGAGTTCACGATAAGTTTATACATAGTGTTTTTGTATATCCAATTTCACTAGAAATACACCGCTTGTGTTTCAAAAAAATAATAAATAAATTAAAAAATTAAAACTTAACAATTCGATAACCAATAACCAATAATCCATAATGACATAGCTTGTATCATACTTAACATTTTAATAAAACAGCATATAGTATTAATAATAATAATATATTAAACTAGAAATATAACTGGGAGGAACTTAATTAAAATGAGTATAATAATAGTCATTATAGTGTGACATTTAGAAACTATAAAATGATGCAATTTTTATGTTCTGACTTATGACGTAATATAAAATAAATTATATGTATTATACTTATACTATTATTATCATTTTCTATACTTATAGCTATACTTTTATGTCATGTAATATGTCAAATAGTATGATAATTTAATGTTAATACAATTTAAATTTTCTTATAAAGATTATTAGTGATTACAAAATACGAACTACACTATTAAAGATTTTTCGCTGTCATTTTTTTTGACATTTATTTATTACAAACATTATTTTCAATATCAATATGACGATAAAAATGATTTTTATTTATAACATTATAATATGTAATATTAATAGTAATATAATGTTCATTTTCGTTTACTTATTTTTTTTAATTTTTAATAAAAAGTTAGGTTAGGTAAACAAATGAAAGTTAATAATATATATAATTGTATTTATTTTGCACTGAATATTGTAATATTTGGTTATAAAGAAATAAAAATATGATACACTTCAATATCACAGTTTAATATCCACTGTTCAATATAATATAACGCTTAATGTAGGTAAATACAGTATTTGTTTTAACTCGTTGAGACGTGATCATGCTTTGATTGTGATCATAATTAACGTATATATTACTAAATCATAATAATTTTATGATAATTTTGTTTTGAGGTTCAGCTTACTGTTTAAATATTATAAATTTTAAGATATACCAACAATATCAGAAATTAATTAAAATAATACATACATTTTTTTTTTTTTAGTAAATTTATGATTAACAGTAAAAATATACAAAACACTCAAATATGATTGTTATAGAAAAATTAAAAATTAATTATTTTTATACATTTATTTATTAGTTCCATTACATAATTTGTATGATGTTTTTTTTTCAATCCAGACAAAACACAATAATATACAAGTAGTATATTTCCTTCTTATTTTAAAATGATTTTTTCACACATCTTAAATGAATGTTATAAATACCCTTATAAATAATTTTTGCTTTTACAATTGTATTTAATTATATACTAAAACATTTGTTTTACATAATGTATTTAATTTCAATAATTTATCAATATGTTAGGTAAACTTCTGTAAAATATGTATTTTATCTTATTGTAAATGTTTAAATTTTATAAAATATATTTCTGTGCATTATTTTAAGTTTAAATTAAGAATATCAAAGGAAATAAAAAAAGAAAATTTATAAGAAGCTTTTGTTAAAAAAAAAACTTGAATCGTTTGATTTAGAAACTGATGATTTAAAATAATTGGTTATATCATCCTAAATTTTAACTTATTTTCATTTAAAGAACTTTTATTTCCCACTTTAGAGGTATAAAATATCGTTATTCGATTCATTAAATTTGTATTTAATTTAATGTTTAATTTATATAATTATTATCTTATCTAATGTCATATCCATATTTTGAATATTTATATAAATGATTTGAAAAAGCGGTTTATTAAAAAAGATAATTTGTTTTATTTTAATTGCTTGCCCTTTTAAGCTTTAAATGTAGTGGTTATGGTCGATAATTATAAAATCTATTAATTTTTTTTATAAATATAATTTTTCATATTTTGAATGTAGTATACTAGTATGTATTAAATTGCTATTTTTATATTAATATAAAATTAAAAAAAAAGAAAAAGAATAGTGAGATAAAATTAGTGTAAATCTATAATTGCACCAGAATTTATAATAGTTATAAACAAAATAATACTTAAATACAAACAATTAAATATTTTTGTTAATTTTCTAAATTGTTTAATAGATTATTATTTATTATATAATATCAGCTTAATCTTTATAGTTGATCATAATGCGTCTCTTAAATATTATTTATTCTTGTACTTTGTATTTTAAGTTATGAATATTTAATATTCAACTTTCATCTCATATACCGTGGTAAGCACTCAATTTTTTTTAAAAAAAAAATATATTTTTTTTTTCAGAACTCAAAAATGAATATATACATATTATACATGTATTAATTATCATACTGTTTGTAGGCTAAATTTTAATGAATAACAAAATTATAATATTCCAACAAAACATAAAATGATTTCAACTTTCAGTTTCGGAAGTTTCGGATTATCCAGCGCATGAGTTCAAATATAAGTAGGTTGAACTTATTTTTTGACTTATATGAATAGCCAACCATTGACATCATTTACACTTTATTTTTTAGGATTCTTTTTAAAGCAATAACTTTAAAAGAGCTAAGAATGTTAGAAAAATGTTCACAGTAAGCACTCATGTACCACTTTTGCCTATACGATACGCCGTGTTAAAATTTAGATAAAAATGATGGAGAAAATAATAAATATTACTATTATAATAATACATTATTATTTTATATTCCAAATAAGTCATACATGGACATCACGAAAAATTACATTTCAATATATTTATATAAAATGTATATTTGTATGCAATTGTAATTAAAGTAAAAATATGTAAACAATTTGTCACTTAGTATGGGTCATCAATTAAATTACGGTGTAATATTATATAACTGTCTGACAATATAGGAAAATATCGTTCAGCGTTGACACGTTGAAGGTCTCGCACCTGTCACTATTTTCTTCAAATTCGATAAATATCATAAATATTTGTGTTTTATTTATTTTTATGAAACCATATAAACCTATTGTAAAATATATAACATAATAAATAATAAAATACTACAGATTTGAATAAAAAAGAAATTTAGGATTTAATATGAAAATAGGCTTACTCTTTATATTTTATTGGTGGTATTTTATACATAAATATTATCCATTTATTGTTACAAAATTCAAGATGAGATAAAAATAACCATCTTGCAATCGTGTTTTTCTCATATTGATACAAGAAAAGATTAATTTTTGAAACAATATTATAAAATGATTTCTAAGAAAATTACGTACTCACGTTATATTAAATATAGTATAATTTATAATTTATATGTCATCTATTAATGGATGTAAAGAGACAGCTCACTGAATCTGTACAATTTTTAAGTACCTAAAACACTGTTAAGCTGTGTTTCTCCTAAGGTTGGCACAACGCTCTAAGTGACTATGCATAGCCGGCCTAGGCCTAATATTTGTTAACATCTGTTCACTTAACACAGGCACTGCTCTAACTATACGTCGGATAACCTAACCTAATCTACAGAAAATTGGGTAGCAGGTAATTGGAAATACTCAATATATTTTAATATATTATGTGTTGAGAACAAATACCACAAAAAAAAAAATAAATTACAGAAATATATAATACGGATTTTTTTAGAATGATATTACACAATTATTGAGATATTTTACATCTAATATAATAAATTAAATAATTAGTAGTTTCATATAATATATTATTATATACACATTGCATACTCGTACTATATAGAATATTATTTTTTTTTTAGTTCTTAAAAATATTTTGATAAAAGTTTATGATTTCAATTCAAATGTTCATTTAGTTTATATATTAGTTAGTTTTAAATATTGATTATGTGAATATTAAATTATCTCAACAACTTTAATGGAAATATATAAGTATTTGGTCATAATTTTGCATTTATGCTGAGTTATATACTTATACATTGTTATAAGATATTTTTGATTTCAACGTCGTAAGTTGTTACTTGTCTTAAAAGGTTTCACTGTACATACCTGCTGTATAGATTATATTAAACTCATGAATTCTTCATTCACCCTACTCTTTCAACAAACTCCCTGAGCCGGTTTTTTCGTAAAAACGGATTTACAAAATCAAGGAAGTCGTGACTTATATAGTTGTATCTTTCTGTTAAGTTTCATAATATTTATGTTGTTTCTTTTAATAATGTTTTGAAAAAAAATATTTTGTAAAAATAATTTCAGCAAAATATATATTACACAATGTGATTTGATTAACAACATTTTTTTTAAAGCATTTTTTTTTTTAAGGAGTTATATTTTACTCTACAATAAAATGAGTTTTAAGTTCATTGTTTTTTCATATTACAGTGTGCCGTCAGAATTTTGTTATGGGGTTAATTATATTTCTGTATATTAGAAATAATACTGTGCTTATTTGTGTTTTAAAATATTATTTGTTTTAAAATCTTTACATTAATTATTAGAAGAAGTTACGTTAACTACGTTAAATAGAAACACGAGTTAGGTACATTAGGAAAATTAATTTTTTTACAATTATCGCTTGTAAGTTGTAATATTATATAATAGATAATATAGTATAGTAATAAAAGGATTATCAATAGCTGAATATCTGAATATTGTAAATATTTAATTGCTAAATTAAATACGCTTTCTTGTTTTCAATCATGATATCAACTAGTGAAAAATACAGTAGATTGATATAGTATATATAGTATTATCTTATATTCTTATATCTGTGTGATATAGTCTGATCGATTGTACATAATATACCAGATCTGACGCCAAAATAGTAGAGTTCTTCCTTACGATGTAATTTGCAAATTAAACGTAGAGCGACAGGCATAATCTAAATTTACAACGGTTCCAGTAAAATCAACTTAAAATCATTATATAATCTCTCTGAGTAAACTTTTGTCATCATTGGTCATTAGACATACGTTTTTCAAGCTCTAACTGATAACGTTAGTATTATTTCATTGTTTAAGTACTTGCATTAATCTAAACACTAAAAACCAACATTGTGACTTTATGGAATGTTAAGAAATAGAAAATCTCAAACTATTGATTATAAAAAATGAACGTGCACACATATTATTTTAATGTTTTAAATCTAAATAATGATTCGAAAATATCAATATCGATAAACCTAAAATGTAGAATCATTTTATTTAGAACAAAAATGTTTTAGATTTAATAACTAACATTTTTGCTTGGATAAAAACAAGTTTCAAGATTAACACGGATAAGCTTTATTAATTCTTAAATTTGATAATCATCAAACATAGTTCATTATCATATAATAGTTTATTAAAAAGTAAATAAATTTTGGATCTTAAAAATTCTTTTCTGAATACTTAAATGTTTTGAGATTGCAATTTTTGATTTTAAGTCCACGACACTGACATTGGACAGCAGGGGGTCTTGGATATTCCCGAGAACCATATTAGGACTTCTTATTTGGGTCGGCGATTCCTGTAAAGATTACATTTCACCTACTTGGGAAGGTAATTGTGCATAGCACAATAGTATTATTCCATGACAAATAATATATATTTTTTTATTTAACATTTTAGTCAAGGATCATTATTAAAACGAAAATTCTATTATCAATTGTATAATATACAAGTCAACTATATGTAATTCTTATTTTAAATACGTATTTATTATCGCACAATTATTGAATCTCGTAAAAATAAATCGAACATGATATATTACTATCTTAATCAAATAATGATCACGATAACCAACATGTACTTGCAATGTTATAAAATAACAAAATAGAGAACATTTGATGAACATAATAAAGAACTAAATATATATGTCTCCCCCGAGTGTTATATATTATAGATGAAATAATATAGAAAAACGATAATATCATTAATCTCGTTCTTCATTGTAGCAATGATGACAATAGTATGAATGTTCTCACATAATCTAATCGTATAAAGTTTTTTTTTTATTATGTCTGTTCCTTACATAATCATTTGGGCACTGAATGTGACATGGGAGCACTTTGGAAAATACACGTTTCAACTGTGCTTATTATTCATAGTTATACTTTGAAAAAGGGACAACGACGAGATTTAGTTGTCTATTTGGCGTTCGTCGTTCGATACTCTAAATCCAGTCTCATTGCATTTCCATTAAACCCCGATTGCGTTACGAATTCATCTGACGTTTCAGAAGATACCCGAATTATAATACCATACAATATTATTATTTTAGATTTTTTTTTTGAAATCAAAATACTATTGGTTTGGCAACGATGGTTTATTGAATATGTTTGTAAACACGTGTTTGTAGTAAAAAGAATGTTTTATTTTATTTCTGTATCTAAATTTGTTAAAACACTAAAATATAAAAAAATCTTTAAGTTTCCGATAAAAATGTAAAACATTAAACTTTATTTTTTAGTTCGTTTTAATTAAAATACACGTTATAGTTACTACATTGGTTATATTCATTATAAGCCTATAAACTTTATAATATGAAGTAATAAACAAAAATTTCGGTTTTTAGGATTTGATCCTGTAAAAGTGAAACCAGGTGATTCGCGATAGATTTTTAAAGAAAAATTAGTATGATGGTCTTAAAAAATTCGTAAACCACTGCTTTAGTAGATACTTATTTCATTTTGTAAATTATAAGAAAGATATATTTTTATTTAAATATTGACTGATTATTGTTTTGTCACTTTTTTAACATAATACATAGAGTGACTATAATATGTTGAGTGCTTATATGTTATAGGCACTTAACATTTTAAAACGACCATAAACGGATATATGTATAATAAACCGTAGAAAAGGATTTTATCATAACGTATCAGTGTCTTAAAAACGTATATTACTAATACATTTTGTTTGTAAATATCTTTAGTACGTTTCTGTATTCGGTTTATTACTTCTTAAATTGTTTTCACTCGTATCACAAATGTTGCTAAGTACAAATTACTGCGTTCAATTGCTTTCTAAATGCGTCTAAGATAGGTACTTATTAAATGGTCAAAATGAAAATGTAATCAGAGTGTAGTGACAACCATCAATCGTTTTAAATTCGTTACACTAATGATTAGTCACTTTGTCACAAAATTGTGTAACTTGTCGATCAATTAGTATTTTCACTGAAACGTGGCGTTTATATTATACACACGATACACATTGTCATGATTTTATAACAAATGTTTGAAACTTTATTTTAAACTTATCGCAAGCAGATATTTTTTTCTCGATGTAGTTTTTATCTACGTTTTTTTCTACATTAAAAATTGGTACGTATATTTATTATTATTGTTTAAAATAAAAAAAAAATTGTTTAGTACAAATGATTTTGGTTTTTTAGTTCTCACAAAATAATTTAAATAAATACATGATAATGATATGTAGTCAACCACAGAGTTAAGGAAATTAAATGAAAACCGAACTTTTGAAGAAAATAAAAAAATAAAAATTGTATTTTAATATATAATTCACGGTGAAAAGTAAATTCATATGGAATTCACTAACAATACTTTCGTTTCATTTTTCTTTTTTATTTTACAGAAGGAGTAATATTAAAACTCATTTTGAATACATTTTGGTGATTTATATGATTCTCTTTGCTCTTTGCTAACCCTTATATTCTTTAGATTGGGCATACATATCATTCTACTTATAGGAAACTAATTTTAAAAACTGTCATGTAATTATTAAGTAATTAGCTTAATTAGTAATTAAATAATTCAATTTTAAATATAGGTTAATTATTTCACTGAATTGCATTCATTATTTCGAATTTATGTTTTTGAAGATTTTTTTTTACATAATTTCCTAAATAAAACATTTTTTTTTTTTATAATTTTAATATTTATGAATTTTTATTTTAAGTTTTAGTTTGATGAATGATGAAGTAGGGGATAACGCGCAAAATGTTAGCCCAATTATACATTTACTTAAACTTAAAATGATTATAACTTATAAGCTATACTCTCTAGAATTTTGTTTTTGATGTATTGAAAATTTGAAAAACTTCAAAAATATTCTGTTTTAGAATATCAATCTAAAAATGTATGTTGCCATTCAAAAAAGGAAAAAACTTAAAAAAATATATAAAAACTAAAAAAAATTGTTTTTTTTTCGACTAGAATTATGTAAAAAATTATTTTACTGTATTATTTTAGTAATAATAATTATTTTATTTTTAAATTTTACCCTTGGCTCTTGGCTCCTCTCGGTTCTTATTAAATTTAGTTTTCTATCATAAACTACCTTCAAGGTTTAAGTTTTTTTTATTATAAAAAGTATCTTCGGATTGTAAGCAGTGGTGTCCGCAGGGGGGGGGGGGCTAACGGGCTGAAGCCCCCCCCCCATTGCCCGTATTATTAGATTCTGAACGAAGTGATGAATGTATTGCTTTTACAATGATGTGTGTTTTTTTTTTTTTTTGTGTCTGACGACAACATTTGGGGCAGTAATAATGCTCCGATTTTTGACTTCAGCCCCTCTTTGAATAAGAAAATTCATCTAGTTGGTACTTTGGGGAGGTCAAAAGTAAAATTTTCAAATAGTTTTCAAAAAAATCGAGAAAAACAAAAAAAAAATGACAGAAAAATGGCAATTTTACGAAAAACCACTTTTCGACAAAATCGACTTTTTGATTTTGCTGTAACTCAAATAGGAATTATTGTAAATACTTGAAATTTTCACCAAATGTTTATATTATGGTTAGGTTAAGTTAGTTAAATTTTCAAAATATTTTGACCATTTTTAAGCTACTTATAGACAATTGAAATTTTCGACTTTTCTTAGTTTTTATTCTTCAAATGCCGATAAAAATTTTTTGGGTGGCCATAAAATCTTGAAAATTTAATACAAGGTTTCTTATAAGTTATTCTTAAAGTGATAAAAAAAAATCCGAAATCGTTAGTCCCAATTTTTTTTATAAGGGCTTAAAGTTCAAATTTATACGAAATATTTCAAAATTTAAATTAAATTTCATACTCTCATTATGCGTATTTTGCCTAATACTTTTTTTATTAATAAACAGATACCTACTATAAAGTAACCATAGTAACATATAAAAACTATACTATTTGTTTCAAAATAGAATATATGACAATATTTAAATATAATTTATCCTAAACTGACAAATCATTTTCGTTCAGAATCGTTTTTCGTATACAATGATACCTATCATTGCATTCAAATTTAATCTACCCTAGTCCGAGGTCCACCCCACCCCCTAATGTACAGCAAAGCGATACTCACTTACCCGCTTTTTGTTTTTTGTTTTTATATTTACCTCGATTTAATATTTTTGTTTCTTAAATCGTGTGTTTACCTATTTATAAACCTGTGACAATTGAGTAATTATTTATTTTCAAGCCCCCCCCCCATTGAAAAATCCTGCGTACGCCACTGATTGTAAGTATACAAAAAATTTTGTTTGTGTAACCAAACAATTATGTGTATTTACACAAAATTGTAAAACCAATACATCCAATGATGCGCCTATAACCCAATACAAATTTCAGATGTTTAATATGAATAATAAATTTATTTATTCTATAAAATGTTAATATTATTATTATCTATAAGTTTTAAATGTATATGGTTGATTTATAAATAGTTGACTTACAATATTATAGTTATTTAAAGTTTAGAAGAAGGAAGTTTAATTTATGTGCAAATATAATGCTAACTTACTATCTTTACTTCCTCCTCGCCTATATTGATCAATCGTTTAAACTTTAAATAAGGTACTATATAGATAATATCACAACAACTTTAAATGGTTTCAATATAATGTATTAACTTACGGTAAATAATTTAAATTGAAATGTTGTCAAAATTTAATAGGCAATTATCGATGTTCACTATAATATAATGAAGCTATGTAACTATTGTTATATATTAAGCCAAATGCAAGTGAATGTCTAAATGTGACAGGTTATACTAATATTATTCAGATTGTACGCAATTAATCTAAAGCTATAAGTGGTATAATTTATATTTTACAGTTGGTAATTAAAAATTGCTTTTTAAATTATTTTAATATTTATTTATTATTCATTCTTTATAGTACAGACTATCGTTTTAGTTGACTACCTACCTTAGCCTATCTTGAGAATTTAACCTTTTCAACGTTGTATCGAATTCTGCGTTTATAATGTTTAACCAATTTGATTAGTCATTAGTACGATTCGTGTAAATAAACATTGAATTGCATATATATATATGTACGTATCTAGTGTATTTTTAATGTGTTTGTCTGTAATATTTGTAATTATTGTCATTTATTTATTTATTTATTTTTATATTGTGTGTATTATTTGTATTATTACATAAATATACACACAATATTTGCATGTAGATTCATGTCTAATTTTTTCAAAGAAAATAAATAAATACTATTGTCTTTGCATGATTTTTAATATTGAATATTATGAGAAAAATTATTATTACAGTGTCAATAATATAAAATACATTGTTATCATTTGAAAATTATAGAGTGCTGTATATATCATTAATATTCCTCAACTAAAAAACTATTTAATATAACTTTTTCTATTAGAACACAATTTGTGTGCTTATAATTAAATACTCAATACAAAAATAATAATAATAATAAATAATTATATTTATTTATTATAATATATGATTATAATATATGATTATACAGATTTGAAGCAATAGAATAATTTTAACGCGAATCGAGCTAAAAATACCGCCTAATACAAATCCCATCGTCAAAAAGATAAAAAATGATATTAAAGCGAAATATTTTGAGTACCTACGTAACAGTCATACACAGACCCGTATTCAGCTTTTCTGGGCACTGGTAAACTAAATCTTCTGGGTCGCCATTTTTTAGGGTTAGAAGTTAGAACTGATTTTCAATCGAAAAATTTGTTTAATTATACATGAAAACTAATCACTAAATGATTTTGCCATTCAATAATATTGCAATCGTATTGTTTAATATATTTTATTTTTTTCTTATAATAATATTAATTTTATATATTGATACATATTGATAAATATTTATTTAGACTTAGGACCGGGCCTCGGACATATATGACCCGAGAAAACTGCCTTGAATACGACCTGGTCGTACAAGATCGTCAACATCTACATCGACTACATATAATATTTTTTTTAAAGTGCACTTTAACTTATGTTAATACTTTAGAACTCATACTAAAATTGTATTCAATAATTATATAAAGTACAAACATGATCAATTGAAAAAGTTGTCAACTCCATCGCAGTCACGATTTAAGATGTAGTGGGCCAACAAACTGGTTGGTGAAAATATAGGTAGTTTCGAAATAAAAAGTGTCAAAATATTACTAAGTGTCGTTTATTGTTTTAATTAAAAATATTTCTAAATACAAATAATTAAATTCTGATGTAGACTGACGTGGAGATGTTTGCGCTAACTATGGTAAATCACGTCTATTGGAGTACTCTCCTGGATCTCTTATATTGTCAGTGTTTCCTGATCTACTATCCATGTCGCTTCTGGCCTATTCCTAAGTGGCGTCATTTCTTCTCACATTATTACGCATTTAATGATGCACGTCCGATGATAAATGCCAATATGACGTCTGGTGACGATCTGGCCATGCACAGGTGGTCAACTGCAATCACTCAGCACACGCAATCGTCCAGTCACTGAACTTCAATGTGTTCACGGTTGTATTGTGTTAGTACAGCATACACTTTACAAACTGGAAAAATATTTTTTTTTTTTTATTAATACTGCTATTTTTTTTATAGAAAAATTTTGTTTGTACTAATTTAATATTTCATAATATAATATTTTGTTGATTTTCTTCTAAGTTCATTAGGATTGATTAATCCGTAATACTACGGCCGCGCCATGCTATAATAGTCCGCCATATCTAATAGCTAGTACTTACCATGTTTAGTATTTACGCAGTATGCATGTTGACGATTGCATACGGGTACAGATATTCAGTGACAGCTAAGATATTTCTCATCGATAATATTAATAAGAAAACATAGAATGCTCGCGGTCGTGTATTCGTCAATCGTGTATGCAGAATAAATATTGCAAACGTTAACGTCACCCGTAGTTTATCACATTATTCTGCCGGCTTTAAACAATTATTTTAATATAATATTGTGTTATATAATAATAGTATAGAGGATGTGGAGGGTCCGATATTCACCATAATTGCGTGTGCTACCCACGTCCTGTAAGTGATCGACTCGCGTCGAGTCATCTCAATCTGATGTCGCTTTACCAGCTTGGGGAAATAACTCAGCCACATTATCCTGCAACCGTAGACTGTTGTTTCATCATCGCAGCCGTGGTTATTAGTAACATTATATTTTGTACCTTTTCTCTAGTACAACTGTATAAACTCCCTCTATACAGGCAATGCACTGCTAGGTAAATTATTATTATATTATTTGTATTTTTCGGACGCCCGTTATTTATTTATTAGTATTTATTGAGGCCGCATATAAACGAGGAAAGTTTTAATATGGAACCGTATTTTTCAGGAAAATAATTATCCGGACTAGATTTCTTGTAGGGAAAGATACTCCAAAAGAATGGTTTAATAAAGGAATGATATTTGCTACGATTAATATATTCTTGGAACGATATTTTTCTAAACAGTCTTATCTCAGGAAAATATAAAACAGTAAATTAAAAACACGGAACTGTATTTATCAGGAATGGTATAAATAGGGTTATGAGTATGAAATATTTCACATGAAATTTTCACTTTGAAATATTTCAAAATTGAAACTTTCACCCTCCTTGAAATATTTCAATGAAATATTGAAAAATATTTTTTTTTCAAAATTTTGTGTTTTTTGGTATGTCCATAATAAAGTCATAATTATATTGTCACACTGATTTCATATTTATCATCCATATGACAATATCAGCTAATGAAGTATAAACATAGAATATTGTATAAATAAAATCATGATAATATCTACATTTTCTTCGCCAATAACGGAAATAGAAATACCGCTACCGCATATTCAATAACACCATTGGCCATTGGGTATTTCAGTATTTGCATGTGACTTGTGTAGTTCTGTGTGTTTGTATAGCCATATTGTATAGCCATATAGGTATATTATACTTATACACAAAGGCAATAAATATCTACCTTACTAAGTAAAAGTTAACTGTATTTCTTACTACAATTTAAAAAAAAATCATTTTATTTAATTTTTCATTAAAATGAAATATTTCATGAAAGTTTCATGAAATATTTCATGAAATATTTCACAAAAATAAATTTCATGAAATTTTAGAACCCTAGGTATAAATTAGGAAAGTATTGCTCGAGACTGTATAAATCGGGACGATATTTCTGAGTATATTATATTATTATACACATGGATCCGTATTAATATAAAATCGTATTAATCGAAAAAATAAATCATAGGACTGGGATGGGATAGGACAGTTATTTATAGGAAAATATTCACGAGGAATAGTATTAAAAAGAAATATTATTTTCTAAGAAAAATACGGAAAGAGATTAAAATGTAGTTAAAACACGAGCGTCTCGGGAGCGAAATTGCGCAACCAATCAGAAGCGTTCACTTTCTTATCAATATTTTTTAAAATCACATTTCTCATCATCATTTATACAAATTTGAAATTATAACATGATATTGTTATATGCTGTGGTGATATTATTTATTCAGTCCTACAGTCTTACGAGCACTTAACGCATAAAAACATAAATTATCATCTTCCAGTTTTAATTTCCATTCCTTGAAATCTAAAGATATATATTTCATAATACTATATAACTATAAGTGTGGCATACTAGTCGTAGGTATAGTAAAACAGAATATTTCAAGTAAAATTAAAATTCAGTAAATCACATTTACCATGAAGAGTTGCAAACGTTCTTTTTTCGTTTTGTAATTTCACGCCATGGTCTACCTCTATATGAAATTTTAACATTTTTTTGTTTGTGAATGATTTATTGCAAGCTGAATCTGGACATTGCACGCTATTAATATTTTTAGACTCCTTAGAGCCAAAAGTAATTGAGTGTCGTTTTAAAGTTCTTTTATAACTAAAATATTTATTGCAAACTAAGCACTTAAGCTCTTTCATGTTACTGGTTGCAATTCCGAACTCTTTCATATTATTATGTATAAATATTATAATTTATAATTAAAATAATAATATATTAAATTATTAGGTATAACACCTGTAATCTGTATGATTGAAGAGTATAACAATATCACGTTATAATTTCAAATTTGTATAAATAATGATAAGAAATGTGAACGCTTCTGATTGGTTGCGCAATTTTGCTCCCGAGACGCTCGTAGTTAAAACTTATTTACTTATATGGAATTATTAAGTGATAAGCACTTGTCCGAAAAATGATAAGAGTGGTAGGGTAATATGCATGGTTATACTGTAGTTACCTAGTGATCCACTTGAGGTGGTGTTGCATAGCAAGTCGAGGGATATTTTCGTTTTTTTTTGTCCGAGTGAGTGCAGCGAGCGAGAGGCGACGCGGGCATCCGTATTTTTTTTCAATACTATTCCTCATGAATATTTTCCTATAAATAAATGTCCTCTCCCATCCAGTCCTATGCTTTATTTTCTCGATAAATACAGTTTTAGATTAATTTGGATCCACGTGTATAATAAACTCAAAAATGTCGTCCCGATTTATACAGTCCTGGGCGATATTTTCTTAATTTATACCATTCCTGAAAAATACGGTTCCGTGTTTTTAATTTACTGTTTTATATTTTCATTAGATAAGACTATTTAGAAAAATATCATTCCAAGAATATATTGATCCTTGAAAATACCTTTCCTTTAGGTACTATATCAGTTCTTTGATATACCGTTCCATGAAAATACCAATCCCAGATTTTTTTTTCCTTCTGTATATTTTCCTGATTCATATAGCCCTCCGTATAAATTGTATATGCCAATCTATGTATTATTTATTATAACTGTGAGCGCATGGCGCTATAAATTGTTTATGTTATTATTTATTGTAATACTAACCGGTGGGTAACCTTTGTATTTCCAACACCTCGCAAGTTGCGGCCAACAACAGTCGCGCCGTCCTTGTAGGAGCGGTCCCAGTGCAATATAGCACTTATATGTTTGAATTATAGTCAGCACTTCTATAACTATTTCATTATTTTTTGGGTTTTCTGGCGAGCAACTGACTCGTAAAACTGCGACTCGTCTATAATATTTACAATTGTATTTGAATGAAGAACGAGTATAAATATTTGATTACTTGATAGATGTTTGACTTTTTTACCATGAAGTTACCTTGATTATTTTCGATTATTTGGTCCGCCTTCCTGTTCAATCGTAATAGAAATATGATACAATTGGATAATATTTTATACGCCAAATTCAGCAGGAAAATACCTCCAATTGTTATAATCCTTAGTAATCACTTTCTTATGTAGCGGGCAGAATATTGCTGTTTTCAAATCATTGGTGATCTTTCCCTAACCCGGTTTATCTTTCTGATTAAATCCCACTAGTCCAAAAAACTAACTCTTTTAATTATTTTTTTAATAATTTTGCTTGTATTCTATCACCTGAATATTTATTATTATTGACATTATTAAATTCCTAACCTAACCTAAACTATGGGCATATT
Organism: Schizaphis graminum; assembly: GCA_020882235.1. NCBI lineage: Eukaryota > Metazoa > Arthropoda > Insecta > Hemiptera > Aphididae > Schizaphis > Schizaphis graminum. The sequence continues at coordinate 108,122,883 of CM037032.1, read as the reverse complement.
TCGGTAAAGAGTAGAGCGACATGACAAAGCACGTTAAACACAATTAACGCATAGTACATCGTATGTGTGAAGTTGCCCCCCCCCCCCCCCCCAACTTTGTCGGATCGATTCGTGAAATATGTTAATATTTTGCAAATTAATTGCAAATAATTGCAAATTAGTTTTCAGAATTTGCAAATAACTCGTTAACATATAATAAGTGAAAAACCGTTACGTGTGGCCAACTTCACGCAGCCCCCTGACTTTGACCGATCCAATCGAAAGTGATGTCAATATTTTGCAAATTAATTGCAAATAATTGCAAATTGATTTTTAGAATTTGCAAATCAATATTTTTTTTTTGGCGAATTTTACAAGTTTTTTAGCCAGCCCCCGATGTTGACCGATCCAATCGAAAGTGATGTCAATATTTTGCAAAATATCAATTGCAAATAATTGCAAATCGAGTTTCACTAATTGCAAATATTTTATTACCTATATTTTTTAAGAATTTTTCAACTTTTTTAGCCAGCCCCCCGACTTTGACCGATCGATTTCAAAAACCACAAAGCAATTGCAAAGATTAAAACACTGTTCTCAATATTTTGCAAATTAATTATATAAATATTTGATATATATTTGAGTATTACTCAAATACTTTTTAAAAGTATTTGAAATAATTTTCAAATACAAAAAAAATTTAATTTATTTTTAGGTATTTATAAATATTAATCAAAAATTTGAGTGTTGCATTTTAAAAACATTTGTTCAAAGTGCCGATCTGTCATAATATAAATTGGTAGGCGATGTCAACGAAAAAAAGTATTCAATGAAATAGTATTCAATAGTAAAAAAAACTAATTCAAATACCATTCAAATACTTTAAAATAAAAAGTATTCAAAAAAGTATTCAATACTGAAAAAAGTATTCGAATACTTTTACTCAAATACTTTTACTCAACTACTTTACAACACTGGTAGTAAGCAGGTCTAACTAAAGGTGCGACCCACTCTTCTACTTATTTTTTTTTTTATAGAAATTAGATGTTAGAAATATTATTTTAGATTACAAACAATTTGTAAATAACAATCTAAACGTTAAAATTAATAAATGTGTATATTGTATTCAACAAATATTTTCTTGTGTTTATGGTAAAAAAATGAAAAAAAGAGGAAATACTTCATTTATACATTAAGGGTGTATACAATTTGCAAATTATAATTAAGTATTTTTAGTAAAATAACAATGTTTTAACCTTTGCAATTATTTGCAATTGATTTGCAATTGTTTGGACTTTGACTGATCCAATTAAAAGTGATGTTAATATTTTGCAAATTAATTGCAAATAATTGCAAATTGATTTTTAGAATTTGCAAATCAATATTTTTTTTTGGCGAATTTTACAAAGTTTTTTAGCCAGCCCCCCGACTTTGACCGATCGATTTCAAAAACCACCAAACAATTGCAAAGATTAAAATACTGTTCTCAATTTTTAGCAAATTAATTATATAAATATTTTATATATAATAATATTAAGCTAATAATTAATCTAAATTCATAAAAAGATTAGGTAGTAAGCAGGTCTAACTAAAGGTGCGACCCACTCTTCTACTTATTTATTTTTTTTATAGAAATTAGATGTTAGAAATATTATTTTAGATTACAAACAATTTGTAAATAACAATCTAAACGTTAAAATTAATAAATTTGTATATTGTATTCAACAAATATTTTCTTGTTTTTATAGGTAGTAAAAAATGAAAAAAAGAGAGTGTATACAATTTGCAAATTATAATTAAGTATATTTTTAGTAAAATAACAATGTTAACCTTTGCAATTGTTTGGTGGTTTTTGAAATCGATCGGTCAAAGTCGGGGGGCTGACTAAAAAATTTGAAAAATTGTTTAAATGATTGAAAAAAAAATGGGAATTATTAGAAACCGTATTACCACATAAGCAATGTGGAAGTCTTCGGAAAATATATGTTCAAATCCGAAAAATGATAAGGAAAAGTAGAAAAAATATTAAAAAAATAACAATTTTTAAATCCGAACCCAGGATAATAAAACGATTAAAGAACTGACTCGTAATGAATAACCCAGCCATGAGTAAAAAAACTAACAAAATTATAAAATAGAACACCAAACGATTTTGCTGGATTGATACGTTCGACTGCATCACATCTATAACAATTACATTTTTTTTGTACAAGGAAAAAATATAAATATTATTCAAAATAAATTTACCAATTTCGGGATTGGGGATTTCGTTATCACTCCTTTTCAATAGATTACCATTGTCTTCTAAAGTAGAATTACTCTGACAAAGTGGGTTGAATTTCTCAGTCAATGGTATAAGTTTAAGTTTTGGTCGTTCGCTATTACTCCTTATAATTTCGTTGATAATATCATCTTCTAAAGTAGAGTTACTCTGACGAAGTGGGGTAAAATGCTCAGCCAATGGTTTGAGCTTAAGTTTTGGTCGTTCGTTATACTTCCTTATTAATTCATTGTCAACATCGTCTTCTAAAGTAGAGTCACTCTGACGAAGTGGAATAAAATGCTCAGCAAATGGTTTGAGCATAAGTTTTGGTCGTTCGTTATAACTCCTTATTAATTCATTGATGATTTCGTGTTTTAATGTAGAGTTACTCTGACGAATTGGGATAAATTCCTCAGCTAATGGGTTGAGCTTAAGCGTTGGTCGTTCGTTATCACTACTTTTCAACATATTACTATTGTTTTCTAAAGTGGAGATCCTCTGATGAATTGGGATAAATTCCTCAGCTAATGGGTTTAGCTTAAGCGTTGGTCGTTCGTTATAACCCATCAATATTTCATTGTTATCGTCTTGTAAATTGGAGATCCTCTGATGAATTGGAATAAACTCCTCAGCTAATGGGTTTAGCTTAAGCGTTGGTCGTTCATTATCACTCCTTTTCAACAGATTACTATTGTTTTCTAAAGTGGAGTTTGTCTGACGAATTGGGATAAATTCCTCAGCTAATGGGTTTAGCTTAAGCGTTGGTCGTTCGTTATAACTCATCAATATTTCATTGTTATCGTCTTCTAAATTGGAGATCCTAAGATGAATTGGGATAAACTCCTCAGTTAATGGGTTTAGCTTTAGTGTTGGTCGTTCGTTATCACTCCTTTTCAACATATTACTATTGTTTTCTAAAGTGGAGATATTCAGACAAATTGGGATAAATTCCTCAGCTAATGGGTTTAGCTTAAGCGTTGATCGTTCGTTATAACTCATCAATATTTCATTGTTATCGTCTTCTAAATTGGAGATCCTCTGATGAATTGGAATAAACTCCTCAGCTAATGGGTTTAGCTTAAGCGTTGGTCGTTCATTATCACTCCTTTTCAACATATTATTATTGTTTTCTAAAGTGGAGTTCGTCTGACGAATTGGGATAAATTCCTCAGCTAATGGGTTGAGCTTAAGCGTTGGTCGTTCGTTATCACACCTTTTCAACATATTACTATTGTTTTCTAAAGTGGAGATACTCAGATGAATTGGGATAAATTCCTCAGCTAATGGGTTTAGCTTAAGCGTTGGTCGTTCGTTATAACTCATCAATATTTCATTGTTATCGTCTTCTAAATTGGAGATCCTAAGATGAAGATGATTTGGGATAAATTCCTCAGCTAATGGGTTTAGCTTAAGCGTTGATCGTTCTTTATCACTTATTTTCAACAGATTACTATTGTTTTCTAAAGAGGAGATCCTCTGACGAATTGGGATAAACTCCTCAGTTAATAGGTTTAGCTTGAGCGTTGTTCGTTCATTATCGCTACTTTTCAACAGATAACTATTGTTTTCTAATATGGAGATCTTCTGACGAATTGGGATAAATCCCTTTTCCCAAGGATTAATGTTGATTGTGTGTCGTAAATTAACTTTGTTCATCGATATATTTTCAATTTGTTCTGGTACTCAGGCGCGGACTGGTAAAAAAGGGCACGGGATGCTACATAATTTAAAGGGCAAATTTAAAATATGTAAATTATATATAAAATATTTAAATATTTTATTTTGTTTAAATAAAGTATTGAAAATACGTAAAAAAACGTAAATATATATTAAGTTACAACAAACATTCAAATAGTATAATATTAAATTACTTTAAATTCTTCAGTTGTATGATAAAAAATAAAAATATATTTTAGGGCAAGGGATGCTGTAGCATCCCAGCATCCCAGCCAGTCCGCGCCTGCTGGTACTGTATCATCAGCTTGTCTGTCCGCAAGCACTTCCGATATTCCATCTTTAGGTGGTGTCTAAGAAATATTTTTGTATATTTATTTATTAATATAGATAATTTGCATCAAATAGTTTTTGATAACATTATTTAGTATACTATTTTTTCAATTTATTATGATGATAACAATTCAGGCTGGTTTTAAAATTTTTATCGACATTAAAAATAAAACTTGTTACAATTTATTGTATTGATGAGGGAAATAGATATTTTTTTGTAGCAATAATAAAATAATTTTGCATTGCGCAACATTTTTTATTCGATTTTTTCTTGAGAAATTATTTATTGATTTTTGATAAATAGTTCTCTTTTATCTAATAATACTATGAAAATTTATACTCATTTTTTGGTGCCATTCTCAATCAACTTTTTTTTAGAGTTTAACTAATTGATCATGAATATGGAGTTTAATAAGAAACGTGATTGATCTTATTTTTGAATACTCTAAAGTAGTGATTTCTGAAGAATACCAGCAGATTGATTAGTCGAATTTATGGCTTTATACCCTTTCACCAATAAATGTTTTATTGAGAATCAATAAGTTTTTTTCATATAATTGTTTTGTTGTATTGATTATGAAAAGTTGTTATAAGTTTGAACCTTTTGGTATTAATTCGCATAAACGTTAATGCCAAGTTTTTGATAAAAAGTTACGTCATATTCGATATTAAATTCGTTAATGTATTTTTAATTTATGAATAAAATAAATAAATCAAGTTACAAGCGCAAAGTAAAAAGTTTAAACACCTATGGTAACTTTATTTAATGAAAATAAGAATACTGTTCTAACATTGAAGTACTCCTTTCATTTTAGATTCTGAACGAAGTGATGAATGTATTGCTTTTACTATGATGTGTGTTTTTTTTTTTTTTTTTTTTTTTTTTTTTTTTTTTTTTTTTTTTTTGTGTCTGACGACAACATTTGGAGTAGTAATACAAGGTTTCTTATAAGTTGTTCTTAAAGTGATAAAAAAAAATCCGAAATCGTTAGTCACAATTTTTTTTTATAAGTGTTTAAAGTTCGAATTTATACGAAATATGTCAAAATTTAAATTAAATTTCATACGCTCATAATGCGAATGTTGGCCATAGTAACCATAGTAACATATAAAAACTATACTATTTGTTTCAAAATAGAATATTTGACAATATTTAAATATAATATATCCTAAACTGACAAATCATCTTCGTTCAGAATCGTTTTTCGTATACAATGATACCTATCATTGCATTCAAATTTAACCTTCCATAGTCTGAGGTCCACCCCACCCCCTAATATACAGCAGAGCGATACCTAATTACCCGCTTTTGAATAATTTCATTTACTTGTATAAATTAATATAAAAAATATTAATATCGTTATAATAATGTGTCATTAATGTTAAAGAAAAACATAAAATAGATTACATACATACAAATAAAATATATTAAATCTGTAGATATATAGGTACATAAGACATTTTCATACAGTAAAACAACAAATATTTCACAAAAAAAAAAAAAAAAACAAATTAAAATGTCAATGAACTTCTGTATTATTGTTATATAAATTCCTAAAACTTATAAAACCTCAAGTTGAAAGTAAGTAATATACACTATGTAATATAAATTTTAATTACGAATTATATACTTACACTTTTAATAGTTATTTTTTATTAGTTACCTACCTATGTATTTATCACTATCAGTTCATCACAGTTTTAACTTTTCACTACTATAAAATACAAAATATGCAAAAATAAATAGTTTAAAATACGTTTAAGCCTTAAATCAATAAATCATATAATACCTACATATTAAAACTTTATAAAACATGTTTAATAAATCAAAATTGAATTTGTATTAAAATATTATTATCAATTAAGTAAAGCAATATTGCAAATATAATGTTAGGAATGGAACATTTTACGTGGACGTTTGGATGCGAGTAATTTCGGCGAGGGAGTTTTAAATGTTTGAGATTTACACATAACTTTAATACACCCCCAAAAATGTTTTGTACGATAAAAATTTAATTTATCGAATATGTACATAAAACCATCTTGTTTTGTTAAGTGACCCCTCTTAAAAAAGATGTTTTATTTATCAAAATTTGATTTATACATTTATACCCAAATGACACCTAGGGAAGAACTGATAATTATAAATGCTTGTGACCTACGTAAATATACCTACGTATACCTACGATACGAGTCAGAAACAATTTAATAATCTATATCTACAACCGATACGATTACGCTCCTCTAAATTGTACAGATATAGAACAAAATAAAAATTTTAACTTTATTTTATTTTTAAATAATATGAAAAAAATCATATCGTCTATTATTTTTGGCGACCGCAACCCCCAAACCTATCAATCACGACCCTCAGGTTGAAAACCACTCACATAGAGTATTTAATATTTGTTGATAACGGTAATGGATAAGAAAATAGAATATACGATAACTAATTAGTAATTAATAAGCCGCAATGATTTATTTTAATCCTATAATATTACAAGCAAATAACTGTAATATCTTATTAAAATATTTATTATTTACGAAACAAATAGCTAGTGTGACTTTGACGCGTAACATCTTTTTAGTTTATTTTCCTGTTAATCAAAAAAATTGAATTGAGTATAATGTTAGAATATGAATATAGTTTTATTATTATATAATACTAACTCAAATCATAATTTATTAGAATTATTTAAATTTTGTTATTTTTATTAACAATATTATTGTTAAATAATATATTATATTATATTAAAAAATAGAAGACACAGAATTACTTGAAGTTAACATGTAGTTTGATTATGGTATTCATAAATTTGCAACATTATAGAGTAGAAGAAAAATTTAAGTATACCTATAAATATTTAATACTTTATTAAATATATATCTACATTGCTTTTATTAAAATTATTTTTAAATATACGTACAATGTAGACATATTAAAAAAATATAACATTAATTTGTATATTTTATATAGTTGTATTAAATGTATTTTAATTTCATAAAGTACCTCGATATGTAAAAAAAAACAACTTGTATGATTAATTATAAGAAGAGCTCAAGTAGCATACTCTCATCGTATCTTTATCCTTTGTGGAGGGAGAAGGCAGTGGACAGACTATTAGATTATTCTAAAACAAATTATCTTTTCTTTGCTTGAAATCTAAAAGGTTCACAAGGATCTAGGCCTCGGCATTAGACATTAGGCCGGAGCTATACGCGGCATATCAATAGCGTTTTCCGTCGAATTTAAGATTCATTGTCTTGTATCGGAATAGTTATACACGACGGATATACGCGCCGCGGATGAAAACACGCTTTGGTGGACGAATGCCGTAATAATTAAAACGCAAACTCTTATTGTTTTAAAATATTAGAACGGGATATACTGGTGATGGATAACGACGCGTTTATATCATAGTTTTTAGATATTGTACAAGATATACGCGGCGGAATACGTTCGGCGGATACGCCTTGTATATAGCTATAGTCCGCCGGAAAACGCCGTGTATATAGCCCCGGCTTTAAGTAAATGTAAATACTAATGTATTCTATTATGCACACATTATTAGTAGTAGATACCTGCATTAGGTTAACGGCGATTGTACTCGTGTCTTTTGCATGCAATTCATCTATGCGCCTTTGGCCGACGATTTTATTACTAGTACTCGTAATATTGAATTCGATGACTGCCGTCAAATCTAATTTTTCAGGTGTTCTTAGTCCGTCCATTTCTATTAACTTTTCTTAATCTTCGATTATACGTCAAGTACAATTTGATAGAAAAAAAAATAATTATACTTTTATATCCAAATGTCTGTTTTAATCTATTTTTCAATATAGCTTATAAACACGACTTTTTTCAACAAATAACAATTTACTTATGAATTTGTCTAGACAAATTGTTTATAATATAAATAACGTTGCTAACATTTTATGCAAATTGATTATTTTTATTTCAGCCATAATAAAATAATATAATATAGAATGTTTATAAAAAAATAATTAAAAAACATTATTTATTCGGATACAAAATTAATTTTTATTTTCATTCTAGAAAAGTGCTACATACGTAGCCGAGAGATCGCTAGACTGAGTGCGTCTTACTCCATGCTCGACGTAACGATACTACAATAAAAGTCATCCTCAATATGGACACCTCCCAATAGTAAACGATTTCTTGGTATCAGGAACATTTTAATTACTTTTCAATGTAAAAACCTCCGAATAGTGGACGCTTATCTAATAAAAATAAATCAGCAATAACAAGAATTGTAAACTCTATTTAGAATTAGTACTGCTATAATACGAAGTTATAAACATATCAATTTAAAACGTAAATAATCACCTACTCGGCGCCACTGTGTACAAGTCATCTAATATTTTTAGAAACAAATTTAGTACATAGGAAATATGTAAAAAATATAAAACAATGGCTAATGTTAGAAAAAATAAGTATGTATTTACCTTACAGTCTTACACAAATCCAATCTAAAATTTAAATGTACATACCTGTGACCTGTCCTACATATTCGTCAGTTGGAGAGACATTTGTAGACTACTCTAATAATTTTATACAAATCAAAATGATTACACTGTATAATAATAAAACATAATATATATTTTATATGGCTTTTTACGCTTATTTCATTTTTAATATCAACAGGTACCTATTTACTATCTTTTCAATATACCTTTATATTGTTTTATTTTGGAATTTTGTAATTGTTATTTTTATAAAGCTACTGTTTTCCGTAGACACTTCAATGATAAAATAAATCCATCAAATATTTTTATCATTTTATTCATAATTTTACCTAATGATGCATTTGTTTTTTATTTAAATTTGTGATTTATTTTTTAAGTAGGTCCCCATTGCTTTGTACCGATTATAGTAAAGCTAAATCTTGAGGAGATTTACCTAACATTATAATATTATAACACTAAATACACAATATAAACTATGACGGTATAGTAACAACTAACAATATACAATGTATCAAACTATCGTCCAATTTCCATCCAATCACATATCTCCAAAATTTTTGAATCACAAGTCATGCAATGTATTCAACCATCGATCAATAGTATACTTATGGAGGAACAGCATGGCTTTCGCCCTGATCGTTCCACCATTACCTGTAATTTAGTTTTTAGTAATTATGTATACCGATCGTTCGCTCAGAAATCACAGGTAGATGTTATTTACACTGATTTCAATAAGGCATTTGATTCAGTTAATCACAATGCCCTAGTTCAGGTCCTGAAAGCATCTGGAATTGGTGAACCTTTCTTGTCCTGGCTTTCATCTTACCTTTCTTACCGCTATCAATGGGTTAAATTGTTTGGAGTGAGGTCTAACGTTTATCCAGCAACATCTGGTGTTCCACAAGGTGAACACCTATCTCCGATCCTTTTTTCTTTATTTATCAATAGTGTGTCAAGTGTTCTATCCAATAGTCGTATTTTGTGTTTTGCAGATGATATTAAACTCTACTCTTGTGTATCCTCCTTAGATGACTGTATATTGTTATAGATTGATTTTGATCGGTTCACTGAATGGTTCAATACTTTAGGCTTATCCCTTAATATTTCTAAGTGTAAGACCATGACTTATACTAGAATTCGGTCCCCTGTCAAATATGCATATCATCTTGGGCCAACTGCTATCGCATCCTCTAATGACAGTGTTACTGATCTTGGGTTTATTGTTACTAGTAATCTCGATCCGAGTCCCCACATTGAACATATCTGTGCAAAGCTTTTAAAACTTTGGGATTCGTATTGAGACTATGTAGAGACTTTCGGTTAGGCTTATCCTTTAAGGTACTTTATTGTACTCTCGTACGCCCTATTTTATAATATGGTGCCGTTATTTGGAATCCTCACGACAACAATGACTCTGTCAGGTTAGAAAGGGTTCAACGAAAATTCATGAAGTATGCTGGATTTCGTTTGAATATCCCCTGTGAACCTCATAACTACGAACCAGTCGCTACTCAGCTAGGACTGGTTTCCTTGACTGAGCGTAGGCGATTGGCGGACATCAAATTTTTAAAAAATTTATTAAATGGAACTATCGACTCTCCTTAATCTGTTTTCGTGTTTCTCAACGTCCTTCCCAATCTGTTACTCCTTTTTATGTTCCTTTCGCCTCCACAAACTATCTAAAAAATGAACCGATTTCGCGTATGATGAGTAATGCCAATGTTGACCCTTCGTGTCTACTTACTTCATAGCTATTTTGTTTAACTATATACTTCTTATCTTAAGTTATATAATTGTATTAATGTCTATGAATGTAATGTGTAATTGTGTTAAAGGGTTATATCCTGTATATTTAATAATAATAAAAAAAAATAAAAAATATTCACATTCATAATGTTTAGTATGGGAAACAATAAACAATAAAACGTTTAATAAAAACCGTTCTCAATAGATTATTAAGTAATAAATTAATGCTGGTAGCTAATATAATCATGATTACATTAATTTCGTGTAGGAGAGTATAGACAGCGACCAATGTCCGGTTGTAATTTATGCCATCACTTTATTTATCGTACTCATATTACAAACATAAAGAGTTTTTGTCTTAAATTAATTTACATACAATTTGTTATTGTGATTTATTATGACATTAAATGTTTTTGTAAGCTTTTATAGACATTGTTATTAAATTTTAAAGTACATAAAGAGTTTGCAGGCCATTAAATAATATAACCATTAGAAATATTGGTGTACTATTAGACGTAATTTTGTTCTACATTCTACGTACGACGATTTTTGGACATGTTTTTATTTAATAAAAATTACTCATTTGGGTATAATAAAATAGTTTCTAGCCATTAAATTACAGGATTTCAAATCACATTGAAGGATTTTTTTTTTACGTGGAGCGTACCAATGATTGTAAAACACGTACTATATTAATCCCTTACACAGAATTAATTTAAAAACTCTAACTATAATAGTACCTATTAGTTTCATTATTTTTAAATCACCAAATATTTTTCCATTAATTATATATACTGAACGTATATATATATATATGTACGATTTTCTAGTACAAATTTTATGTTCCGCGCAAATGCATTTATGTACAAATATAATAAAATACTTAAATCGTACGCACCTGCATATAATAATTAATATGTACCTAATATAACCAAGCGAATTATACGTAAGTTTATTTTATTAATATTATATTTTATACACTAAAATTAGTAACTCATGTTAAAATAATTATGAACGTATTTTTTTTGTATTACAAAGAAAAAAAAGCTATAAAAAATTATGTTTTATTTTTATATACATCAATAAAACTAAATGCGTCTCACGTAAATGTGAAATGCATACGTAACGAAAATCTATATTATATTATAACACTATACATATTTAATATAATTTCTTTAGGCTTTTTGTACAATTTCAGTGTATATGTTAGTCACATTGTGTTAGTTTAAATAACGTCCGTCAGATTATAATTATTATTGATGTAATGCCAAATTAAATTTGGAGTATAATCATTTGTATGCCTATCGAACACTTTGTCATTCTTATCCACTTTAAGGCGTTCGTTATTATCCTTGACGGGTTATACGACAATCATCGCTCGTTTGTGTTCTATGCAATTATGATAAGCTCGCACTAATGACGGCATATAAAATACCATTGTTTTTGTTCAGTACCTATATACACTAAACACAGTCTTTGACCAAACTTACAATTTCCTTGGTTAGTCTATCCTCAAACTACAGGTTAGTATGATTTATCATGGTTTTTTTTATCAACTGATTACCTATGTAAATGGAGTATATTTTCGTAAATATTATTAACGCTGTAGGTATAATTAAAAAATAAAAATAAAATTTCTCATTTTAATTTTCACAGAACGTGTCAAGATGAGTTGTTAAAAAAAAAAAAATAAGTTACGAGAAATTTGAGTCGTCGTCGTAACAATCTCTTTTGTGTGCGTTAATGCGTTATTATAATATTCCACACCGACTGAAAAATATATATACATTTAAACAGAAACAATATAATAATAATTGATGTGTAGGTACGCGTGTATCAAGTAATGAGCTGTGTTCTTTTCTTTGTCAAACCAATCGTCAGCTTTCCCCGTGCCGAGCCGCGTGTACTTGTGTCCATATCATTACCGCTTTTCCGGTGGCTTAACAACGCGGATACCCACGTGTACGCGAGTTCGTTTTTTACTTTTTTATACACCGATAGCCAACACGTCTCATCTCTGTATGTTTGAGTTTCGTTATTGTTTTCTTTCTTTATTTTTCTTTTTGCGTGGACCCTTTTTGCTATACGATATGCCGGTTATTATAACGAAAGAACCGTTTAACGATTTCCCTCTGCAATGGCATATTATAATGACGTGACGAGTGAAGGGAATAATCGGCGAGAAGAGAGAAGAGCAAACAATACTGCTATTAAATGCGCATTCATTCCAGACTTCAATTCACGGTGTCGATAATAATAAAATGACCTTTTTAAAACAACGTCAATTTCGTTTGGTACATAATAATAATAATAATAATAATAATAATAATAATAAGGGGATTAAAATAAATATTCAGACGGCGTGTAAATGAAAAATGTACTACAGCAGGTAGTAAATTTTTTTCAATGTTTTCTTTACAATATAATATTTTTATTTCACAAGATTGTTAAATAATATCGATAGATTTTTGTACATACGCTTTTAATTATTGATGTTTAAATTAAATATTTATATATACAATATAATATACATATATATATATATATAAATTCTTCTCTAAATATTGTGGAAGATATATAAAATGGAAGTATTGACTTTGGATGTGGAATTCAATGTGACATTCAGTTGTACTTTCATACTGAAAAAATTTAAAATACTTTCAAGCAAACATTGCTGTTTTAATTGAACAATTTTTGCATATATACATTTTTTAATTATACAGTAAAAACAAAACAAAACAAAAAGTTTGGTTTGTGATTAATTTAAATATTTTGAAACGTATTCATCATAATAATTCTGTCTTAGCTTTGATAGCAGGATGTGTTTATTAAAATATAAATATATTTAATACATATATTATGTATATATATTAAGTTTTGAATTTTTATCACGGTTAATTACAGTTTTCCGTATGGTAATTAATGCCACTTAGATTTATATTTATCTTATAAGCAGTTTCGGTAACATCGATTTATATTACAATAATAAACTCTATGGTAGTTTATATTTTGGTCATGAGTAGAATTTTACAATACTCCTGTTATTTTTATATTAGAAAAATGTTAGTGTTTTAAATTTTAACTCAATAACAGAAATCAATATTGTTTTAAAAGTATAAACTTTCACTACCTACGAGTACCTAATACGTACTAACATCCATCTACAGATCTGTAATTAAATGTATTTCTTCTCAATATACATATTAGACTTTAGATTTCAATATACTTTTTTGAATTTTTTTTAAACTTTATTTCTAAGACCATTGCTGAAACTTTTAACTGTAGTCGATTAAGTGTAATAACCGTTTATCCGTCCAAATAAAATAGATATTTAATTTCGAATACAATTTATAAGCAGGTGTAACATTCATTAGATTCTACACATGGTTTTATAGGTAACTGTAACTGTAGGCTTAAACTGCCACTGATCCAGGCTTGTCGATATGGTGTTAATCCCCAGTATTTGATAGTTTGTAATTGGTTAAATCCAAATTCGCCTAATGGTTAACATTAAATAATTAACATTGTCCTAAATTTCCCAGAACCACTAAGGTATTTTAAATGATTCTATACCGTCTCTCTTTTTAGTATCCATTGCTATATCGGGTTTTTACATGATATTTTTATTCATGTATGTGTCTATTAACGGTAGTTTTATAATGCGACTCGAGGGTCAACGGATTGCTCAATACGATTATGTTTATTATTTTATGGTCTCTAATTGGTTTTTCTTATATGAATCTAAAAAAAATTATCACGTTAAATAGGTTTTTGACAATATTGATTTCTTTTTTTTAACATTTAAAAACAAATAACCTTAGAAATTTCGCAAAATATTTATATTATATTTAGACTTATTTTCATAGCTATATATGTATAGTGTATAGACCATAGAAAATTTAATTTTTTTTATGAATGGGTAATAATGCTTAAACATTTAGCACAATTAAAAGTGATAATTAGATCGATATTAGAATAAAATAATTTAAAAATATACAAAACATTACTATATCTAAATTTTAACTAAAAAGTAATTGTGTTATGAAGATCCAATAATATAATTCATGGCTTTAGCTCAACAATCTATCTTCTGAAGGTTCTTAACGTCCTACTTTATCAGTGATGATGTATTGTACGTTTCTTTCCATAACGTCGACTTTAATTTAATTATTATTCCATTCAGAATCCTTTGATTAAATCTTAATTATTTTTATACGTATTTTTAACTTAGCACTTAATTTATTCTAATGATATTTGAGTCTTATTGTAACTCTATTTTATTTATTATATTCTATGTTGAGCTGTATTCAGTAATACATAATAAAGATAATAATAATTATATGATATTGCAATTTATTAAAGTTACCGAAGATGTACTATCATTCTTGCCGCATTATAATCGTGTAAAGTATTTAAGTAAAGATATTTAATCACTTTTTAAGTACTCAAATACGTATTTTAGGAATATACTTTTGAACAGTACTAGGTAGGATGAAGTATCTTAAATACTTTATCAAAGAATTTGTTTTAAAATCAAATTATAATTTTCAAATATATTTTCTATTTTAAAATTAATCACGTAAAATAAAATGTATCTCAAAAATGGAAGAGCAATCAAAAAAAGCGGGTAAGTGGGTATCGCTCTGCTGTATATTAAGGGGTGGGGTGGACCTCAGACTATGGTAGGTTAAATTTGAATGCAATGATAGGTATCATTGTATACGAAAAACGATTCTGAACGAAGATGATTTGTCAGTTTAGGATATATTATACTTAAATATTGTCATATAATCTATTTTGAAACAAATAGTATAGTTACTATATGTTACTATAGTTACTTTATAGTATCTGTTTATTAATAAAAAAAATATTAGGCAACATACGCATAATGAGAGTATGAAATTTAATTTAAATTTTGAAATATTTCGTATAAATTCGAACTTTAAGCACTTATAAAAAAAAATTGTGACTAAAGATTTCGGATTTTTTTTTATCACTTTAAGAACAACTTATAAGAAACCTTGTATTAAATTTTCAAGATTTTCTGGCCACCCAAAAAATTTTTATCGGAATTTGAAGAATAAAAACTAAGAAAAGTCGAAAATTTCAATTGTCTATAAGTAGCTTAAAAATGGTCAAAATATTTTGAAAATTTAACTAACCTAACCTAACCATAATATAAACATTTGGTGAAAATTTCAAGTATTTACAATAATTCCTATTTGAGTTACAGCAAAATCAAAAAGTCGATTTTGTCGAAAAGTGGTTTTTCGTAAAATTGCCATTTTTCTGTCATTTTTTTTTTGTTTTTCTCGATTTTTTTGAAAACTATTTGAAAACTTTAATTTTGACCCCCCTAAAGTACCAACTAGATTCAATTTCCTATTCAAAGAGGGGCTGAAGTCTAAAATCGGAGCATTATTACTGCTCCAAATGTTGGAGTCAGACACAAAAAAAAAAAAAAAAAACACACATCATTGTAAAAGCAATACATTCATCACTCCGTTCAGAATCTAAAATGTAATTTTAATTATATCTTATTGGAATGTAATGATTTTTCTTTAACCATTTAAATTTAAAGCAAACAAAAATAAATGATTGATCAGCTAAAAATGTGGTATTTGATTTTTCAAATAATTTTATTTTTATTTTTAATGCTTCTTGAAATTGAGTAATTAAAGGATTTCAAGAGTGAATATTAAAATTTTCTTGTTGACTCAAGCAATACGTACACGTTTTAAGTATTACTTTTGAAATAAAAACCAACTATATAGTACTCTCAATTCTATACCTAACGCAAGTTAAAAAAAAATTGAATTTACCCATAGGGCCCCATTGGTATATATTATAGCAGCATAAACTAAAAATATCTTCATAGTAATAATAATAATAAAAAAAAAATACTCTCATAACTTAATCATTTCTGGTTTATATCCATTGTATATAAAAACTAATATTTGCTAAAAAAAAAATTTTTAAATAATTTTAACTGCAGTAAGTATGCAGTACAAATAAAATCCTAGATCTCTTTTAAGTGTGTATTATAGTCACATAATATATATAACTAAGCAAAAGAAACCGAGCTGTTTAAAAACCGTGAATTCAGCTTATAGCCATAGTGATATTATTTAATGGACATTTATTTTTGACATTGTCATTATTATTATATAAAATACCTACTAAACTTACAAATTTATTCAAGTTAATCAAAATTGAACTTATTTAAAGACAAATGCCTAAGAAGGTTTATTTTAAGTTAATATATAGATATTATATCAAATTAAATGTGTAAATAAATTTTATTATTCAAAAACTTGTTTCGTGATGAATGATGAATATAATAGTTATAAAGCAAAGATGTAATATAAAGTACTTATATAAAAAAAATTGAATAATAATTATTCCCTTGTACATACATCCAAGTAATTATGTGACTAATAATATTCAAAAATGTAAATTTTCAAGCATAAAATGAACAAAATATGATATTAGGTATTAAGTGGCAAGTAGCAAGTAACGACTGTAATATTATCATATTTCTCATTCAAGTTATGCACCAATAAGGGTTTTTTTTACGTAATTAATGAATACATTATATTCTAATAATATATTATTTTCTGTACAATAATTCTTAATCTATATGCACAGATTTACAACGTATTTTAATGTAACGATTTATGATTATTATGTAAGAATATCATCCTTAGATAAGTTGATAGATTCGAGTGTCGAAAAATATGATTGGAAATTCTGTTTGTTATATTCACACATATAACTATAAAAGTCAATATAGGATGAAGCTAGTAAAATATCTAGATAGTCATGAATTACTAATATGTTGTACACTATGACTATTTTATTAGATTTATATAATATTATTGCGCATTATTCATTCATACTATTTATTATTTACCGACAATAAGTATAATATATTTCAATATGATGTAACATAAAATATTCAACATCCGATAGTTAAATATTGTATTATTTGTATTAAATAATAATACGACATGGTCTGTCGATTTCTAAAATCAAACATTCTTTTATTTTTTTTATTATTATATTTTCAGCTCATTCAAAATCAGTCAATTTACAAAAAGAAACACACAATTATATTATTAGGTACCTACTTGATAAAAATGAAAACATTGTTAAAGTATCTAATTTTTTTTTAAGAATTAATCGTAGGTAATGTGTTGTACATCGGTTTTTATAATCTGTATATTTATATTTCTCAGTGAACAAGCAATTGACGTGAATATACATACAATGAACTATACTAACTAAACTATAACAATAATAGGTTAATTGGCTATGTTCGTGTATACATTTAGTAAGAAATATATATTAATAGGATATAATATTATATCATTTTAAATAGTATACAAGTATAATATCTAATTGTAAAAATAATATATCATGAAGTATTCAACTTTGAAATTTATACAGCATTAATAAATATTCTGCGCATCTTATATTGAAAAGTTGGGGGACTTGTTTAGATACTTGAGCAAACAACTGAATATATTGTAATGATAATATTAGTTTAAGTAGAGAATGCCACAGAGTGTAGACGCGTGATGCAACGGACTATGGTACTACGTCGTTTCAAGGGGACGATAAAATAATATCGCAGTTAAAGGGGTAGAAAATATTATTATTTTATTTTATTTTTGCGAAACTAAACTATTATATGACGACATATTACACATTCAACCCTATTCTCTAGCCTACAGTTTACCTGCTACTGCAGAGCGACAAAAATCCCTTAAGAGATTTAGCTGTAGACCTATCCACAATTTTGGTTAAAAAAGAAAACACAATACCAAGAATACATAGACCGTCATAACATTTATTTATTCAACTCAGAAAGCATATTAAGATTTTAAAAACAGTGTATGGTACATACAAATATTTTTATTAATATTTTATTCTTATAAATTTACTTTTAATATTATTATGTTATTCATAAGAGTATCGTCAAAATAAATAAAATGTATGCCATATATAAAATATTGTATATATTATTGTTCAGCTGACATAACAATTAATATTTGTATACTGTTAAAATACTAAACTTATTTTATAACTTTTATTTCGATAATTAAAATATTCAATCTATTATATTTATGTTTAATAATTGTTTATACAAAGAAACATATTACCTTTACGTAGTTTTAAACGTTTTTTTTTTTGTTCTTTTATGTAGTTTTAATAGCAATCGCGAATTGTTACTTCTTTTATGCAAATCACTTTTTATTTCAATAAATATAAAAATTAATATTTACCTTTTAGTATTATTTATTGTTTCATTTTCTCGTAACTGTAAACAGAACCGTAACTAGTTTTATGTGCGCCCTTGGCAATCAATGTTATAAATTTATAATGAATTATTTATTATATATATATACAAAATTTGTGGTGCTAATTTATACCCCCCTAAGCACCCCCCTATTTGCGCCTATGATTTTAATATTAATATTATTTAAAATATTATAATTTCCAGTATTTATATACCTAATATAAAAATTGCGCCCTCAGAGCAATTATTTTAAACTGCGCCCTTATTGGCCACCGCCCACCTTGCCAATGCCTAGATATGGCATTGACTGTAAACATAGGTATTCATGAAAAATTCATATTATCATCAGTAAATAAAAAACTAAAAAATAAATAATTATTCGTATAGAAACAAAAATTAATTAATAGAATGTTGAATGTGTACCAATTTTAATTAAAAATTACAATAGGTTAATAAATATTTACATTTCTATAAAAATAATACTAATTAAAATTATAAAAATGAATAGAGTAGATGTTAGAAAAAATGCGTGAATTAAGTTTGGGGGAAAATGATATTAATAGTATACAATATACAATTTTCAAATAACTCTAAATATACTTCAATAATTATGTAATTTTAACGCTGAATACTATTAACCAAATAAATAATAACTAATTTCAGTATACTTATTAGCAAATAAGTATATTTAATTATTATTAATGACAAAAAGTAAATAACTTGTAGTTAAAACACTTCAATAAGTAATACCTTTAATTTTTATAGATATAGTTTTTATGGTACCTACATCAGATTGAAAAAAATACATTATATTATTATGTAATATATAATTTTATAATGTATAATATAGTTATAATATATGCTATATACTTATATAGTATAAATGTATAATATAACTGCAGAGTTATTAATATAATTTATTTATTGTTTATTTAAATGTGCTGAAGCTCAATACATGGTTTATAAAAATGTGTAATAATAATCGATGAGATTTAAAATATAATTAAAATTAAAATTGAATAACAAACATGACATAGATAAAATGAAAACAGTAGAAAAATAATAACAGTAATAAATTATGAAATGTGTATAATATAAAATATAAAAGTAGTTATTTATTATTAGGGCTCGGATTTCAATGCATTTGCATCTTTTTTTGGGGATATCTTACGCGATGCTTTCCAAGCTACAAATATGTTTCAAGTACTTCGCGATTTAACCACTATAATTTTTTAGGACATTTTTTACCTATTTTTCGTATTATGACTAAAAAAATTGACCTCATTGAAATATAAGTACTACATAGTAGTACCTATAGTACTACGTAATAAACATTATTTTCATTTTGAACTATTTTAACTAATTTAATATCAGGTTTTCCGGTTTTTACAATCTTTATGTCACATCATCCAATTAGCCGATATTATTGCACACAACTTAACTTTTATCGGATTATTTTCTTATCGAGCAATAATATTATATCGGTGTTGCGCGTGGCCGATTGTCGGACGCTTTCAGTCATATTGCGTATAATATATAATTTTATTAGAATTTTATACTTCTAAATTCTAGTTCCTAATTTTTTGATAATAATTTAATTTGAATTTATTTAATAAATAATGCATTTTTTGAAACGTTATTTTTTGATATTTTTAGGGCATTTAAATCCGAGCCCTACTTATTATATTATTACAAAAAGACTTAATACAGTTTAAAATAAAAAAAAAACAATAGTTATGATAAGTTATATAGTTATAAACACTTAATTTATCTAAATCGTACTATGGTAACTAAAAAATAAAATATTGGTTACTTTACATTACAAACCTTACATTTCATTTACATTCTGAGCAAGGTAAAAAAAAATGTTTCATTAAAAATGTATAAAATGTGTTGGTCATTTATCACATATACGGGTAGAAGGTATATAGTTTAAAAATTACATTACTTATAGTTTTTAAATAATTTATTTTTAGAATTTTTTAGTAGATTTTTTGAATCTTGATAAAAAATATCCAGCTCTCAAACGTTCAACTAAGTTCAGATGTGTATTTTGTGGGAAATTTGTATCTTAGTTCAGGAATATTTTAATAATTATTGATATATTTTATGTTAATGAAATTGTGATCTTATAATTTTACTATAATATATTTCATATTTATATTATAATAAAATATAAAATTGAATTTTTAACCAATTGGACTAATATCACCAATTGTTTAGATTTAGAAATTATTATTATTTTATAAAAAATATATTTGAATGTTTACAGTTTTATAAACGAATTAACGAAATATAATCATTAAGCCTTCAAGGCGTTAGAATTTTGATGACAATTGATATTTATAGCTTTGCTTATATTATAAAATTAATAAATGATTTTTAACATACTATAATATTGTCCATATATTTCAAATATATTAAAATGTTTCAATAAAAGTGTCGTTTGCTGTTAAAATAAGAAATAATTATATGTTAAAAATTAAATTTTTATTTAATTTGTAATTTTAATAAAACTAATAAAAGAGAACAATTTTGTATATGTATTTGCAATCAAATCAGTTATAATATTAGCAATGATAGCATGTCTAATATGAGAATATGATTAGTTACCTACATAAAAAAAAAACAAACAGATTAAATAGTCTTAATCGTCGATCAGTAAATTAGTAAATTAGTAATTGAATATACATAAAATTAATAATAATATAAATATTATATATTCATATATAGTAATTATTGTACAAAATCTAAATATAAATGATAATCTCGTAATATTAATTAATATCATAGAGTAAATATTGAAATACCCGTGAAGTATCTTAGAATTATCATGATTAACTGTCGAAACCATTTTTTTGAAAGTACCTAGTTAAGCTAGGTATTAATTTTAATATTGCGATGAAATATAAAACTATTTAGGTAAATGCTTACTCATAAACTTAAAGTTAATTAAATTGTACAAAACCATACAATAGTTATTGCACTAGAGTATTGTTTAGTATTTAAATGTACAAAAAAATGTTAATTTTTCCAAAACACTAATTTATTATTATTATTTTTTATTATATAAGCTATAGTTGTTAAAAAAAATGATCGGGTAGGTACATTTAAATATTTCAATAAGGAAAATTTAAATTGTTTTATATAATTTGTAATGCCTTTAGGGTCAGATTAATACACATAGCTTAAATATAACCCATTGAAATTCTGTTATACGGCAGGTACAAAACACAATATTTGACATCATAATATTATTGATATTATAATATATTCCGTATGCACTGTCATGGATTATTAAAATCGTATACACAATACGCATGCAATAAATTGGGAGACATTAAATTTACATACTATTACGGATTCCGCGATTATCTCACACGTTGCACATATATAATAAATATCACGATGTTATTAAATCGAAATTTTCATTATTATTAATTATTATTGTTATAATATTATGTGACAGGTATGTTTGTTGGACGGCGTACCTGCTACGCTACCACGGAAAAACGGGCCATGTGGAACCGGTGCCATTGCCAGGTGCACCATTTAGCCACTATTACGCAACTGACGCCACTGACGAAGGGATTATAATGGAAACCGATATAAGCGTCAAAGAGGTAAGTACGTGCTAATTTTTCCCCCGTAAAATTAAACGTCTACCGGCGGAATTACCTACCTATTATATGTGTACGGAAGCGATCGTTAATCAGCTTACAGGTTATAGTAAATTTATATACAAGGGGTGGTCCTACAAGTATGATTTATCATTTTGGTTTTTTTTTTTTTTTACTCATGACGAACAACACAGTGTTTGTATACCGTTAAAGAAAAAGAAAATAATGCGATGTGTATAATAATATTAATATAAAACAAAAATACATCTTGTAAATACACGAAAAACACGCTTTGTTGTCTTATAAGACCGTGAAATATGTTTGTTAGTCGTAACTTAACTAATGAATATTAAATGCATTATTTTAAAAAATTTTGTTATCCTAAGACACGGACCATATTGTGTAATGAAAAATTAGTTATCACGTGTGAGAAAAAAAAACAAAAACAAAATTTGAAATAATAATACAGGATAAGTAATTTAATGTTTGGTATTTTTTTTTTTGTCAATAGTCAAAAATATTAGTTATACCTATGTATTTTTAGAATACTTGATTATATAATTAATAAGTTTTATAAAAGGTTATTAATGAACAGTTATTTGTTTAAAATTAAACAAAAACATTTTAAAAGAAACATATAGTAGATACATATTATATTTATTTTATTATTTATTTAGCCTAATTAACAAATTATTTCAACAAAATACTTGAATATTTTAGAAAAGTTAAATAGCTATGAAATTTGTGCGTACAATGTGGATCTTTATTAAGTCCTTAGAGTTGTTTAATTTAATTATGAAAATAATTGGTTGGAAGATAATATTTTTTATACCTAAGTTATAAGTGACTAGGACAACAAAGTTAAATGAAACAAAAATTACCGAAGTGCATATTTAAATATATATACATCCTTAATAGATAAGTTTAGGAAACAAATCTGTTATGTATTTTATATCTATATAAAAGTAGAATATAATATTATATTTATTAGAGATATTAAAATATTTGTATACCATAAAAGATAATATAGATTAAATAATTATTATCTTAGAACTATTTAGGTACATAAAAGTGTTCAATATGACAATATTTAATAACATTTTTTATTTTATTTTTATTTCACGCAATAAGCAGATGAACTATGTGTAGAAATTATATTTTAAACCATATTGAATACAAAATCTTTCCACTAAATACACTTGACCCAGAACTTAACAATATAAAATCAAAATTGTTTTTCATTTTCTATTAATAAAGTTTTCGAAAAGAAAAACGGCAGACGAAGAAAAATTCGAATTATTATAGTATTCTGTGTTAAGATTTGAAAAGTTTTATATTTATTGATAAAGCATATTATGATAACTACCCACGATTATTGTTTATTGTATTGTTTACTGTGGAATAATATAGTAAATTCAAATATAATAACATGATAATCTCAGTGCATGAATAATATAATCGCTGTAATTACTTATTTATTGAAAATGTAAGGAGAGTACTTGTAACTTGTTTTTAATATTACCAAACATCATATAAAGACATTTGAATATTATTTTTCTAACAAACTAAAAAATATGCGTGTGGCATACTTCATTTATTGTTTTAAATCAAAAAGATATTCACTTCTATATTATTATTAAAATTATTCTAAGGCACTACATTTTTTTATTAACCCGTGTGCGATGATGTATATGAAGATTATACGTAATACGTATACTCTGTGGTTTTTTTCTTTCGATTTTTTTTCCCGGCAAGTAAAAAAGTTAAAATGGCTTGATATGCATATTCATGACACTCAAACCCACTGACCAATTTGTCAGTGGATGACTACTATGCGTTAGTAATTTATTATAATTTGAGATAAATTGTAATTTAATATATTTCGGTGTTGTATTAAAATAATTATTATGTGGCAGTGAATGTTCATATAAGAACATAAAAAAAAATAAAAATAAATATACAAATAATAAGACTACCTGATTTATTTTGTTTTTACAATACAAATGATTCATATTAAATCATACTTAATGAACATATTCTGTTTTGATTTCTCGGAAAACAGCCATTAGAGAGAAATGTGGATTAAAAGGATGTAATTATTTCTGTATAATATACTTGTTTAACTATGTTTGGATTAACTAAAAGATTAGTTTAGTATAAAATAATATTATGTTTCAAGTAACATAAACTAAAAACAATAACTAAATAGGTATAACTCTTTCACAAAGCCAACACACACACACATACACACTCTTACAAATACTCGCCAACACATTTAATTGAAATTAATTTCATCATCTTTATTGGATAAAATTAATTTATTTTTTATATTAATAACATCAATTTTGTAAATCCTTATAAGTACATGATAATATTATAATATGATTAGGTATTACCGTGTAGTTGTTGTACTCACTTTATATAACATTATAAGTAAATAGATAAATATTGAATCATGTTATGCGCTTATAAATATACATTATTATTTATTAAATTCATCGTGTATTATAAAAATTTAGTTGACCCTGTTAAATAGTATAGTGAGTCCAATAAACAACTTTATTCTATGTGTTAGTATACATAAGTCGGGACAGCCTTGAGTCTAATAAGTTAATCAATCTATTAACCATAAGTCCAATAAAGGTTCACTAACTATGTATTGTATAACACAATTATAAATATAATGGAAATGAGATAATGGATAGTATAGCTAATGTAATTTTTGTTTCTAGTGAATTACTAGACAGATTTCAATAGAACTAACTAAATAGATAATTATAATAATTGTAAAATATACGTAAAATATAAATGTATCTAAAAAAAATAAAAGTTGAAGTCTAGTAGATTGTTTTAGAGAATTTCCTGAAAAGCATATTATAGGATTTTAAACGGAGAATGAAAGAAAAGAGTGTATTTTTGTTTGGATTATGAATTGAGATTGGGCATACTAGGTAGAGGATTTAAGTTCGTTGGATTTTTGTTTGTTAAATATTTATAAATGGAAATACTTTCATATGCTGAAAGAATTGTCCAAAATTAAGTGCGCGTTTCAAATGGTCATCATACGATTTTCCGTGAAGTTTTTCAATGGGTTTTCACCACAACGTATATAACAAATTTTACTTTATTATTTACATGATAAACAAATAAACAAAATGTAATAGTACTTTTAATTTTTTATAAATATTTAACATTATTACATTATGTATCTATATATATAAAAATGGAGACAAAAATGTATAACATTGCATCAGTTGAGAACGGCTGGGCCGATTTCGCTAATTCTTTTTTTGTTGTGTTTGTTATTGTCTGGAGAAGATTTTTACGAAAGAAAATTTTTAAAAAGTCAACCGAATAAGTAGAAAAAGTGCAAAATCTATTTGTTGATGTCTGGGATTTGAAATCGATACCGTTGTCTTTATTTACTCTATGGTAGACGTAGACATCTAAACATTAGCTTGATGTACAACCAGTATAATCTATGGTTTCTATAGTTATTTTATAGTTTTATGTTCATTATTTTGTTAAATGGATTTGGAAATTTGGAATTTGTTGAGTGAATTTTCTTACGAAAAATTAAGAAAGTTTATTATCAAGACTTCATTTTCGAGTATTCTTAAATATTGAGTATTTTTTTTATAAATAGAATTAATTGAAAACGACTGTTATTTTTTGAAATAACAAAACTTTCGCCACGCAACAATCGGTCTCACTACCGTACCATGCCATTAAATGTTTCACATAAAAAACATAGACAAATTTAAGTGTATATTTGACATATTTATCATTAAAGATTTTTGGTTTCTATAGGATACTAAATAAAGTATCTAAATATATATATACGAATATATTGGCGAGGATGAGTTGAATTTTGAATCCTCTTTTTAACATTAACACATATATACATACGTTTATTCAACTAAAAATACCATTTGGGTAATGATTATTCAACTGTTTTTACCTCGCATAGAGGTAAAAATAATTTCACTCGCGCAAACGGAATATTATTTTTTTGTACGGGCGACAAAGTGCACGGGGACAGCTAGTTTATTATAAAATAATAAAAAAAATAAACAAATTATATTTTATGTATGAATATATTTACATTTAAAGATTTATAATTTTTGTTACAATTTTCCAAATTTTAGAAAAAAAGTTTTAAAAAATAAAATAAATTATATACTTGTATAATTATGAACAAACATGGAAACCAATCCCTATGAGTTGTCATTCAAATAAAGGTCAATTGATGCAATTGTATACTGGTTAAATGTGTCACTAACTTGTTTACCATTATAATAACAATAAGTTAATTTCTTACGACATTATAACTGACAGCAACCTTATCTTTCAACCGGCTTGTCAACCGAACCAACAAACATTATTCAGAATATCATCAAATCAAGTCCTGTTAAATTTATTCACTATAACCCGAGAACGACCCTTTAAAATTATATGAATTTATTTATGATCAACAAAATAGCTTAAAGTATATTTAATTCGTTTACATATTTTTTAAATTTATTTCTATGTTTGGGTTTACGTTTTTTTAATAACTTGTACATTTTATTGGGTCAAATATGAACACATTATTACTTATGTGTAATGTGTATTTTCAAGCTCAGTTGCCATGTTTATTAAAATAATATAATATAGGTACCAATAAATAAAGGGTATAAACCATATACAATTATTTAGTTTAAATTGTCCCCTACAATTAGAGCATAATTACTAAAAATTGAAAATTTACCACTTAAAAGTACCCTCGAGATTTAGTTTACGATCTGTAAGAGTGTTTTATAAGGTATTTTGAGTATTTTTGCTAAAAAAAAAAAACAAAAACATAGTTTTTGTGAAAATAATATATATTTTGCTTAAAATTAATAATTGAAATATTAATTTAGTAAGTATCACATATACATTCAATCTACATAATATATTTCATATAAATGTATGTTATAAATTATATTTTGTATCAGTATCTTCTCTCTAGTTTACTTGAGCTACTTCGTTACACACATAGCTTTAATTTTAAGCACTTGCAATTAGTGATATTAATGAATGGTGTGAAATCCTTAGAGGAATCCTTTAGTTATATTTGTCTTCTGTCATTAGTAGTGAACCAACCATTTATGAAACAGCTACTTATATTACTAAAAATGAATACATCTTTAGAATTCGTATGATGTTTTGAGTTACTTATTCTATGTAAAATATTTAGAAGTTATTATAACGTAAAACAGCAATAAAATATTAGAAATAAGTTTACCTATTATTATATTATAATGGTATGGTGAGGTTTTAGTTAGTATAATGAATGTAATGAATTGATGAATAATTCCTATATAAAAGACGTTCGTACAAAATATATTCCAATAGGATTATTCAAAACTGTCCATAATTGTTTATAGAACAAATTTAAATTATATTTACTTGAATGTGTAAAAGACGTCTTAAAATATCTTTTAAACATACTTTAATATCATTAAAATACACAAAGATGTTATTATATCATAAACGTACAAATTATTTTTTTTTTTTATTGATACAATTTAAGATTATTTTTGTTTCAATCTGATTTTTCTATGTAAGAGTATATAGTATAACATATTATATAATGTTTCAAATGTTTGAAGTAAATAAAAATAATGTATTGTAAACTTATATATTATTACCACAAAACTGAAAATAGTTTGCCATAACATGTGAAAATATTAATAAAAACTACGTTGAACGTTTATAACGTGATGACATTTTCACAACGTAAACAAATATTTTAAAAATTACATAAAAATATTCAAAGCATTAAAATATTTTGGATTCGATTTTTAAAAAATAACTAACAATATGTATATATTTCGCGCGCAATTTTATATCATTTAATCAGTGTCAAAGCTACAGATTTTTCCGGATTTTCTTTGTATCGTCATGAGAAATGTGCGTATATTTAAGATAGTATATTTTTATATAATACGCTTATTTAAATAATAATAGAAGTAGATTTTGTATTCGTTGTATTTGATACGTTATGGAAATGTATAACCATCAGAATATTCTAAAGCATGTATTTATATACAACGAATGATGCGCATTGAGGGTAGGTAGTCGGCTATAACATTGTAATATCATATGCACGCGCGTAGCCACATAGCGCAGTGTGATTAACTGCCGTCGTATCGGCACGCTGTTTTATATTATCTGGGAGCTTACCAAAATGTTAGTACATAGAGATGTGAGACAGCGAATATTCTTGGTGTTCACCCTGAACCACCATTAGACTTTGAAAGATTACGATTTTCTCTGTAAGCAATACAGTTTTACTATACAGTTTTACTAGTTGACCTTCGCCAATTGCCCATTAGTTCAAAATAGGGTTCTAATGGTAATTTTTCTTCTGTTATATTATATCTATATGATTCTTTCTTTTCTTTCAGTTAAGACTTAATAATTTATATACATATGTCATATATATTTATTTTAATCAAACTAATGGTTAAACGTAAGTATAATCGCTGATAATATATCAGATAGTTTATTAGCATAATATGTCTTGTAATATTTATAATTATAATTTTTATAGAGAACAAAGACAGTATTTCATTTTTTTTTTTTTTTTTTTTATAGCCCTACAACAGTAGCTTGCTACCATCACTATTTTGCCAAATTTCTTCCCGTTCTTGAATTATATTCCTCCATTTGTGCACTTTAAGTCTTTCCCAAATCCTATCCAATAACCTTTTTCTAAGACTCCCTTGGGGTATTTTTCCTCTTGGTTTCAAATAAATTCATGACCACTTTAATGGTGTTTTCATCGTTTTTGGGTACACCATGTCCAAGCTGCTGTTACCTTTAAACATTAATACATTTTGTGATATACAATTTTTCTTATTTTTTTTTTTTTTTTTATAGCTGTTTATTGAATTTTGTTTTATATATTCTAGTAATATTGAAAACATTTTTATCACAAATCACCCACAGAAAATTTTAATTTTTAAAAATTCCTAGTTGTAATTTTCTATAAAGTAACTGTCTGGCTAACCCTAATTTTGTATTGTGTTTTCTTCGTGCAAGTTCTAATCAATGTTACTCATTTAAATTTTACATGATATTCCAAATTATTTTATTGTTTTAAAAAGGTTTTTCTGATTCACACTGTTATTGTTCTTTTTGAATTGATAAATATTCACTATTGGTTTGACAAAATATATTACTCCTTTTCTTCGATTTTACCGGTTATTGAAATGTGCTTAATTTTTTTACCTTCATTTCCAGAGGCAAAGTTGGTATACTCTCATATTTTTTTTAACATGATAAGTTCTTTAATAATGTATTTGTGAATACATATTTGTGCACAGACTTCAAAAACGATATCCTTCTTAAATTGCTAGTATGTTCCTTTTCCCCAACGTTTTAACACATTTTCTTCATTCCAGATATTTTAACATACACTTTAAACATACCTTTCTTACAAACAAATCAAAAAATTCCAAATGGTATGCCATTTGAATCAGGTGCCATGTAGTTTTCTTGAGTTTGTTATAGATTTTTTCATTTCATATCTGTTAGTCATTACATTCGCTATTCCTTTTTTCTTACTAGAAATGCTCATAGCGTTTCAAATAGCAATCATTAACCAAATTCTATGTACTTAGAATATTTAATACTTTAATTCATCTGTGAGGCTTAGTTTTTCAGATCTTAAGGTGCAGAGTATGCCAAAAGACTAATGTCAGCGTGATACTTTTTTAGTGGTATACCGTGTACATCGTACGTACAAGGAGAGCACAACTGTCCCCGCGCCAGAAAATACCGCGAAATACTGTAAAATAAAGATCCGAGGAGATCTGTATGCACTACTTAAATTATTATAATTGTATTCGAATACAAATAGCGTTATATGATTATGTCAGAATAAAGGCTACGTAATATTGAAAAATAACTATGATCCGATGTCTTCTCTCATCTATCAAGAACTTAAATATTAAAGTGAAATACATTTCTGCATAAGAAATTCGTATAAAATTATAATATATGGAAATAAAAATCTTATTTTAATTTTAATTTTAAATTATCCTAGCTAATATACTATCTTTACTAAGATAAATTATTAATATTTGAATAATATTATATCTGTATATTTCATAGGTATCTAATGCTAATAAACATCATCACTATTATTATATCTTTAACTGTTAACTTATTTTCCTCGAAAAAAAAATAAACTTTTTATTTAATTGTATTTGAAATAATTTGAAAAAATACATAAATCTCCATTTGTTGAATAGGTGCCTTACTTCAACCTCTTCATGAGGAAATCCTTCAACATTTTATTATCCAATACTGTTCAGAACAGTTTATCTTCATTGTATACCACTTAAAATGCTTAAGATCATTTATATTAAATGTATATGTTTCAAAATAATAGACTGAAAATTGAAAAGAAAACCTGAATCGTATTCTGAATAAATTATTTTTACTGTTGTTTCAATATTTATCTAGATTTAATAAATTATTTTTCTTGTCAACAAAACATTTTATTACTAAACTATTGAAAAAGGCAAGTTTATTTTTACTTAAAAATATTTGATTGCGACGTATTTTTAAATACTTTCTAATACTTTTATACCTTTGAATACGTATTGTGTTATTAGCTAATTCAAATTGCTTGTTTAAGAATAAAATACCTGCATATCATCTGCTTGAAAAATAATTTAATACAATAACCGCTCTTACATTTATAAAATATTCATAATAGAATGGTATATTAAAGAATAAAATACTAGTTATTAAAAATCGTATAATTTTATGAAGTAACCTATTATATTTTAAACTTGAAAAAGGAATATATATCTTTGTGATGTAAACCTCATTACTGGATTAAAATGTTTAAATACCTACTTATTTTTCATATTCATTTTTAAATGCAATATTATAGGTGTTCTTTTTCAGATAAAACTTAAATATATTCAATTTTTAGCAACTTCTTTGTTTATTCATCAGTGTTTTATTGTAAGACTAAACAAATAAATAGTTTTAATAAACTTGATACAAAAAGTTGTTGTTTGAATCAGTGAACTTCCACATTTTTTATTAATTATTTTAAAAAGAATTATCTTATTCATTTGTTTTTGTGATAATGAGAAAAAATATAAAACACTAATGTATATTATATTTTGGTATTGTATAGGTTCTTGTATCATATTTTTTAGTTGAAAAGCGTAAGTATACAAACTCGAAATTATTGTTTTAAAATTAAATCATTCATTTTTTCATTTTTTTTCCAAAACAACAATAAATTATTTAATGTTGGTACATTTTCCAAAGTGATAATATACGTAGAAAAATATATGGTTTTTATTTGTAACTACTTGGGCTAAATTAATTGTATTTTTTTAAAAACTATTTTATGGTTAAATTAAATTTAAAAAAAAGTAAATATTTGTGTTCGTGTAACTTAAAAATCTGAGATACTTAATTTATAGGAATAATTTATTTAAATATTTTAAAAGTTATATAATTAACTTCAATCAAATATTAAAAATATTATACAATTTTTAAAGTAATAATAGTAGGCGTATAAAAAAGTGTACAAGGTGATTTACCGAGTGTTATCATCTTCTTTTGTTTTTAA
Source organism: Schizaphis graminum (assembly GCA_020882235.1). NCBI lineage: Eukaryota > Metazoa > Arthropoda > Insecta > Hemiptera > Aphididae > Schizaphis > Schizaphis graminum. Next base: position 108,090,847 of record CM037032.1, on the reverse strand, counting down.
TAAATATATTTATTAACATTTTGATTTTTGGAATTTGCATGTAAATTTAAAGAATATATTTTCAAATATTTTTATTTTTACATCATTTAAGAAACATTCTTTAGCGATACAATCCCTTTTTCAACTAAAAATCACCCTTTTATATTGTAAACTTAAATGAGATAATATTTTTGAAAATTGGTTAGCATTTAAATTGAAATGTATATGTAGAGTTTCTTAAGTTTCTGAATTATTAATCTTATTAAGTACTAAAAAATAATAGTCTTTAATAATTGTTTTAAATAAACAAATATTTTATGCACAGAATATTATTATTATTAATATTATTATTATTATTATTATTATATTATTATTATTAATATTATTCTGTGTTTTATGTTTAATCTATTACTGATAATACTTATCATACTTCTACCATTTTTAAAAACTATAACATTTTAATTAACTAATATTAGTTACTCTAATTTTCATATTATCACCATGAGGTCATCATAATATCTTCTAAACCAATAAATATGGATTATTATCTTTAGTGTATACAGTTAAATAACTCAATAAAAACTCGTTTGAATTTATAATTTAAATACATCAACATTTAAAAAAAATCATTTCTCTAACAGTTTTCAACAAAAAATAGTAGCTTAAACTTTAAAGAAAGAAGTTTGAATCGACAAATGACGCTCATTATAACCTGTATAAGCACTCCAAGTAATTGAAAATTTGGCTGTTGAATTAGTATACTTAAGAATTCTAAAAAATAGAATTTGGATAAATTCTTTAATAAAGTAAAAATGGCGGTGAGCAAGTTTGGTGTAAGAATATTTATGGTGGGACAGCAGAATCTGAAATTATAATAATATTAAGTATAAATATTCAGTGTGTACTATCGAATTTTGATTACAATTTTACCTTTTTACAGTTATTGTGGAATATATATATATATCGATTTATGTTTATATTTGTATTATTAAAAACAGTATTTTTATAATATAATTTTGAGGACTATATTAATTCAAAATATTACCCATTCTGAATTTTTTTTTAAATAAATCATGTTATAGAAAATATTTCAATTGAAAAATTATGTGAACACAGAAAAACAAAGTATAGTAGAGTACTGAACGTAATAAAATTTATTATATTGCGAATACAAGTAATAACTCTTATTAATTAGTGATAATCATATAGGTACTTAATTGAAAATTAAACACACAAATTGCTTAAAATGTTGAGCATTACGTGCAAATTTAAACAATATTGTATTTTCGTTATACAGAGTGATTATTTTAACAGTCAAATTTTGGAAAATTTAGCATGAATAACATTAAAAAATATTAATTGATATATTTTAATAACGCTATAATTCATAATACCTGCATATTACATAAACATGATTTTCAAATTTTAACAAATTGACCGTTTATACATTATTCGCACTGCTGTGAATATTCTCTTATTTTACTAAAATAGTGAACATTTAAACTATATTTATAATGTTTTGATTTTTAATTACATACAATTCAGTATTCTTAGAATACCATACAAAATTATTACAATTTTTGAAAATTATTTTATCTGGTTACTGCATTTGTGGAGTATATCTATAATTTTCGAAGTATCTTTTATATGCATATTTTTCCAATAAATAGCCATCTGGCTGTAAAAAAATTATTATTCTAGTGATGGATAAGGGTTAAAAAGTATATGTGACAACGACAGATGAAAAATTATTTTTTAATACACATTTATTTTTATAGATATTATTATTTTTTTATTATTATTGAAACGTATACCCACTTGTTCGTAAATAAATAAAAACTAATTGGTATATGTATTTTAATGCTCATCTACCGTGTTATTCTTCACCCATACTTATCTTTTACCCAGCTATTGATAAAAAGTTAAAAATTAAATTATTATTTAAATTTTAAATAAATAATATATCATTAAAAATATGTATAGTTATATTAACCTTGGAAATTTACTATTATAGTTTTCAATAACAATTATAATAGTAATTATATATATACTAATAATAATTTTTAAAAATTTAATTTAAAAATGTCTATTAGAAAGCAGACATTTAAAAAAAAAAATACGGAAAAATACCAGATCTGCAAAATAAATAATTAAATGTGATGATTTTTAAATTATAAAAATAAATTGTTTAACTTACACCTATACAAACATAATACATATTTTTATATTTTTACTATTTAAAAGATAATTATTATTATTATTATAATGTTTATTAGCTATTCATTTATTATATTTATATATATTTTTAATTTACAATAGTTTTATTAATTTTAATATGGGTTATATGGTTATATCAGAATTATGAATAATGGACAATTTTTATAATGGTGTACTGCATGGAGCATAGCAACACTTTTAATTACTTTCTATTTAAAGTAAACGAGAACTTCATTTAATATTCAAATCAGCTATGACCAAGGACTTTCATACAAGAAGTAGAAATTATTATGATAAAGTATATTATAGTACTTGAAAAATAACCATGATTAACCTAAAAATATTATAGTGACTTCAATACAAGAAAATCAGAGAAGTTAAAAAAATAGTTCTGTTCTTAATGAGCAAAAAAATTTATAATATAGACGACCACATTTAAAACAATACAAGTTTTTATTACTACTATAACACTATACAATTTATAGGTACATATTATCAATATTTTATAACATTATATACATATATTGCAATGATACTTCCCACATTAGAAAAGCTTAAATCATTATTGTTAACCATTATAAAATTAATGAAGGACATATTAAATACTAAAATAATCTGAAAATAATTATTATAAATAGTTAATCGACATAATCAAGTCATAATACGTTTGATGACAATAGTGATATTTGCATAAAATACCATGCACATACATTTAAATATGATTAGGCAAACATATTATAATGCATTGTAAATAAAATAATAATTATTTATATTTTAAGACCGATTTCATATAAATTTATGATTTTCAGAAAATAGAAAAAACAATAATTACTAATAATATGATATTATATGGTGATTAGTGAACGATCGGGTTTTCACAACTAATACAGGAAAATGGATCATACTAAGGGGTATATATATATATATATATATATAAAGGGACATTGTGAGTCAAGCAAACAATGGATTATTTGTTAGGGTCATGTGTTCCATAATAAGAGCTTGATAAAGAAAAATAATTTAACGAACTTTATATAGGTTATAAATCAATATGTTAAATATACCTACTACAGTCTATTATTATAGTTGTTTGGTATTATAAAACATTAGAATAAAAACATATTAGAGCCTAACTATTGGGTATACTGTCGTCGTTGATATAAAAAACTTCCTATTTCCAAAAACCTAACTTTTCAGAAGCCATAAAAAATATTTTTAAAAAAAATCTAATTGACAATGATTTCGGATTAATATTTTAACGTTTCACTACATCAATATACGAAAACTATATCAATCCTTATTTTAAAAATAAATCAACATCTAAAATAAAATATTGTATCATAAATTGTAAATTGTTTGCTTCATTTAAAGTTTTATGTTTATAGTTTATGTTTTTTTACAAAACTGATGGGAGATATATTTTATTTTTTTTAATGATAGTTGGTGCCATATTAAATATATATATAAGATGTATTTATAATAATTTTATAAAAAAATAAATACTTCTTCTAATATTTTATTGATTAACAGAGACTATTTGGACATTTGTATCATATTTTAATTAAACAATTATAATTCTATAAAATTTTTATAAAAATAAAATAAAATAATGTATATTTTAAATTGTATTGCAGTTATAAATTATTTTACCCATAATAATATACTTATTTAACGCCTGTCTGGCACTTACTAATATTTTAACAAAGATATTTTCTATGGATATGTTTTTTGATTAATGTAATAATAAATAGTAATACATTTTAATGGCATTAAATTTACAATATTATAAAAGCTAAAATTAATAAAATAATAGTAATTTGCTTTTTTATAAACAAACAAAAGAATACTAAATAATATTAGTACTCTTATGAAACAAATTCTAAAATTTACAAAATTAAAAAAGTTTAAAATAATAATAAATATACAATATACATATTACATTTTTATGATACTCTAAAATATTTAGTGATTACTATTTTAAGTTAAAAAAATTGAAAAATATTCATAATTAATCTTGAAAACTTCGTTGGTATGTATATTATATAAAAAGTAATATGTACATAATGATGAAAATTTTTATTTCTATTTTTGGTTTTTTTTTTTTTTTTAATTATAATAAAATAGCTAAAACAGTTTAAGAAAACATTGTGACTAAGTATTTTCTATTTTTTTTTTCATAACGTTTTATTCAAATTTAAAACACAAATGTATATTTTAATATACACCATATTATTCTGACCAAAATAAGTAGAGCGAGTTGAACACTTGTGTCTGGTTTCTGTATCATGTTTAATTTTTTTTTTTCATAATAATATCTATTAATATAAATAATCATGTTATTTTAAATTATAACATATTATTCAGTATTATTTATTAGTATGAATTATGTCTTTTAATCTAAAGTAGTTCTATGAATCCAATTTGTTACTAAAATAGTTTGAAAATTAATTATATCTGACTAATATTATTCAATAACAATAAATTAATTAAAACAATAAAATAAATGTTTTTCATCCACATTTTAGATTCTGAACGGAGTGATGAATGTATTGATCTTACAATGATGTGTGTTTTTTTTTTTTTTGTGTCTGTGTACAGCATAACTAGTCGAAATAATGCTTCAATTACAAACTTTGGTAGTGGTTTCTGATGGCAAAATGGATATCCTTGGTGCATTATAGAGGTCAAAAGTAAACATTTTCCAACAGTTTTCAAAAAAATCGAGAAAAACAAAAAAAAAATGACAGAAAAACGGGAATTTTTACGCAAAACCAGTTTTCGACCAAATCGATTTTTTTATATGGTTGTAATTCAAAAATTAATCACTGTACATACTTGAAATTTTCACCAAATGTTTATGTTAGTGTTCTCTATACACTGTTAAATATTCAAAGTATTTTGAATTTTTTTGAGCTATATATCAGACATTTGAAATAATCAATTTTTTTTTTTATAAATGTTGATAAAAAAAATTTAGCTGGGATAAATTAAGTACTTAAAAATTTAATTGAAGGGTCCACATAACTTTTTCTAACTCTCATTCAAAAATTATAAAAATACATAGGCACAATTTTTTTTTATTTGCATTTGAAGTTCAAATATTGACAAAAATTCGTCAAAATCATGAATATTTTTCACTATTTGGTAGTTAAAAATTTATAAATATTTTACTATCAGAAGCTAAAAATTGAAAATTTAATGCTATGCTGTCCATAAGTTAAGCTTAGAATAATTATAAAAAAGTTTGATGATTATTCAATTTAAAATATTTTACGAGTGTTTAAAGTTTTAATTTTAATTTGAAATCAAAAATACACGTGTAAAATAACGTTTTACTAATAACTAATTTTCGATTTTTATATAATATATCCTAGACTGACAAATCATCTCCGTTCAAAATCGTTTTTCGTATACAATGATACCTATCATTGCATTAAAATTTAACCTACCCTAGTCCGAAGTCCACCCCACCCCCCAATGTACAGCAGAGCGATACTCTTTTACCCGCTTTTTTTAATTTGTTTTTATAATAAAAAATGCATAGTAATCACTAATTTATTATTATTCATGTATTCCAATTGCATGACAGAATCAGAGATTATTATTTTTCATCTAATTTACAAATTAAAAACGTAAATATAAAATACCTATCTATAAATATACTTTAACGTTAACATAATATTTAAAAAATTGTATCATTTTTAGAAATGTAATAATGTTAAATTATCCTACAGTTTATATCTTTAAATAATGACTAAACAATAAACACCGAGTGAGGAAATGAAATTGACATTTTACTTTTGAATTTCTTTTCTATTTCGACAAAGTTTTAAGATATGACTCATAACAAATGCAGATTTACGCTTATTTAAAAAAAAATTCTAGCATGAACTACGTAATAGACATTTTGCGCAAAATTGGCACTTTAACCTAAATTTTTTAGTACCAAAGTAAGATAAAAAGAGTTTTACATTTTTAATTATTTAATACTAAACAATTTTTGAATTTTTCTGATTATGTCCAATTTTGTCAACATTTAAAGTTAAGATGAATTAAAAAAAATTATGTTTTACGTGGAGCCTTGTATTACATTTTCAACTTTTCTGCTTATAAACAAAATTTAACATAAAAATCATAAATGGTTTAAAGATCATAAAAAAAAAAAAACACTAAAAAGTGGAAAATTTTAAATATTTATAAATACCTGAAAAAGAGCCAATCTAACTATAATTAGTCGAGTTTTTCTATTATGACTTGAATTCCGTGGTGATTATGTAAATCTAAAAAAAATCGCTATTTTGTATCTGCGTTGAACACACGTTCCACATAGCACTTGACTTGAATTTAAAATATAGTATAATCTACCTTGCAAAAGAATTATTCCTGTATTAATATTATAAAAACTAAACATCATATTTTTATCGGCTTAGTTATCGGACAACCTTGTATTGTAACTACATACTAACTAGACTGTATTTATAATGTGTTTTAAGAAACGAACCGTTTTATAGTTTCTCAGACTTTACTTAGAGTTGATTGTATAAATAATAGCGGTCTAAAGATCTTGCTACAACAAAATCGGTTAGTGTGGAGCAGAATTAGTCGAATATTGTTCCTTTGGGAATCAAACAAAATGTATCTCCTATAGGTAGTATAAATAGCACTTTCATCGCATTCCATTGTAAGAACACAAAAATTAATCGATTTACAATGGCAATTTACATCTTCAGTAAATGTCTATTTTAATCTTCAACTATAAGTCGGTAATAGTTTTTTTTATGTTTCATATTCGATAAATTATTTACAATTTCAAATGTAAGTACGCAAACAAATTGTACATTAAAACCTAATATGTTACATATTGTACAATAAAAAAGTCATTTACATACTCGCGACTTTGTACAAACATTATAATAACTATAATACCATTTAAAGCAAACAGCGTTATCGATTTGATAAAATAATCGAGTATAATATCAATATTAAATTATAAATAAACGACATGTAATGTTATAATTTATAATGATTACCAACTCAATAATAAATAATTTAAAAACTGTATCGTGTAAGTCTATACAACGATAACCAGTAATAAATTATTGTAATCACGTTAGTTATCTGTACTTGTATTAATAATTTATCGAATATGAAACATAAAAAAAACTATTACCGACTTACAGTTGAAGATTAAAATAGACATTTACTGAAGATGTAAATTGCCATTGTAAATAAACTTGTAACATAGCATATTATTATATTATCATAAGACAATATGCGTGAGTTTTTACTTAATCAATAACCGCAGGTGCATCTTCAGATAGAAATTGGTCCTTAACCGACTTTCTTTCAACTCCAGGCTCTCGATGAAATCGCAAGTTTACTGTTTTTCTTCACAATATTATAAGACAATATCGTTGAGTAAATCAATATGTATAATATCGAATAACAGCTTACATACATAATATATATAAACATTATGCATATAAATATAAATTGTAAATCTAATTATCCCAAGTGATGGTGAAGAAACTACATGCATTAACATACCTTTGAGCGTTGATGTATGTAATTCATTACATTTACATTTTTCGTAAATTTAATATAAAGATGAAACAGGCGATTGCTGTATTACTGTTATTATAAGTGCTTCGGTTTTAACTATGTGGTCTTGTCTATATTATACGTACGATATTAGTCGCAATTACCTATACTTTAACGTAATAAAGCTTATGTCACTTCTGTCTTAAGAAATGATTAGGATAGCTAAAACCTTAAAAAAATAAGTCGATATTCTGAATAAGTGATGGTTTTAGAGTGAATATCGTCATTGAGTAGATCACCGCCGTCAATGTGTTATATTTGAATTCAAAGATAAATCATTACATACAAAAAACGATTATGAGCGGAGAAGCTATGTCAGCCTTTACTGTAAAGGGTATTTTATTATTTTATTTATATGACTCTTACACTTCGGGAATGTGGTAGGTTGAAATAATTATTAACTTAAGTATGCAATAGATACTATTAATTAATATAATATACTATTGATATTATTAACGTATAAATCAATACTGACATACTATATTATAATCATATGATCAAGTGATTAGGTCCATGGTATAAATACGTATAAATATTGAGATTATTCTGAATATTTTGAAAATTCCATTGCAAATTAATAATATTAATGAAATATTTAAATGTCTATAATTAACAGTTTTTGAATTTCATAAGAATAACTTAAAATATTTTTAAAAGAAAAAAGTTACTTTTCCTTCTAGTACATATTTTTTTTCAAAAATTAATACTTCAAAATTCAATAAATAAAAATATCACATTTCAAGTTTTTGATAGAACAATCAATCGCTCCACTGAGAATCTAATTTAGTTAAATTTCATGTCTATCACAAATAAATGGTAAATTATATACCAAAATAATGTTATCTTCTATAGATCATTTTTTTTCTATATATTATACAAAAGTATATGTTTGAAATGTATTGTGTATAATTTGTTTGTTGTTGTACCGTATTAGGGTTTAACTGAACAATAACGTGTTTTTGAAGGCACCGCTGTCAATAATAGATTATTTTACAATGATTTGTTCCCGTGGTATTAATTTTTAATTTTCTTTTAGTTGTTATAACAATACCATTTACACTACCTACTTAATACAATATAGTTATTAAATGTATTGAACAATAAAAAATATATTGATATTAGTTGATTACCCTATAGTTTTTGCTTTAACTTATTTTATAATGGAGATTGGAATTTTTAATAATATTATTTCATAGGACCCTGTGTATAGTTTCAATCTTTATATGAATTTGTTACCTATTAATTAGATTTGAATAACTCCAGTTTAAACATTGTACATTGAGCGATAATATTTGTATAAAGCCTGAATAAACCTACTTTCTACTGAAAAACAATTTTGCGTTTCACCAAATGAAAATGTTTGAACAATAAACATAACATTTAAGTAATATAATTAAGTATTATTTAAAAATATGGTATTATTTTGTAAATAAAAATTGTATTTCTTAATCCTTTAGAACGAAACGTTAATTAGTATACCAATTATAATTTGTATTAAACATATTTTAAATAATTAGTTATAGTTTGGTCATAATTTGTGAAATATAAATTGATCATTATAATTTATCATAATTTATTTTGCTTTGCTGTTTTTGTTTATATAAGTAGGTACATTGTTTTTTTTTTTTAATTAGTAAGTAGAATTTAATTAATTTTGTACTATATATTGGGATTTCTGATTAGGAAATAATAAAATTTCATTTAAATTATAAAAATAGCTTAATTTTATAATTTATTTTATTTAACTATAATGAATAATTACATTTTTAATAAAAATTCAGAAAAAATCAACATTTATTATATAAGTTATATATTTTATAATCAAAGAAAAATTATTAGTTTGATATTAGATTTATTTTGACTTATTAATACAATTTTATAATAAAATTAAAGTTGTTCAATATTGATTATAAAAATAATAAAATCATTAGTCATGATTCAATCAAAATTTTTGATTCCAACGAATAAATGAATGAAAACATGATAAAAAAATAAATAAGAAACGTTCTTAATTATAACAAGCGATATAAATACCTAAAGTGTAGGTAGTTTTATAAAATATAATGTTTGGTCTAAACAACAATAAAATGTTCTATTCTAATTTATATCAATTAAAATTGGATAATAATAATTATGAGCAGATGTTCTACTTATTATTTATATTTCGTATTTTAAAATCTTAATAAGCATCGTCTACAAAATAATATACTATTCGAGTATTTCATTTGTATAAAAATTAAGTTTATCGACTTACCAGTTTGACCTGTAGAGCTTTTGCAGAGAGAATTATATTATAGAAAAAGAAAATATGTTAAATAGTAGTGCCGGCGTTGACATTTTTCGGGTGAGGAAACATTGAATAGAAAAGCGGGAGATTTTCGCCGCATCTGACGATCACTCTAGGTCAAATAGCGTAGGCGAGCTACTGATGACATCCCGGTTAGCTGGAGTGCCGCACAAAATAAATTACGGGTCTTAGATATCTTATATACGTTTTAAACAATTGGTTTTAATTTATAAATTATGACTGACGTATTTTAATCATTAAAAGCTTATCAATTAATAATTTTTTTATGAAAAAAAAAAATATTATTATTTAATGTGTTAATTTCGATGTTTAAAACTAAATAAGCAAAACACTGTCCACTGTTTCCCTACTAAAACACTTTTTTTTATTTCTTATGATTGTCTTTATTTCAAAAATAATAAATATTAGTTGAATACTATAATAACAATAAACCAATCTAAACACAAGACACCACTTAAAGATGTACATAAATTATATTATTATATTTTACTAAATTAAGTCACAAAGTTAATATCAACATTGACATTACTCAAAAACTTTGTTTGACCTATTATGTTTCCTGATACGATATCAATCGATACCGGGATAAACGATCGCTATTAAATATTATTATATACTGGTAAAATAAACCAATACGTGATACGTATCTATTTATCCCGAGACGGATGAAGAAAATATTATCGAGAAAATTATTAACTTTATCTTGTAACATACACGGATATATGATAACAAATGTTTGCACTTGTTGTGTTTGAACACTTTGAACAAAAAAATAAAGCGGAAAACGTGTCCAACGTAAAGTAGACATTTTTTGTAAGTACTTACAGGAAAACTTAATAACGTAGTAGTACTTCAATTATTTTGTTTAAACATACCTATAAATACCAGATAATTCACAATCTATGACCCATTTATTATAATGAATACAGTTCTGGTGATGAAAATTCCATTGAATGCGTCAATTCGGTAGCATATAAGTACTATTTCATTGTTATTACTTTATTAATAATTAAGTATGTTGTTAATTTAATATGCACTATCAACACGCCAATCTACTTTATACGATGCATATTTCATGTATTGTGTTTATTTGTGGAAATTCCAAACCATATTTCTATCTAAAATATTTATTAAATCGTTTTTTATTCAATAAATACTTTTTATCCAAAATTTTCATGTTTACCTATTTTACAATTTCTTTGTTAGGGATAAATAATATATTTACACTCAACGGACTTTGGTATACCTGAGTGCGTTCGTCGACAAAGCAGTTTATAGTTACTGTATTATAATGATGTTTGTATAATAATCTAGAATGACGTAAACTCCTGAATTAAAAGGCAATATCACGGTACGTCGAATAAGAGAAAACACTACAAAACGTGATCGGGATAAACCTGCGCCTTTTAGACGTACGTATTATGTAGTCAAAGTATCAACGAGGATCAGTGCCTACCAATTTTTGACATGCAAACCCTATTTCACTGTCTGTCCAAAATATAACGGTTGTCAATAACCTAACACCCTATATACAAACCTGTGTCAATATTATAATATTTAACCTTCCATTATTTGATTTATTGTTTTTTTTCTTTTTTAGCTTACGTAAAAAATACCGATATTAAAAACGCAATACGCTTGGAAGGAAATAATTTACCACACGAGTCTTAATTTTTATGATATTTTAACACAAATGTGGTACAACAATATTATGCTGACAACTTTATCGATTGGCTTTAAAAACCCAATTAAAATTGGGGACTACCTGATGCATATGTATGAATTAGGTATTTCAATAATAACGAATTTTTATTTTATAATTTAACGTTGTAATTGTTATATTTTAGTTAAATATTTTTCAAACAATAACAAGATAACAAGTTATTCAATTAAAGTAACTAATATTTTTTTTCTTGTGTATCACCTAAATTGTATCAACATGGTATAGTAAATATTACGTATTCATTTACTGTAGACGGTTTTAATTGGTCATATCCAGAAAATATTGAATGTTAGTCTTGTTTAATTTTGAATAGGTAGACCAGTGAACAAAAAACGTTAATAAAAAAAATACATACTATATACATATTGTACAATAAAAAAATAAGAGTAACCATGAAACCAAAATAGCGAACATCAATAAAATAACGATAAAACAACTAAGCGTACAACAAATAAAACGCAGAACAACGATGTTAGAAAAAAATGTAATTTAATAATAAACAAAGTGCCTAGTGATTAGATTATACCTAGTTAAAAATGTCAATTATAAAATATGTATTAATTTATTTATAAAAAAAAATAATTTAAGATAAAAAAAAAATATCAAATTTTACTGTATAATTCTTATAAATTTATTATACATACTACGTTAGGTATTTAAAAAAAATGTTACACTTTATAGTGTTGAGTAGTAACGCAATGCAGAAGTAACGTGTTACTTAATTCCGTTAGAATTGTTCCAAGTACCTCTAAAAAAAATATAATTTAAATTTCTTTTGATAAGTACTTATTAGATTTAAAAATGAAACACGTTGCTGTTTTGAATAATATATAGAATCAAAACATCGGAAATATCTATCATGACTAGGTTATAATATAATAATAAATATTTTTTAACTCTTCAAAATTCAGTTTTAAATGTACTCATTTATAATATATATAATTATTTTCCATGTATTTTGTGCAGTTATAAATATTTTATCGTTGACATTCTTAGCTAGAATATGGCATTATAAGATATTTTAGCCATTTTAAACACTCGCTGTTTTATGTTCTAGCTATTATGTGCTAAGCCGTTTTGTCGTCACAATTTTGACGTTCATTATTTTGGTCTCGTGGTTTTGACATGATACCAAAAACTTATAGGTTAATAAAGAAAAAACTTAACACACCTGTGTTATATTATAGTATAATATGTGATGAATAATGCCAAACACTTAAACGTGAAGCTTTTGTAAAACATGTATTTATAAATTTTTTGTAAAAATGAAAAAAACAATGTAAGTCCATTGCATATTATCAATTACGTATTAAAAAAATATAAAAAAAGTCACATCTCGTTTAAAGGAGTTCAATGCATTGTATCCACTATACGCGCTTCTTTTATATAAGCCACTATTATTATGGTTATCCTTTTCACTACCACTGAAAAAATACTTTGACCGTGTTTTATATATACATATATTTTTTTTTAGCTCCGCGATTCAGGTTGTCCTTTTTTAACAGACAAAGGACAATTGAGGGTACAAGTCGAATGGGAAGAAAGCTATTTACTGTTCCAAGCCACATACCATAAATATGACGACGTCAGTAGAACTCACAACTATCAGATGAGGTAATTTTACTATAATGTTATAATAAATATTTCGTTTTACATAATATGTTTATGTTTTAAAGTTAGTGAAAATATTATTTTTATGATTCTTGTGTATTTATTTAAAATTAAACAAATGCCTTTATTTACTTAGACCCAAGCTAGGAAAGTGCTCAAAACCAAAATTCAGATTCATAATAATCTTTTGTTTAAAGCCCGTATTATGATGTTCTTTGATCTTCTGAAATTCAAAATCTACCATGAAAATATAACCAACTCTACTAAGGTCTAAGGTCAATACCCACCCCTATCTCCGGAAACCCGGAGACTTAATTATTTAATTATTTAAACACTTATCACGAAACATAACTCCTCTTATTAAACTCACGCTAAAGTGCCGTCACTAGATGATTCGCTCATCTCACCAATAAACTCCGTTATATAACATCTATTATGCTTATTATTCTATATACATGATTATATCATATAATTTCCTAAATTAAAAAAAATGTATAGTATGTACATTATATATATATACTATTTTATAGTCTCTAAAGGCTTAAGTGTTAAACACTTTAATAGTAGGTACATTGCATGTATTATGTACATAATAATGTACTCAGCTAAATTGTACATTATAACATGTATCTAAATTTAAAAAACATCGATAGAAACAATACGATATACAATTTAATATAGAGATGAAATGTATGGTGTAAATGTTGTTCCAGATAATCTTTATATTGTTTTTTTATTGATATTTATACAATTTAGAATGGCAATAAATTCGTAATCACCGCTATGTCAAATTCAGTAACCTATACGTTATGTTTTCCGGTTTGGTATAAGTTTGTTATTTATTTTAAACAATTTAAACTAAATTTTACGGAAATTAAAGATATTGTAGAAATGTCTTCAAAATTAATTTTCTTCGATTAATTTCGATTGATGTAAAAGTGTATTATGGTATAATCGTATGCTGGACTTAATGTATATAAAAACAATAACGGCATTTGAAAATATAAAATCTAAATCTGCCAAATAATTTAATTCATTTCAACGTCACATTTAATAAATAAATTGTTAAAATCAAATATAATTTAAATTAGTTTTTATAGTTAAGTATTTAATTTGTTTTAAAGTACAATTATTTATTATAATATATATATTATCAAAACTCAAGGGATGTAAGTTCTAAGTTAATTACTTAATAAGAGTTGTAAATCAATCAAATAAAACATACGGTGTTTATCTTTGTAGACAATTATGTATAATGGTACTGTATAAGTACCTATGTTAATTGTTGTGCATTTAGTGTTTTCGATATTTCCTGGTAAAACAGTCGTAACTAGTATTGTTGTTTAAATTATTACGTCTTATATTATCGTTATTTTTTTTCGTTAACACGTCATAGTAATATCTTGTACGTTAAACAAACTAATATTACGAGTAAAGTATGTTTAGTTTTATAATACAATTATAGTGGATACGTATTTAAATAAACATAATTCGATGTATGTTAAGCGTTAACAGATCGCATACAAGTTAACTGAGACGTATAATCTGATTATAAATAAACATGTACACGAATAATACATCAAATTCAATACATTTTGAACAATAACGTTTTCAAAGATAGTAGATAAGTATGATGTATACGTGTGGATTATATTTGAAGAATTGAAATTTACACTACTTCAACAACATTTTGATTACGTGTAGGCATTATCTACTCAAAATCCAATATTAAAAATGTCCTTATATATCTTTGCGAATAGTATTGTTGTCAAGCCGTACACCAACTGTAGTTGACATTTATATGTGCGTGTTTGTCAATAATATGACCGAGGGATTCTTCACACAAAACAGATTAATATCCATCAACCCATTCAACCCCCAAGTGACGCACACTATCGGTTTAATGCATACTATTTTCAAACGAAACGCCAAAAACCATACACAAAAGAATTATTGAAAATATTAAAAATATAATTTAAACATCGATATCATTAGAACAGCGGTAAAAAGTTTGCTAAGTATATTTTTACGCGTATAGTTAAGAATATTAAAATCGAATGCAATGTGATTATAGTATTTATTATGTCACTTTGAAAATTATAAGAAGCTTAACAAAATAAATCATTTTTATTTTTTTTTTCATATATAAACATTTGAGTATAAAAATATTTAAATTGGCCTAGTATGATAATTTTATGGTGTCCTGTAATAAATTTGTAATATACGTCTTAGAACTTTTGTAATCATTACAAATAAGAGATAATAAGCAAATATATTTATTTATCGATCTATTTTCCAACCGGAAATACTTTAAAGTTTGTACGTAAAACTATTTAAATTTGTATCTAATTATATACGTGTAAATTATTTATCATCTTAAGGATTTAACATTGAAGGTACCAAATGTGTTTGGTTATTATAAATAATATCGTTTGACTTCTTAGTTCTCTAAACGTACTTTTACTCTGACATTATTATCACTAGTAGACAAGTCAAGTACCTGTATTTCATAAAAAAAATATGTTATCACATATTAATCTAAAAACCACTAAATACTCAACATTCATTACATTGTCTAAAAAAAAAAAAAATTGTATTAACGTCCAATTACACTGAAATAATTTTGTCTGTCGTCAACATTATTATTATTCTATTCCGTTTCACAATTAAATAATTGGCAAACATCGATTATTTTACCTCTTAAGTCGCCGCCTGCAGAAAACGATTCAAAATCATTTTAACGTATTCTATAGTTCGATATCCATCAAAAAAATCTCGTAAAATAAAACCACACAGGTGTATGATGGTTTTAAAAATCATACATACTCGTTAAATATGTTTTTAAATTCCTTTGATTTAAATGCGTATGCAGTTTGGTACGATAATAAACCGACTCACTATAATTAATACAAAATGTGCGCACAAAAACCACATTTGATATGCTTATGATGATGTGTACAGGTAAACTAAACAACTAAGTTAGTGAAGAGTTATGATCGAGCACGGAATTATTTATCTTTCAAGTATATCCTTTCCATAAGAAGATGTCTCGTGATAGACACACACATGAACAAAGTACGCGTTCTTAGTATACTTTATTATAACTTCACGCAGTTGATTCACTGTTCGTCTGTAAGTCTTCATTCCACTTACGACTGAACGAAAATAGCAGTTTATATCGTACGAATATACGGTCCGTATTATAGCTACCAGATATGCAGAAAAACGACTCAGTATTACTTATTATATTTTTTTTAATTATAATCTACACAGTTTATTGGCCATATTTTTTTAATATATATTTTCAAAATTATTTTAACATAATATTAAAATATATTTATTCAGCTAAATTAAAGCAAAGACACGTAGTATAGTTTTTTCCCCTTTATAAATCATAATACTAGCTTTTTCAACCCTATCCATGACAACAGTCTTAGACGACCAAAAATATATCATGCGTATAATTTTGTAAATAAATTACTCCATTAACAGATCCTTTAGTATTATGATTTGTTCTTTTTTAACTACAGCACATAATAATTTTAAAAAAATACTGAAAAATTGATTAAGACTAATAAGAATATATAAAAAAAATTTGGTTGGTTTATATTTATTTTATTTTTTTTTACTTGCACACCTCATAAATTGTAAAAAAAACTCAATTACATCAATAATAATTATAAAAGGTTATATGGGTAATAAAAATGTGGTAGGTAGTTATTATTGAGTTTATATCTGTAATAAATAACAATACTAGTTTTTCAACTCTTTTATACAAATGTTTATGTATTTTCATATACATAATATTATATACATACATGTAAATTATGGCTTATCAATAAGCTATATTATATGTACTTCGATTATTTTAATTAATCGAAATAAATGAAATATAATATATCCAATCTTCAATCCAAATGTTTCTATTAATCAATTATATTTATTATGAAATATGGAAGAAATAATAAAGAAATAACATTGTTCTATATTATAATAGAAATAATTTAAAATGTGGAATATCACTCAACTAATCCAAACCAAGACATTTTACTTTACATATATATTTTAAAAATACGTACAAATAGCCAATTTTTAATCAAATACATTATTGTACAACATCTTGTATTTAATTTTTAATTATTATTAAATAAATTAAAATTAGAAAATTAAAGAAACCACATTTTTTACGGTTTAAAAACAATTGTTTTAATAAGTCGTAAAATAAAATAAATTTTATATACGTCATAGAAATGTAATTCATAAAAACAACCTTAATTTTAAACACAACATTTACTATATTAATTAAACTCATTATAAACATTTCATAAAATATTTTACTATTGCACCTGTTAAGTATGAAAAACAAAGAAACACTAAAATACAGTAAAACTAAAAAGAAAATCCTTTATTTATCTTGACATAATATGTAACAATAGAACAATGCTTCGTAAAATACATTAAATTAAGAAAATCTGTAAAGTAGCGATATGTAATATGACTAATTTAAAATTTAAAAAAAAAGAACAATTCAGTGTTGTTTTTTTTTAATAAACTTAAATAGATTATTTCCTAAAAAAAATTAAATTAATTTTTATGGAATTGTTTTTAGATATGGATTGATTGTATGTAAGATACTTAAACGTGACGTTTTTATCGTTACAAATATTGTTGGATTAAATATTTTTTTTTATTTTTTTTTTACTATTGACATATATTCAAAAAAAAGTTTTATTTTTGAAGTAAATGTTCTTCTTAAATTTCAACAAATATTTTAATGTATTAAAAATTTAAAAAAAAATAGTTAACTTAATCCAATAATAATTTCCGATCATAAAAGTCAAATAAATTAATTATATACTAATGAGTATAAACTTATACTTACACTATGATAATACGAAACTACGTTTATAGTGGAATCCATATTATATTGTTTGATACTTTATTATAATAATAAAACAAATTACTCCGATATTACATATTTTATTAGCTACAATTAATCAAGAATATAACGTATTAAAGTGTAATATATTATATTATGTTCAAAATATTAACTGACGTTATTGTCTTTTTGACACATGATAATATGCAAAATAATTAATAATTATTATTATTTAAGCTGATAGCTATAGTTGAATAAGTAATGTATGACTTTTGCAAAATAATTTTGGATGATATTGATATCATGCACATTACTATAAAGTATAAGTTACAAGGATTCAAACAAATTTACTGAAGCACTCACTGAAAGTTAATCCACAGTGGACATACAAAACAAACTTCGGTTAGGTGATCAATCTTAAAGGGGATATATAATTAGTACTTAAAAATATAATAAAATAAAATATCTGCTAATTTATTAAATTACACACATGTATGAGGTTTACCAATTTAAATTATACTATTTGATTTTAATTATGTTATGATTTAAAACTTTTAAAGATCTATATTTGGGAAGACAGACGGTACTTTGATATTTATTTGTTTTTAACATATATTTTATAGACATAATATTTAAGCGCCTTCACTTAGCTAAAAATCATATATAAAATTATTCAAAAATATAATATCATTGTAATGTTAGCTGAATAAATAAACAAAATCATGACAATTATTCATTAAAATAAAAAGAACTACTTTGTTTATTATTTAGAGGAAAGTAATATTTACATGAAATTAAAACCAAGTTTTACTTATAATTTTAAAATTAGCTTGGTTTTTGGTCCATGCAGATAACTTTTTAAAAAAATAACAATTATATAGTCAATGAAAAATTCAAGCCTAAGCGCTTATGCATTATTAATATCAATTATTGTATCTTTGGTCATTAGAACTCAACTTCTATTAATTTTAATTTCATGTTACAACGTGATAAAAAAAAATTGTTTTTAAATCGTAAAAACTTTTTTCTTTGATTTTCTAATTGTTATATTATATTTAATTATACGGAAAACCTCTTTGTAACGAAACCTCTGTTAAAAGGAATTATTTTTATAACGGAAAATGACAATAGCTCCGATTCAAATAATATATTATAAAATTAAACTCTCTAAGATGGAACCTCTACAAAACAGAACATTTTTTCACAAAATATTCGTGACCCAATAAAAATATTCTCTGTCAAACGGAAACAACAAAATTATTTAAAGATACATTACATCTGTATAGGTTCATATATTTGGTAACTAGGTTATTCAAATTTTACCATTATCTGAAATATCATTCGATTATATCGCTTCATTTATTACTAATAAGCAAATAGACATACATATTATAGTATAGCAAAAAATATATTTGTAATGTACCTACAGCAACATTTTATAAATTTGAACGGTTTAGTCATCTGTTTTTTAACTGTTTATATAATTTAGTACCTGAACGTGGACTACTTGCGTACCTATGTTTTATTGTTTGTTTTCGTACTGTTTTTAATCGCTAATATGCCATGTAATGCTCTTGCTTTATCCGATAAAGTTAAATTTATCGGCTTGAAAGAGAGAGAAAAACTAAGTACGATTATACTAGATTTAAATTTAGAAAAATTAAAATGTACGTGTTAAAAAAATAAATTAAACATTATAGATGAATGGGTGAATAGCAAAAATTCGAGAAAGATCAAAAAAATGAAACAATTGACCAAAAGTTGTATGAGTTGTTTATCAGCGTTCAGTTAAAAAAATTGCCAATATCCGGTCCACTTTTACAAAAAGAAGGTATGAAATTAAGAGGACGCCATACCCGCATGTGTTGTCTCTGTCTTATACACGCGTTACATAGTTAAAAACTGTTTTGCGCGGGACAATTTTACTCCCTCAATATTTATATCAAAATTACCAAAATTTCAAATCAAATAGAGAAGAACTTTACCTATGACGTAGCGTTTTTTTTTTTTTGATAGTGGTAACCAATAATTTTTAATAATTAAATGAAAAAAACCTAAAGTTCTCAAACCGATAACTTTAATTGCATTCATGTTATTAAAAAAATTAAAACGCTACGTCACAGGTAAAGTTCTTCTCAATGTGATTTGAAATTTTGGTAATTTTGATATAAATATTGAGGGAGTAAAATTGTCCCGCGCAAAACAGTTTTTAACTATGTTACGCGTGTATAAGACAGAGACAACACATGCGGGTATGGCGTCCTCTTAATTGAAAAAATAAGTATCAAAGTTTAAAGGTTTCGAACGGTTGTTTGAAAATATTAAAAGAAAAGGTATGATATTGTTTGGAAACAAGACAGTGTTGAGATAAACGACGTTAATCAAGAAACTGTGGAGGATCGCACTTCAAACAAAAAATCTCGGGACTCATCGTTGGATACCTATGAAGGAAAAAATGTGTACAATGCAGACGAATCGGGTCTTTTTTAGAGGTATGTATTCCAACCAAGTCGCTAGTACTAAAGAGTGAATCAAGTGCTGGAGGAAAAAAGCAAAAAGTTGCTTAACGGTGCTTATTTGCGTTAGTATGGCTGGGTAAACTAGAAAGACCTTAGTTATTGACAAGTTTCAAAAACCATGGTGTCTTAAGAACACCACATGACATTTTTTTTATTACCTGTCATGCGGAAATTTAATTTAAAAAAAAAGCTCGGATGACAACTGAGATAATGGAGCAGTGGTGGTGTTATTTTAACGCAAATATGCAATCACAGAATATAAATGAACCATACCAATTACCAACTAAATAAAGTAATGGATTAAGGAGTGATTTACATGTTTAAGTCTTAGTATCACAAGTTTTTGCTAAAATCATTGATATGTAAGATGGATAATTTCTCTTCAGTCTGTCAGTTTGCCAGTGCAATAAGTGTCTTGGACACAGTCAATTGGATAGCGTTGGCTTGCAACAATGTGAAACCTGAATGTGTGCAAAATTGTTTTCGTAAAGCTGGGTTTCTTCAAATAAAGGAACCAATATAGATTTACCAGAAAATGCTTTGAAATAAATAAATAAATGAAGAATGTCTTATAGTCAATGTTTATATATAAGATTTCATTACATTTTATACTAAATTAGTGATGCACCAAACATACGATTCGGAGTCTTTTTTAGGAAAAGAAGAAATTAAAATCGTAGAAAACAATGATAATGATGACAGCAAAATCAGTGATGAGCAAAAAAAGATTTTGAAACCGTAATCTCGTGTTCAGAAGAATCATAAAAGTTTTTAATCACAATTTAAAATTCAAATCTATTAGAACTGACTACGAAAACACGAGAGCGTGCGGAACGTAGGTACTGCCCTTAGTCAGAAAAAAACAGTCAAATATTACAAACTATTTTTTTTTTAATTATACAAAAGGAGTATGTAATATTATTATGTTCTTTTTAGTTCTCATTTTTAATTTTTTAGTACATAATATTTATTTACACAAAGCACACCTAAATATTAATTCATATATTATCATCTTGAAGAAAAAAATTACGTGGCACGAAATATTTTAATAAAATATATTTTTTTTAACACATATTATGAGCATTTTTGAAAGTTAAGTTTTCTACCTTTCTTTTGTTGGTCACGAGCGATTCCGTTATAGAGAGGTTTTTCTATCATAAAAATATAGAGGTACATAACATTATACAATATTACTTTTGAATTAATGTATTTGAATGAAAGTTGGACATTTATTTGTGTACAAGATATGTGTAAATTATAATCTTAACATATAAATTAGTTTAATGATATTCCATAATATTCCATATCATTTCATAAACCATTGTATAAATTATTTTTTTTTTTTTTTAGATCCCTTATAAGATTTTCTCATTTAATTGTTGATGAATATTTAAAAATTAGAATAATCATGTCAAGTAACATTTTAAGCACAAAATATATTCTTTTCATAGTTCTTATCACCATGCAAAACATAACATGATTAATCAGAACTATTATATGTTTTTTGCATCGACTTTATAGTAAGTATATGAAGTCAATGGTTTTTTGTGAAAATGTATAAGATTATCGTATGGATCTGTTAACAAAACCATGGTTATTTGACTATCAATGATTTATTAATATTAAATTATTGTTATTAGTAGTAATATTATGATCATTATACCAATAATACGTTAAACTATAAATATTTTTTCTTTTAACCATAATCATGATTCTTAAAATAGCTAGATACATGATTATACACATACAAATTATGTATATGCTTGATATTGTTTTTATGCATTAGTCTCAAACAATCAACAAATCGTTTGCCTGGAGCGTAAAACCTATTTTATATTTCAAATTTCTGTATCATTATTTTAGGAAAAATCGAGATTAAAGTAAAGAATTTTACTTACATAAGATTTATGGATGTACCAACAAAAATTATTCTTGTCTTATGTTCTTTTTTTTTTTATCTCACATAGTAAATAAATGTTTTTTTTTTAATTTATTAATGGAAATCTTGAAGCTTTATATTCTTTATACTTTTGTATTTTTTATGTCATGTTTAAAAATAGTATCCACTCACTATTTGTTTACGTAGTATATTTGATCCTCATATATATATTGAGATTATTTTGTTTTTTAAACATTTTACTTCCTATTATGTTAGTAAGTTATCACCATTAAATAATATTTTTTTTTAAATTCTTATCAGTGTATATGCAGTATTTATTAATACATTTTTATAAGACGATAATTGTATATATATAAAATTTGTGAAAAATGTTTGAAAAAAACTTAAAAACGATTTCTATTATTATTTTAAATGTACCTAATACTTATTGACTGAATTAAAAGAAGAATTAATAAACCAATTTAAAATAAAGTTTATAATTATCATGTAAGCATTATGTATACTTTTAAAGTTATATCTTATATAAAGTACTAAAAGGTTTTTTGAAGTAAAAGGTGCCTTTAAATATCAATTCTAAAATAAATAACGATTTAAACGATTTGATTTTTTCTTTGTCTTGGTGAAACTAACGATATGCTTCTTAAATGGTTGATGATATTAAAACAAGTGTAGTATTTCTAAGTGTTCTAAGAATCTTGTAATTATAAAAGTTTAATTTCAAATTGTTCATAAACTTAAACGGTATCTTCTAAATTAAGTTTACCAATTAAATGTTGTAACAATTTTTAAACATTTTATATTTTAAAATAGTAATGAAAAGTTTACAGTTCACGAATATATTTCATATAGGAATTTATTTCCCAATTTTAATAGGTAATTGGTTTACTTAAAATTAAATATAATACATTTTTATTTTTTTGTGTATCATTTAATTGAATGTATATTATTAAATTATTATTTAAATTATTAGCTAAATCCATGAAACTCACAGGTACCCAATATCATCTAATATTTTCAAGACTAATAATGTTTAAACAGTTTCAATATGAAAATTTTAAACAAGAAAAGATTTTTTCATTTATCATCATTTTTAAAATATATTTTTAATTTATCATATTTGTAACAAAATTTGTTATTATTATTATATTTACAACATAAACCAGCTTAATTATTTATTATTGTAACACGTTATTCTTTTCTTTTTATTATATAGGTATAAGAACTGAAAATAAAAATTTAAAAACAATTTAGAAACAATTTATTCATAGAAAAACATAAGTTTAAACCGTTTATAACACGTTCAATGTTATAGGTTTTTTTCGAAAACATACGAGTATTTGAAGTAAAATAAAAATATAAACTAAAAGTTGAAAACGTCAGGCGATATTTTAAAACCGAGACACAGCAGACAAATTTCGTAGGTAATAACCTATTAAGCTGCAATTCTTGTATTTACTTGGTTTATAATGTAATGAGAATAATAAATAGCTTAGAAGACAATAAATGAATCCCAAGTTATACCTATAGCAAATGTGCTGTGTAGAAAAATGTAAGATAAAAAGAGTAAATTTATTTTGTCCTTCTAGTAACGTCAATCTAGTATTAATATTTTATAAGCTAAAAATCTAACCTACTAAATAATATTTTTACAATGATCATATAATATGTAAAATGTACCATACAACGTTTTAATGTTATAATTAGAGCTTGGATTTTGTTTTATTTTCCCTTTAATACAAAAAAAAATGTCCATTAAAAATGTATTTATGACCTATAAAACATCAAAAAAAAAATGTACTTCAAAAAGTTTATTTTTTTGATACGACTGAATTGTGAATACCCATTAATATCTTTTTTACAAAAATATAATAAGTGATGTTTTATCTAAATGATGATGGTAAGTATACATTTAATCATGTATAATAAACCATATGTTGTTTTTAATGCAATATATAATTAATAACTGTATGGCCAATTTAAAAATGAATTGTCTTCGTTTATTGGTTTACAAATATGAAAAATATTATAATTGATTGTAGTAACTTCTACTGTAGTGGTTTTTAATAGTAAGACTATCCATTAAATTTAACTGTCCCCCTTTCCATTCTCTAAATGTCAACATTAAATTAGAAATTATATTTTCTCCTCCCTTACCATTATATTTATTTAATGGTTAAATACAAATCTGATAAATATTATCAATTTAAAATGTTTCTCCTCAATCTACAACCAATCAGTTTGAAACTTGTATTACATTTTACCACTGAATAAACCTTAATAATAACGAATATTTTCTTTCTTTTTACTTGAGAAATATTATTTTTTCAAGGACTGAGTAAGCTTTAAGCATTACTAATTTATTCTTAAGTAATGGTTAGATAACTTTTATAGAATTATAACCAAAGACTTTTTATAATCACTAATGTACATAACATATAAATGAAATATATTAAAATAACATTTATGAAATTGAATATCAATAATATAGATATTATATCTAAATATATATATATATACAAAACACATCCACAGTTCATATTTAAGTACATACATATACCAAGCCCGTATTATTATGTATAAATGTGTATAATATTGCTATAGTTGAGACTTATGACAAATGTATATTGAAAAATATAAGTGAATTACATAAATACCGAGCATTTTTTTTTTTTAATAAAATCGTTAAATCTTTATCCGATTTATTACATTAAATAAATTATTTCTTTCTACTTATTCAATTCAATACTAATGAATTTTAATATGAATATAATCGAGTTTATTCAAAATTTAAAATAATTTACAAATTAATTTAACAGTAATATTGAAACTATTCTGAAAAACTATTAAATTTCTATCTCATATGAAATGATGATTTTTTTTTATTTCCTAAAACATGTATATCCCGTAGTCACTATCAAGTATTAATAGTATGATTGACAGAAAATACATATTTTTTTTTAAATAAAATATATAACTTTCAAAATAAAGTTTAAAAATTTAAATATGAATGTTATTTTGTTTGGCTTTTGTCAGTTTGGTCAATATAAATTGAGCAATAAATAAAACATAATTTGATATACACTTAAATATAATACACTTAATTTATACTATTAACTAGTTATATTTTATTTAACGAATATTCAAACGTCTTTTAATATTAATGATGTTAAAATAAGTTTTGATAAGTTAAACGATATATTGTACTTAAGAATTCTGTTTTGAACGTAAATTTGTGAAGGGACGAGGTTTTAGTTTGTCTTTTTATGCTTAACAAGTGTGTAAAGGGACAAAACATGTATACTTACTACCAAATATTTACGAAACATGACCTTTTGTTATTATTAAATCTAATATTACTCGGAACTTACATCTAAGTATTAAATTTAGTTTTAGGAATTATTATCTTAATATAAAAAGGTAAGATAAATCCTATTATACGTATATTTTATATTTTACATGTACAATATACATATGTATAGTGTATACCTACCTACATCAAAAACACAGCTAAAATTAGTACATTAGTAAATTGAATTTTCATCTGATGTTATAAATTGTATGTAAACACGTAAGAAAACTTATAAAATATAATATTTTATAATCAGATTACCAGAAGAAAGGTTTATCATACATTTTACCAAAAATAGTAAAACTTATCACTATCGAACTATACGTATCACTAAACTTTAAGTTATTATTAAAGTTAGATATTAAATATCCTTGTATAATATTATAGCGGTTTATAAAAATATTTTCAAAAAATATAGGTACTGCTATTATACTGAACTTATTAGACTATATTGGTATAAAGTATGTTGTTTCAAAAACTGTTAATTTATGCACCTAAGATGTTTGATTTCGTGTTAAATAAGAAGTTAAATACTGACAAAACATCATCTTTTTGTGTAGCTGGACTAATAGATTAAGTATTTTGTTTATATCTACTCTTCTTTATCGTTATCATAAATATTTACAAATGTTTCTTATTCGTTTTCAAAAATACGTTAATACAAAGCGGTAAGTCGTTATCAATGTTTACTCAGTTATCTTGTGACATAAATTTAAGAATCTTAGGTTTCACTCTATCTAAAGATTTATTTTATAAATATAAATTATAATGCATTAATAAGATATACTGAAAAACTTAAAGGGATTTAAGTTGTTTGAATCATGATTTATGATAGCCACCTTTAAAATATTTTATATTTATAAATTCTTTAATGATAATCTATGAACAATGTTAAATTGTATGTACAGATAAATTATCTAATTAATTGAGAAATATAATTAAAATAGTATTTCATTACACACATTTTCTTTTATATAATATGTTTGAGTTGAATTTTGTAAATAATTATTTGATAATATATATTTTGCTTCCATACATAATTTTTATTTGAAATTAATAATTAAAAATTAAAAAAATATGTGATATATTTTTAAAGACAATTTAATTTCAATTCCTAGATTATACTACCTCATCAAATGTTTAAAACTATATATAACAAATATTACTATTACACGAAATATTCAAACAATCATTCATATTACATATTATATTATATATATATTAATAAATGAGCTCTGAAAATAATAAATTTTACTAGTTATTATTTCAATACTACCAGCAATATAATTTATTTATTTTATAATAAGAAGTGTAAGCTTATTTGTATGAACTATATTTTATACAAAATACTCTTATTTGATATAATAAATAGACTAAATTTTTTTTTTATAAATACTTATATTTTATAATGTGAAATATTTTTGCTATAGCTTTCTTGATATCTATTATTTAAAAATAATTTAATTTTAATAAATAACTTAGCTAAAATAAGTAACGGTAATATATAAAATAAAATCATTTAGGCATTGGTTTTTGAATAATTATTGTAAAAGTAAAATTTTTTTTTTATAGTGCATACATATTATCTGAATTTTAAATGAATCAAAAAATCACGAGAATTGGTTTAATCATTGCATCGTTAATACCTAGTTATAATTTGTATCAAATTTAGATTGAGATTTAATTTATGTATACGCTCCCACTACACATACATAGGTTACCACTAAGCTTAATACAAACCTATAATTATACTATTATAATAATGATATATTGTATAATTTATCATAATACGTTAAAATATTTTAATACATTTATTTAGATATTTATTGTACCACACACACATCAAAATAAAATAAAAAGCAAATAATTCGACTTTCAGCGCGGACTAACAAGAGCAACTGTAATTATAGATAACAGATATTATGACAATGCCAAAAAATGTGTAATAAATTAAAGTTTGAAATTAGTATAACAATAACTTGTACCTATAACCAAATTTTGATCATTAACTCAGTAATATATTATTCTAATATTAACCATCAAAAAAAAAATTCCGTTATAGACTAAAATTTCATTCAGTTACTGTTACTCTTAGACATATAATAATATAATATAATTAAAGACCGGATTTTTGTGCAGCTAACAACTAAAAAACGTGCAATTAAAATGTTAAAATGTGCAAAATTGTGCAAAAACAAAATTTTACTATAGGTACTTCAAATTTTATTTTTCACCTTTTTTTTTTATATTATTATTTATTAGTATTGGCATTAACTATCGTATTAAAATATAAAATTAAAAAAAAAATTAATTTAATTCTGGATATTTTTCGATCCAACACTTTATTTTAATACAATGACTACTACCAATTTTTGGCATTTTAAATTAAATAATTTCAAGTAATAAGTATCAACTATAAAAGTATAAAATATGAGTTGACTACGGCTGCTGCGGATAGACTATAGCAGCAGGGACTGGAACCGAACCGAAAAGAACCGGTTCTGGAACCCGGAACCTTTAAATTATTAAGAACCGGAACCGGAACCGAAACCTTTATTTAGTTAAATAAAGTACCGGAACCGTACCGGAGTTTTTAAATTAAATAGGTTCCTTTAGGTTTTAAAGTTATAATTATTTTACATTATAATTTATTGGTATTGCAATTCCGTGTATAAACTATAAATATGTATTCCCTACCTATGTATGATTATCTGTGTTTTCTAATGTTTCTCTGACTTAAATCATAGATCTATACAAAACTCGCAATCCGCATACCTATTTGACATTATTAATATTATTATTTATTATCCCTTTCGAGTAAGTTTTGATTGCATGTGACTACTAATGTTTTATCCAACATCATTATTTATCGGAATATTCGGAATCAATTTTATTTTTAGAAATTACCTTGAGTCTTGACAGTTTTTCGTGGACTGCAATTTAAGAATAATATATTTAATATTCTATTCTATAGTTAAAATTTAACACGTAATTATTTTATAATAATAATATGGTAAATGATAATACATTATAATTTATAATATTGTGTTTGACTGTTTGAGTTATAAATAAATGTAATAAATGTAATTATTGGGAGAGTGGTCTATTACATTGAACCACTAACTTACATTTGTATTCATAAAATATGTTACAAACGTAGTCAGTTATTTTTATTAAGCTATTAAGCTATTAATATTACTTTTTCCACATTTCTTAAAAAAAAATGACATATATAGGTACCTATAAATAAAAATTAACTAGAACCGGTACCAAATTTATTTGGAACCGATACCTTTTTTTTTTTTATCAAAGAACCAGAACCGAACCGGAACAGTTATTTTATTTTTGGAGAACCGGTACCGGAACCAATACCGATAAATTCAAAAGGTTCCAGTCCCTGTATAGAAGTGGCGTAGCCAGGGGGGGTTTTGGTGGTTGAAACCCTCCCCTTCGGCTGTATTTTTATCAAAAATATAATTTTTATAATATAAAAATACAATCATTTATTCGTGGTGAAATGTATTCTGTTATGCTGTATTCACGTTATCGACTGCACTAGTGATAATAATCATTATCATTCAATTATTTTATTATTTCAATACGGTTGTAGATTTATTTTATTTTATTACTAAACCCCCCCCCCCCCCCTAAAAAAAATCCTGGCTACGCCACGGACTATAGTACTGTATCTGTGTATGTAATCGATAATCTAATAACTACCGTAGTAGTTATTATCTTAATTACATCGTATTATATCGAATATCGATATATATATATAATTATTTTATTATATATAAAAGTCCAATACTTCATATCACAAATAATATAAAAAATATTTATATAAAAGTACATTTTTATAAAAAAAAACCAAAACGTGCAATTTTGTGCAACATAAATCTTTCTTTAAATTAATCTACATCTCTTGATTTGGATTTGTAGCTTGTTTCTATAAAATTAAGAACATGCGATAAAAAGATGCAATTGCACGGAAATCCGGTCTTTAAATATAATATAATATGCTATGATATACGAATTAATAATTATTTCATGTTCACTTCAGATACAGAAAAAAATATTAAATGTCAACATTAATGTAGTAAAATTGCCTATACAGGATGCCGTGTTACCATAATTTTATTATTGAAATAGGTACATAATATAAAAAAAATATATTGGAATATCACTGTGCTATATAGTTCGTATCATAAGTACTTCGTTATTGAGACGATTATTATATTTATTGAATGTTATAAGCTATAACATACAAAAAACATTTTTTTTTTTTTATCGAAGGGTAGTGTGTCATTCTATATTCTTATTGATATTTTATAATATTGTAGTAATATTGCTATTAATTGCTATCTAATACGAAAGGCCAATAACACAAATGACATATTATATTGAATAGAATAGTTAATAAAAGAACCAATCAACCTTTAAGGTAAAAATATTATATGTCCTTTCTTTGGTTTTTTACGGTATTTTAATTTTTAAGTGAATTATAAGTATTCTTAAATATTATATTTTACATATTCATAACTCATTTAAAAATTAAAAAACCCACGAGACTACACAGATAATTTTCTTACCTTTAAGTTTGATTATAATTCATTTCACTCTAATATATTTAAGTTTTTTCTCCATTTGCAATCAAATATATAAGTTCAACATACCAAATTGTTTCTACTGAACAACAATTTGCAACGTTATATTATATTTGTAAGATAGAGATGACACATGTTGGTGTGTTGACCTCTTATCTATAAATTATTATAATATTACTATATGTTATTACTATCTCGTACTACTAAGTCTATACCGACGTAACATAGAACGATATGAATAGTTCATGAAATAAATAGCATACCATCAAAGTTGAAGATCAAAGTATTTTCACAGCTTCAAAAGATGATGACTGATATGTACATACACAAATCATCGAATAACCATCACATAAAAAAGAATCTAAAACATAAACGCGTGTTACATCGTAATATTATATTAGTCTTCGCGAGATATCGATAAAATGGTTTAAATGATTTTAAAAATGTCGAACAAAAAAGGGAAAAATATCTTTGAAATCATGCGCTGATAATCTATATAATATATCAAGTGATTTGCCAAACATGCTCATTTTCTTTTTCTTCTTCAATAATACGTCAGGTTAAAATTTGATTTTCGGAATTTTTTAATACACTTAAAAACATTTCACAAATTCTTGAGAATGATTGTACTACTTAAGAAGTACCATATGGATTTCTAAACTTCTATTTTTTTTTTTAATATAAACCCTCTTTTTCTACTGTAAATTATTTTTCTTATTTTTATTTTTTTTTATATTATTTATAAAAGATATTGAAAATGTGTACTGTACACACAGGATAATGTAATAAATAAATAAGAAAGATAGTATAGAATATACTATTCATGGAAATATGATGGAATGGAGCATTTAATTTAAGTACTTCCAATTAGAATTTAGGGCGATAGTTTCTAAAATAATTAAAATTTTAAATACTAAATGTTATTTAATAGAACACGAGGCCATATTTACGTTTGAGACGACTGATAGATTTGTTGGGTAATATGCCAGCACACTTACTTAATTAATTTTTTTCTAAATATTTTCATGTATCAGAATAATAATTCGAACAAGTAATTTCAGAGTTATATAACTTTATGTACTAAAGATAATATGTCCATGAGTAATCTTAGAAATTAATATGAATTTAATCTATTAAAATGTATAATTTGTATGAATTGTCCAAGTATAATAAACACTAGATACAATATTGCGTAAAATTTAAATAATTGATTGCTTAAACTTTTTTTTAATGATTATAACCACAAGAAAAAAATTTAATACTCGGAAAACTGATAGTTTGAATTTTGAATTAGGTTGTACATTGTACATCAACATTTTCAAAAACGTATCCACACACTAATTGACGGTAAAAAAGAATGGTTTTCATTTTATAGTCAGAAATTTGTATTACAAGAAGAGTATAAGGCCCTGTATAAATATAGTATTTATGGCCATGTTTGGTAAATCGCCAACTAAAATTAGTCTCAATAGAATAATACTTATACAACTATACGTTATGGTAATACGTGTTAAAATATTTTAACTATTTTATACTTAAAATATTTGTATAAATTGTATGCTCATCGAACCTAGACGACTTGATATTATTAACAATTTAAAAAGAAATTTATATGAATAATTAGTTAGGAATCACTATTAATTCATATTTTATACTCATATTATATTATTATTATAACTTTCATCTATATGTTAATATTGAGTGGCGCAAATAACCATCACACATACTTGCAATACTCGTGGAATGCAAAGGACGAAATAAATCAGGTCGATGTAAAACTTACAGGACGATGTACGAATAATGAATAAATTGACATAAACATTATTAGTTATAAAAACTATAATAAGGAATTATTAATAATTCTTTAATTTATAATGCGATATTTTATTGTAATTTATTTTAATTAGATTTTTAATTTTTATATAACTATAGGCTTTAAAGTTATCATTGCTTCGATTTCATTAATGCAAAATTACTAATATATTCAAAATGTATATAAGTATCTAATATTATATTTTTAGCTGCTGTCCTAAGTTTTTAAAATATCCCTCCAAAAGTAAACTTTTTTAATATCATTATTTTTTCTATTACAATTTATAATTTTATGTATTATCACATTATTGACATTATTCTATTAATGTATACATCAAATCACTATCTTAGTCAATCTGAAAGCGAAGCTAGACGAATACAATATTATATACCTTAAGTGTTTTGTCTAATTTATCAAATTAGTAAAATATATAATGATTGATATTCATTTAAACAGTTATAATAATATTAAAGACTTATCATAAACATCATATTTAGATTAAATTAAAAAAAAACTTTATTGCAGTTTTTAAACATGTATTTTTTTCATTTTAATACTAAAAAGTTTTTAAATGTATATATTTATAAATATTAGTTTTAAAAACAGTCCATCCGTAAAAACTATATTATAAAATTAAAATTACATTTTTATTAAAAACTCAAGTTTTCAACAAATTATTTTAAGAATGCTTTTAACAAATGTTTGTTAGAACGATGACCCATAATAATTATTTAATTATTAAAATAATTTTTGATTCTTTTTTTTTCAAAATTGAATTTTACACCAAACATTATTTTTAATTTATAAAAAAAGATTTTCATATTTTTCCGTTTTTAATAAACCATAAACATTTAAAATTTGGTAGCGAATAGAGCCGGATTGTTTAATACATTTATAAATGTCGTTTATGTTTAATGGATTTTGCATACAGTTAATCACTTAGCCTTCATTATTTATTTACAATAGATATCCATAAAGGCGTAAAAAACAATTCCCATTTTGACGTCTTTAAACGACGACCACCGTTTACTAGATGTATGAATGCTTTACGGCAAAAGGGTTAATTGTGTTTTTTTTTATTAATCAACTAGCTAAACTACCTATTGAGTATAGACACCACCTTTTTTGGACGTAATTTAATCGAAATTATTCAACCGCAGTTAGTAACAAGGGGATAGATAGCAAAAAAAAAATGACCTCTTATTTTTCCTTTCTCCTTGCAAATACGAGTATCCTTTGACAGCATAATTAATCAAGTCAGATAACCCACCGGCCAGCTCACCCGTGGCTACTTTGTTAAAAAGTATTAACTTGGTTTTGAAAACCTACTAATTTGTGAGAGTGTTGGTAGAAAATGAGAAAAATGCAACTGTCTTGGACACATCTGTTTGATTATTATACTTGTAGGCTATAGTATAAAACTGACGGTGTACAGTACGGTCCACCTACGTTCTATAATATGCGCAATGGTAAAAATATTATTTTATCTGCTTAAAACCCGTACCTAAAATATTGTTATCTTTTCACTCAAAACTGTTTTCAAAGTAGTTGATATTATGCATGTTGTGCATTTTGATAATTCATTTTGTTTTATATGTAACTAAATAGTGTTCTTTTCATAATGAAAGTAAATAATGATAAAAAAACCAACAAACACGTATTATAAAATAGAATTAAAATGTTTAAACATTAAATATTTTATACCATTCTCGTACCTCATACGATACCTACTGAGAAAATTGTCGGTTATACAATTCATCATAATTCCATTAATTATGTTTATATTTTAAAACTTAATCAAATCAATAAATTTTTGATTATCATTTAGAATAATTATACTAGTCTACCTTAGTTATAAAGTTTAGTAAACATTTCTTTTTGCGAATAGATTTTATATGAATCTTACGAACTCATCACATATATTAATAACTACATTTTAATATTGACAATGGGTCAATTTAAATATTTTTGTGAACCCCTGAATAATATTAGCAGTATAGGAAAAGTGTATTGGTCGATGGCTCGTCGACAAGAACCCGCTGACTAGGCGATTCGGCGTCTGGCTGGGTCGCAGGCCGACACACAGGGAAGAGGTTAGTCAGTCGCATTTAGAACAGAGCATTATACATAACGTATGTTTGACCAAAGCATTTTATATTTATGTACATTTAGTGAAGTTAACAACCAGTAATAAAATCTAAATTATTAATAACTAATCGTGCGTTTAAATTTATTTGTGTTGGAACTACGGTTCCATAACAATATTTTGTATTCTTATCGGTCTGTCATAATTAATATTTAAAAGTTTAAAAAGGGCCAACTTTTTTTGAATACGTTTCACTGTGTCTAAAAACTATTAAAAATTTCAAATCTCTATTCAGAATTTAAAACAATTTTTTTTGACATAGAAGAAAAAATGTATAGTCAAAATATTATTTCATGGTATTTTTTTGGTGTAATTATCTGAGTAAACGATATAATATTATACCTATATCATTTTAATACATTGGTAACTATAAACACATTATTACCAAAAAATGTTAAAAAGAATATTCAAATATAAAATTATTTGGGATGGATACATATAATGAGAATGGGTACGCATATATTATTAAAAAAGGTGGAAATGTATTTCATTCTGCAACGATGTCAAAATAATAAATTACCATATACCTTACTTCTATGCGGTGTAAATCTAATATTTGTATAACGAACATAAATACATTATAACATGTCAAAACCACATGAACTAAATTATCTGACGTGAATTATTAATAAAAATTATAATTTTAATTGTTAGCTCTAATCAAGTCCGATGTAGTACGTATATATTGTATTATTTATCATTACATACGTGTGCTATGTATTACCCGGTTTAGATACATTATAATTTAAACGTGAACGACAATCTTATTAAATATTCAGCTTACAATACTATTATAGTATAAATAGACCAGCGATTCTAATCAAAATGGTTACGATAAACTGTCGATAACTGGCTACAACAGTTTTAGCAATTAGGTACTTAATACAAAAATATCAATAATATTTTAGTAAATTTTATTGATGCTAGAGTAATATGTAACTAACCAAATTGAAATTTTAAAAAAAATTGAGCGTAACAACGATTTTTTATAAGCATTTAAAGTAAGAATTTTTTCGAATCTTATCAAAAACACAAAAAATTTCCAATTATTTTGCAGTGGAAAATTCGTAAGTCTTTTAATATTATTAATAATAATATTATTTTATATTATTACCTTAAGTTTGAAAATTTAATACAAAATTCCACAATTTTTTTTTACCTACTATAGAGTTTATAGAGCTAAAAAACTTTGAGTGTTTATAAACATTTTTTATGAAGGTATAAAGCTGTATACATTTCAGCAAACTTGTATATTCCTACGTAAAATCACGATTTTTCATTACAAAATTTTAGTTTTTTAATATAATTCAAAAATTGTTAACCGTAGGTATCTAAAACATTCTATTACCACTTAATTTATCATTTTATATGCTTGTATATACTGAATAGAATTTTCAAAACATATTTAGAATAATTCCATACTATTCATGTGCGTTTACATTTTTGAATTTTGTTGTAGTTGTTTTTAGTGTTCGCAAATAAATTTAGGTTAGAATGTTAGATCAATAACCTTGAAAATTAAATAAAAGATCCTACATAAGAAGTTTTATTTGAAGTTTAAATATACAAAAATATTATTTACAAGCGCTTAAAGTTCAAAGGTTGACATTTCATCAAAATCACCAAAATGTTGCTAATTAGTTTGAAGTTAAAATATATTAAATTTGTATATCTAAATCTTGGATTTTTATCACACGATTTCTTATGAGTTTCTCATTTCTTACCGAACCCTAAAATATAGAAAATATAAAAAATGATTGTATAGACATTCACATGTTAAGTTCAAATTTTCACAAAATTGCATATTAAAACAAAAAATATCGGTTATAGTTACTTAACTATTTTTTTCATAGTTTAAAAATGTTCTTGGGGACTTGATATTTTTACGCATATTATTTTTAGTATTATATAAGCAATGTTTTTAGCAATATAAATATCTGTTATCATAAAATATACTTCGTAATTTAGGCTATGACAGACCATTTTTGCTCAGAATCGTTTTTCGTATACAACAATTTATCATTGAATTCAAATTTACGTCATACATTATAGTGATATACTCAATTATTATGAATTGCTATTAACACCTACTTTATAAATTGAGCGGTTACCTACTTTTCCACTTTTTATAATAATCGATTTCTGCATAGCTATATAATGTATATATATATATTGCCATTACAACTTTAGCTATTAATTTAACTTCACTAATTAATTAATATTTTTTTTACATACTTATAATTTATAATTTACTTTTAACACAATATTTTAATTGTGGAAACTAATTGTAAAACAAAGTTTGAATAAATAATAATAAAAAAAACTTTAGTTATAAAACTATAAAAGTGATATAATAATATTGTTACATTAACATATTAAACGAACGATTTTAAAATTACTATAAATTAATATACTTTTAATTATTTTTAATGTATCATTATAATATTCTTTGATTTGAATAACTTATTTTTTCGATTGACTGTAGAGAAATTCACATTTTTATTTTTTTTTTTATAAATTTTAACAATATGTTTATTTTATTCTTTACAATTTTCTAATAAATTATGTTTCACAACACCTTGATGTTTGTTTTTTTTATTTATTTATTCTGATTGACTGTTAAAATTACCAACAAATCAATTTAAATTATTCAATCCAGATAAAACATTTTTTCTTTCAAATCCATTCTTTGATAATATTATTTTATCTGCAATTTCTTGATACAATATTATATTATTTGAACAATACAGACAATTCATACAAGCTTAGGCCAGATAAATGCATATTAGTTTCGCTCAGTGGGTATTATTGTATTTAATTGTTACTTTCTTGAATTTAAGATAAGGTAAGTTATAGTAATAGCTAGGGTATTGAAATGAATAAATTAATATTGTTTTCATTTCAACTATTTTTAAATTAAAGTACGGAAAATAAAAGCAGAACGATCTTTCTTGTAATTTCCCATAATATATAATATAAATTATTTATGAACTGTGTTTTTTAAGATTGCTGAACATTGTTAAAGGTCATTTTCCATTGGCCATTGTTGATGTATTCATGTCCACTTGAAAAAAAAACATGTTTTATGAAATCGTGTTGACTATAATAGTATCTATTATGTTAGATATTTTTTTGTACATTTAAAGGTTCTATTTGAATTTTCAATAAATCAGTGCAACCTTATAGAATGATAATCAAAATAGTTACTTAATACGGTGTATTGTTATTGAATTCACTGAATGCTACTCGCACAATGCTCATTTTTAGTCGTTAATATCTAGTACGCACGACATTCGTTGACCATAATTACTACATTTTTCTATAATTTCCGGGGAAAATAATAAACCTAAAAAGTAAGTATACACATATACAATTTAAAAAAATATATATTTAATATAATTTTTATAATTTATACGTATATATTATTATAATCATTTTATTTTTAATATAACCTATATTTTATGTAAATTATATACTTAACACAAATGCATATTTTATACTGTGGATAATAATTTATTTTATACCTTCAGTATTTTAAATTAAAATATTTGATTCATTATTTTTATTTAGCTTATATTTCAGTTACCTATGTATTATGTTATTAAGTCAAGAATATTGACTACTTGTAGTTTCCTCAACGCATAGCTAATCGTTGTAAATTGTTATCGATTTGAGCAATCAATAATTAAAATTGATTTTATTTGTTTATACTATTATTTAATAATCATTTAGAAACGAGTATTTTACCTGCAATTTAACTTATTGCATTTGCACAAATTTGTCGAAAAAAATCCTGTGAATAGTATACCTACTAGTCCTAAACAAATAGGTATATAAAACGTTATTTTAATATAGTTAGCTCTACATTTATTGATATTCACATATCACACACGGAGTGTGAATATCGTTAGCATAATATTTTTATGACCAACTATTTTTAGAAAACTATAAGATAATTATTATTGATTTATATTTATATATACGTTAATATAATGCATTATTTTATAAGATATTAATTTATATTTATTCAAATCGAGTCATTTAATTTCCGTCAATACGATTCACGTCAATTTATTGCAGTGTTTATGCAACACTAAATATTCAAATAATAAAAATAAATAATTACGTATTGGTAAAAAAAAATTACATAAATTTCAATATTTTTAAGAATTTCAAAAATCAATACAACATTGATAAAATATTGAAATATAAAAATTAAATAAGTGTATACAATTAATATTATACACTTTCAAACAATGTACACTAAGTATTACGTCATAATAACAGTACGTGTGGAGTTAGGTGTTAAAAAAAACCTTGTATGTGGAGTTACTGTGATATATTATAAAATGGACACGATAAATGCGCAGTTATAGTGTATCGTAAAATACTCGGTGTTTTAAAATTAATTTTTTTTTTAATTTTATTTACAAAAATTATGATATAACACAAAAATAAAACAAATTTGTAGCTTTATAAGTTAAAGTGTGGTATACAAGTTTATGTGAAAAAACAATACATAAATAAACTCAAAAATTTTGATCTCGATTAAATTAAAATGCATCAAAATTAAAGTTAAAATTCATTAAATAACGTTAAATGTGTGAAAAAAAAATCGAATAAAATATTCGTTTAATTATTATTATAGGGTTGTTCGATTAATCAGATTTAAACTTCGTCAGCAGTTTCATTATTGCCAAAGATTAATCACTTCAACTTATCATATAGTGTTAAAGTAGACTAAATTTTGCTTGTTTATTTTTACCTAAAATTGCATCATGTTTGATTAATTACACGATGAATTGATGTCACACGTGAACTAACGGCAATTCGTTGACGAGCAATGAATTAACTTGATATACCTTCGTTTTAACTACGTATTTTAGTGTATGTAAAATGACTATGTATTTATTATTTAACACATTTTAAATTTGCATATTTCGATGAAACTAATTATTTTTTCAATTTAAAATAATTATACAATATTTAACAGGTTTTGGATAATTTTAAGTTATTATGTAATTATTATCGAACCACTTTTAATATTTTAAATAAACAAACATTATAAAATATAGTTTTTATTTGACTATAATTTATAAATACCTAAATAATAAAAAATAAATAAATAACACATAATAATTATTTAATACTCAATGATTCACTTAATAGCTTCATAGGCATCCAGATCAAAAAATCCAACCGACATATAACAAATACAACACGTTTTCTACGTCAAATGGCAAAAACAAAACACAAAACCAAATTCAATAAAAAAAACCACATCCATTTATCTCTAGAACGAAAAGACGTAAGACGTAACCATTATAAATCGCCTTCGAATAGGGCGCACATTTATAACGCACAACTACCTCGTGGCCAAAACGACCAACCCACATGCGAATCATGTGGAGTGTATTGTACCGTCAAACACATCTTGACTTAATGCCAAAATATCGAAGACTCAAGAAATAAACACTATATACCACAACAATTATTAGAAGAAGCACTACAATCCGACTTTTAATTAAATATTAATATCATTAATTTTCTAAAGAAAGCTGAACTACCTATATAACTTAATGCAAGTTAAACCTACACTGATTATATAGTTAATATAATATAAGTATATAATTTAAACTAATGGTTTAGATTCCGATGTTATAAATAAAAATAAATAAACAAAAACAATTTGATATACAATTAAATTATTTTTATTATAATTTTAATGATTGTATTATACATAGATCAAAATACACATACATTTATAATAGGTGTATAATTAATTTTTAATTATTATTTTCTTATTTTTTCAATCACAGATTTACACAAAAAATATTCGATAATGACCAAAATATCGATCTTAACTAAAATGGAATGTATTATTAAGATCCATTTAGAATAGATACCAAAAGTTACTAAACATACTCAGTATATTGATTTATAATTTCAGTTATTTTTACTAAATAGTTCATTTTAAATAAGCATTCATAATTATTTGTTTAATTAATAACAATTATGTGTTTAATTATAATTAATTGAAATTTACATTTTTATAAATAAAATAAAATATTATAATCCATTAATCATAAAACCAAAAAATGACATAAAAAATAGTCGTTCAAAACAACATTAATACGCCATTTTTTTTTTAATAATGACCAAATTGCAAAGAAGTGTATAAGATTATAGTTTCTTGGCATTTTTTTATTCTTTAGTATCTCAAAACAGTTTTTGGGTGTATTAATTAGCTTATTAAGTATTTTAAAGTACAAATAACTAACAAGTAATACATTTTAAAAAGTTTATTTTTTAAACGTACAATCATAAATTTATATATTTACTCTTATAAACATTATTACATTAACTGTATTAAATTTTAATCCATATTACGTTTAACGCTCAGAATTATTTGTTTTTACAAACTTTTAATTTAATCGCATTCAAAATTTTAAATATTTTATAATAATTATACACTAATATAT
Organism: Schizaphis graminum; assembly: GCA_020882235.1. Classification (NCBI taxonomy): domain Eukaryota; kingdom Metazoa; phylum Arthropoda; class Insecta; order Hemiptera; family Aphididae; genus Schizaphis; species Schizaphis graminum. The sequence goes on along the minus strand of CM037032.1, from coordinate 108,049,716 downwards.
TTTGCAAGGCATATGCGTCTAACACCTGTTTAATGTAAATGTTTTTACAGTTTTTTGTTTATAAATTCTTGATTGACTGAAAAACAAAACATGTCCAATATTTTATTCAAGTCCGTTCGCCTCAAAATAGTGTTCAAAAAAAAATAAATAAATAAATAACCATTGTAAAATATTGTGAAATATTTATTTCCATCATATTGTTCCGAATCCAAAATTATTTATCATGTGTCTAATTGCTGACATTAATTTTATATCAACTGATCTTCTTCGTTCATAATACTTTCAATAATATACAGTTGCACAACTATTGGATGAAAAGTCAACTTTACAGCGATCATAAAGTGGTTTTTATTGTGTAAAATCGAATGTAATAAAAATATTTATTATGTTTACCGTCTATTAAATCCGGGTCGGTTACAGTTGAGTACAGCCATCCCCTTTCCGATATTTTAACCTTTATATTGTATCTTTCAAAATGTATTGGGACGGCTATGTAAGCATCAAGACTAGGGTATTATTCGACACAGTAATACAGTGACACAAGTACACTATTATATTATATACGACGTTGTTTAAATATAATAAAGCAACACAATACTATGATAATCGATGTGTATTTAAAGTTTATTATAAACGTTATCAATTGCCTACGTTGCTTAAGCACAACTACTTTAAAAAATTACTTAGGTATTCAAAACCGCGATAATTGATGTGTAAGAAATACAAATTGTACAGTTCTTGTATTGGATAGTTTAGATTATTTAAATATATAGATATTATTAAATTATTAAAACATAAGATCTCAATATTACATATGTAGTATGTACTGTATAATTTAATTTAACCTAGCACGTATTTTTTCCTTTTACACATTCACCCTTTATCAATTTCAAAAATGCACCCCCTCTGAATAATGGATAAAATTTCGGTGGCTGAGAGTGTCTGCTAGTCTGAGATTTTACTATATATACATAATAGTTATAATAAAATAATTTACTTCAAAAGCAATTTAAAAAAATGTTTAATGCAATATATACTTAATAGGTAATATGGCTGACAAAGAACCTTTTTCCGTTTACAATGATTTATCATTAAATTCAAATTTAACACATATATTTCTTACGTTGACTTATTCGATGAGACGAAATACACTCAACGCCTATTGTATAACAGAACGGGTAACTACTATTCCCCCTTCTTGTTGGATGACCGTATATGGAATATATACATTACACACTATATATGACATATATATATATATATATTATATGTCTATATAATAGTATACTGAAATGATACAATCTTAATATATTTTGTAATAATTAGTGTTGTTTTGAAAAAAATGATCACCCTGTACATTCTTATATATAATATGTATAATATGTTACAATAAAAGACATAGATTAAAGGATATTAACGTTAATGAATGATATTTCCGATCAAATTAAGCTGTATAGTGTATACGATATTGACGTTAATGTCCATTAATTTCAGGCAATGATGCATTCAGTAATATTCCTTTTCCTAAGTAATGTCGATAATTCCGGCCTTCTTCACCCACAATTGGCAAAAATGTTCATTGAATTTGCTTGTTGAATTAGAAACTACTAACGGACCCACGTTGTAAATTCGATTTATCTAATCGATTACTAACAATAACATATTACTTCGGGGCTTTATAATATTTCGACCATTGCACAGACTGCAATATTAAGTAAAAAATAACCGTCTATTGAAAACATTTATATAGAAGATATTAGGTACACAATATAAATTCCGATTACGGACAACTTATATGTTATAATATTTTTACACACGTACGCGTACCAGCACATTGCACAACATATATAATATAGTTCCTACCTACTTATAGCTGACACATTTTTCTGTATACTGCAGTGTAGCGTCGTTTTAAATTTTTAACCTAATTTGAGCAGTTTATCGAAAAAATTTATCTACCTACCAGAGATAGACATTAAGACAATTGTCTAGTCATAATAATAAATTATAAATGTATTAACAAAATATTTGATTTTTATAACATTTGTCTATGTTATTATTTGTTAATGTCATGGCTTTGATTATATTGCTTTTTAATGTTACGGTTAAGTATTTAATTATTATTTATTAATTAAATTACATATATATTGAAACTGTACGTTACGATTAAGATATCTAAAATAATATACACCTTTTAATATCTCTCTAATTTCTTTTCATTCATACTGTGGAATTCCATACACAATAATGTTACTGTGCCTACCAATGTTTCCCTTGATCCGTCCTTTATCCATATAAGTATTCCATTACCGTTACGCGGCTTTATTCCTAATCAGTCTAAACTTTAATCTCTAAACTACAACACTATTACGACTGTTCACAACAACAATTTATACTACCTACAGTCGAATATATTGTGCTACAAAATTCCCTAGTGTACGTTTTTTCCAATCCATTTTCATAACGACCATACTGATTTTTTTACAAACAATAAAACATTACTATCCACGATGCACGACGTGACTAGGACGAATAATAATTTAAGACAAATTACAACGTTATTCTTTATATTTTGTACAACACGATTGCATCCATAGAATACGATAAAGATACTGATTAGGACAATATTATAATATATTATAAAATACAATTGGTGTTATGATTGATGAAGAAAATCAAATCTTATAAGTAAGAAATTTCCTCTATTCGTGATGGAATAAATATTATTCTCTCCAAACGTACAACCACCGTGTACCTAAGTGTCACGTATAAACATAATATTATTTAAAAATAAAAACTAATAAATGAAAAAATTCAGCGACAAGTACATTTTGTTCCACTCCGATGTTTTCAATTTCTTTCATCTCACTTGTCACTAAAAACTTTTTGATATAGAGTAAAGATTAATTACGCATTTCATACACATTTTTTACGCCGTTTTTTCTCCAGTATTAAATTAATTTTCTAATACTGGGATTTATAAAATATCATGACACATTTCTAATACAGACCTAAATTTCACAACGGGGCATACGCAAATAGTATTTAGGTGGCATAAAATATAATATGTGCAGATTATTTATTACTTTATTAGGTTCTTTGACTATTTTTATTTGAAAAAGTAATGTAATATTTTATTTGGGATCGTAGTTGATGAAAAATAGAAAAAGTGGATTTTTATTGTATTGATGATAATTGATATTGTTTATCAATCGCTTAACCAAAAAAACTATTAGTTCTTTTTCTGTAAAAATATCAACGTATGGTGTAGGATCAAGGGTCGATCGCGGTCGATCATGTTAGAATTTATTTTTAAGGCCACGCGCACGAAATCTAATCGAGGTTGTAGTGAACAAATTATCGATAAGTCTTACCTGTATACATTTTATATATTATTTAAATTTTCTATGGAAATCGATCCTCAAAAGTGAAGTATATTTTTAGTATATTGTGACCAAAAAAAGTTTGGCCAACCCTAGTGTTAGACGTATAATTAAAATTCTGATGACAACAACCATAAACGTTTTTTTTCTCGCTAGAAAATACTTCGTAGAAACCATGATTAGTGTAGGACGTCGAAAAAGTTCTCGGGTTATACGTTTCCTTCCGATCCCTAGATCGATCAAGGTCGGAAAATCCTCCTCGAAATTTTTCTTTCGACAATACGTAATATTCAATCTGTTTAAACTCCGCCGAGGAAAACGGGATTCGCGTCATGTGATGTATATCGTCTGTGCTTTTAAATTTGTTGATAAAGCTTTTAAACTTGACAGTTTTATGTAATAACAATAATGATAATAATAACACATCTATATTAATATCGGAAAGTGTATAGTAGTGGCGGATCCAGGGGGTGATTGCCCCCATCGCCCCCCCCCCCCGTTCTCTCTCAAAAAAATAGTTTGAAGACCCTGATTTTAGTTTTTGATGTAATTATACTTCAAGGGTAACAAAATTATAGTGATATATTTTTTTATTACTATTACTATAAAATATATTTTTTTGTTTTGTACGAGACTGTGGAAAGTAACATATGTATGTACCTAAATAAATACTTTATCAAAATTAATGTGTGCCCTTTAAAAATCGTCCCCCCCCCTATTATCTTGGTCTGAATCCGCCCCTGGCGTATAGTATAGTGTAATGTGACGTATCAAACATAATATAATGTAATTGGATTATTTTGTGTATGATGACAGGCGCGAGATCACAGCTCTGCAGGCCGAAAACTACAGCCTGGAACGGCAGTTGTTCAGCTACCAGAAGAGCATGTCGCTCGTGCAGAGTCGGGGCACCACGTACTCGGACGAGCTGGACCCGTCGGACGTCGGCGACGGCGGCAGCGGCGTCCCGGTGGACGATCGCGACGTTCATCTGCACCACCAGCACCAGCACCAAGCCAGTGGCGGCGGCGGCGGTGCGTTCTACGACGACGCCGCGCCGATGCAGCAGTTGCAGTCCGCGGTGGCCGTCGGTCCGGACGGCTACCCGTTGGCCCAGCACCACCAGCACCACCACCACCAGCAGCACCCGCCGCAGCACCATCAGCTGCATCATCACCACCCGCTGCCGCAGCCGCCGCAGCAGCACCACCACCACCACCCATGAGGTCGGCTGTCGTTCCACGAGACCGACGACGGCCACCGCCACGTGCCGCACTACCGGCACTCGGACGGCGGCGGTGGCCCGGCCACGTGGACGTCGATGGCCAGCAACGCGGTCACTACAGTGTTCAAGAAGGCCCAGAGACGGTTCAGCGTCATACTCTACAACAACAACAACAACCCCATGTGAACGTGCCAAAAACGTATTAAGTTTAAATATTATTATAATATACCTAACCGTTTCTATATTATGATTTTAATATTATTAGGCAGGTATGTTACCGGGTTAGGTTAGGTTAAGCATGTATGTTATGTTACACCCCGTGCATGATAATATTGCGTTTAAGTTATTTGCGTTTTAGACGTTTTCCGTGTAGGCGCATTATATTTTACTATACGTGTTATTATTACGTATATATTTATAATAATACGGAACGAGTGTGAGGGGTTGAGAAATCGAGAGAGAGAGCGAGTGAGAGAGAGAAAGTGAACGACAAGAGAGTACCTCCACTCCAACTTTCTTGCCCGTCAAACTTCGACCGACAAAATATATATGTATAATTATCACGTATTTCAAACTACAACAACAACTACTACTACTACTACAAAAAATAAAAAATAAAATAAAATGGTTCAACGAATATATTTTCTTTCTTTTTTTTTTCTTTGACACTACGTTTATTGTATATATATTTAATATTATATGTGTATATTATCATAATAATACTTATTGCGAAAACCCGACGAATTCTGTCACGCATAATATAATAATATATTCACGTATATTATAGGTATATTATGCAGGTCAAAGCATGCCCGTAGGTATAATAATAATTAATAATATTATGTATACATACGTGAAAAATAAACGTTTAATATTGTAAAAAAAAAATCATAAAATTATCTTGGAGCAGAAAAAATATATTAACACATTTTTGAATTTTATGTAAAATTTCCAAATCGAAAATCCCTTGATTATAATTTTTTATCATTTTATCGTCCAAATTCTCAGCAGATTAATTTACATACTTACACATTTCACACTGATAATTCCTCAGATTCCTTGAGACGGCATAATTTTGTTTTACGTTTTTTTATTCCATGCCCGAATTCACTGGAATTGTACGAGTTCTAAGCTCCAATTAAATTATAAGGTAAATATAATCAAAAGTACTTCTTTAAAAATACAAATTACTTTTAAAACCACAATTTAATATAATAAACGTCATTAAAATATTGCTATATTTGTTGTAAATATTTGTCATTATGTTTTAAAATGTTTAAATTCATATTGTCTTAGTATGTTAAGTCTTCTCATCGTCTCACACTTCCAGTTTTATTTCAATTTTTTGACTCGAAAGACAATCTAATATCATTCAACAATATATATATTTTGGTCACAAAAAATTGTCATTGTTCACAGGAAGTAATTTTTATTTAAAATACGATTGAAGAATCGTATTTTCTATAAAATCTTTTCACACCAAAATTATACGTTATTATGTACTTACACATTTAAAAAAATATTTTATTAATAGCTTTCCCCCAACGAACTTAGTAATCTGATTATTAAATAATGCATTATTAATGTATAAATATATTATAGGACCAATAATCATAATTATATTATACTGTCTAGGATCGATATGACAGTCTGTATATTTATCGATATTTTATCTTATTCATTTTCACATGGGAAAAATAAAAAGTACAAAATGACTTTTCGTTTTGCCCCATTATTCTTCTCTAATTTTTATATCAATGAAATAATATTCAATATAATATTATTATTATCTACATACTATGAATCGAATAATATGCTATAACTTATATAACTCAATATCGCATTATACCAATTAATTTTGTGGTGGGGTTTGATAAGAAAATCATCAAAACATTTTGTCTTAATTTGACTTTTTTATATTATCAATCGTCAATCATTCGTTTAATGATTGATCCCATTTTTGGAATTGTAAACACTAAAATATTAAAAAAAAAAGGAAATGTCAAATATCCATACTAAATAACTACGTAATTTTAAATTGATCGTCGTTTTGACAATATTCGAAATATAATTTCGTTGTTTACTTAAATATACAATTATGTTCTAATATAATCAATTCTAGATAATCAATAATTCGATTATTTTCCAAACCATTGAATAATACTATAGTACATGCTGTGTTCAATAACTCATCGATTGTTTTTTAATTTATTTTTAATTTCGTCTCAAATTCTGATTTAAATGTATTATGTGTAGGAAATTTTCGATCAATTTTTCATATCCTTTCATATGCAGCCTGTGTGGGATTTTTTTAATTTTTAGTTTTTTATTTCTAATTTAAAATTTATGTTCACATTTCTTTTGAACATCTGTATTTAATTAATTTTCCGTAGAATACGTGATATTTATATTTTATAATAACGTTCTGGCAGTACAATTATTTAATTATCATAAAAAAAAGTCCTACATATATCAAGTCAGAGGAAGATAAAATAAAAGATATTTAATGGATCATATAACTTATCACAATGTCCATACATAACACATACAAGCAGTGTAACAAATCCATCCATAAACCATTCATTTCATTTTTCCATCTTTTTTAAAAAATCAGGAAAATAATTTTGTATTGATTGAAAATTAAAAAAGTGCATGCTTTCAATTTTAATTGATAAGTGATCGTAAATATACCACAAAATATATACAAATTTCGTTTTTAAAATGTACAATTTCATCGAATATTAAGACAAACTTACATATAAATCGATGCAACGAGGTTTTCTAAAGGTATAATATATTCTTCACACGATTTTATACTGAATTTAAAAACCAAGCGTGGCGAATACCTTGTAAATCATTGATATTAATAATGAATGAGAAGTATAAAACATACATAATGGGATAAATGATTTAGCAGAAATATATTTTTAGAAAAAATGTTTATCCTTGTATTCGTATTTCAAAATTCTAAAAAGTCAGTTAATTTTAAATATTGTACCTACACTACTTGTAGTATACTATAAAATGCAGATACTATTAATTTTTAAAACATTTATTCATAACATTGGTATTAATTATTTATACTATTAAAAAATTATACAATATTCTTCAACACTTTAAAAATAATATTTAAATATTGTTAAATAATAATATAATATAATATACCAATTACTAAGTATATTTTTTTCTACCTACTTAAAAATGTACCACGTAAATAACGTAAATATACATTACTATTTTTCTGTATTAGATATAGGTGCTTAGTTAAATTATATGTGGCTTATTAAAACATTAATTTTAAAATTTAGAAGCTGTCAACAAAACCTTTTGTTGTACGTATAAGTTTATTAATTTTACGCCTGGTATTTTTGGAATGTTCGACTACCTATATTATGTTTTGCATTGAACCTTTTACGGTCCTAGTTTTACAAATACTTTTAAAATACGAGGCTGAATTTCACATGGGATTAATTGGATTAACCCTATAAAACCGTATAAAAGTTTACAAAATTAAATTGTTATGATGATGATTTAGAAACTTTATAGATAGTTAACAAAACAGCTAACTACCTACTTGTAAACTCTTTTTATATAATAGATATCATAGATTTTATTCGAATGGTAAAGTTGCCGTTATTTATTTTTAATTATTTTTTTTTCTTAACTTAATGTTGTTACGTCACAAGGACCTAATATTATTGGATTATTAGTTAACTATTATATTATTATTATTATTTATAATAATGATGATGAAAATAATGTTTAGCACACGCAGGGGTCTTTGTATCTCTGTATTTCATGACGGTCGGTACACAGGCCCACGTGTTCACTAAAATGAGCACGAAAAATTTAAGCGAAAATTCTAAAAAAATATTTAGTACACGTTTGTCGGAAAGTATTTTAAAGGTTTCCCCATGCGTATATATAATATTGTATTATAGGTATGCGTACGGTAATCAAAAACCGACTCGAAAAGTTTTTTTTATATATTCGGGACACGTATCATGCATTCAAACGCCCAAAACTGCAATTTTGGGGTTTTGACTTGAATTTTCTATGTTTATTTTTCTCTGTTTTTTGATCTAGTTCCAAAATATTTAAGACACGTGTCGACGTCGTCGTGCGTCGTCACCGTCTGACTTTGCAACGAATCCATTACTCTCGCGACAAGCCCGCGAATATATATTTTTCTTCTTTATTTTTTTTATTAACATTTCGCCCTCTCACGATATTGTCGTGAACTCGCGTATTATAGGTCGGTGCATTATTATAAATTTATTCTCCGGCATACCTTATTCTGGTACAAGCACGAGTTTTAGACGATCGATTCATACGGAAATGCATGATATTTATAGTACAATAGTACATAACGATGTATAGAATATATTTATTTTTTCTAACGCTTGTAAAAAATTGTTCGACTATATTTACTATATTTGAAACTCCAATGAATGGTTTTATTAATTAGACAAATTATTTATTTTTATCCGTACGTAGACGGTATACCTACAAACATTATGTCACGTTAATATATTATATAGAATATATCTATGCGGATACGCATTTGACGATTAGAGATGGTATAATATGAATTGTTTATTATCCGAATGCTATGAACATATTTCAACCGCCTCAAACCAATGTCAAGTTCTATATGTAGGTACCTACCTACATAGAATATGCATTATTTTATTTAGTACATTTGATGTATGAGATATACTTTTGTTGTGTGTGTAAAATACAAAATTACAAAAACTAAAAAAAAAAAGAACACTAAACACCGGATGTGTCTGTGAGAAAACTATAGGTACCTACTTTAAAGTTGTATTACAAGAACGTTTTCGATAGATGCTATTTATATTTTTTAAATATTGAGCTAAACTTCCTGCAGTACTTTTAGTTTTTTATGGTTTATGCTGCTTGTGATAGCAGACTTCAGTAATTGCGTGCAGAACCGTCTGCCACGCTGTTATAAAAGCACATCAGATGACCGACAAACTACTGCTATAATATTAAATATTATATAGTATTAACATAATGTTATTTATTTTACAAAAAAAATTTATTATTTTTTTTTTTTTAAACATATTATGTATTATATTGTATTCTTAAAATTAGTTTTATTTCAATAATATTCTAGATACACTTTTATATTCAACACGGGCCGTACACACCACCTATAGGTAATACGAAAACCGTTTTCTCCTACTACCAATATATTTTGTGTCTCGTATTTGTCGACGGTTCCTACAATCAAATATCATCCTTAAAACTCTGTTTGGTTTATCCGAGGAAGTTTTTTTAGGATATAATTCCAGTCGAGCAGACATATGCGGGTGGTATCGCGGAAAAAATCAATGAGAAGAAAAACTTTTCGTGAGCGTTCTTCTGTTCCTTACAATATCCCATAATATATTTCACATTTACGGCGAATTTCTCAATGCTACGCCTGGCATGAATTTATATAGAATATTAATATAAAAATAAACTTATTTTTTTATAATGCTACTCTTGTACTTTCTACGTAGTACGTATATGTGTGTATATCTAAGCTATAAACGTTAAGTGATCCTTAAAAGCTGCACTATTCGATTATATAATAATATTATATATATTTGTATGTATGTAATATAATATAATAATGTGTATTATGTATGTATACATATATGTATATTACCATCAGCATTTTGACCACTATTTATCTGTCAATTAAAACAATTTTTAAAATAATGATTCTTACTTATAAGTACTTATTGTGATATCGATTTGTTTCAATTTATATTTTATAATCATATTATAACGTACACTATAGGTGTACACTGTACGCATTTATGAATATTATTATTATTATTATTATTATTATTATTATACGTCATATGAGAATATTATGTGACGATCCATTATTATATACGACGGCTCTAAAAATAAATTACACATTGAATTCAACACGTCCACACCGATTTAGTCCTCGGACTACTGGATTTTCGTTTGGCGACCGTATGCGTTTGATATGCTCGTTTCGTGCGTTCCTACTAAATAATATAATAATATTATGTTCTAATAAAGATACATGATATAGACGTATAGTTAGTAGCTTTGCGGTTCAACTACAACCGACAACTACAGGACCGTACTCGTCGGTCGTTTCTACCTACCCATACATTTAGGTAATGCGTTATGCATATCTCCTTACACACAAATTTCGTTTTGGGCGAGTAAATATCACTTTTAGATTATTAACCACCCAACTGATCCGATGCATATAGATATTATATAATATAGCACGTGGCTAATAATTATTGTGTCATTTTATGTTGTTAATTGCTAAAGTGGGGCTCAAGTTCAACTTACCCGACGATAAACGGTGTCGTCATTGACAATCTTTTTATAATTTCCTTCATCGGGGACTACTTCCGGTGTTACGCGTTGATTAAATAATATGTAATACATTAAAATAATGTTAATAATATTATGTTTATATTATTCGATACACTTTGCTGATTGATCAATATTCTTAACACAAAACTTAAATTGTTCTAATTTTTATCATTATTGTTAAACATTTTAATTATACGAAAATAATGTACTATTATTATCTAAAATAAACCAACAATTAATAGTCTGTTTACTATTGTATATTATTCTATTCAAATTACTTGTCTCCAGGGAGGCGCTAAACATACTGAATTGGTAACGGACTACGGAGTTTCTATTGATATTTTTTACACACGACTAAAGCACAGTATACTCGCTCGATTTGCAAATGTCATGATATGTATTTTAATAAAACCGACAAAGGTAAGTTAAGTCATATTTTATACATACCTAAAGATCCAGAAGTAAATAACATATTCCATTTACAATTTTTACCCGCATAAATAGTTTTTTCTCCATAGTAAAGTAAAACGCTATGCTTATGACTTTTGGTATATATTATGTTGTGGTAAAAAGCAAATTATATTTTCGTTTTTATTTCATTCCACTTTTTCTATATTTTTATCCATTTTTTTCATTTACAAGCACTCGCATATATTAAATCTAAGGATTCATATTTATGAAAATTGAAAACAAAAATAGAAAATAGAATACATAAATAATATTCTGAGTGGTGCGAGTAAAATTATAGTTCCAAACAATAGTTTATATTTTTTGTATGAATAGTATATTATTTCTACTGACATTTTCAGTAAGTATTTAGAGTTGATTGAAATTTACAAAATTACATTATTTTTCAATGACGTAAAACACAAAACATTTTTTTTTTTATTCATGTGTGAATAACCATGCAATTGTTACTAAGTTTTAAAAAAAGGACTAATAAGTATTTACTTTGAAATACATTAATTTCTTAATAATTAATCATATTTCATGTAGATGCTACAATGAGATTTAAAAAGTTAGAAAAGTGGTTACATCTCTGCTATAGATTAAAGTGTCAAGTGGATCACTATTATATAGGTAGATGTATTCAGTGACGTAATTGGGGTGTTGCAAGTGTTATACATTTGCAACACCAAACGAATTTCAAGTGTTGCAATAGTATCGTTTTGCAATATCAAAATGTTCCCTCCCCTATCATTCATGTGGCGCACGGTAGCATATGAACGGTTGTACCACTGAATTAAAATATTTGTTATAGCCTATAGGTAATCAAAAAATCGTACTTGCAGTGTTATATGCTTGGTTAATGTGAATAACGTATGATAAATCTTATATTAAAAATCATTATTTGTTACCTACATAATATATATATATTATGAACATCTTTCCTCTTTTAGATTCTAAAAAAAGTGATGAAAGTATTGATTTTGCAATGATGTATATTTTTTTAAATTTTTTTGTCTGTCATCACGTTTTGGAGAAGTAATAGTACTTTGCATTGACTTCAGCACCTCTTTGAAACAGTGCTTGAATTGGGGGTGGACGGGGGGACGGAGTCCGCTTTCTTTTTATTTTAGCACACCCCTTCTATTTATTTGAAACGGAACGCTGGAAATGCAACATTTGATGAAGTGAATTTGTAAATCATCAATTTTTTCTGATGCAAAATATTCCTATAACCATAATATTTGTATATTTGTATCGACTGTGAAAAAAAAATTAGTTAATAATAACGAGTAATTAATATAATCAATCGTTAGGCTGCGGCCAACAAATTTTACAATTCACTTTGTAACAGCGATTGGCCACAGTTGAGTTAATTTCTCAGTTTTCATAGAAAATCAATAAAAGAAATACCTGTTCATAATTAGGAGCCTATAAATAACAAACCTAACTAAATTAACATGCATAAATGTATTACCAAAAAAAAAAATCTTGTATAATAGACAATTAGTATACCTACGTTTCAATTTTACAAATACTAAAAAAAAAATTAACGTTTTCGTAATGTGGACAAAGTTTCGAACAGATTCGTATGTCATTCAACGGCGTCGCAGTCACCGAATAATCGGATCGGAATCGAATCGCACGCGTTGTCAGATCATTACAGTGGCACTCGAGACGGGCAGCTCAAACGAGAGCGATACACCCGTTACGCGGATTTCTGACGAGTCACTGGAACTTTGCCATCTGCTCACTAGATCCGACGTACGCGCGACTTGTCATTTCTGCGGAACGTAACCCGCCATAGCCCTGCGCCTATGTCGACAATGACGACAACACACAGGGAAACGGGGTTTTTACGAATATACGTTCTGTTTGGGAAACACGCTTACGAATAACGAGAATAGGTATGAATAAAATCACTATTTAATAATACGAGTACAAGCAATATAATGCGCAGGCAACATAATATGCTAAAAATCAAAAAATATAGATACTCCTATACCAGATGTTTTCCCTAATCGCGCAAGTCTGCCTGGGTGGGTCTTGCTACGACGGAGGAAAGACAGTGAATGTGAATGCTAATCGTTTCGCAGGGCCTTTTATACCCGGTGTTCTGTGACAGATAACAAGAAACCGTAGAAGCACCAATAGTGCAATCGCCGATAACGCACAATTTAAATAAAAGTTATTATGATAATAAAATAATTATAATAATAACAAAAATTGTAATATTAATAATAATAATAAGATTAGGAATGAGAATAATAAAACTGATAATAATAAAAAGGTAAAGAAGAATCTATAGAACCTTATCCGTGCATCCCACCCCCACACCGAACGGAAAAATCCACCCTCTCTCAGACAAAAAATTAAAAGTTAAAATATTAAATAATTATTTATTATGTACAAACTTTTCATGGAAATTTAAGACTTTTCCAGAGTTTTTTCCAACCCGTTCTTTTTGTATTCGCGTAGTTTGCGTCTTTTGAAAGCCGTGCGTATATACGATTTTTTTGCCGTTTGCGTTCGTAGCGATTGCGATTGTGGCAACGAGTACGACCACCGACGACAGTCCCGCCCGGACGTTTTTCTTTATTCTTTATTTTTTCACACATAGGATCGCGGATTCACGAACGCCGATAGATTAACAGGATATTTATTCTATTGTTATTGCTTAAATGTACACGAATATAATATACGTTTGATTCGAAGCCCATTTTTCGATGTATAATACTGTTTTTTTTTTATTTAATAAATTGCATTATATAATGCAAATATATATATATATTCATATTATTTTTGTGGTTCTCAGTAGCTAAACTTTTACGTCATACTTATATCTTCAACCATGGGTTGTGCTGTATACTATAAAAGCGTTTCTCGACGACGTTTGTGTCACACAATACTGTATTCATGTACATGGGTGTAATTACTAACTGGTGTAGGAACCATATATGTAATAGTACATGATCAGTGCCGGCGCTAGGTATTGTGGGGCCCTGGACAAGGTATTAGCCATTGGGTACCCCAGAGTTACCCATTATAATATTATATATGTGTGATGTGTAGCATAGAATAATATTATATTTATAGACTTATAATTTGTTAATTTAAATTGTAATTATGTAAAATGCCAATGTGTCTCACGGTATTAAGATGATAATTAAAAATCGCGGAGCCCTGGACATTTGTCCTCCCTTAGCGCCGGCACTGTACATGATAAGTTTTTTTGTAAGTGTATTGATGAGTTAATACAATAACATGTTATACATCTTTATAAATCGTAATTTAAATTATAATGTCATTGGATGATGTGTAATAAATAAATAAGTGTTTCTTTATTTTAAAATATTTTTGTATAATAAATTTAATGATTTTTGGGGATTATGGGTGGCTAAAGGTGATGTGGGAGGATTTTCTCCGCATAGTAATGTGATATTGAATTTTGTGTGAAACGCTCGTTCATCCAACATCCACTGAGTAAGTCCCCCTTCTAATTTTTTTTCCAAATCAAGCACTGCTTTGAAAAGGAAATTGAGAATCTTGTTGGTACGTTGAGGGGTCGAAAGTAAAGTATTTCCAGTAATTTTCAAAAGCATCAGGAAAAACCCTAAAAAAGTAATAGAAAAACGGGATTTTTTACGCATAAGCAGTTTTCGATAGAATCGATTTTTTTATTTTACTGTAACTCAAAATTGAATCATTGTAAATACTTGAAATTTTCACAAAATGTTTATATCCGCGTAATATATTTTTTACGATTAAATTTTAAAAATATTTTGACTTTTTTAAACTATTTAGGTATAGACAATTGAAAGTTTCGATTTTTCTAAGTATTTTTTTTTTTTTGAAATGACTATAAATAAAAATTGGCTATCCAAAAAATCTTTAAAATTTAATACAAGGTTTGTTTTAAGTTGTACTTATCGTAGTAATAAAAAAATCAAAAATCGCTAGTCACAATTTTTGTTTATAAGCATTTAAAGTTAAAATGTTGATGAAATATATCAAAATAACGAAAATTTGGAAGGAATTTTGAAATTGAAAATTCGTAAAATTGTTGTGATTTATACCTTAAGTTAAAAAACCCAATACAAGGTTGTCCTAGTTTAAATTAAATCATAGTTTTCCTTCAAATTACCGTAAATATAGTAATGATAAAACCTGTTGAAATTTTTTTTAATGTAAAAGAAAAATAGAATCTCTCTTCGGGCTTAAAATTATAGGAGAGGACAGGTATAATATGCATATTTAAATATCCATGGTCACTTAAAAAAAATTACAACGCCAAAAATGTTTACCAAATTACGCCACTGAATGTATTAAATTACTTAAATTTGAATTCAATATTTCATTGTATACGAAAAACCTATGTAATTATTATTATTTTAAAATATAATAATACATTACACGTATTTATCTCATTATGGAGTATACAAAATGAAACAACAACAATTATTTTTATTTGTAGATTTTTTTACTAATTATTTCAGTTTTACTGATTTACTGATTAATACATGGACATGGGTATGTTTTGAAAAAGTCAAAATTAAACAACAGTTTTAATTCATTTACATCATCCAATGAAATTAACATAATTTAAAAAAATAATAGTGTAGTTTAAAATAAATAGTTTGATGTCCACAGCTGAAGAAAATATTATTGCCAGCTAATTTAAGTAGGTAATTCTTATGAAGTTGACAATATGTTTGTTAAGATAACAATTAATAAACAAACAAAAACTTACATAGACCTAACTACAACACGATCATTTTTGAAGATTATTATTAAATCCAACATAGGTGGATCAGCTCAGTGGAAGAGGAGGCTGCTCGCATCTGTTGTGGAAAGTCAGTTGTTGTACGCTGCTCCCGTCTGGATCCCTGTCGTTACAGAAGTCGCCAGAACTAGGGCGATCTTGATCCGTTCGCAGAGGACCGCCGCCTTGAGGGTAATCCGGTCCTACCGTACCGTGTCGGACGAGGCCGCCCTGGTTTTGGCCTGCATGCCTGCCGTTGATCTGCTTGGACTGGAGAGACAGAACATCGGATCCCGACTGCGCGCCGCAATGGAGCCCGGTGAACAACAGTCTCCCAAGGTTAGATACCGTTGATGATACCGATTTCCCCCATTGGGACGGCTTTCGTGAAGCTCTGAGCGCCAGGATTGGTCATCGGCCGAGCGCTGACGACGTTCCGGATATTATCTGCGGACCGGCATTCGAGCTCCTGCCGGCGGACGCTCACGGGAAGGATGCTATTCTCAGAGAAGCTGAAGAGCGGTTCAGGCTGTTCTACGGCATGGTGGAGAACATCCTTTCTGTCAAGGAAGAAGAAGAGCGAGTGCGGCAGGCCGCGAATGGACAAAATTCACCATAGTAAATCGCTAGCTAAGAACTGATTGGTAGCCTAAGGCAATCAGGGAGAAGCAGAGCTCCACCTTTGTTAGGATATACCTAGTTTCTGCTTGTAATAGCAGCAAGTGGGGGATTGGCCCACCGCTGTTAATTGTCGTGTGTTTTTGTTTTGACAATAAACGATTGGGGTTGGAGGAGAAGTACTGGTACCATGGTTCATCCTCCAGTCCTCGATACCATAATAAAAAAAAAAAAGATTATTATTAAATATACATTATTATTCGTTATAGATCAATAATATAATTTTATGATAAAACCACTAGTCATTATCACAGATTTATTTTAAATATATAAAAAAAATGTTTATTGTGTATGTGCCATGTGTTTATATATATAACTTAAGTTTTACAATTTTATTTTTTCGAAATATTTCTATTACGTGAAAAATAAAAATAGATTAACATCATTATAGTCATTAAATCATTCAAATCTAAAATAAAGAGTGTTTGATATTTTATAACTGCTATTTACTATTTGCTTCTTAATAATTAAATAATTGTTTGATAAAATAATTATTTTAGATATTATAATAATATTATATCATATATTTATTATACATATAGAGTGAATATTTACAATATTATAATTCTATAGTGGTGTCATTAGTTATGATTTAGTATTATTCGTGTGTGTAATTAGTAATTACTAATTAATAAACCAAAAATACAATTACAAATACTTAATACCTATTGAAATAGTGAAATACATGTATACAAATACCAATGCCAAAAAATAATAATAAAAGTATAAATAATAATAGAGACCTAATTGATAACTGTCAAGTGATAACTAAGGTTCAGATTTTATGGAAATATAAATAATAAAAAAAGCACTTAAAATATAAAAAATGGCATTTTATAGATTACATAAAAAGTCAATTAAAAAATTAACACTATAAAACATTTTTATTTGTAAAAAATGACTTTTAAACGAACATCAAACACCAAAACACCGAAATTATTAGGACATATTTCATACATATATTTATATCTAATTTAATAATTTTTAAATAATCATCTTATCATGTACTTATTAATATTTGGTTGATACGTTTGATAATTCTCCATCTTTTATTTTTCAATATAACTACAACTTAGTTGTATTTATTCAAAATCAATTTAGACACTCTGTCATTAGATTAGTTTTACAATCATAGTGTTACTCATGCAGATTATAATTGGAATCAGAATTAAAATTAGAATTTTGATAAATGAAAGCCTAATAATTGAATAATTTATCCGAACTACTACTATCAAAGTTAATAAACCGGTCATTATGTCTGCTATGTGTAACAACTAATCAATACTAATCAATAATCATCGATAAAGGATAATATGTATAAATAAAAAATTTTTTTTTTTTTTCATTATTTCATTGACATATTTTATTGAGAGTGTTCTATATATTTCCATTGGTATAATGTGTGTATGTGTGACAAAATAAAGACTGCTAACGCGTTGATAATATAATAATATATTTTAACATAATATGTAATAGTATAGATGTTTAATTTTTTGCATTCGCACAGACATAATTACTTCTGACCGCATACAAAAGTTTATATTCGTGTTCAACTAGTATTAATTATACTAGTTATCTTGCCTTAATCATAATATTGTTACAGATTCGTATACATTTTCAAAAGCTATATGAGTTTTGTTGCTTATGGTTTATGACACATCATCGCTTACAATAATTATGTGATAGCGTGTTAATTATAACACGATTATTATATAGTTACTCGCCCATTTATTACCAGCGCGTCTATTACTCTGTATCGAAATAATCGTTGTTGTGTTTTTTTTTCTATTTTAATTACAGAAAGCATAGTCATTATAATATACAACTATTGAGTTTCGAAAATAGATTTATCAGAATTAAAGATAATTATAATTACTTATTCAATACCTTAATAACTCCATTACCCCGCCCAACTTAGTTACTGCATCCAAAATATAAAACAAAAACTTATTGTGTACGACAGAGGCGTCCGACCCGCAATCCGCGATAGTTTTTAATGCAGCCCTCACTTAAATTAAATGTATATTATATTATGAGAAAAAAACTATTTTAATTGAATAATCTATTATTATTAAAATGTATGTGATCCACGACAACTTCTACTCGAACAATGGGGCCTAGTCTTTACAAAAGGTTGGACACCCCTGGTATACAATTTATATACTGTAATAGCTGATAACATTTTTAATTTAAATCATAGATAGGAATAACAAATAGAAATATCATGTTAATTTCTGTTGCTTTAGTGTTTTACAGTTGTCGTCAAGTATCTAAATATCACCAATGTTCGTCGCACAATAGTTAATAATATTAAATTTTAAACATTTTTTTAAACTTTTTCGGTTTCTATTTGTTCTGTTTAATATAACATACCGGTTTTATAACTGCAGAGATAAAATATAAGACGTATCATCTTAACGGCTGTTGCAATTGTTGGCGAATAAAATCATATAATTTTCATACATCACAAGACTAGACAACATGTAGATATGCATTAACTGTTGGTAAAAAAAAAACTAAAAGCTGTATAACTTATACAACTTTACACGCTATACTTACAGGTAAATATTATATTTCATTTTACCATTCATTTAATACATTAAACAGTTACAATTTGGTTCAAGTAATAATTGTAAATAATGTATTACATTTAAATGAATTAGATTAATATATACAGATTTTCGTTTAATCTTTGTCGAATGATTATTTATAAACAATTATTCTTTATTGTTAAAAATTCCAATTTTAGCTTGAAAGTACTACGAATGAAAGATCAATTTTATTAATAAGTAAAATAAATTATTATTATTAAGATTAAAAAACTATTAAACAAATTAAAATTATTACTATAATGTAGTTGGTGACTGGTTTCTAACAACAAATAATGTACCTTTCACATCAAACGTAGATATTTTGTAAATGAACGTTAAAACGTGTTATTTTTTGACACAACGTTTTGTATGTTTAAGGACTAACAATATAATATGTCCCTCGTAGTTCCAACCATATTGACACAAAATAAACGCTTTCGTTGTTTTCAACTTGTTAAAGACATTTTGTGTTTTGTTATAACTTATAAATCATTACCAAGATCGGGGCGGACTTGGCAAACGAATTGTTTACGTACTTCACTTGCATAGTAACCGGCCAAAAATGTATTCATGCGTATCGTCCGCAAATCACTTTTCTGTCCAAAAAGAAAACTCAAGACCGTTTAACGTGTCCGTTATATTTTGAATAGCGTTTGTTCCTATAACACATCAATTATGTATTGTGATGCAGTCAATCGTTCAACTTTCAACTGCCAACGACAATGAACACGTGAATTTTAAATTCTATATGAAGAAAAACTTGGCTCGAATTTGAACATTAGCTATCAATTAATAAATTAATTAAATAATTCACTAGTTTTTTTTTAATATAGGAATATAAACCTAAAAAATAAAAATAAATACAATAAAACATCAATAATTGTTTTAAAAATAACTGTTATAGGTGAATATCTAATATCATAAATTCATAAATATTCGAACTTGAAATGGCTATAAAAAATTAATTTGGCTTTCTGGTAGAAATTTGTCTTCAAATATAGATTGTAAAATTAATAAATAACCTTATAACAAGTTTTTAAAACTTAGGTATAAACACAAACATTTTTATGTATTATTAAATACTACATATTTAACTAATTCTCGAGATTTTTATGAATTTTATCAAAATTCTAACTTTAAACGCTTACAAAAAAATATCATAACTATAGATTATTAATATTTTGTAATTAGAAAATAAACAACTTATGAGGAGTTATGTGTTAAATTTTTAAGCTTTTTTACCACGCAAATAATATTTTAAATCAACATTAATAGAAAAAAATCAAAAATAATTTAAAATTTATCATGGCTATAAATAGCTCAAAAGAAGTCGAAATATTTTAAAAATGTTATCGTAAATATAAAATAACGATTTAAACGTTTTTTTTTTAATTTCAAAATATCTCGTTTATGAGTTACACCCAAAAAATAAAATCGATTTTGTCGAAAAATCAATAGACTTATCACTCCGCTTCTATAATATTTAAAAGTAAATGGTCCCCCCCCCCCCAAAAAAAAATTATTATTTCAAGTAAAATTAACGAAATTCATTTTTAAATGCCAGCTAAAAGAACATTTAAGAATACATGAATTCAGTTTTGAATTTAGCGGTAAGCCTATAAGAAATCGGCAAAACATTCTGCGCACACACTGTGGAGTTCTCATAGACATAAAGTTTCACGCACTAAATATTAATAATACGTTGAATGAATAAAGAGGTAGAATTTATGGATATTCAAATATACGAAGTATCAGCTACGCAAAAGTTTTAAATATTACAGCAAAATTGTATACAAATGCAGTGCAGAATCAAAACTTAAATTTGTTTCATTAAAATAGAATTTTTTGAACCATTAACTTATAATCATTTGTTAGATAAAAATAACGACAAAATACTACATAGAGTAAATACTCAAAAATATCTTGATAAATAATCCAAATAATATATTTTTTTTATTGTAGCTATACATTACAAAATACAGCAATAAATAAATTATTCTTTTCTAACTAAAATATAAAACTACGAAACTACGAAAAATAGTGGACAAATTCAAATTAGCTTATCGTAGATATCATATAAACTTTATTATTTACTATTGTAAGAAACTTTAAAAACACCTTTCACTAATGGTAAATCAATCACAACGTCTAAATCGAAACTGAAAAGTAGGCATTTTTCAAAAATTTATTATTGATAATTTCTTATTATTATAAGTATCACTTTTTCCCATATACCTAACAATAAGTAAATAACTAATTTAAAACAAAGTTTCATCATCAACGTAAAGTTAATTGCTAATTGCTTTTTTCTTGAAATGTAGGTATAGTACAAATCCTGTTAAGTATTATTATAATGTATAATATTAAGATATACATTCATTGTTCTTAAATTATACTGCTTTGTCTCTGTGTATTATATTGTATAAACTAAAACAAAAGAAATTCAATGGTAGTGTTAATTTTGAAGACTATTCATATAATTGTGTGTGTATTGAAAATTTTCACAATGAAAAATAATAAAATATATAGATGATTAAAATATAAAACAGATATGACTATATAGTAAATCGCTGATCACGTTATTAAAAATAAAATATTATAACTAATTATTATTATAGAATGTTATATAATAAAACACATTTGGTATTTAATTTACTGAACATTTTAGGTATATATAAAAAACTGCTTTGAACAATATATTTCATAAAAAAAAAAACTGTTAAATCAAATTTTTTTTGCTCCCCTTGGAAATAAAAAAAAACCTGCAATATTGATCGACCGTTATTAAACTCATAAAAAGGACGATCGGGTAGGTGATCGGTCTGTGTGTTCGATTTTAATGTTTAATGATAAGGTACGACCTTCTGTTAGCGGAACTGCGGCTCTTGATATACACGTAAAATATTATAATATATCTCACGTTCGGTTCGAACAATCTGTGTAAATAATTAATTATACTTTTATATAGGTATATACTTTGCACAAGTATAACAGGTAGTGTATGTAATACGAATAAGCGTTTCGTGTGCACTAGAGTTTGATGAAGAGCTTAGAGAAGTTACTGATTTGTGAATCGAATTTCAACGGATAAGATACGCATAGCTAAACGTAGATTAACGTTAATACAAATAATAGTAATAATATAATTGATATTTTAGTAGGCATTCATCTTAAAATATTAATTATTTAAAATAAAAATAGTGTTTTTTCATACACATTTGAAATGAAAAATATTAAAATGTAGTTATTAAAGTCTGTTTATAGATTCAAAAAAAAAATTAACATAATATTTACGAGTTTTTATTATACAGTTAAGTTTAGTCCTTATTCTTATTTTTTATTATTATAGTTATTATTTTATCCAAATAATAATTATATATTATGTTGAAATAGGTTATCCATCTATGTTTTAACAACCAAAGTAATATACGTATAGTTGTTAATAACAATTTGAGGACGATCGATGGACGTGGAATTGGTCGACTTAGAGTCTGCCTACCAAGGTGTGAACGACGTTATCGCGAATTCGATTAAAGAAAACGGAAAAGACGAAGTGATTGCACATGTCATCAACCATGAGCGGTGTAGCAACGACAACTTACCATCGTCCGAAGTACAAAAAGACATCAGACCCAACCTAAAGGGGGACAGGCTCAATGTGGCTTTGCTTGTACTGCTATACATGTTGCAAGGTGTACCGGTAGGAATTTCGTTCGCCATTAGGACGTACATGCAAAACATGAAAGTGTCGTACGTTCAACAAGTATGTTTTATTGTATACGTATTACATACATTTTACGATAAAAGTAGGTATATAAACACTGAAAAACCCTAAATTTAACCGATAAAATCTATAATTTAATGACAACCCCCGGTAAGTGTCAGGATTTCGGTTTCTTACCGATTTATCTTAGTAAATTTTAATATAATATAATTCAGTCAAACCCCCAGTGATTAATTATAGTTCTGCGGGCTTTATTTACTTTACAAACATAATGTGAGTTTCGAGATAAACAACCTGTTATGGTAAAAATTCAAAGTATTAAAATATACACAAATATAAAAATTATGCTTCAATATTAGAAAAAATTTAATTTTGTACTATTGACGAATTTAATACACTTAACAACATTGTTTAATAATTATGTATTTTTTAAACTTTGATTCATAAAGTTCTTGATGCCACGGTAGTCAGCCATATAGGTACTAATAAATAATACTGTAATAATATTATATTGTAACAATTTTATATTTTTATTTTATATGTTCATATTTTAATAATTATCATTTCCATATTTACATTTTTAATTTAAAAAATAATTTGTAGAACGTTAATAATTAAAAAATGGTGTTAAATTTATCTATCAATCATACTAAATAATGAAGCATTTAAGCAAATCTTTAAATATATCGTGATTAACGTTTATTTAAACAATATTGATTTTGTGTTTTATTAAAATAAAAATAAGAACAATATTCTAATACTGATTTCACTTGAACGCATTTGATTTATACGTTTTATTTTTAACATATATATTTGTATCTATTTTGGACTATACTTAATATTTATAATTAGTTTAACTTAAGATTTACCATTTCACGTTTGTCGAATCTAAAACTGCAATATAGGTAATCATTCGTATTTTTTTTTTTTTGTCGAATTAATTTGTTTAATATCTTTAAAAAATCAATTTCAAATTCAAAGTTTTACTGATAAAACCTATATTAATCCGGTATTCGTAAACGAAAGTATACTTTTACTGTGACACATTATTTGTAGGTATACGCACATTATATATAATATCGGTTAATTGTTATAATAATATAAAACAATATACTTTTTCTTGTCTAAAATGTGTTTCTGTCGCTATTCGCCAGTGATATTGATATAATAGTATGATATGATGTATAACCAATTTATTAACAGACTCCAGTTAAAATATTTTGTTTTGATGTAAACGTTATAAGTTTCACTAACGTCTACTATTTACTATATAAAATGATCTACGTAACACGACCGATACCCACAAATCCGATTTTTATTTTCTATTCAGGCAAAGTTCGGTGTAGTCGATATACCATGGAGTTTAAAGTTATTGTGGGCTCCGTTGGTGGACGTCATGTACTCGCGCCGTGTGGGCAAACGGAAGACGTGGCTAGTCCCCGTGGAATTGTGTATAGGTATATAACTACTACATGGAAATTACCTGTACACGCCTGTTGTACAACCTACAAGACAACAACTACGCCAGTTGAAATTTCTAAATAATCGTCTAAGTAATATTGTGTATTTCGCACGCAGGACTGTTGCTGATATTCGTAGCGCCGAACATAAAGTGGTTGATGGAAAACGAAACGCGTATGACCACGTTGACGTGGGCGTTCTTTATTTTGAACGTTTTGGCCGCGACTAACGACATCGCCGTCGACGGATGGACGCTCACTCTGTTAAGAAAGTATGCACATGATAAATTTTAATTCGTATAATCTATTTTTACAAATACACTGGTATGACCACCCCGTGTCAATGCCACCCCGCGCCTTGAGCGATACACGTTATACGAACACTTAATTATTTAAATCACGATTTTAACATTTACGATTTACGAAATAGGTATTTACACTCGAATAATACGGGTGAGTTTACCCCGTGTTTCTGCAGCGCTGCAGGTTAAAACACACAATATAACACACGCATTAAACACGCTTAGGTCGTTCAGTGTTCATGTTTGCATATCTATTCGATCGCATGGCTAATACGTGGGTAAACAAAGGAGATCAACATCGGGTAGCTTAACCCTTCGTTGTTGTGTTATTATTGTGTAGATATTTTTTATTATATTTCATTGATTAATAATTCTTTATAATACAGAATATATAAATTATATATATGAATATGTACATAGTACATGTATTATATTAAATAATTTAAACCAAATAATATTATCCGTCGTTCAAAACCATATATACTTAGCATTAATAACCGCACATTTTAGACCGTTCAATATCACATACATTTTTTCTATTATTTATAAAGAAAATTTGGAAGGTCAATAATTTGAAACCATTACACACATTTGGTTGGCAGTTAGAAATCAAACATTTTTTATTCTTAATTGTTATTCAGCAATTCGTTATAAAAATAACTCAACACATAAAATCTTATAATTTTAATAGTACCTAATTAATTAAATATAATTCAATATGTAATAAGATAAAATAAAGTATATTTAATAGATAAAGCTTATACGTAGGAATACACGTACAATGTACATTCTAGTGTTTACAAATGTTCTATTAAATTAATGTCATTACTTATGAATTATGATTAACTGGTATGCGGTTCTAAACGATAATGGGATTTTAGATAGATGTGTTATTGATATTACACATAGTGTGTACACGGTATATTGAACGGTTTTATTTTGGAAAAACTGTAAAAAACTGATGTACTTATTTATTGTGCGGATTTGAACGGCCTTTTTTTGAAAATGTGTGGTTATGACGACCGTTTGTAATAAGCTATAATATTACTGAGTTTTTAGTTTGAATATTCAAATATCAAATTGTTTTTATTTCTGACCTCGCAGGGAGAACTTAGGATACGCATCAACGTGTAATACGTCCGGCCAAGCATTGGGAGTAGCATTCGGTTACGTATTGTTCATATTGTTGGAGTCCGAGGAATTTTGCAACAAGTGGCTACGTTTTACAGCCCAAAAAGGTGGCATAATTTCGATGGAGGGTAAGCCGTTCTTACGTGATATATTACCCCATAAATTAAATGCAATCGTATTAAAATCGTATTGTAGGTCATAATACTATTTATGGCACGCATATGCCAAGCTTATGGTTTAGGAACATTAAATGGTTTATAGAACGGAAAACCTATTCATTCGACATTTATAAGATCATGTCCTCAATTTATTGTTTTGCGGCTTAAAAAAAATAAACATAAACTTTTAGCTGATAGTATTGATCCAAGCAATTCTTTCGACTGAATACTCATTAGTTATACAATTTATACTAGATAATCCTTTGCACGAGAACCAGCTTTTCAGCTTAGTCACAATTTTTTATATGTATAGAGAATATTTAATTTTTGGTATAAGAGGAAAAATCAGTTCATAATACTGACGAACGAAATTTCTCTTATGCAAATATTAACATTTATTATTTACGATCTCCACTAACGCACATTAAAATGTAAATAATATAAAAAAAATATATGTATATGTATAGTATATATTGAATGCAAAGCTATAATAATATCCAGTGCAATTTTCGACTTTCTGTTGAACAAACACAAGCATTTGATAACTTGCAGGGGTATAAACTATACAAATAACTTTTTGAATAGGGATAAAAGCAACTTAATTGCTCAGAAAACATGATAGAAAAAAACCGGGCAAGTGCGAGTTGGACTCGCGCACCGAGGGTTCCGTACAAACCTGTAGGTATATAAGTAAAAGTTTTTTTTATTTTTATTGCAAAATGACGGACGGACGATATGCGGCTTAAATTGTTATTATTTCTTTCGATTTCGTTGACATAAAAGTTTGATTTTGTTACAGTTTAAAGGTATTATAGACTTAAGTATTTAATATGAATTTTAATTTAATACCTCAACGCGTTCATGAGATAAGGAGTAGTAACTTTGAAATTTTCAAAATTGTCAAAAATATTTTTTTTTTATATGATGAAACTAAAAATTTACGGTTTTCGTAATTTTTCCTATATCTGTACTATATGACGTGACTTCGTACGAAATTTCAAGATTCTAAGTTCACGGGAAGTACCCTGTAGGTTTTGATTCCCGTGCGAGTTTCGAAAATTTGCGGAAATTTGCGGCCTAAATGGCTGTATCTTTTGATTGCGTTGGCTTAGAAGGTTGATTTTTCTACAGCTTCCAGGGACAGTAGACCTGAGTATCATATACAAATTTCAGTTTGATACCTCCACGCGTTCCTGAGAAAAACGCTCTTGACAGACGGACGGACGGACGGACGGACAACAATATTTTTCAAAAATATTTTTTTTTTATATGATGAAACTAAAAATTTACGGTTTTCGTAATTTTTCCTATATCTGTACTATATGACGTGACTTCGTACGAAATTTCAAGATTCTAAGTTCACGGGAAGTACCCTGTAGGTTTTGATTCCCGTGCGAGTTTCGAAAATTTGCGGAAATTTGCGGCCTAAATGGCTGTATCTTTTGATTGCGTTGGCTTAGAAGGTTGATTTTTCTACAGCTTCCAGGGACAGTAGACCTGAGTATCATATACAAATTTCAGTTTGATACCTCCACGCGTTCCTGAGAAAAACGCTCTTGACAGACGGACGGACGGACGGACGGACGGACGGACAACAAAGTGATGTTATAAGGGTTCCGTTTTTTTCTTTTGAAGTACGGAACCCTAAAAATGATCATGATATGTTAAAATCGTAGTTTTATATTTTAAAACACAATAAAAAAATTTACCAAGGTACATTTATAGGTACTATAATAATTTTATATTTTGGCTGACATCGAATGGAGTCCCAAATATTGAATTGAGTCCCACAAATACTTTTGGGTTATTGGAGTTGAGTCCGACCAATATTGTTAGGTTGTTCGAGTTGAGTCCCTTTCAGCCTATTATTGATTGCTTACATTATTGTTTTTAATAATAATAATTATTATAATAATAATGTTTTTAAATTGATAATAATTTTATTATGTGTAATATAATAATGTTAATAATTAAATAGTGGCTGGTAAAACATACAGATTTTAAAAAGTCAAATCTCCAAATTTGCATATTTATATATTTGTTTGTCTGCTCCTGTAAAAATTTTTCTTTTTCTAACGTTTCTTTACATGGTCTTTTTGCTTTGCTTCTTAATTTTATATATGTATCAGACTATTTTCCCAAAAGAGTTTCCTCAAGAATACAAATATTTGAATGTTTCGAATGTAAAAAAGCATTTAATTTTGAGTGAATCTTACTGTGTAGGTAGTTATTACATTTTGTCTATACGGACTCAATTCAAAAATATTAAGATAATAAGCTGGACTCAATTCAAACACATAAAAGTAGCATGGACTCAATTCAATATCACCGTATATTTTAAGAGACCTCTTTAAGTAGTGTAGTATACCTACCAAATATACACCGTGAAAGACCAATAATCATTTTAATAAATTGTCATATTTTTTTTGTCTCATATAGCTAGTATCTGCTTCCGCTAACATATAATCATGTAACTTTGTTTCTAATTAATTTTCTTCACAAAATAATCCGTGTGCTAATATATGCGAACATGTCTTAGCCGTTAATATCTAATATAGGACGTACTTCTAAGTATTTTCCGGTTTACATGAGCTGTAAATAAACAATTATTTTATTTCCATTATTCCATTAAATATTCAAATGAATGTTGACGTTTTAAACTCAAAGTATATTATATAGTCCGAACACGGAACGTGGGTACATGAATACATAATATAATAGACGGCAGTGTACCTATGTACTCGGGGAAAGTGTGAATAGCACTTTCTGTACATGCGTATATCACGTATAACATAATAATATACTCT
Source organism: Schizaphis graminum (assembly GCA_020882235.1). Lineage (NCBI taxonomy): Eukaryota > Metazoa > Arthropoda > Insecta > Hemiptera > Aphididae > Schizaphis > Schizaphis graminum. The sequence continues at coordinate 108,020,670 of CM037032.1, read as the reverse complement.
GTCCAACGAGAGAACATGCGAATTCTGTGCACCCCCGCGTGACACCCTACCGCCGAGACCAATATTCGCCGATTTTAGTCGGTCATATTCTTTCGCTGCACAGAGTGTGGGCGAGTTATACGAAATACGTTATATACAATATTATACAGAGTGTAAAACTGGCAGAAAATTAAAACAAAATCAATTATCTGTGTGCTTTTCTATATAGGTATATTTGTATATTATAGCAACACTGTACAATAATAACTATGTATATATTATTTAGGTATCTACACACATTATTTTATAGAATAAATTAAGTAGTTATGGAAAAACTCGCGTTTCTCGTCAGCTACCAAGTCTGCAGATTTTGATAAGTTTTTTCCCCTTTTTATTTGAAAAAGTATATTTTTAAAACTCGTAACATAATAAATACGTTCTCGTAGATATATTGCGTTGTACACATTTTTTAATATACTTTTAAATGCATTTTTCTGGCGTGGTTAATTAAAAACCGATGTTCAATATGAGCTGAATAGAGTCGTTGACTTTTAAATTGAAAAAAAATATAAATGTCCTACTATTCTATATGATACGTGAACGCATTTACCGTAGAGTATTTTTTTACTATTGAAATGGTTTTATTTGATTTTTCCAGACGGCTTAATGTTTAGTAGTCGAACTATATACACGACTATATAAAAATCGCCTGCATTTTCAACCTTTAAATAATAAAACCGCCACCGCTCAATAATTATTTGCTTACAGGATATTTATTCTTTTGGGGAATAATATACAGTATGGTATCCGCGTCTATTGCCGTGTTCGTAAAAGAAAAATGCAATCAGGCCGATAAAATTAGCAAAATCAACGTCAAGCAAATGTATAAATTGTTATGGAAGATCATAAACCTCCGAACGATGAAAGTATTTACCATGGTCATGCTGGCATATGAAGTAATATATTTTTTAATACTCGATGATTATGCATTATAAATCATAATAATATTCAATAGTAATTATTTATTTAATGGTTGTTAATTTTTATTTCCGTAAATCGTCTAAGACGCTTGCAACCTATTTGTTTTTATGATGATGGTTAAAATATTATTATTATTATTTCAGTTCTCGTTTTCTTCGATGGGAACGTCCGTGTCAAATCCAAAATTTATGGAATACGGCGTGGCAAAAGAAGCCATGGCTCTAGTTGATCTGTCATTGATCCCGATAAAGATTTTCATTCCTATTTTTATTGCTAAATATACATCTGGCCCGAGACCGTTGAAAATACTTTACAAGACGGTGCCATATTGGTAAATTTAGATAATAATTTGATATCCATACTTGGTATACTTATAACAAGCGATAAAGTATTAAAATTTATTTCATAACGTGTGTATATAAAAAAATAATATTTTGAATTGTGTGTTATCTTAAGACTCTTAACACTTTTAATCATATATTTTAAACTTTAAAGTTAAAATTTTAGATTTTATATTAGATATATGTGTATTTTCGCAAGATTCTATATTAGATATGTGTGTATATTCGCAATACTAAACGATGCGCGTACTGCTAAGACGGCTGTCAGCACCCGGCTGGATAAGCCTATTACATTAGAGATATTCAACCATTCAGGCGCCTACCTATACATACGAGTGTACAGCTATATACTTACCTATTTAATGTTATAGGTGTGTTATTATATAAATGTGTAGTTTACAACAAAAATATCACCAGGATTTTCGACTCCATAATAACTAGGATTTGGATGTTTATGGCCATAAAAAATCTAAATAAAATGCTCGTAAGGTGGCGTCGTGTATCGTATTACCCACATGTGTTAACTTCATCCTTTAAAAAAAATTTACAATTTTAAAATAATAACATATGAACAAGACAGGTCTACCTGTACATAGTACATACCTAATCTGTGTAAAAATTTTAACAGTTAAACGTTCATTTATATACAATATTATTATAGTTTTCCCTACCTGGCTACCTGTATTGATCGACGATCGTTATAATATAATATAATATCATAATCATATATTTATCATACTATAGGACGTATACCTCAATTTTATTGTTAGTTATTTTTTTATTTTTTGTAGGTTGGTGTTGGGAATTTCTTCGGGAGTCCTTGTATACTATACGCCGAATTTCATAAGCGGCGAATACAGTAATTGGTCGTTTTACTATTTCGTGATTTTCGAACTCCATCGTATTTTGAGACTGGTAAATAAATTATAAAATAACATGTATTATTATCGTCTTTTGTCACTAACTTAACTTTTATACATATAAGTAGTACTGCCACTAAAAATATGGTCTCATACATTGACGTCATACCTAAATTGCATAACGTATATGTATTATATTTTTTATTTATATTTTAACTTAACATTATTACTTATACATAACAAATATATCTTAATTTGCAGTGCTACAACTAGATATTTACCGGTCACCGGTGCAAGTACATAATAATATGTAACCCCATCAAAGTATAGATTTTTAATAATTGATTTGATATGTATCAAGAACCAGTGGCGTACATTCAAATTTGCTCTGGGAGGGGTTTAAAAAAAATAACCAACACTAAAACCTTCTCTTTAAAACTATCTATTTTTCCAACAATCAAACACAATATTACACGTATAAATATTAATAGGAAAAATAACAAAACAAATACAAAAGTTTACATACCTAACTCATGGCAGTTAAATACTATTTAATACAGTATATACCAGTACAGAATATTAAACATATTATATTATTAATTACTTATAGTAAAAATTCTAGTCTCTTTTTTTTAATATTTCAAACTTTAATGTTTTGTTAATAAACAATTTTAATGTTATAAACTCTAACTAATCTTATCGTAATACTTACCTATGGTTTATGGAGTTTAAATAGTTCAATAAATAGTTTAGTTTTTGACATAAACTTCTTCAACTGCAGAATAGAACAGAATGAACGAAACATTCATAATATTATTTAACGAAAATGTTTAACATGATCATTTACGATAGTGCTATAAAAATAAAATCCATTTCACCGTGTTATTGTTCACGCGAAATTCAACGATTATAACGTAATCAGTTTTTTCTCCGTTGTTCGATCGAGACGGTCGAGACAACGACAATATTAATATGTATTTTTGTCCGCACACAACTGACTGTCTACGATCAAAGTTTTATGACATTTAATGTCTATTTTGATTGATATAATATGGCATCCATAATTTCGTTATGAAATATTTTTTCGTTGTTGGTTAAGTATAGTGTACACTCAATAGTCATATTATTATCATGATGTATGTTTGTGTATACACGGATGATTAATAATAAGAAATTCATCAATAATATCAATTTTTTTGGTTCTGGGGGGGGGGGTTTGAACCCGAAACCCCCCCCCCCCGTATGTACGCCACTGTCAAGAACCTATTCGGATCAGTTAAAAATACCTATGCTAATAGATTGTAGATTAAATCATAATAATTAATTTATATTACCTGTGTAAAATCATACCACGGTTGGCAAAGACCACGTAATGTATCCCAACTGAAGTAACTTAGTATAGTTTAATAAGTACCTCAGCATCTCCAGTACCTAGTTGCAGAGTTTTGGTACCACTGATCTCAACAATTATTTTAATAATAAACACTATAATAAGATCAATAAAACTTCTACAATACAATATTTCAAAAGAATAATATTTAGAATTGATACGACATGATAAATATAAATGAACAAAATGATGTACACCAGTACACCACGCACTTATCAATTAGCTTATTATAAATTGCAATTAACAATATTGGATATATAATTAATTTGCATAGACAATATTATTTACAATATAAAATATGAACGAGATAGAATATGTGTTTCAAAAAAAAGTTTCGGTTGTTATGCTTTTATTTTATTATTAATGTATTAGTTATATGGTGTAGATATTTTATTATAATCATTAATCTGTTGATTTCGTTGACGTCCACAGGTGTTGTTGGTTGCCGTTTACCTTAGCGTGAGGTCGTTCTTTTTAAGAATCAGTGACCCTCGTATCGGTGGTACATACATGTCACTATTGAATACTGTGTGGTATTTTGGGATGGCTATATCCCGAATTGTAGCTCTGGGATTGCTTGGCTTGCTTACTGTCAAACAGTGTTCGACAGACCGGGAGATCAAGTGTCTTTCAAAAACAGCGAATGATGAAGTAAATACAAACTCAATACTAAATCTCTACCCTACCCTTTTTTCATATTAACTTAAACAAAAATCATGGTTTTTGTGAGCATTTTTTACCATTTTTGGTGCATACATTTTCAAAAAACATTTTTCGTACATATTAATCCGATTCTTAGACTAATAACTTTAGATGACGAGACATTGAATGAATTCTTAGTTAAAACTCAAAATGTTGAATAATTGCATTTTTTTTTTTATTATTATTATAATATTATGTTACCGCGGCATCATGTTAGTTACTTGCTAATGTCTTTACCAATTTGTGATTGTCCTGTTGCTATTATGTAGTGCCAAGTACACTCCTATTTTAAATTTAAATTCAAAATTTATTTTGCCGTACCTATAACTATAACAAGTAACAATGTATTTATGCAGCAAGAGCGATTAATAATAACACTATTATACATCATAATATTTTATAGGTAGGTACTGACTGATAGTTTTAAAATAAAATCACATAATTAATAAATTAAAATTAATTACATATTTGATAATAGCCAAATTATTAGATACAATTGGATATTTAGGATTAGAAAATCCACATATATAGGTTTGCAGATTAGTTATTAAATAATAATTATGAGCATACAACAATTGATTGTAAGCAAAATATACAGTTATATTATTTTTATTTGATAGTTCTTTTAAAATACAGTAAATGTCTCGATTATGAAGAATAGTCGATTTATGGCATGGGCGCGTGGCGATAAATAAATATTGTATACTGTTAAACTTTCTAATTTCAATTTGTCTAAATTGGTAAATAAACAGAAAATTAAATAATCAATAATAATTGTATTATTTAAATTAAATAATTTGTTTAAAATTTCAAATGAATAAAATTATTAAAACATTTAACGTCGCATGTATGTAGCGCAATAAAAATTTGTAAAATTGTATCGATTAATAAAGCTCGTCGTTTTGATGCCACAAGTCGATTCGTAGTAAAAAAAAAAATGATAGCATGTGCTAGATGGTCGACAATAACAAAATTACGTAAAATACTTTTTCTTCACTATTTTTTTTTTTCAAAATAAAAGACTTAATATTATTACAATCTTCCTTGGAAACCATATTAAATGATATTATACATCACAGTATTTTAAAATCAAAAAAGTTGCACGTCTTCCGAACTTGGTAAAATATGCTAAATTATTCATTATGAAATAATTCCATTTTTAAAATTTTTCATTTGTCATTATGACATAATATATATATAAATACACGGAACGCATTTATAACTTGGGGTCTGCAATAAATCGAAAGCATATAATTTAAATTTTACAAATCATTATTATTAATAAAAAAAAATAATGAAAATTCGATGACGATATTTTAAATTCTGCAAAATGCAAAATCGATGATCTTCGAATTAGGTATTTAATATTGTTTAAGTGGATTATAATTGGTATTAAATTTAAATACGACTTAATAATCATAGCAAACGCCAAATGACCTAAAATTATGGATTATTAAGTATTAACACGCTAAGTGCTAATAAACTATATTAATCTGTGAATTGAAATTACATTTAATATGCAGACCCGACTTAAGGGTTAAGCGAAATAAGCAATCGCCTACTGTGGAATTTTAATAGTATTGTGGTTTTTGCGGGTTACCTATATTAGTTGATTAATAACAAAACGATAGGGCAACCCGCTACGACTGTTACGAGTATGGATGAAATAAAACTCCAAAGGTCGGATTAGCTCATACAAACGGCCTGGGAAATAGTTTTTTAACCAGCCTCTGCTCTCAGCTCACATTTAATTTTACACAAAGGCCCCTCACTGCTTATTACCAGCCCCAAATAACCTACTAAAAACCCCCATAGGCTCGTTTTAATTGCGGCCTACCCGGAGATATCCTGGCTTAATTACCTAATATTGGCTTAATCCAAACCTGGAAACTCTTTTTTTCTCCACGAAAAACGTTTGGCGACGATCACATTCCAGACAAGTGGGTATAAATGTTTTGTGCATGAGGGTAAAAATCGATTAAGATCAATCAATTGCGGCTTACAGATAATTATAGTTTATGGGCCATGGGGTAAAGACCAGTACCTAAATGAATATAATATATAATATAATAAATGTATCAACATCAAAATTGTATTTAATTCATATAATACCTGTAATATTATTATATTATAATATGCTGAAATAAATTGTCGTAGGATTGCGAAAAGTTTGCTGGAGACGAATGCATCATCGTTGTGGACGGTTACTTTGTTGAAGTGGTATTCTGCACGATTTCCGGTGTAGCGTGGTACCTAACCCTAAGAAAAATCCTCGAGAACTTACAATCCAGACAATTGAGCGATTGGCAAGTGAACGACGACGGACTAATCCACGGCGTGCTACATGAATAACGATCACGACGTTGCTTGCAACTTGCTAGACTCTGTTAGTCTGTATGAGGCCTAACCATTCCGGCAATCGCTAAATAATTTTAAAAATATTTTTTTACCCAAAATATTTATCTCGAACTACTCTGGTCGTACAGTGAGAGTTCGACAGATATATGTCTAATTTATGTACAAAATTAAATCTTAACAGTATGTACTAATTATCTTTCTATATATATACCTGTATTATATATTATACATGATTTTAATTATACAAACTAACGGAAGTAGTTTGAACAAAAATAAAAACATGAATTGGATGTTTTAAATGAAAAATAAAATATTATTATTAAGATTTTTCAAATACCTATACTTATATTTGAGTGATGTTTATTACTTATTACTTATTAATTAATACCCTATCAATATATATTTATTATTTTTTTTTTAATCGGTGAAATACTTTATAAAATGTTATTTAAAATAATTTTGACTTTATTATAAAAATCCACTAAGATAATATTTTGTAACTAGATAATTTATTGCCGTACTTACTAATTGTTATACTTATTTTAAAAACAACAATTTAGAATATTTAAATTCAATAAGTTTTAACGAGAGAAATAATTTAACTCACAGTTCAAGTAAACAACCGAAAAGATGATTATAATTATTGTTGGATTATTGCAGAAATATATGTATAAAAACTTATTACTACTTATTAATATGATTTATTCTTATACTTTTAACTCATAAGTAATGTAATGTAACACTAAGCCTAACATTTTTAATTGAAATAAAACCAACATTTGATAAATCTTATATGATTTTCTGAATTAAAAATCAAAGTATGATTTTTACAAACCTTAAAAACAAAACTACAATAACACAATATAAAAAAAAATTAAAGTTCAATATATATTTTCTTTTATATTCATTTATAAATATGAGTGTATATATTATATAAATATATAATAAATTATAACCTGTAATACAATACAATAATAATAATAATAATAATAATGATAATATATTATTATAAATATATAAGGTAGGTATCATCATACAAAATACAATGAGCTTTCAAAAACTTATTAAAAAAAAAATTATTAATAAACTGAGAAGATTGATATAGGTATTATTACAAAAATTAAAAAAATATTTGTAATAATAATAACAAATAAAGATTCAAAAATCTAGGAGTAACAAAAAAAACATAGTTTTGGTCATAAAAGTTATATAATACTGTGAACTAGGCTTAACATGATTTAAACATAGTAAAAAGTAAATAAAACCGATTAAAAAAAAAATAATAATAACCGTGCACTGACGTCATCAACAAAAAAATGGTTAAACAGAGGGTAAGAGGGTAAAAATAAAAAATATTTTACTAAAAATGGTTCAAATAATCCTGAAGATTTAGTGATATTTACAAAATATAAATATTATAAATTTAATTACCTACACATTTTTTTGAACCATAATATGTAATATAATATTAAAATAATTATTATATAAAAGTTATCAAAACAATATTTTTAAAATTAATCACATTGAAAATAAGTATTGCATATAAGACACATTGTTAGTACAAAACAGTTTCTTAAGTGATTATAATAAAAGTCAATCTTAGAAAAATTTAAAAAAAAATACAAATAAAGATAGTATTTATCTTTTGCATTTTAGTTGTTTGTCATCACTTAAGTAACTGTTATCACCGATTATTGCTAATGAAATATTTTTAATAAAAAAATACTATATAAATATAACCACAAAATAAAGGTGCATCACAGCCCTAGTTATGTTAGGCAACATATAGGCGAAGTATGAAAGTCTTAGTCATCAATTATTGCTTAAACTACCTCAATAAAAGACTTCCCCAAAAAAATAATAAAATAATAATGATAATAATAGTATATAAATACAAGTAGAAATATAAAACAAAATGTATAAAAAAAAATAACACATGTTAAAGCTCGAACATTACCACTAGCCTTAAATTTAAGGATTTTAAATAGATAACTACAAGAAATAAAATAAATAATTTTAGGCAAAAAAATCACAATGAAAAAAAATGGATAAACATTTTTGAAAAAAAAAAACAAATGCAATAGGAAAGACATATTTTAACAACTGAATACCAATGAAAAAAATATAATATGTGTATAATATAAAAAAAATCATTGGGAGTTCGAATTCTACTAATATTTATTACATTATGAATTAGAGTATTATAAATGGGAAAAATGTGAAAGACGTTTTATGATTCTAAAAAACTTAAAAGTTAAATAGTGGAATGAGAAATATATAAATGGAGAATGTTATATAGTATTAATATAATTATTGTCTAAGAATGTCCATAATAGTTTGTCCTATTAAATATAAACAAAGAGATCCACTAGTAATGAAAATTTTAAGATATAGAAAAATATTACAATCAGAAGAATATCACTTCTTCTTCGGTGGTGGAGGTAGCATTGGTGTTATTGATGCTGCCACTGTTTTGTGTAGTTGGTGTTTTGGACTGTTTTGACTCTGGGCTACGAATACGAAATTTTTCAGGCAATTTTGGATAGGTATTTGTTCTGCCAGCTTTGTTACCCGATTGTTTTCCCTCGATTATCTAAATATTTAAAATAAAAAAATAAATGTAATTTTTATTAAGACATCATGCTACTACAATAAATATAAAATCCATATTCATATTGTGAAAATCTTGTAAAATTGAATACCTAAGATAAAAAAACATTTTTTAAACCAAAAAAGCTACCATTTGTCATTAAAAATACATTAAGAAAGTATAGTATTCAAAGTTAAAATGCAAAAATGATTTTTTAACACTCTTACTCAATCAAATGAATAATATATTGGTAATGATACAAAGAAATTAGATTTTTAATATTATTAATTAATTTCAATCAATTAAATATAAATTATAATCAACATAATAATGTACATGACTGAAATCATAATTAATCACAATTAATAGATATATGATATGATTAAATCAATAAGATTATCATTTATTAATTTATCATGAGTTTGCTGATTTATATATTTCATATTTACAAAAATAAATTAATTTAATTATTTGTACAATAATCTATAATCAATACCTATGTAAAATTTTAATATTATCTGATTTCTTGTGAATAAAAATAAATGCTAAATGTAACGGTAAAATTTAAATGTAATAAATAGCAACAGTGGATAAATGTTATATACAATATACTTTATAAGTTATAACCATCATTTGTATATATCATATTCTTCTGCAAATATTTTCTAAATACCTGAGCACTCTGCATCATTGCTGGACTAGATCCTGTACGTGAATGACTAGGACCTTGTTGACTTGGTGGAGACAATATTTCAACAGAACTACCTTGAATAGGATTCATTGGGTTTTTGGCACTCTCGCGCAGCTTTAATGGTAAAAGCTGTTGAAAAGCATATGCTGATTGGGAAGAAGGTGAAGTTGTGGTATTGGGTATAGTATCAGATGCAGAAGTTGAATTATTGTTACCCAATTTATTAGCTAATTTAAATGGTAATTTTTGTTTTATTTGAACTTTGGAAGCTACCTAAATACAGTTATAAAAAACAGATCGCATGAGAATTTTAATTAGTTTTTAATTACAAACATACACCTACCTTTTGTTGGTTAGTAGCACTAATCAGGTTAATAGGTAATGTTGATGAGGAGGTGGCTGAAGGTGGAGTATGCTGTTTCCATTTCATAGAATCAGTTCTTTTACTACGCACAGATTCTGAATGAGACAATGGTTGAGGTATTCCATCAGCAGCAGATTGATTTTGGGTTTGTTGATTTGGTGATACAGGTGGTGGCTGCATATTAGGTGAAACAATAATACCTTGATTGGTTAGCATTTGTAATTTAAGATAAAGCTGCTCTCGTTGTTGAGTTACATCAGTTTGTTCTAGCCGTACTTGTTCCTAAAACCAATTGAAATTTTAATTAATTATTAAAACCTATCAAACACCAGGAAATCAACATTCATAAGTATACTCAAAATGTAAAATATAAAGTTTTAAAATTTAATAGAAATAATTTCATTGTTAATTAAAGATTTTAATAATTGCTAATTTAAATTGTAAAACAAACCTGTAATCTGAGTAACTGTTCTCTTTTTTCTTCCAAATCCTTCATCTCAGAATCTCGTTCTCTTATCCAAGACTCTTTTTCGTGTGTTAACTTATCTTGTAGATTACGTAGTTCCTCTAATTGATGATTATGTCTATAAATTGGCCTTTTATCTTTTAACCAGATACTAGAACTCATATTTGAACTGTTTACTGTTGGGTCTTCCAGAAGATTCTGAGATTTGTAAGCAGCCAACTCAGCTTGAAGACTATAAAACAAAAGTAACACATTTCATACAACTAATCATTTTTGATGTTCTATAATCACCCTTTTGATGCCTCATAATACTAATACATTTAATTTACATTATGACTGACTGACCAAAGTTCAATACAACATTATAATAATAATAATAAATAGGTACTGAAATTTAACATTGATAAATATATTAATTAATATATACTGTATCATTTTTTTTTTTTAATTTACATTTGTATTCTTTTTTAAAATATTCAACAATACTGAACACATATTTATCATCAAAATATATATTAAAAGATAGAAATGTATAAAATGTATACATTTTTATAAGCTCTTGTTTGAACATATTTTAGTTGGATTAAGTTTTGAAAGAATATTGTGAATGTACTCTAAAAAAAGACATAGTAGTATACAATGACTATTTTTTAGCCTTTAATACTTTTCATTTAAGAGGATGCCATACCCGCATGTGTTGTCACGTCTTACTAACATACATCATAACAAATTTTTGTTCAGCAGAATACATTTTGTGATGTTAGCTTTAATACTAGAGTAAATTTACCAATTATCAAATTTAAAGGTAAGAATATTATCTAGGCAATGACATATGCTTTTAATGATGTTATTATTTTAAAGTGAGTTACAGCTATGCAAAATATTACAACTTTAAAATGTCCATAACTCACTTTAAAATGATAATATCAATAAAATCATATGTCATTATCTAGATAATATTCTTAACTTTAAATTTGATAATAGATAAATTTACTCTAATATTAAAGCTAACATCACAATATGTATTCTACTGAACAAAAATTTGTTATGATGTACATTGAATAAGACAGAGACAACACATGCGGGTATGGCGTCCTCTTAAGAAATTTAAGTAAATTATTTGGATTGAGGTTTTAATATTGCAGATAAAAATATGTTACATAAAATAGGAAAGCTAGTTTTCAATGTATAACCTTACTGTATATTTATAATTAAAATTATATTTACCTATCAATATTAGTCATTTGTTGTGAAATAATGGAAGATAAAGTATAAATATGATGTGTTAATTCCATAGCTGTAGCTTGTTGTTCTTTTCCTAGAGCTAATAATGTTGGGAACTCGCTGGATGATTGTATTGTAGTGGCACTTTGTGATGAGCTCGTACTGCAATTTTCTTTCCACGTAAGATTGCCATCTCTCTATTTTAATATATATATATATATATATATATTAGTGAATATTAACTATGATAATCATATTGATTTTAGATCTATTTTTACCAATTTGGAATCTTTGCGCATGGAACTTGGAGTACCCATTGGACTAGAATTGCCAGATTCCACACTATTTTCATTACCATCCATAACTTTTGGTAATTTTCTTAGAGCATCTAAATATATATATATATTTATGAATATTAAAAGTTGACTAACAACAAACATTTCATAATTTAATCTAAATTAATAAAATTTAATCATGAGTGAGTATGTTATGTCTATAATTACTTTTCGGTGATGATAATGAATTATCAAATCCACCAAATGTTTCAGCTCTTTTAGGTAAAGTTGGAGAAACATATGTTACACTTTGATGTTCACCAACAGAACTAGCGCTACGAGACAAATTTGTACCAGAAGCATACAAGGAACAAGCAAGTTCATTGACTTTCTGAAAACAGACAAAATATTTTATAAAAATAACAGATTATAATAATTTAAGTGATATTTAATTTACCTGTATAGCATTCATTACTTCTTTTCTTATCTTTTCTGAATCTTGATGTTCAGTAACCAAATGGCAATATGACGGAGTTTCAATTGGTAAACTTTCTACACCCGCAGATGCTAAAAGCTTAAGTTGTAACCCCATTTTTTCTTCCAGAATCAAAGCTTGTTCCACATCTTTTTGCCTTAAAACTCCTACACAAATTAAATACAAAAATGCATAAAAAAAAAAATCACAATACAACTAAAATATAATATAAATAAATATTCAATAACACAATGATTGATAACACATACCAACAATTTCTCTTATATTGTTTTTCTTAGTTTCTAACTGCCTTTGTCTTTCTTCAAAACTGAAGGTTACATATCCATCATCTTCTTCTTCAGGACATTCTTTTACAGCTGAACGAATAGATTGTATCCATACTTGTTTGTCTTTAGGTTTATGCACTTTGAGTTCAAACATTTCTGGTTCAGCTGGATTAGAAGATATTAAATAAATACCTTTAGTATCAGTTCCAGCTTTTTCCCTGACTAAAAGTTTTTGCAACGACACTACGCCAGCAACTGGTTTTAAGACCTTTTAAAAAATAATTTGTTATAATAACCATGTGATGCATTATACACATATTTAACTTATTAACTAAAAAATTACTTTAGTTTCTTTTTCTTTATTGCTTTCAGGCATAAAAAATGTGTACTTGTGATTATTTTCAAGTATAAAAAACAACACATCGGTCATAACAATAACATTAACCATCACCATTTGTGTTTTTGCATGACGTTGCATAAGCCAAGCTGTTCCTTCAAACCTAAAAAAATATATACTTTTTATAACATGTATAGGTACTAAATATATATTATATATTTAATTAAAATCTTTAGAACAAAAAAATCAATATATACAAACACTGCATGAGACTAATTTTAAGTTATTTTTTAATTACTTAGTAAAGTACTAGGAGTTGTATTTAATTGATACAAGAATAAAAGGTGGGATTGTCTGTTTTTTATTAGTAATAATTTGATAATTTTAAATTAATCTAACAAATTATTTTTGTCAGGCATTATTTTTCAATAAAAAAAAAATAGTCACTAAGAAATTAAATTTTATTTCTTATTTGTATTTCATAACCTATGAAATATTACTTGAAAACTAATACAAATGGCAGAATTCTGTTTATTTATTACTTTTGTAAAATTCTGATTTATTGAGGTTCTGTAAGAAACTATTTTAAAATTATTTTATGAATTTGTAAATACTAAAGAATAACAAATAATTTTCTCATTCTATCCAGTTAAAAACAAGACTATACATTTAATTTAATAGAAATTATTTTGTTTTAAAAAATGCCAATAAAAAATAAAAATATATTAACCATTTGAAAAATATAATCATTGATAATTAAAATTGGAATCATTTAAAATTCAGTGGTTCCCAATCTTTTTACCACCACGGACCACTTCAACAATATTTTCTAGGTCGCGGACCACCTCAAAATTTATCGAAAAATGTTAATTTTTATTATTTTACTTTACTTTTTATTATTACACTATTATATATAATTATACTACTTTACTATACTAAATAATTTAATTAGGTAAAAAATTTACATTTATTAACAAATCATGCTCCAAAGGAAAAATAAAATATTTTTAAATTTTGTAGGTATGGCTCGCGGACCACCGGTGATCCGCGGATCATAGGTTGGGAACCACTGACTTTAATCATTATAAATTTAAAACATTTTGATAACAGTAGTTTAGTCAAATAATTAAACTCAAAATTTCCATAAAAATGTATTTTCTAGTCTTATTATATATAACAAAAATTATTATATCATAAAATAATAAAAACACTAACCTCAGTCTTCTATTCTCAGACAATAAATCAGATTTTTTAAATTTACGTCCTCTAAAATTAGTGTAAGATTTAGCTTCCATCCGATTATATATTTCAAGTTTTCTATCTTCTTTTTCTTTTTCAGCTACTTGAGAATCTACTTCCACTAAGATATCCTAGATACATAGGTACCATTTATAAAATCAATTAATTTAACACAAATAAATAAACATACAACTTACTTTAACCATAGCTAATGCCCGAGAAAGTTTTTCACATTCAATTTTGTTTTCTTTTGAAGTTTTTATGAGAGGTTCAATGAGTAATGGATACTTAGTTAGTCTTTGAGTAACAAACAACACACATTCTGGAATACCTTTTTTTTTCAACAAAGGATTGGCCTACAACAAACATAATCAAATTTTAGATTAGTATTTAGCAAAATCATCCTATTTTTTAATTCACTAACCTGACAGTGCTTAATAAAATTAAAAAATGCTGGATCTTTTTCTAAAACTTTATAAACATCCAATGCATCCCTATGTCTTGAGCAAAATTCCCCATAAGAGCTCTTTAAACGTTGAGCATTTATGTTTGAAAATTGATCTAATAGTAAATCTGCAATTGAATCTACAATACCACCATTATTGATAGCAGCTAAACGTTGCTTTTCTTTCAGACTTTTCAAAAATCCAATGTGAATTTCAGTAAGTTCGGCTAATCTAGGGAACATACGATAAACTTTATCGCCAAGTTGAAAATGTTTTTGTAAACCATCAACAAACACCTATAACAAATTGATTGATTTCATATTGATATATATTGAAATAGACTAATCTATGTATAAATTTACTTTTTGCATAACTCTTAAAGTAAGGCAATGATGTTTTTCAGTTAACACAAATTCATAAATATGTTCCTGACGTTTTATTTCTTTATCTTTTAATCTCTTCACAATCTATAAAGCAAAATCATAAATATTATTATTGAACAAAAGATCTACGAAATGTTCAATTACTTCTTTAGTAACAGTAGGTGTCCATGAATCTGGTTGTTCTTCGTGTAATCCTAATGCAGGATCCGTTTCTAAATCGTGAGCTGTTATATGATCTTTTTAACAAAACACAAATAATGCAATTATTAAGCAGGGCTGGGAATAAAAATTATTTAATTTAAATTTTAAGTTCTTAATAGTTATTTAGATACATTAAGGATAGTCAGCCTTCTATGCTGACTACCTAATTTTGAATTTAGGTGTTGGGTGTTTGAAAAGCAAACGACATACCCACTATAATTAATTTATTAATCTCTATCTCACAAAAAAATAATTTATAATACAAATAATTGATGTATAATATAGATTAAATTCCTATTTTACATCATAAGATTTTGATCCAAAATATTAATAAATTCTCACATAAAAAATAAATGTTTATTTTTATTCACTACTTAGTACATAGTATGGGTTTTCAACAATAACTTTATTTTATGTTATATTTAGGATGTTTAATTTTATTAATATGTTATATATTTGTATAGTATTGGCATAGATTAAAAATACTACTGGTAAACTAATATTAGTTTTTATAATCGATAAAGTCTAAGTAAATTCTTTTAAACCCACGGTATTAAGATCATATTAAATATTAACAAGTACTTACTTTCATTTAAAAATTCAAATTGGACTAAGGAAACCTCATCCGAGTACCTAAAAAAAAATTAGAAAAATATAAGAAATTCACATTATTATAAAAAAATTATAATATACAAGAGTATTGATTAAAATGTCATTAGGTATAGCTATGATGTTTATCATGAATGATAATATGTTAGTGTTATGCTTGCATAAATAGTGTTTTCTTGTTACTTTTTTTTCTATTATTAAACAAATTTAAAATAGTGCAATAACCTAAAAGTGTTTATCTTGTTATATCCTATAAAAATTAAATTACTTTTAATCTAAATAATTCAAATTTTCTATTTAAAAATTAAATTAGACATTACTCCTTTTTTACCAGTTAACTTTATAAAAATGATAACAGATAATTAAAAACTATAACTTTAGTTAGACAACTAGAAGATTATTATTGCGGAATAATAACAGGTATGTGAAGGACTTTGACCAGCCACAAAAGTTTACTATTAAAAAAAAAGTTATTTTGATAAGAAGAACATTTATATTCAAGACAATCTATTATATGAAAAATCAAAAGTGTTTCTTAATACAAATGATAGCAAAGCACCAACATTGATATCATCAATAAGTTAAAGCAGCTGAACTGTTTCAAATCTAAAAATATAATATATATGTATAAATCATAATATATTATGAAATACACATAAGTTTCATAATTTATTGATGATTATTGATTATTATGTACCTTTTATTTTATATAAATATTTTTTATGTATATAATGGGATTGTTTAGAATATATAATATAATAAAGAATATATTACATATAAATTATAATCTTCTGATAGGTGAGAGAACACGGTAATTCTGTTCATACCCACTTAAAATCCTGCTGTTGAGACTGGTTCTACTATAGCAGGATGTTGCGTGGGGATATATAAAATTAGTGGGTTCCTTCACTTAACAGAGTATAGGTAATGTATTATTTTTTATATTTTATACCATACTATACCTAACCAATTTTTATAGGGCCATGGCATATTTGCTCACTAAACATAATAAACTGTCCTTAACATTAACAAGTAAACATCTAATTAGTAAATTACTTTTAAGATAATGACCTAGATATAAATTATTTTGTATTAAAAAATCAGATGTATAATTTAAGTCAATACATTGTTTTTTTTACTTACACAACACCATCTTGTGAATGACTATGAGCATCATCTTTGTCTTCTGGATGGCTAAAATTAAAAAACAATTTCAATTAGTTAAAAGTATACTCAAATTATATTTAATATAAAAAATAAAAATTCCATATGAAAAGGATGAATAACATACACACAGGTTATACAGGTTATGATAAATACTACTATACATATATATTTATGTATATTGTATATAAATAAATTAATAAATACATAATTATTTACCATATGTAAAAATACATAATGATATACAAGTTAGTGCACAAACAAATTAAATATAATAATTATCATTTCTAACAATTAATATACATTTTAGACCAACTTAAAAGGATAATGGTTTTTTTTTTTAATAAATCTTTAAATGGCATTCTCTATACCAGGGGTGGCCACAACGAGGCTCACGAGCCGCATGCGGCTCTTGAACCAAACTAAGACTAAAATTAAATGTAAATAAATGTTCCTTCATTTGATTTAAAATTAAAAATGTATCTCCATTTTATAAACATTGCTTTACAATGTGGCTCACCTCGAATCAACTTTATAAATTTGTGGCTCCCAATGTTAAGGTTAGTGGCCACCTCTGCTCTATACTATGTTAAATGTATAAGTAGCAATAATAATATATGATTTGCTTTATCTAAAATAACTTTACAAGATTAAAAAAATGAATATTAATTAATTAAGTATTTGTTTCTTTTTTTCATAACAAATTTTAATATAATTTGAGATTTCAAAAATAGATAAAAATTAGACAATATATTATTAAATTTAGATTCTGAGCAAAGGAACAAATTCTTTTTTTTTAGTAATATCTATTTTTACAGTAAAGAAACATTCGTATGACATAATCTTTGGAGAAAAATATGTATTTGTTACTTAATGTATGGTAGTAATTTTTTTTATTTTCTCATTATTCATATTTTAAGCATATGAAAAAAACAATATAATATGCTAAATAGTATAGTTCCATCTAATATATTTAAATAATTGTGACTTTGAATGACCCTTAAAAATACTATCATAAATAAAACTCTATTCTGAATCATTTACAAAAATATAATTAATAGTAGATTACCATTTAATCTGAAAACAAAAAGAACTAGTATCCAACTTCAGTTTCTTATTAAGTATTTTGAGATAGTTTTATGATGTATAAAATTTATTAATACACATATTCATATTACATATAAATAAATTAATATAATTGCTTAAAAATCCATAAATTGAATAAAGTTTTAAAATTAATTTTAGAAAACATTGCATTGTTCATTATAATAGTAATAAATTAATTTTTACTGCTGTTTTGATTTATAATTATATTGCTCAGAATCTATTTCAAAATTTAATAGTTAGGTACTTATTTTAAGATGGTATGTACAAACACTAGGTACATGGTCTAAACTAAGAAGTTGCTAAAATAACATGCAAAAAGGTATTTTTCTTATCATTACTTTTTTCTGGAATAGTAGAAATAAAATACAATAAACATGATAGGAATGATGAATTAAAACACTTGGTAATTAGTATGTTAATAATCACTTTGAAAATGTTAATACATTTTAATACATTAAGGGGATTGGAAGCGGTGATTTTCTGTCTTTGTCTTACACACATGGAATATAGCTATAAGCCTGACAAAAATTAAGGTACTTCTAGTTCGATTTAAAATATGTAAAGATGTTTTAATTGGTATACTAGTTTACTTTACATCGGTCGAAGCACTTTTTCAATTGTTTTATTGTTTAAAATAAATATTTTGATGAGAATAAATATTTTAAATTTAATACATTTGTCAATTTTTTATTATTAAATATATATTGAAAATATTAAAAATATATTTCGACTGATGCAAAGTAAACTTGTATACCAATTCAATCATCTTTACATATTTTAAATCAAACAACTAAAAGTACCTTAATTTTTGTCAGGCGCGTACAGCTATTTTTCCTATATTACACGTGTGTAAGACAAAGACAGAAAATCAACGCTTCCAATCCCCTTAATTAATTTTATTAATGCAAGAAAATCTTAATTTATTTAGCATGTGTCTGTACAGTTCATCAGCATTAATAATTAATTATTTTTATATGATCAAATTTATATGTGCAAATTATAAATAAAGAATAATATGAGTAATTAATAATCGATATATAAGACAAATCATATAAACAATAGCATCAAACATAAAAAAAAATGATTTTTTTTCTAAAAAAAACAAACTATTTTTGGATGCATTTCAAAATATTTAGAATCTAAACATAAGAATACAAAACACACATCTAAATTTACTATACAGTAGTGATGGGTCGAACTGTTCGAATCTCGAACCGAACCAAACAGAACTATCAAACATCTTTTACTGTTCGAAAATCAAACTTGAAAATATTTTTCAATTCAGACTTACTGGCCACGATAGTTCAAAGACCAAATATTAATATAATTCTTCAAAAGTTATTTTTAAAAAATAAAAATTGATAATCACTATTTATAAATAATTAGACTATTAGCGATAGAAAGTTATAAGCTGTAACGAGCACTTTATGTACCATTTATAATAATAATGATAAAAAGTATTAAGTTCGAGTTCGAGTTTGACTTAAAATGATTCTAGGTTCGGTTTGGTAGAAAATATGAAGGTTTGGTTCAGTTCGAGTTCGAAAAAATAATTTGAAGTTCGGTTCAAGTTTGGTTCGATTTAAAAAATCAGGGTTCAACCCTCACTAACAGTGTACACTATTTTATACATATGATGAAAAAATGTTCTAAAGAATATTACATAATAAATCAAGACTTAATTTTGTTCAGTTAGGTTAGGATAGAAGTTTCTAAGTTTAAATGTATATTAATATTCAAAAACTAAATTGTAATTAAATAACAAATTAGTAAAAAATAACTAATAAGTCAAAAAAATTGTATATATGTATACAACATCATAAAATATTATTAGTAAGAAAAATATAATTAACTATAGTTCAATTTTAATATATCATAGGCCACATCTAAGTTACAAGAAAATACTAAATGGTTCAAATTTTAATTTATATTTTGTACAAGAGCTGATTATTTACTATTTATATTTAGTTATAATGAGATTACACAAAAATGTTATTATGATTAAAATTTATTTAAAGTAAAAATCAAACAAAACATTTTAATTCTTAATAAAATAGAGCCAAAAGTATTATTCAAAATGCACATAAAAAAGGGGTTGCAATAAGAGTAGATCACAATATTGTGTTGTGGGGGACACTTACTTCACACCTAATTTGGTTGCTACCACTTTCCAAGGCGAGTAAAACTGCACCATAAATTTCCTGAGAACGGATAGGTGAAAAAAAATTTATGCATACAAAAATAATTGAGGAATATTTTTCCAATTATTAAAATTATTATATCTACAAAATATACAAATTTACATTTTTTACACTTCAAATTTTAATTTCAAAATCAATACAAAATATTTAGCCTCTTCTAACATAATAAATATGGGTTAAAAAAAAAATAAATGAAAATAATAAAACTGTGTTTTTTTTAATGTTAATATATGATGTTATATAAATGTAAAGCCATGCAAACATAAGATTTACAATGTAATAACATAAATAAATTGAATAACTCTTGTGTGCAGAAATATATATATATATTACTCAGGTATATTTTTAACGGATCTTATATGCATCTGGTTGAAATGCTACAATCCAAATTTAGGTAATACCTACTTGTTACTTTTAAAAAGTACTTATACAATTAGTTTAATATTTAGTTAGGTTTTATTTACAATGCTTAATAAGAAGGGCTAGTTATATTTATTTATCATTTAATAAAAATTACATTATAAATTATTAATATTAAATTTTAGTAATTATGAATGAGTGATTTTCTGTATAAAATGAATAAATTATTACCATTTTATTAATAAAACTTTGAAAACAAATATTTTACAAATTTAAATATGTTTATATAAAAATATGAAATATTTAATAGTTACTTAGTACTCAGTGGATCATCTATATTCGTAGCCAAAATATAGTCAAAAGTATTGATGAGAGGAGATGGGTTGACAGAATACTAACTTCCAAATACTAACTCAATTCCCCTAATATCAATCGTAATAGGTACTCGTCTGGTTATTAAAATACTTTTCTAATTAATTTAATTGTATAGCAAAATAAATCATATAACAAATATGCATTAATATATAATATTATTACAATCAATTGATCAAGATACATAGTTAAGAAATTGCAATACTTTGACAAATTATTAACAGTATTTTTTCCTCTTATTGTATATATATGAGAACAGACAATTATTACTATAAAACTATACTACTTTTTAATAAAAGGTTGCTTAATATTTAATGTTTAATTTTAATGTATTAATCTTCCATAAAATAAATAGTACAAAATTCAGTGACAGTTTTGATAGTGAGGTAATTTAAGCACTACCTTACTTTAAAATTTATAAATTACTTATCAATTTTCTAAAACACATATGTTTTTAGATTTTTCTGAGCGAAAATGATAAGTTAATTTTCCAAAAGTGTCAATACAGACTTAAAATGTTTATTTCTGAATATTGATATGACATTTTAAACAGATAAACAAACATGTGTTATTATGTTACACGTATATACTTAATACCATCTACCTTTTGACGTGTTAAAAGTTCTGTTTCAAGTTAAAATAATCAGTGATTTTATCTAAATTATTATAGTGACTATATTTAATTGAGTCTATTATTATATAGTTATTATAGTTTTATAAATAACAATGATTATTTTTATTACATAAATATTTTGTTATAAAAAGATATATTTTATTATCTTATTATTAACACAAGTAATATTTTCAATTTAACTAGGAGAAAACAAGAAAGTAATGTACATCATTATAACTATATTGAAAATACAAAACCTATATATCTCTTACATTACTTCATAACTAAAATATATCATAGGCATTCTGATTATTAAATTAATCAGGTACATCTATCGATAGAAAGACAATTATTTACAACCCCCCTTAAAATTTCCAAAACCACCACTAAGTTTTAAAAAACAATAATTTAAAATAAATAAATAATCAACATTAATAATAATAAATTATTATTATTAATAAAAAAAATTATTTTTATTTTTAAACTTTAATATTTATTAAAACAATACTCAATAATAATAAAATGAATAACAACGTGCTAAATTGTATTCTATCAATATCCTAACATTTTTTATTTTATTATTAAAATTTTAAATTATTTAAAGTAAATTGTAATACTGTGTTCTTAAAATTAAATTAATTCATAATGCATTTACCTGTTGGGGGAAGAAGACTGATTATTATTGTTTTGACGTTTCCCATAAAACCTTTGTTGGAATGAAGATGATGAAAATCTCAAATTACTCTATAAAAGTTATTAATATATATGGTAAAAATAATTATAAATTCAAATTATGCTTGTATAAATTAAAATTAATACAACTGTTAAGAAAATACAAACCTTTCCATATTTTTGTTTAACACATTCAGAAACTTGATCTTTACATGAATTTTGGTGTACCGTAATCAAACAACCTAGAAATTAATTAAAAATGACATAGGTAACTTTAGTTTAAACTCATCATGATGTATGCATACTTTCACATGATAAAGCTGGTTTATTTTCTAAAGGCTTAGCACACCAATCACATGATTGTTCAAAGTTACTATATGGTGGAGACATCCAAGAATGAAGGATTTTCTTTGATTTATCTTTTTTCTTTCTAAAAAATAAACTTCCTCTTTTTCTTCTTTTTGCATTTTGATCTTCTGACATGCTAAAACATGTTATTATAAAATACAAGTTAGCATAATTACAAATATATTGTTATCATATTAACTAAAATCAATGGATAAATGTGCAAAGTGCAAATAATTTTTTTTTTAAAAACTCACTCAGAAAATAAATTGTAGAAGGGTATATTTGTGTTATTAGATGAAGGGGTAATATAACAACGTTTCATTGTACTATCTACATCCAATGTTTCTTCTTCAGTCTCACTGTCTTCTGTACCACTAGGACGACCTCTATGGTGGGTAGGATTTTTGTATTTACTTTAATAAAAATAAAAATAATAATAACTATACATTTGAAATAAAGCAATATACGTGCAATCTGTGATAAAGTACCTAATTAAACAATTATTACATAAATAAAAATTTAAATCAATAGAGTATTAGATTTACACCATTTATTTTTAAATAGTACTCACTATTCATTAAAGAATTTAAAGTAAAAATTTTAGATTTGTTTTTAATATTTACTATAAATATTAATTTTACTAAAATATTTTAATGCATAGAAAAAATTATTGACTTTGACTAGAAAAAAAAGTTACTTGATGAAATGTTTAGTATCACCTGTTTATAAATTAGAAGTTTATATTTTTTGCTTTGTTAAATCGTATTTAAGTGTAATTAAATAAAAAGACTTAATTGAAAAAGTCAAATACTTAAATTTAAATAAAGAATGTTTTCAGTTAATGCAACTTTACTACAAATTAAATTAAAATTGCAAGCGGTTTATATTTTATTTACATAAAAATAAATATATTTTATACATAATTTAATATTTAAAATATAATGAAAATTTTATAGTAAAAAGTGATCAATAAAAATATTATAAAATGCCTAATTTAATAAAAAGCATCTAATACTGACATACAGGTACTTAAACTACAAAATAAAATAAAAATAAAAATATAAGCTAATTAAATAAATAAATAAAAAGAATATAAATAACTTACATTGGAATACTATTGACATCATTATTTGAAACATTTTCTTTGTTCAAAATGTCACGTGTACCCATAATTGATGGTGTGGAAACAGATTTTTGTAAAGGAAGTCTGGCTTGTAATAAACAAGATTCAACAGCTCGTTTTGCAATTGTTTTATTAAAACCATTCTACAAAACATGTAATGATAAAATTAATTTATAATAAAACACATAATTACATTTTCATTTCATACCTGATAGTCAGTCTCATTAAGTGAGTGGGTAGAAGAAGTTCCACTAAACCTGCGACTAATTAGACCAACATTTTTATTCGACTTCTGGCGACGAAATGATGTACTGTCAGTAGTTAATAAATTCGCTGTGCTATCTGTAAATGGATCTTCTGTCTCAGATTCCATACTACTTAAGCTGGCACTAAAAATAGATAACTTTATAGTAATGAAAAATAATAAGATTGTTACCTTTTTAATACCTTTTTTGTCGTTTAACAATTTTTAGACTATGCATATGGTTCTTTGTTAAGTCATCTAATGCTGCCCAACTTCTTCTCCGAACAATTTCATTTTCTTTGGATTCTGTACAATTTTTTGCCATTCTAAACCAATTGAAAGAGTTTTCTTGACAAAAAAAAAAAAGTTAGTTAAATTAAAGGATTTTATTAAGATCATAATTTAAAAACATACTACGTTTAACATATCCAGTTTTGTGTTTTCTAATTAAATCAAATGTTGAAGACAAATCTGTATGAGTAGGAGAAGAGTTGAGACTGGAAGTATCTAATTCAGACTGATAATGAGGTTTACTTAATGATGGACATGACGAACTTAATGTATTGTTTATTCCGCAAAAATGTATCATCTACAACATTAAAAAAGATAATATTACTGTATTAATATTTAAAATAAGGAAATAAAATATATTAATTACATGTGTCAATCCTAACGTGGCAGAATCACGCATTTGTTGTATGACCTCGTGTATTTCATGCAGTTGTTGTATATTTTCCTCTGAAAAAATGTATAAATTTGAATAAATAAAATAAATTGAATTTTGAATAGGTATTTGTATAATTTTAAAATAATAACCAAGAACTGGATAATTTTTCCCAGCTGCTGAATGAGGTGTAACACTGATTGTAGGAACTAGAGTACTGCTTGGCATTGTTCTCAACACAAAATCAGTTGAATCTATATTATTTACATCATTTGTTGCTGTATTCATCTGTGAATAATCTGTCACTGTGTCTTCTTCACTATCGTCCAATTCATCTCTTTCAAAATGTTCCATTTCATGTCTTTATAATAACTATATTCTATAAACAAATCATTTATTACATACTTGTATCACAATAAGTGTAAAATGTGATTAGTTATAAAATGAAATAAACAAATCACAAAAATCTCAATACACATAACCATCAGAGTTATACATAATATATGAGTAGGTACAAAAAATCTAATTCACAAATTAATGTGATCATTTTACAACTAATTTAAATATACCTACCAATGTAGATCTGTATTATTACTTAAATATAATTTTACTTATTTATAACTAGTTTTACGATTCTTACTCTATTCTTCATTATTTATGGTCAAGACTTCAGTAAATAATATTGAATATTTTTATTATTTAAAAAACACTTACAAACAATTACTATTTTATATATACTCTTTTTCTATTTATCATACCATTAAATAAATAATATTATTACATATACTTTTATATTATCATATTTTGTAACACATTATCATCTAAATATAAAATTTCAGAATTTAATATACTATATACTGTGAAATCCATGCTATTAATTAAATAATGTTATTTTCTAAACTAATTTTATGCAATAAATTTAAAATAAATCAACCTAATAACAGAACTTTGAACAATATTAATAACTTGATGGAAAACAATATCCTAGAATTTTCATGGACTCATAATAAATAAATTCATTAATTATTAAATTAATATACCTATAAATACATATATATATATATATATACGTAACATACTTATATTATTTTATCTACATATTTTATCATAGGTAGTTTCACAACAATGTTTCACAAGTTTTAATTTTTTTTTTTTTTTTAATAAACTAACATAATTTATCAATACATTTATGCCTAGAAATATCACTCACAGATAAAATAAATACTTAGTACTTAGTAGTTATTGAAGAAAATAAAGTAACCAAAATTATGTAAACATACAATTACACAATACTATATCAGTTGACATATTTTATAGCCAATTATATATTTTGTTCTAATAGGATGGATTGAAATTAAGCTATAGTTTATAACCTAAAGGCTAAAATATTATTAATATTGGTTAAACAATAATAACAGTTTATATTAAATATATTTCTATAATCATACTTATTAATCTGTTATAACCCAGCTAAATATAAGTGTGCAGTTTTTATTGATATATTATATTATATTTTAATGTACAAGAAATTTTAAATTATTACTTATTTGGGTGGGTATCATTTAAAAATTAACCTTATATAAAATTAATGTTTTTTATTATTTGTATATAGAGTAAAATAAAATATACACTAATAAATATTAAAAAATATAAATCAGCTAGTGATAACAAAAGATAAAATCTTTTACCATCTATAACAATGGAAAATAAAACAAATTTTTGTTTAAAAATTACTAAAAACTCCTCAAATATATGACAGAATTCAAAATTGAACATATAACTAATAATAACTTAATTGTAATAATTAAAACTAAATTATCTATCAAATGGATGTACTAGATAAAAGAATAATTTGATAAGAAAATTAAGTTCTAAAATTGTTTGTTTTCTAATAGGTACTTTTTAATAGATATTACAATATTTAATACTTGAGAGAAAGGAAAATCGCATAAATAATATTATAATACTTACATAATATTCCTAAAAATTAATCAATATTGATATCCAAAACATGTACAATACAAACTATAAAATAATAATAAAATTCAGATTGCTCTTTACAGTATAAAAATTATATAGATATTTAAGATAACTAGTAAATACTACAAATAGATTTTGATTAAATTAAATATAGATAATACATTTATATTGTATTTTATTATAATTTTAAAACAAAACTATAATAGTTTATGAATTATGATTATCATTTAATTAAGTAATTTTTTTTTTTAATACTTAATAATTTCTAGGCCAACACAATTTTAACAAGCAAAAATAATAGCCTAATCATAAACATCACGTAAGGAATATTCATACATTCCACTAGCGTAACCCAAAGGATCTACCTTTATTTATTAATTCCTCAGACGATAGAAAAAGAATTGGAATTTAGTTCAAGACCTACATTTACATAATAGGTGTGCTGGTCAACCCCGAAAGCTCTAGGATATTGACTCATCAGTTATACAGACTAAATAATGAATAAACTGAACAAACATACAACATTCGTATAAGCTTTACCTGTTATTCAGCAAATAGGAATCATAATTCTTGTTTAGCGAATTGCAGATAAAAACAAAACACAAACAATTACGTTTAATGTACTCAATAATATTGATGACAGACTGCCATTTTGATACTTTATGTTCATAACAATGAACATTGGAACGAAATTGATATTGAAAAAAAAAATAGAATTATTTAACAAACAGACGTCAGCAACGTTTTAAATTTGATAACTATGATAACGTTCAACCAATGGCTGTACATCCTTATATCACAGAATATACTCCGTGATCCCAAGGTTTATAGATTATACAGGTTGGCGGTTGCCTCATAACCACGGACTAAGATACTACAAATACTATATACGACTAGTATTTGCCATTTGGATACTAGTAGTAAATCTTAAATCATAGTTGAGAATAAAGAATATCATCATTATCAAAATGCACAGTAATGTTACATTTACATAACATCATTTGTAATATCCATAGAGTAATAATATAATATTTTCAATTGGCAGTATTTAAAACCCCCGGTAAAAATGAATAGTGTCTCACATGACAAAATAATAATTTATTTTGTTATGGTGTCTCATACATAGACCTTATACTAATAGACAGGACATGGTAGTAGTTCCGGCGTCCATGCGTGAGTGCGCTGATCAAGGTAGTCTGGTAGTAGTGTAGTACACGTACACCGCACATGCGCACAAGAACCATGGGATTATACAATCATTGTAACCGTGCGCCTTATCAATACTCATACCGCGTACTATCACAGTTAGGAAAGACCGCACCACCCACCCGCATCCACCCTGGATGTCACGGCTATTAGTATAAGGTCTATGTTAATAATAAAATTTATCTTACTATCTATTCTATTCTGTGTATCTTGTTCCGTCATTATCTAAATCGTGCCCCTGAGTTTTCAAATAATGAATTAAATACTGAATAGGTAAAGCTAGTAATCACAGATCAAGTACTATAAGTACTAAGTAGTACCATATTACTTTAATCATTAACAAATTCACTTTTTTACATTTTGGCATTGCATTGTTAAATTATTTTATTATCTGTATAGTATTTAAATGTATGAATTTTAAACAAAATATTCTTTCTGGTTTCATTGTTAAATTAACTAATTACTTAATTATTTTAAAAAAATCTTGAAAAATGTTTCAAATTACAAGATGCAGTGCTAAATTAATTAGTACAAATTGTGTAAGTCAAATAGAATTACTTAAATTATTCCTATCAATGATGATCAATTTCAAAATTATATATTTATTTTTAATTGTATAGTTTGCTTTAAGAAAATATGCAGATAGCTCTAAAGTAGCAACTCTAAAAGGTGGTGAAAATATATTGTATTCATCATTACAAAAAAAATTTCCTCAAGCTAAAGAAATTAAAATTAAAGATATTTCAGGTAATTATATAAAACATTAGATCTTAAACTTGAATTTTGCTTGATTTTTACAATTTACGTATGTCATAGTCTAAATTTAAAAAAGAAAATCTTTTTCTAATGTACATTTGTTTCAACAAATCACAAAATAATTGGACTGTTACTCACTTAAAAACAAAATTATTTCTCAGAATCGTTCATTAAAACAATGATTATGTTTATGTCCTCTTTTTATAATTTAGGTATTTACATTATTTTTTTAATGACTTAGATTATATCTTATATATTTTTGACACCAGACAAAATGTCTTTTTTTTAATATGATTATTATTTATTGATGAAATTATGTTTAACTAAAAAAAGATTGATATACCTAATTATTGGTTTTTATTGATTTATATTTTTTATTTCAGAAAATACAATTTTTGTACCTTGACTTAAATATTTGTAATTTTTTTTTTATATAAACTTATTTCAAAATATTTTAAGGTGGTTGTGGTGCAATTTTTGAAGTATTTATTTCCACAACAGAATTCAAGGGTATGAGTATGGTAAAACAACACCAACTTATAAATGAAGTATGTATTGTTAATTATTATTGATTATAACATTAACCAGACAAATGAACAGAGAAAAAATCTAAGAAACATATTGTGTTCATTAATGAATAAAATTTCAATTTAATCTTAAATTTCAAAAAAAAATGTTTTTTGAAAATATGGGTGTTGAACCCCAAACCCACCCATCCTGTATATGTGCCTATTACAACCTAATGTAAACATATACTTTTATACAGGGGCGACTACAAGGAGGGGCAAATGGGGCAGTCGCCCCTCCCATGGCTTTATTTTTTACAAATTTATATCACATTAAAGAACACCGTAAAGTCATAAGATATGTTATAATTTCAAAATAAAACAAATGTTATCATATTGATAGTACAAATAAAATGGTAGTGGGTTGGAATATTATTAACTTTTTTGAAATTTTCTTTATGGAATTAGTTTAAATATTAAAATCTTAACACTTAACTGGTTTGGCACTAATGAATATTCATAGTAAAATTCCTTTAAAAACCAATAATATAATTGATCGCTTTGCCAAATCTAAACACAAAATTGATTTTTTTCTTTTATGAATTTATTTACTGTGACTCTATTTATAATAAAGAAAATTTTGATTTTAATTATTTCAATGTTTTTTTTATCTATAGCCACGGCCACGTATTATATTTACATTACTCACCCTGAGTGAAACCAGGTAAACTACCTAGTAATTATTATATATATATATATGTATAAAAGTATGATATTCGCCCCCCCCCCTATAAAAGGGTCTAGGGACGACGCCACTGCTTTTATAAGTATTTTAATTATAGATACAATTATTAGGGTGTTGATAACCCCTCTTAGATGACCTTTAAAAATTTATCAAGCTTTTCAGAATTTGTATTAAGTCACTAGTGTATACTAAATGTTTATAGGTAACCTATATTAACATTAAATGTAGACTAGTCATTATTTTTTTAAGTGTTCTCAAAATAAGTGATGGACAATGGTACTTATTCATCAAAAACTTATTTTATATATATAATATATTATGGTTATCTCCATTTTTTATTTTTTACAAAAATCTCCTCTTTTTTTATGCAAAAAGAATATAATTGAAACTCAAGAGTTATTTGTCAAATGAAAAGTATTTATTATATTCAATACTGTATCAAATCAATATACTTAAAATTGTTATACATTTTGACTATTAATAATTGAACTTAACAAATTACAATATATGTGTATTTTAAATTAATTATAAAATATAATTTTTATATTGTTTGTTTCAGGTTCTAAAAGACCAAATTAAGGCAATGCATGGAATACGAATACACACAGAAATACCTGTTGAAGATAATAAGTAGAATTAATTACGTATTATAAATAAAAAATAGTTATTGTAAAACAGAAAACTATTTTGTTATTGTGTAAATTGGTTTTCACTAGGAATATGCCTCATGTACAGAGATCATAATATATAGCTGTCTAATATTATTGTTATTTTATTTTTATCATTATTATAACATATTATTTGATCGTACCTATGTGTTTATTATTTTTTTAAATAATTAAATATTGTATTTTAAACTTAAAATTAAAAAATTAAAGCCCATAACACTGTGACAGTTTGAAATTTCCTTTAATAAAAATTAAAAAGTACACTTTTGCTCATGTGGACTCTTTGTTGTCAAGCATATATAATAATATATATTATATAAACAAACGTAGTAATAATAGCGTACTGGTATGTCATTGATTATCAAAATCGAGGATTAAAAATCATATAAATACACGATATGTCAGCCCTGTTGAAGGATGTGATCGAATTTTGGGCAGACCCTAACAAAAAAAAAGCCATTCGATCATGCATTTACCAATACACTCACTAAATCAACAATCTGTTATCGTTAGTGAGGAAGCCGCAGAAGATTCTATAGTGAATTCATTAAAAAAAAAAACTATACTTCTGGAATATTTTAATTTAAATCTACGTGACCAAGAAGCGCCAAAGCTCACGTATGATGCTAAGATTCCATCACATGTTTTTAAAAAAGCATCTAATAGTTCGAAAAAATCATGGCATATACCTACGTACACAACAATTTAATGTCATTGGAAGGATGTATTCAATAAATCCACGTCAAACAGAACTGTTTCATCTTCGTTTGTTGTTATTAACAGTTAAAGGAGCTACGAGTTTTGAAGATTTAAGGACAGTCGACAATAAAATCTGTGATACATTTCATGGATCATATTTAGAACTAGGCCTTATTGAAGACGATGGAGAATTGGAACGTGCAATGACCGAAGGTGAAATATGGATGATGCCACGACAATTAAGATGTTTATTTGCAAGTATTTTAATACATTGTCACCCAAATAGTCCGGGAGAACTATGGGAAAAGTTTAAAGATTCTCTATCACAAGATTTTCAACAAAATCATTCTCTTTCAAATTCTCATAGTAAAGTTTACCATGAAATACGAGTAAATATTTTACTGTTTCACAATAGGCGTAACATCAGTGACTTTACCGGTATGCCATCATTGACTGTCGACTGACTACGAAATGAGTGATGACAATCCAAATTTTGAAGAAATACCTCTTCGCATTACCAAGAAATTGGACAGCGTCACTATATGCAGTTAAACACAATGCAAAAAGATATTGTTAATAAAATTATAGAGATCGTCTTAGCGGAAGATAGATCTAAATATCCCAGGGTACTTATCGGTTATCGCGACTGCCGTTAAAATTATAAAAAAACTATTATAAAAATGGAAAAATTGTATGAAATAAGTATTGTAAAAACTATAAATAATTAATAATTCACTCAAGGAGGAAAATGCTCAGACAGACAACTTAAAATTCCTATAAATGGACTTTCATGCTTTTGACGCCACATGAATTCAACCAAATAACTATCTAAATGTTGACGAGCAGTATAATAGCAGATTAAATATTGTATTTCCAAAATATTTGTTTTCCGAAGTACAATTTAGCTTCATGACCAGACCCACATTCACATAGTCGTCTTTTAGGTAAAACACCATGTTCTTGTAAAAAAGCCACGGCATCTTTTTCGTTCGATGGTGAATCCCAAGTTTGCATTGTAATTTGTATTAATATGACACGACACACGACAAAGATCTAACACTAACTGCGTTGGAAAATACTAAATAGCAAGTAAAATATCTATTACTTGTCTACAAGAAATCCCCACAGCAATGCTAATAATAACCACCACTCAATACGTCTCGCTAGGTAGTCACGATAACCGATAAGTACCTATCCCAGTACATGTTATTACAAGGATGCAGGGGGGGGTGACCCCCCCACCCCTCCCGAAATAGTAGGTACAAAAAATAAATTATCTGACCTACACAAATGTATTACTAATAAAATTTCAAAAAAATTAAAATAAATTTTTAGTTATTAAAAAGTTTCCCTAAAATAAATAGTTAAAGTATAATACAGTATAAATAATATGATATAAATGAATACCTACCTACTTTAAATTTTTTCAACCCCCCCCCCCAGAAATGTTTTCCTGCATTCGCCCCTGCATGGATGGACCTGATGGATCAGGGAAGTTTTGTTTACGTGACTCTTTACTATATTCTAAAAGGTCGAGGCAAAAGGTTTGTACTATGTTATAATATACAGGTGTGTCAACAATATCGCTTCCGAATGGAAGAACTGTACATAATGTGTTTGGATTGTTTGGATTTGTGATTGTTTATATTATAATTAACGATGATGTGTAGATTAAAAACAATTCAAGATAGCAGAGACACCAACAAAAAAACACGCACACGAAGTGCACGTTCGGTCTCGTAATTCACAAAATGAATACATTTTATATAATTGTACTTCATACAAATAATACAATAAATATACTTTTGAAATTAGCTATAAATTTCAATTTAAAATATGATGCAGTGGCACCTAGTTGTATTTAAAAATAATAATACATTTTATACCGACATCCACTTCTGTTTATCCTACTTATGAGCCTATTTAATCAAAAGTGGCCAAGTAAATGAAATAATATACTTGGAAAGAATTGGATTCATTTTATTGAATGACAACTTGGTCAGGGGTCACATAATATTATACTGGTTGAAATTCCTTATTTTTTTAAAAATAATATTTAGTAGTTAATAGTTATTAGTTACTAAATAAATTGTTAAAAATGCATCCTACATTTTAGATACTATTTTTTATATTTCACTTGCACAGCTGCACACTATAAACTAATGTGTAATAACTTAATTATTTAATCCATGATTTTTTGTTTGTTATAAATTGTGAATGATAAATTCATTGTTTTACAATTATGTATGGTTTTTTTATTATCTGTTGCCACCTTTAGAAACAGTAAAAATGCTTTAATGTTTATGTTTGAAAGTGATTTCTGGTAGAACATTTTATCTATCTGGTTATTCGGACAAAAGAAAAAATTCCATTACTTTCTAAAAATAAATCTGGAAAAACAAAATCAAATCAGAAAAAATGAAAATCGTTAG
This sequence comes from Schizaphis graminum, assembly GCA_020882235.1. Taxonomy (NCBI): domain Eukaryota; kingdom Metazoa; phylum Arthropoda; class Insecta; order Hemiptera; family Aphididae; genus Schizaphis; species Schizaphis graminum. The sequence goes on along the minus strand of CM037032.1, from coordinate 107,986,612 downwards.
GCAAAACTAGTTTTTGAAGAAATTTTGTTTTTTTTTCTTGTAATTCAATAATGAATTAAGCACAATCAGTGCCGGATTAAGACCGATCATAGCCCTAGGCAAATCAATTTTTTATAGCCCATTGTAAAAAAAAAAAAAAAAAAACAAAACAACAAAATTATAAAAATGTTTAGATTTATTTATTTTACAGCTTTTTTCTTGCTTTTTTAGAGCAGAAGTCATTTATTAAATCAGCTATGATAATTATCAAAAACAGTATCAATTATTATCAAAACCAGCTGCACTGCTGCGGTGAATCGCACTTTTTCGAAAAATCAAAAAAACCATATTAATATTTAAGACATTCACCTCGAAGTGGCACGGACTTCCACAGTGTCACTATTAAAAAAAAAATAGCCCCCCTCTGACGGCCACTTTTATCTAGCCCTAGGCACGTGCCTACAGTGGCGTATATATAGAAATAATTTTTGGGGTGGGCTATAGTAGATAGAAATTATTAAGTGATCTAACACCTAGAGGCATATTATTAAATGCACATTTACCCAAGGTATTTCGGGGGGGGGGGGCTGCGGCCCACTAGGCCCCCCCTATATACGCCACTGCGTTCCTACCCTGCCTATACGTTAATCCTGCACTGAGCACAATATTTTCACATAATAATCATATTAATATTTACTTATATGAATTGGCATACCTAATAATTTTCAAAATACTTTGTTCTACTAAAAAATATTTTAAATTTTCTGTTTCTTTAGTATCATATATATGTTAAAGGTCATATAGGTAAGCAAAGTTTTTGTTTCTTAAGCAAAAAACCTTGATAGAGATACATAACAAATTTAAACTTGAACGGTTATAGTTTGAAAATATAATAAAGGTGTGTTTGATATTCAAATTTCAAACGTATAATGATTTTTATTTTGTTACTACCTATAGGTACTAAAAAATAAACTGAAAACATTCTAATATTACTAAAATTGATATTTTTTAAGTATAGCTAAAAAAATGTTTAGCCAAGATTAAAAACTTTGTAAATTTTATACAAGATCTCGCATAAGTTGTTCTTAATGTTGGTTCTTAAAACAATTGAAAAAAATGTATATAAATGTTTCAAATTATGAGAATGTATTATGTTAATATGTTATTGAAACATATATATGCTATATATCACATAAATATTGATATCCAATAGATATTGATTTAAATTCACGTGAAATACAATAAGGTATTGTACAACTCATTAACTAACATATTATGTTAAACCTAATTGTAATTATGAACCTATTGAAAAGTGACACGCTACTAAACATTACATAAGTATTAAAAGGCGCTATAGAACCAAAGAAGATATTCTGTGCTAAAACGCTTAAAACTATAATATACTGTACTTCGGTATTAGCTATTTTTTTTTCTTATGCTCTATTTAATTAGTTCCTATTTATAGAAGCATACAACATAAAGTGTGCGATAATAATAAGCGTATGCGATGATGAGAGTATAATGTTCACTGTTGTCTGTTAATTAGGTGCACGAAAAAGAATAAGTTATTCATAATATTGTAGTGACACTTTCGACAGGGGAATTTTTTTAAGATATAAATAATTAGTGGCGCATCCAAGAAGGGGGTTAAGGGCAGGGGTTTAAGTGGGAAACAATTCCAGAGGGGACTTATGTCTCCATATAGTTTTAAGCGTTCCATATATAATTTTATGTATAATGTCTAATATATAAAATCCTAATTTGTTAAAGGGGACGCTTTTTAACCGCTGTCAGAGGTAAGGGGACTGAGTCCTCCTGCGTCCCCCCTCACTTTAACCCCTGGTTAAGGGGTTGTAACTTCTCCCGAAATTTCTCTGAAAACTAGTATAATAATCTTATGTAATAATCTACTCCCTCCCCGAAATATTTTCTAGTTCTCCACTGTAAATATGTAAGCATGTGAGCCATGAGCAGTGGCGTGTCCAAAACTTTTTTTGTGGATAGGCCACAAAAGTTAAGTTCAGAATGGTTTTACTCCCTCCTCATATTATAATTTGATCTATTTAAGTTTTAGTATTTTTATTCTAAATGACTAATTTTAATATTTTTATAATAAATGGTAGCTTACCTTTTATTAATACAATATAAACTCTTATTTAAATATTAAAATCTTTCATATTTATTGAAATACTTAATCTAATCAAAACCAATTTTTTTTCTAACTAACCATTGAGCATCGAACTTCTACTAGTCTAGTACTTATATAAAAATGTGGGTGGGCACTTGCCTACCAGGCCCACCCCCTAAACACGCCACTGGCCATGAGTGGCATATCATAGAGACATAGGACATGATTAAATAAAAACATTACACTTTGTTAAGTTCTCCTAATCTCGTTGTAAATACTAATAATTTATAACGTTGTAAAGACATTTTTATGGGGGCTCAACCTACCCCGTTAACGATAATAGTTACCCAATAATGGAAGGACGCAGATGATGTTATAACTATTAACCATAGACCTATTAACTAGTTTATAGGTCTATGCTATTATAACTACCTATATGTCTATATATAATAATATATAAAAATGCGTCCAACGACTCCAAGAAGTATATTGTTCCTAATCGTACCGAATAACTATAAACTACTGGAAAACGTCCAAAATTCTAAAAATATCTCCTGGCTTAAATTGTGAATCTTGTTTAATGTCGGATGTTACAGTAACATATTGTTCCTACACCTGCTATCCAGTCACGATATTATGATGAACGAACCATCACCGCCGGGCGGCGAGCCCTTTTCGATTCGACACGATCGATTTCGTAATATTTTAAAATCATCTGATTGGGACGAATTCACCAAATCGACAGACGATAAACAGAAAATCCAATTCGTATACGAACGACTGTACGCGAACGGACAGACTTCTGGTAATAGTAATAACAAGCATACTAAAGAAGAACCGAAGAGATACAAAAATGGAGTTAAGGCTTTGGAAATGAAAAAATCTGGGACTGATTATTTTCAGAAGTCGGACTATCGAAATGCGCTCAACTGGTATTCTTTAGCTGTCCTCCATTGTCCCCAAACCATAGGTAATTGATCATATATAATACTGCAACTATACTAATGAATGGGTGCAGGTGTTTAAAAGAAACAGAAACGGAATATTTAGCATAAAATGAGGTATTTTGTGGCAGATTGGAAGGAACAATTATCTATCATCTATGCCAATCGATCGGCGTGTCTATACCATTTAGAAAATTACGACTTGGCGATTTCGGACATACAACATGCGCTCGACCACGGATATCCTAAGGATCTACGATACAAAGTTTACGATAGGTACGTCGCACATGGCATACATATTATATATATTATACACATATAATGGCTGTCGGCAGTCCTTTTATTACCGATGCACACTCATAATACTCATCATGAGACGTATTTAGGATTTTTGGGTGAAGGTAGACTTTTCCGATTTTTAAAAATAGTAAACTTTCTCGGGTCAACATTATGTTTACCCGAAGGAAATGTGTAAACTCACTCGAATTGTTTTAATTGTAATTGGTATATGAATCAGTAAACCAGATTTTCAAACTGCAGAAGTGTAAATAAAAATCCAAAGTTGCAATAAATAAAATAAAATAAGTAAAAACAGTCATATCAAAAGTAAATAGAAGATCATATCAAAAAAAAATAATATACTATATAAAGACCAAAAAATGGATAACTTAAATTTTTTAATATCTGTATGTTCATATTATCATAAAAATTAAATTTAAATGTTTTTAATTTATAGTTAATATAATTTGTATTTATTTTTATTTTATGTTTTATTTCGACTAAAATATATAGCTCATAGCAGCTAAAAGCATTCATTTATATTATTAATATATGATTGACATTTTTTAAATTAAATTTAAATATATATTCGATGTATTTTTTGACTATAATTATAATAGCCCACGAAAACATTTTAAAAATTAAATTAGTAGTACAGGAGTAGACACGGTACAGTTATAAGTTTATAACAATCACCTGGATTTTTAACTTAGTGCAGTTTTTTACAGAAGGTGGAGGCTCTTATAATGTCAACAATATTTATAACACATAGGTAAATAATTGTTTTCTTATTTTTCAAGTGATAGGTAACCTATCACGTGAAAAATAGATAGGTAGGTATTATTGCTTGGTAATGGACATTGGTATCTCAAATGTAAATAGCAAATAAGTAAGACCAAAAATTAAACACATGTAAATATTAAGTATAGGTATTACTGTACATTTTTAATGCATATAGTTATTTATTCATTAAATCTTATAATTTAAAGTTGTACATTGTACAATGTACATATTATTGCCCATACATTATTTATACAGTTATAGTAGTTATTATGTTCAAGGTTGGTACCTGTACACGTACCTAGTGTATCCAATAAGTATAATTCAATATTCATAATGTATACCTTTTATTTTTTTTTAAATAATTTAACAATGACGATCATTTATAAAGTCATCATACATCATACATGAATTATGCTTAAGTGATGTAGGTCGTGGACTCGTAGTAATAAGCTACACACAAGACTTACACAAGTACATCGTTTAGCTATAATCCTGCAATAAGATACAAAGATAATAATTTAGGCATCTCGGTTTTCTTTAAAACAAATATTCAACTTTCAAACAATTAATAATAATTTATATTTTAACTAGATAAATATACCTACCTAACCAATCTACTAAGGATACCTACTTAGATAGTAGATACCTCTACCTATTAATTTACATTTTTAAAAATGACCTAATATAGAATCTGCTGAATTTTTTTAACTTGATTTGTATATAATAATTATGTAATAAATCTGTCTCTATATGTGCTATACTGCTATGTAATATGATTTACATTTAATACATTATACATCATCCTAATGTTATTTCTGCAGTATAACTACTCGTACATTATTACTAGCATTGGAATTGGAAGTATACAGAAACCAATTTTGTTATAACAATTATGGCTGCTTTAATTTTATAAACTGAAATTGGGAAGTTTGAGCAGCGTATTAACATCATTTACAATTAAATTAATATAATAGTAATTTTTTATAATATTATAATAAACTAATTTTACGTTGGAAGATTTTAACCCTCCTAAAATACAATCAAATTTCCGTCGATGAATGACAAACTATACTATTCTAAACCACTTTTCAGTTCATCGTTCGAACGGACGCAAAAGACACCATACGGCTGTGATAAAGGAATATGAAAGTTTAACAATTTATATTATAATAAATAAATCTATAAATATAATTAGGGTTTTGAACTAAGGAAGAGTCCAAGCATCCAGATCGTAGGTAGGTACTTTAGAATTTACATTTTTAAAACTAAATATAATAAACACTATTGGCTATATAAAAAAAGTACAACCTTCTCCCTAACTATACGTTACACTATATAGTATATAATATGTATAGTGTCATCTAAAACAATAAAGGTTTACAATGTAGTAATATACGCTGTGTATCGTGGGGACCGTGCGGTATTGCGGTAGTGTCATATAGTGATGTAACTACAATGATTAAAAATGAAAAAATATTACCTTATGTCCTTATATAAAAAGTCGACACATATTATTAAGGTACTATGTATATATAGGAAAGCGCGGTGTTTCCTGGCCACGAAACAATTGAAATTGGCATTAGAGTCGTTTAAGACAACTATACGGTCTCTAGATGATTCGCGTTTGTCGTTTGATGAACGGCGTAAACGACAACTGGACGCACAGATCATGCTGACGATGTTGGATAAGGACAAACATGTTAAGAACGGTAAAAAAAACAATGAAAACAATTATTATTTATACACTTCTAAAATCACATTTCACACAGATATCGATATTATTTTGTATTCGTATGCGTATTATAGGAATCATAGAGACCGGTACAAATAAGAAACCGGAGGAACCGAGAATAGATGGCGGACGGAACGAGGCATATCCGGCGTTCAGCAACGCAGTGTCCGTCGAATACAACGAAACTGAAGGAAGACATGCGGTAGCCGGAAGGGACGTGCCTGTTGGGAAAGTTTTGTTGGTCGAGCGCGCGTACGCCTCAGTCCTACTTCGAGAATATAATCATTCGCATTGCACCAACTGTTTCGGCAGGTATACTAAACGGATTTTTGTCTTTCGGCGGCATCTAATGTTATAAAATACAATATGTTATAGGTATAGGTATATTATCAATTTATCGTTGATTTTAAGTACTATAATATTTATCTGTTTCTTTATTTAATGTAGTAGACACAGGGGTGGATTTAACTATGAATTAATTTAGGGTTTTAGAATATTGGAACATAATACCTATTCACATTCAATAAGATTTAGAAATATTTTAAATCCAAAATTAACATACGAAAATGTTGTATTAATAAATAAAAACTAAGATATATTTATAATTTCTATACATAAAAAACAAAAGTACGTCAGTACCTATACCTACTTATGAATTATGATTAAAAATAATAAAACAACATGACATTTTACTATTTTAGAATTTGAACATTTTGAACCAAACGATATCATATATTTTTTATAGGCAGTTTTACAATGATGAGTGTGTTTTTTGTGTGTCTATACTTCATCTTTATAGGAGTAACTTCGATCTTCAATTTTGAGATGGTTTCTGGCGGAAAATTAAATCTTGTTTTGGTACTTTAAGTCAAAAGTAAAATATTTGGAGGGGAATAGGGAAAAACTGGAATCTATTTTGTCAGTGCTCGAATTGATTTCAGCGTCTCCTTTCATTTAATTAAACGAGGAAAAATACTATAGCTTATAATACCTTACTACTATATATGCAGTAGGTTTGGGGGACGAAGTCCACAACGGTTTACTTTACAATTTATCTGCTATGGAACGGTGTTTTCTGGACTAAAACCAGCGTCCGTCCTCAAAAGACGATATATATATATATATAAACTGCGATAATTTATTTTACATACACTTACCTACTATACTATATATAATATATTATGTAAGTACATATAATAACATATGTGTAGATAATAAGTATATATATTATGTATATAAAATAAATTGTTGCAGTTTGTATAATGCATCTTATCCGTTTTTCGCAGTCTGTCAGACTACTCAGACTGTATAATGTTAAATTTTTTTTTGCCACATTTTACAAAGTTACCGATTTTTAGAAAAGGCCTTTCACATGTGTAATTTTGCCACCGCTTACATATTATACAGCCATTCAAAACGGGTTGAAGATCAGTGCATTGCATTTTTTATCATTTACTTTATAATAATAATTGTTGCCGCTATCGGCTCTTGTTCTAAAAAAAAATAAAATTAAAAGAAAGAGCAAGGGTGCCTTCACGACTGTGAGTAGGCAACCGCACATGCCGCGCTACTCACACAATAATTTAATAAAAAAAAAAAACTAAAATAAATAATCCTATTTTATTGACTAAAACAATATTATAATATAATTGAACTAAGACGGTTTAATAATAATATAAAATAATATAATATTGTTGGCTTGTGCCAGTTCAACAATAACAAGGTAACAAAATGTATAAAAGTAATGGTAACAATATTGTTATATAATTGACCTAAGCTGGTGCAATACACAGTGGAAATAATTAAAGTATGTATAATAAAATATTGTTGGCTTATGCCAGCTCAACAAGAATAACAGAGTAAAAAATATAATTTAGCCTATGCTGGCTTACTAATAATATGACAGAGTAAAAATATATATTGGCCTAAGCTGGCTCACCATGACAATGTATATAAAAAGAAACTATATAATATTATAATGTATAATATAATGCAGCTCGTCAGCCGATTACCTGGAAACTGGTGTCTGTTGGCGGCTTTGAACCAGACGCTACCGTCTCGGGATGCCCACACTTGTACAATAAAAGGAATACAATATCAAATAAAATGTGTGACAATCCCGAGAACGTACGACCAACGGGCCACCAGTTCAGACGATTAACTCAAATACAACACGCAAACGAAAACCACAAATACAAACAAGTAATTCACGTGGTTCTGCAAGTATGCCTCATCGACCGCCCTGAATTGGGGAATAATATTAGAAACTTTACAGAATAATAAAGATGATACTTACAGAAACCAATACATATACACAGAACGTTGAAACAATACGAGCAATTGAATGATGAAGATAAAAATATGAATTTTTGTAACGAAAAAATGGCCACTGGCTGGGACTGCTCCTGCACAGCTCGAACGGCAAAAAAAGGTATATGAAAGAAAAAGAGAGCGAGGCGCCCGTGCGCGCTGGCTTTTATAACCTTTTCAGCCAAGTTCGATCCCCACAGTGTCAACGCATACCAAAGTTCAATGAACCTGAACTTAGGCGACACTGCAAGAATGACTTGACTGAATTGAACACTAAACATTGAACATTGGAACCTTAAGAAAAAAAAAAAACACGGACACATAATTGAAATTTTTAAAAATGAAGAAACGGGAAAAAACGATCATTATCAGGCTACTGATAATCCCACACCGCACAGCTGGCGGGCACGATGGCTAAAACCTGATAATGATAACATACAACAATATACGAGGTGGCGCGAAATTCAAAAATATACATACGGCGCGAACATATACCCCCCTTTGAAAGGATACAGCCTTTCAAAACTATATAACATACTATAAAAAAAAAAAAAAAAAATGTATTATATAAGTATATAAAAAAAAAAAAAAAAAAAAAAAAAAAACAAAAACAAAAAAAAACATTGTGAATATATAAAAAATTATGATAGAAAGATAACAGTTTTTTTTTTTTTTTTAATAATATAATAATGGTTAGATATTTGTATCCTGATCCTCATCTTCAGATGTTGGTAACAATGCCAACTTCACCACTGGACGGCTGAATAATTGACCCGCTGAGTTACGCACAGTGACTGCTCGAACAATGCCGTCTTGCCCTGGATGAATCTCTGTTATCCGGACCAAGGGCCATTGTAAAGGTGGCAGCAATTCATTTTTTAAGATTGCAATATCGCCTACCACTGCATTTCGAGTCCTTTTCAACCATTTTCCTTTCCTTTGACATTGGGGCAAATACTCTGAGAACCATCTCTTCCAAAATATTTGTAATTGTGCCTGCATGAGTTTGAATCTGCGCAATCGGTTTTTAGGAACTGTTGAATTGTCAGGTTCAGGGGGCAACATTAAAGAGCTACCAATTAAAAAATGCCCAGGTGTCAAGACACTTATATCAGACGGATCTGATGACATGGGTGTTAAGGGCCTTGAATTTAATGCGGCCTCTACCTTGCAAAGTAAAGTCGTGGTTTCATCATAAGTTAACAATATTCCTTTTGAAACTCGATATAGATGCCGCTTTGCGGATTGGACCGCAGCCTCCCACAGGCCTCCAAAATGAGGCGCTGCTGCTGGTATGAACTTCCACTGGATTGCATTACTGCTTAGGAAATTATTCACTAATTTGTCTTTAATGTATGCCTTAAATTGCAACTGTAATATTCGATTGGCACCCACAAAATTTGTGCCATTGTCACTATAGAGAATTGAGACTTGTCCTCGCCGAGCCATGAAGCGGGAAAGAGTGGCAAGAAAATCGTCTGCGGCTAATGAGGAAACCAATTCTAAGTGGATTGCTCGGGTCACAATACATACAAAAACACATATGTAGGTTTTTATTGGTGTGACTTTTCTAAGACCACTTCTAACCATGATGGGTCCACAATAGTCCACTCCTGTCTTTGAAAATGCACGGCTCATAGTGACTCTTTCACGAGGCAATGGGGCCATCAATGGTGAAGAAAATGTAGGCCTTGTGCGAAAGCATTGTATGCAGTGGCGGATTGTTTTTCTCGCTATTTCTCTGCCTCGAAGTGGCCAGTATTTATGCGATACATGGGCAAGCAATGCCTGAGGACCCGCATGCATTAAGCGGCGATGCTCATATTCAAATATTAACCTTGTGACAATGCTTTTTGACGGCAGTAAAATTGGGTGCTTTGAATTGTACCTTATAGGTGCGTTCACTAGGCGACCACCCACTCTTATTAATCCATGCTCATCGATAAATGGGCTTAGCCTTATTAGTGCACTCTTGCGATGTACCAGTTGATTTGCCTTTAGACGAGATAATTCATCTCCGAATGCGTTGATTTGAGCCTTGCTTACCCAAAATCTTTCGGCCTCTGCTATTTCTGTGATGCTTAAGAAACCAAATATACATCCATCACGATTTTTTAAATGTGAAAGTTTACAATTATTGATGAAGCGCCGTACTAGAGCTGTCACTCTGAGCAATTTCGACCAGCTTGAATATTTTTCTAGCAACCATGGCGAAAACCCACCTGATGCTGTAAGTACCAGCTTTACTGTACGAATTTCGGGAAGCGCATCTGGCGCTTGAAAACTATTAGGCCAGGCATTTTCTTTTTGTGCCAACCAATAAGGTCCATGCCACCACAATGTTGATTGTGAAATTAATGCAGCGTCAATCCCTCGCGATATTAAGTCAGCCGGGTTTTCATTCGTTGGCACATGATGCCATTGGTTGGGAGAAGAAACGTCAAGGATTTGAGCAAGTCTGTTGGATATATAAGCCGAAAATAGAGCTTTGCTCTGTACCCAAGCGATTACGATTGAAGAATCTGACCATAAGTATACATTGCTAGGTGGTACAGTTACATTTAGTGCCTTAAGCTCAGCTAGTGTGTCATTAGCAAGTTCAGCCGCTAACAACGCTCCGCATAGCTCCAGTCTGGGAATAGTCGATGGTTTCATAGGTGCTACCCTAGACTTTGAGGTGTATAAATGAACTTCAATACTGCCGTCATGCTTCAATGAACGCATATAAACACAAGCTCCGAATGCCTCTTGGGAAGCATCACTGAAGGCGTGAAGTTGAATGTTTGCTGACGTTGACATCATTGCCTTCCTAGGAATAATTACTTGATTTAAACACTGCAAACTAGTATAAAATTTTATCCACCGATTTTTCAAATCTTCAGATAGCACTTCATCCCAGCTGATTTTTAATGACCACAGTTGTTGCAAAAAAATCTTTCCCCTAATCAGCACGGGAGATACCAGGCCAATTGGATCAAACACCTTACTAATATCAGATAAAAGGGATCGTTTGGTCATTCTGATTTGTGGATACCATTGTTTAACCATGAATAAAAAATTGTCTGATGCTGGTTGCCATAATAGGCCCAATGTTCCTATTGTTTCATCTTCATTCATGTTTATAAGAAAGTTGCGGTCGCTTTGTTGCTGTGGTATGAGATCAATAAGTTGACGAGAACTTGAGCACCACTTTCGAAGTGGGAACCCATACTGTGTCAAAATGGAATGCAGCTGGTTGTATATATAATGCACTGTCTCTATTGAATCACCGCCACTTATCAGGTCGTCCACATAGAAGTCCTGAGAAATGATCCTCTTAATTGAAACATCATTTACTTCATCAGCAATTTTAGTGAGACATCGGGTTGCTAAGAATGATGCTGCCTTGGTACCGTATGTTACAGTCTTCAGCCTGTATTCTGTCAATTGATCATGTGGATTTGCGCGATAACAAATACGTTGGAAATCGCAGTCTTCAGCTGCCATGCGCACCTGTCTGTACATCTTTTCCACGTCTGCTGTGAGCGCAATATTGTGGACACGGAATCGTAATAATATGTTGATAATGTCTGGTTGAGATTTTGGCCCTTTTAATAAAATGTCGTTTAACGAAAGACCTGATCTCGATGCAGCTGACCCATCAAATACTACTCTAAGTTTGGTTGTAAGGCTATTAGCCTTCAACACCGCGTGATGAGGTAGGTAGTAGCATGGATTAACTGTGTTTGTAGCTACTTCCATATGATCCATATTGAGGTACTCAATCATGAATGCCTTATATTCTTCTGCGAGACCTGGTTCCTTTGCGAAGCGCCTTTCTAAGTTTGAAAATCGCCTTAGAGCCATGCTTCGCGAATCACCTAGTGCTTGTGGGTTCTGTGCAAACGGTAGTCTCACTACAAATCTGCCGTTTTCATCACGTGATACTGTTGATAAAAAATGCGCTTCAGCCTTTTCTTCGTTAGCTGTTCGTTGTGCAGCCACTGAAGAAAGCAACGATAGTGACGAGTTTGTAGCTACAGATTGTGTTGTATGCTCGACTTGATTAAATTTGATAGGCATCTTTCCTACGACAATCCAACCGAAATCTGTGCTACGTAGTGAAGCAGATTCAGTGAGTGGCCATTTATTATTCCCCAAAATAATGAAGAATATTTCTGATCCGAGCAATATATCAATGCTGCTTGGTTCATGGAAATTTGGATCAGCAAGTTTGTCTTTGATGTGTTTTGGTAGCATTAAGTTACTGAGTTCAATCCTATGGGAAGGTAATACATTCACTATTGTATGTAAGGAATGCATAATAGCCGTTAACTGATGTTCGTAGAACCGAGAAGAGATGTAAGTTGAGAATGATTGTGTCGATGATGAACTTATGGAGCCGATACCGGTAATAGGTTGTTGTGTATTGTCATACGATTGCAATTTCAACTTCTTCGCACATTCGTAGGTGATGAAGTTGAGTTGTGATCCTGAGTCCAGAATGGCTCTGCAATTATGCCAATTTCCAGCTGGATCTTGTACTTTAATTATCAATGTTGACAACATAACATTGAATTTGGAATCTGAATTTTGAGTATTATTGGCAGTGCCTGAGAATAAGACTGAACTGGGTGTACTTCCAACCATGGTTGATTCAGTGCAATTTGGTTCAACCAGTGTGTTGTTAGGTGGAGTGTCCTCGTGCAATTTTGAATTATGTCGTTTATTACATTTTGGACATGATGATAGACGACAATCTTTAATTTGATGTCCATAGTTCAAGCAGTTGTAACACAATTTTGCAACAGCAACGGCGTTTTTTCGCTCAGTAATTGACATTCTCAAAAAACTGTTACAGGAATAGATTTTATGTGGTTGTGTGCAGATAGGACACTTGAGTACTTTTCCTTCAGCCGGTCGCGCAAAAAACACTTTGTTGTTAAGGTTGTTGTTTTTTAATCGTGATGATTTTTCAGTCGATGGATTGGATATAAGACCAACTTCATATGCGGTTACTCGTTTTGCCAAAAAAGATTCAAGTTCCTTATAAGAGGGTAACTCCTTGTGATCTTGCCGCAATTGCCATTCACTGGCAGTGATAGAATCAAGTTGGCCACATATTAATGTTACAAGCCATGCGTCCCAATGTTCCACCGGCTGTCCCAGAGCCTTGAGAGCACGGACATGCGACGCCACATGATGATGTAAGTTGCGTAGTTCAACCGCGGCAGGTGTGTTTACTTTTGGAGAATGGAGAAGTGACCGAATGTGGCTTTGAATGGTAAGACCTTTGTTTTCATATTGGCGTACTAACTCATTGTAAGCAACGCTGTAATTTTCTGCTGTTATTGAAAAATTTTTTATTATATCAGCTGCCGAACCCATTACACTTGACTTTAAATAATGCAGCCGTTGCACATCATTTAACTGTGCATTATTATGGAATAACGCGTTGAATGTGTCAATGAATGATGACCAGTCTTCCAAGCTTCCATTGAATGTTGGAGGCTGTATCATTGGCAACCTTAAGGTCTCACCGCTTGACGCGTTAGAAGAATGTGATGTGTTTATTACAGTTGTAGCACTCATTTCCGCGACAATGTCTTCAATATTAGCTAATAGTGTCATATTCATGTCCTCAAAATCCAATCGCTCGGATTCGTCTTCATGCCCTTGGTCCAGATCTGAGATGCATTGTTGAACATCATGGAATTCAGTAATATATTGAGTTAATGATTTAAGTCGAATTTGAAGTTGACGACCAGATTGAATGGTTTTGTTGAATTTGTTAACATAATTGCGAATCACTTCAATGGAGGATTTGATTGAAGATCTTTTCTTTAGTAGTTTACTTAATTGTGGAGAAATGGTAGTACTCATAGTGCTAGAGTTAATGAATATAATATAAAAAAATGAAAAACAAATAAAAAAAATACAATATAATATTAACAATATGCAATCTCAAGAATAAATAATTAATTCACAGCTACAAAATAAAATTTTGTTTAATTATAATAAATAACAAAATAAAATAATAACCAGCATCGACCAATAGAATGGGGGATATAAGAAAAATAATACTGTATAATAATAAATAAGATTATATGATTGTTACGATCACGTCGAGGTCACCAAAAATGTTGCCGCTATCGGCTCTTGTTCTAAAAAAAAATAAAATTAAAAGAAAGAGCAAGGGTGCCTTCACGACTGTGAGTAGGCAACCGCACATGCCGCGCTACTCACACAATAATTTAATAAAAAAAAAAAACTAAAATAAATAATCCTATTTTATTGACTAAAACAATATTATAATATAATTGAACTAAGACGGTTTAATAATAATATAAAATAATATAATATTGTTGGCTTGTGCCAGTTCAACAATAACAAGGTAACAAAATGTATAAAAGTAATGGTAACAATATTGTTATATAATTGACCTAAGCTGGTGCAATACACAGTGGAAATAATTAAAGTATGTATAATAAAATATTGTTGGCTTATGCCAGCTCAACAAGAATAACAGAGTAAAAAATATAATTTAGCCTATGCTGGCTTACTAATAATATGACAGAGTAAAAATATATATTGGCCTAAGCTGGCTCACCATGACAATGTATATAAAAAGAAACTATATAATATTATAATGTATAATATAATGCAGCTCGTCAGCCGATTACCTGGAAACTGGTGTCTGTTGGCGGCTTTGAACCAGACGCTACCGTCTCGGGATGCCCACACTTGTACAATAAAAGGAATACAATATCAAATAAAATGTGTGACAATCCCGAGAACGTACGACCAACGGGCCACCAGTTCAGACGATTAACTCAAATACAACACGCAAACGAAAACCACAAATACAAACAAGTAATTCACGTGGTTCTGCAAGTATGCCTCATCGACCGCCCTGAATTGGGGAATAATATTAGAAACTTTACAGAATAATAAAGATGATACTTACAGAAACCAATACATATACACAGAACGTTGAAACAATACGAGCAATTGAATGATGAAGATAAAAATATGAATTTTTGTAACGAAAAAATGGCCACTGGCTGGGACTGCTCCTGCACAGCTCGAACGGCAAAAAAAGGTATATGAAAGAAAAAGAGAGCGAGGCGCCCGTGCGCGCTGGCTTTTATAACCTTTTCAGCCAAGTTCGATCCCCACAGTGTCAACGCATACCAAAGTTCAATGAACCTGAACTTAGGCGACACTGCAAGAATGACTTGACTGAATTGAACACTAAACATTGAACATTGGAACCTTAAGAAAAAAAAAAAACACGGACACATAATTGAAATTTTTAAAAATGAAGAAACGGGAAAAAACGATCATTATCAGGCTACTGATAATCCCACACCGCACAGCTGGCGGGCACGATGGCTAAAACCTGATAATGATAACATACAACAATATACGAGGTGGCGCGAAATTCAAAAATATACATACGGCGCGAACAATAATCATAATGTTTATCACAGATTAGTGGCGCCTTTACCGTGTCCGGATTGCGAAAAAGTGGCGTTTTGCAGTGAGTTTTGCAAAAGAACCGCTTTGGAATCGTATCATGCGATAGAATGTTCGATGTTGCCTGCGCTCTTCTCGGCCGGCGTTTCTATAACGTGCCTGATCGCACTTCGAATAATCACGCAACGGCCGTTGAAGTATTTCATCGACCTACGACTAAAATTATTGAATCATGTAACTGCAGCTCGTTGATTATAATATTATAATTTACAATTTACCTATATAAAAGTTTAAGGATGGAGCTCGATGATGGATACTCTGTGTTTTTTATAATACATGTTGGCTTGGCTGCCATATGGCCGCCGGAGACCCAAATGATTTTATTCATTGTGAAGCCAATTGGGTGGTCGGTGACCTAAACTGAATTATTTTTTAGGGGCCGTTTGGGTCGCCGGCTACCAAATTCAACATAATCTTAAATGGACTTTATTTTAATACGGTTTGGAAATAGAAAAATGTAGTTTTTACCGTGGCGTAGACCACAAAAAGTGGATAGTTTTGAAAAAAAAACGATTAAAATACAAATTATGTAAAAATAGTGTGACCCACTACGCTCTGAAATGACTTAGGTCACCGGCAGTCACAGGGCAACCAACATGTTAAGTAAAATTAATTTCTGGGTCTAAGCCACTCATCCGTCTCATATCCTATAATTTATCTACCTAATTATATGGTAGCTATCTAAATATGTTTACTTTTACTATTTTTAGTATTCTGCTACCCTATCTATACGTATAGGGAATTATAGGCCATAGGCTATAGCCTATAATGGTATAACCACCTGACACAGTGACACCTATGAACTATATCCAAATACTTATAATTTATACAAAATGTACGTTTTTTTAGACACTGAGGCCACGTGATGAACACGAACCCGATAACTACATAAACTTGTACAACTTGGTCACCCATCGGGAAACGAGATCTGTAGAAGACATATTACATAGAACACACGTGGCTGCTTTTTACTTGTCCTGTTTGAAAATGACAAATTATTTCATTGCAGACTGTGATACAAACCGTCAACTAACCGATGACGAGTTGTTCATTGGAAGTCTGTTGTTACATCATTTGTTGCTGCTCCAATTTAACGCATTCGAAGTGTCCGAACTCCGACAACTTAACAACGAGCAACAGACTGTGTTCATTGGCGGCTCCGTTTACCCGACCTTAGCTTTGCTGAACCACTCTTGCGACCCATGCGTTGTCAGGTAGGTGCCAATGCATATTACCTACTGTATACTATACGGTGATCATATGGCTCAACTACACGGTACAAAAAAAGTCCAATCGTCAATTAACCCGATTGCCAAATTGTCTTAATGTAGGTACCACCGAGGAACAACAGTCGTGGTACACAACATCCGAGAACTGCATGCTGGAGAAGCGATTACAGAAAATTATGGTCCAATGTTTATGTTCCACCCGAAAGAAGAGCGATTACAGAAACTTAAAAATAGGTATTTACCATTCTTAAATACAGACACGGTTCATAAACCTTTATACACAAATTGTAATTACTCTGAACTCAGTAACCACTCGTTTGAATTTAGATACATAAAATATAAAAACGTTAAAAAAAATATCGGAGTATTCGGAGTTAGTATTTAAAGTATTGCACTAATAATTTACAAGAAAAAAAAGGTTATTTCCATTTAAAAAACAGAAGTCTTATCATAGCATTATCCTTGGATAATACAAAAGACAAAATATCTAAAGTATTCGAAAGATTGTCTTATAAGTGTATTTAAAATTTTCAAAAATTAGATTTTAAATGATTTCATTATTAAAGAAAAATGAGACTGGGAGATGAATCATCCTGAATCAATTATAGTTAAGTCTTCACAGAATAAATTTAATTGGTGTTATGTTCTTATATTTATAGATTAAATATTTTAACACAATTTAGAAAATAATAAACAAATTAAAAAATGATTGAACTTTGATATTTAGTTAGGTTTAAATATTTGATTATGAGAGGTATGCAGATAATAAACACATTTTACTTTAAATGTGATCAAATAATTTTACTGTCTATTTACATTTTGTATTAAATAAAAAATATATTTGTACATATTAATTGAACATATTATGTATAATATTTTAACTAACTGTTATCCATGTGACTAATGAATATTATATAATATATGTATTATAAACTATTGTATACAACAAAATATTGTGAGCAATTAATTGAAATACACTGGTATGGGTTTACTGTAATAGGTATTGGTTTGAATGTAATTGTATTGCCTGCTGTCAAGATTGGCCAACTTTGGAACAGATGAAGACAAATACATCACTCAGAATTAGGTGTACACACTGTAAAAATGCAATCACGGTGACAACAGAATCAATGGAGTTTGTAGTACATTGTATGGTTTGCTCAAAAAAAACTAAACTGTTACCGGTTCTAAAAGTTTTGCAGGTACCTACTGTTCAATTACATTTAATGAAAAATATTAATAAAAATATTTTTTTAAGGATACTGAGAATAAATATTCTGTTGCCAAACGATTGATGGATAAGCACAATTATGAAAAGGCTTTAGCAGAATTCATGGTACTTTTATCATTATTGCATAAGCACTTGGTGCCACCTTTCAGGGACTACCATCTATGCCAGCAAGCAATAAAACAGTGTATGTTGACATTTGGAAATAAATTATAGTAATTTATTTTTGAGTATGACAAATAGTTTATACAAAGCTTAATTGTAAAACATTCATATTAAAAAAATATAATTGTGCAAACAAATTATACATTTATATATAATATATCTATATAATAAACTATAGTTTACAATAATTCATAAAATACTAGTCTTGTACCATTCTCCTAAGTGTAGCTTACATATTTACCTTAGGTTAATATTTGTCAATATAAACATTTAAAATTTTAAAAATTAAAAGTCATCAAAGCTAAATGTTTGTTTCGTAAAATTGTTATTCAGTTAAATATATATATAAAAAAAAAGAATAGTAAGCTTGTTAAGGGAATATAAGTTTTAACAGCACGATTTAGCTGGTTCAGCTTCGATATAGTTATTGAAGTCAATGCTAGCTGAATGATGTGAATAGCCACTTTTAATGCCATCCCAGCCTTCTTCCATTTGGTATTCACCACTTTTTATCCTCTGATATATCTAAAATAAATAATAAATAATATTTAATAAGCAATAGATATTACGACTTATTTTTTTTCAATTGATATTACCTATATTTATTAAAATGCATTGAAAAGAAAATAGTTAAGTTACATAAAATATAAATCATTATTAATTTATGAATAATAAATAAATTACTTCTTGGGTAATTGCAGAAAATGCCAATTCAACATTAGAACCTGTTTTTGCAGATGTTTCAACAGTGAATATATTATGTTCTGCGCCAAATTGTTTGGCTTCTTCTTCAGTCACTTCCCTCTTACTAGCACCATTATTTACCTATGAAATACAAATAAATATGCTATATAGGATTGGTAGTAATTTTAAAACTACTTAAGTGTTTAATAATTCATAATTAAATAAATAATTATGTCATCAAAATATCCTCAAAACACTGTTACTCTTATTCAATACTATTTTAGTAAAATTATCACGAAACTTTTCTTAATAATATACTACAAAACTCAAGAAGATAACCTCGTAACCCTTGTAATCTTAATTTTTATTCAATTTAGAATAATCTATTATAGTTTAACAGAACATATATTATAATTTATAATTAATAAAACACTTTATGTTATAAAAGGCATTTACTTTACTTTACTGTAGAATTTTTAGATGAAAATTTTAGAGAAAACGAATGTAACACAGTATGAAGTTGTTGTAATAATAATAAAAAAGAAAACAAGTTATGCTAATTAGTGATTACTTATTGCTCCAATTAAATTAGATATCATAATAAACAAAAGTTATGAAATGTGCATAATGTAAAAACATAACAACTACACAAAAAATCTATTAAATAGGTACTTTTTAACAATTTGTTTAGAATGCATACTTGTATATAAATATTTTAAAAATTACCAAATCTAATTTGCAACCAACTAAGACAAATACTGGTCGGTGAGGTTCAATATGTCGTTTGGCATCGTTCATCCAAACAGGTATGTGATCAAAACTGGCTCGTTTTGTTATGTCATATATTAACAAAGCACCAACTGAATTTCGGTAGTAGGATTTTGTAATTGATCTATCAAACATAAAATACAACCATTAATGCTACAAGAACTATAATAAAAACAAAAAAAATTCTTGTTTACCTAAATCTTTCTTGGCCAGCTGTATCCCATAACTGTAATTTTATTCGTGGACCACTGGGTATTTGTATTGTTCTAGCGAAAAAATCAACGCCAACTGTTGGATCAGACACCTGATAAATAACAATAAAAAAAAAAACAAATTTGTGAATTGAACATCATGGTATTCTCAACAAAGCTTTTACCTCGACGAATTTACCATCGTTGAAAAATTTCAACAATGAACTCTTGCCCACTGTACTGTCACCGATCAGTATCAAACGGAACTGATAATCAAACATCAGGTCAGCCATATTGTAGAATGCAGACGAAACAATGAATTTATGAATGTGGGTTCTTCGTAGTTAGTTCGGAAGACAAAATCGTTTTAATTCAACTCAATCGGATGACTAATAATGAAAATTATTAGTCAATTGAAATACAAAATCTTCGACAAAAACTTACGTAACCATCACTGAACTTGCTGGTGTATGTAAGCTTACAAATTACACTGTCAACAGCAGAATTGTTTCTTTGTACGTTCACATGTGTATTAAAAATAACTAATAACTGCGACGTAGGTAAGACAATCAGTTAATGATTTTTTTCCCTTTATCTAGTGATAAATTGCTATTTGCATTATGCAAATATCGTGAGTGCAGACTGCTAAGAGATAATACTGTTTGGTTCGTCCTTGTAGCCCTATAATAGTCGTTCTTTAATGATATTATATTTCATTATCATCACTTTCCCCTCCATCAGTTTTTGTTTTGTGATATTACACACAACCCCGCAAAGTCATGACGTTTTCCATTCATGGTTACTTGCTCAGCTGTTGCTGTCCTCTCTTCATTTGCGGTTGTCGTATAAATCAGGTAAATGGTATACTGGTTCCAGGCGTTTCGGCATAATAATATTTTTATAAATTGGAGCTTGGCGGGTAACAAGTCTGTCAAACCACAGAATAAATAATAATAGAAGACAGAAAAAACTCTTTAATTCGGCGCATTGACCTTATATTAATTAAATTATTATTAAGTCAGTTTGAAAATTTCTGTATCTACGCGAAGTTAGACCACTTATTTTGATGTATCGGTTTAAAATCTTCACCAATATTTTGAAATAATTTACTAGTAGGTACCTATATCTTGATGAGCTTTAAATAAAATATGGATATGTGGGACTTCATTAAGTTTTTCCGAGTTGTCTTAAAATTTTGAAATTGGTATCAAAAGATAGGGAGAATTTATAAATCCATCATCCATCGTTGTATATAAGACTTACTTCATAAACTTTGATTATTTAGTAACTTGGCGAATCACAACATAATATACATAACATATTATGTTCTATAGCGTCCAAATCGTTATAATTTAATGTATTGTTTATTTAATTAATGAATAAATTATGTTAAATTCGGGAGTCATTTTTTAAAAATGCTCAACTCCATTCTTTAATTATTTAACACGTTTTTTGGAAAGTGAAGTTGACCACCTATGTTGTTCTTAAACTTTAAAATGATAGATTAGAGTAATTTGCAGGTCATCTTTTATAATATCATTAAAATAACATTTATCATCATAAGATCATATTGGAGATTCAGTATTTACCATTTATTTGAGGATGCATGTTGTTTTAGCACATTAATGTTTGATTGTTCTGATTGTGTGGTTTTTGTGGATTTGGGAAATAACCGTGCATAGGTAAACTTTTCACAGTACAAATACAGTACATTTTTAAATTTAGCACTACCAACCAGTGGCGTAGTGAGGAACTTGGTGGCCCTAGGGCCATAAGAGACAGAGGCCCCCATTAACACAGAAATTTAATAATAATACAAATATAAATTAGTCCTGTGGCCCCCGACTTCGACACACCTAGGGGGCCCCGGGGCCTAGGCCCCGGCGGCCCCGGCCTAAATACGCCCCTGCTACCAACTATTTGTAGACATTATAACTCAATATTAAATTATATGAGTTAAAAATTATGGATACATCATAACCTAATAAGAATAACTTTTTTGATTTTTTTTTTTTTTTAATAAAAAAATTAATATTTACAATTTGTACAAAGCAATACAATACGTAATATATATGTAATATGTAATATGTAATATACCTATATAAACTATATAAAGGTATAACTATATATTGGTTGACAAATTGAAGTTAAAGGGCTTGCAGTTATACTGATTCAACTTGATTAAATTGTTTTTGTTTGATCGTAAGAATGTATAAAGGATCAAAACATGTTAATTGTAGTATTTGAAGTTACAGCTCTAAAAGTCCAGTGACATGCCAAAACAGTCTTCATGATATTATCATCATAACTTTGATATACCCATGTATATATATATATATATATATATATGACATATATGTTTCAAATGATGTAGAATTCGAGAGATGACATAAATATTAAGCATCATTCATTAGTTTTATAATATTAAATGCTAGTAAGTCTTAAACTGAAACCCTATAAATTATCATTATTCATCACTATCAGAACCTCTATTACTTTCTTGGTTACTATTATCAGACATTGAAGAATCTGAATTGACTTCACTGGCCCCGCGTTCTGAGCTTTTTTTACTTCTCATTTCAACATCACTATTATCACTATCTGATCTAGCTTCACTAGACACACGTTTAACTTTACGTTCTTCTTCACTGTCACCACTTTGAGATGATTCTTTTCTCTTGACATTATCTTCTTCATCAGATTTATCACTTTCATCACTTCCAGAACTAGCTTTATGACTATTGGGTTTCTTAATACTAGAGTCACTGTCAGAATTTACATCACTAGCAGCTCGTTGACGTTTATTATTTTTTTCTTTGTCACTATCAACTGTTTCACTGTTGGCACGATTAGGGTTAGTCGTAGGTTCATCATCAGAAACATCACTATCTGAAACTAAATCATTTTTTTTAGAATCACCTGTAAACATTAGAAAAAAATTAATTATGTATTCATATATTATTATAAATTCATAAATAATAAATCAATTTACTAATTTACTATCATATATAGTCAGTCACTAGTCAGTTTTTTAAAATCATAATAGTAGTTATAGAGAGAGATCATTGATAAAATATCCTTTTTATATATTATTTCATATATTTTTTTTTATAAAATAAATGTCAAGACTAAAGAAAAAAAGAATCGTGTCAACTGTCAAGGAAGTGTAAAACCAGATTTTTTTTTTATTCAATTTCTAGATGGTTACCTAAAAATTTTGTACATTTATAGTGAGATTAATGGTACACTAGAATAATTAAATTAAATTATCATAACAATAATTACAATTTTAAAGCTATGAAATTTAATCTGAGTAAAGTTAATTTTATCAAAAGACATTAGATAAGATTTTTTAAAAATAGATTCTTGCTAATCTTTTTTATTTATAATTATCTTAAAATTACTCAAAAATTCTATTTTTAATGTGCAAGTACTGTTTAATTTTAAAAGTATAAATTAGGGTAGTGTGCAATGGTGTATATAGGAGGGGGTTTAGGGGTTAATCCCCCCAAATTTATTGTTGGTACGACACATATATTGCATGTTTTGCGAACCTGCCTTGAAAATTAACATAATAATATAATAATCTCCTTCCCCCCAGAATTAATTTCTATATACGCCACTGATAGTTTGTTGAATGTAACTTTTAAACTTCTTTGCTTGTCGGTAATTAAAAAAAATCATACATAGTTAGAGTTTCAAAGTTCTGCATTCATTACTAGCCTTTAAATGTCAAAGTTTAAATAGATTTATAATTTTATTACCTTTTCTAGAATCATTATCATCATCGTCATCACTGTCTGCTTTATTTTTAGTTGTAATTTCCTTTGCACTTTCTTTTGCAGCTGAAATAAAATTAAAAATAAATATTAATTATTATTAAAAAAAATGTAAGTGTGAACTAACAGTCAGTATTCAGGTTAACTAAGAAAAAAATTGATTCCATTAATTCAAGTAGACTTATATAAAACAGTAATTATTAATTATTTTTCTATTTAAATGTTTTTCTGTAGATAAACCATTTATAAGTAAAATAAATAAATGTACAGATTTCAGTACTTTTTTTTTGATATGTGTTAGGGTGATGATACACAATACAATATTCAAAATATAAAATTATATGCATTGTTTCTATTTTAAACAGTAAATATGTTATTCAAAAAATACAAGGAATATTAAATATTCTATAAGAATCATAGAGAGCACTGAGAGCAAGTTGATTGACACACCAAAAATGTGATTAGATGTTCTCAATAAGACAATAAAAGCAGTGGCAGACTGGGACATTAAGGGCCCGGGATGCGCTCTGTGTAAGGGGCCTGAAATATTGGTAGAAACTATTTTATAGGGAGGGGACTTTATCTTCTTAAAATATGTATTATGCTTCAATTTCTTATGTTATTTTTTGTACCTATCTATCTTTATTAACGCACAAAGCTCTTATTAAAAATAATTAATCAAGGGAATCCTAGTTACATTGTTACGTACATTCTAGTTTTACACAAAATAAAAACAATCAAACAGCAGCTATAGTAGTGATTAAAACACGAAAGTCGATAGTGTTATATTTACAATACATGATATTATTATTTCATTATTGTTCAGAGAGAAATCCAAAAATAAAATAAAGTTTATTCATTTTTGTTTTATTGTAAACCGAATTCCTTATCGCTCCATAGTCCATATCGAGACAGTGCAACATATTGTTCATGGTATTATAGTAGTGATCATTACATAATATTTGTAATCAGCACTTCAGCAGTAATAGTAAAAATAATGATAATTATTAATAACATTTTTTTGGACCCGTTACACTGACAAATAATTCTTAAAAGCATTTTATTTAAATTATTTTTGGAAGTGTACATGGTTAGGTTAGAGGCCCTGCTAAGTTAGGGCCCGGGATGCAATCGCATCCCGGCATCCCTTGCCAGTCTGCCACTGAATAAAAGTGTGGTAAATATAGTTTAGGCAATATAAATATAAATAATTATAATTCTAGATTATCTTTGAATTATAATTATATTCAATTTAATTTATTTAATACTTATTTGAAATGTGTAAAATTAAATATTAATATTTCAGTTAAGATATAAAATTAAGTCTACCAAAACTATTAATTTTAATATGTTTAACAATGACCTTGCATTGCTTTTTTAGCGGCTTCTTCAGCTTTAGCTTCTTCTTCTTCATCATATGGCTGCAACTGTTTTTCTCTAAATTTGTGAACACTGAATTCTTGTTCATTGATAGGAACATGACGTACTATTAATCTGGTATTAGTACTACTACTCTGTGTACCAATTTTTTGTCGTCTCTTGCTTAAACGAACTCTAAAATAAAAGTTAAATCATAATGTAAAAAAATATCTAGCTATTTAAAATATTTTAAACCAAACCGTGTTTCCAATTCATTATAAAATACTCCATCTGGTTGTACAATAAGAAAATAATTTTCCTCGTATCCTTTACTACTCTTGCTTTTAACATTCCAGTTGTATTCTCTGGCCATTTTGTATTCGTATTCATAATCGTCATCATACGGACGTGATTCAGCAGCATCTTCACGACGTTTAATGATCGTTTCTTCAGATGGTAAAAAGTAGGCAACAAACTGTTCACCACTTTCATCCATTACACCTCTGAAATGTTTTCACATAAGCTTTAGTTTCTTATATTTATAAATGTATTATTAATATTATTCGTATAATAATTGTTTTCATTTTGAAAGTTTAAAAATATATAGGGAATAATTACCTAATCATAGCTTGTGACATTTCTTCTATTTGGGCTGGAACAGGCCGACCCATTGGAGCTGGATCAGAGTCAAAGATGACTTGAGCACAAGGATATCTCCAATTCTAATTTATAATATGTAAGGAATATTATTTAATTCTATAACAATTTTTAATATTTTTAATGTTACTTTGAAATCTGGAAAAACATTTAATGTTTCAACAGCATGGACATTCGGCTTGCTGTAATGTTTTTCAACTGGTTTTTTATTATCTTCAAACGTTTTTTCAATTGCCTTCATCTGGCTGTCCCTATCCATGTAAAGAGTTTCCTCCTGAAACATATTTTTTTTTAATTTTAGTAAAAGACATAAGATATTTTATATTCAAAATTATACCTTAAAGTTCTTTTTGATACTGAACCCAACTTTAGCCTCGACTTTTTCAATTGTTTGTGGTTGAAACCGGGTTTGCTCTGTAGAAATATATTCCGTACGCCGTAACCATGATACACTTCTAGCGTGATGTCTAGATCTAAAAATTGAAATATTATTTTTATGAAAAATATTTACAAAGTTAATCCCAGAATTATAGGTTAAACCGAATCAAAAAATATTTTCATTATTCATTAATAAGTATCACAATTAATACAATAACCCATAATGAAAAATAAAATAAATAATAAGTAGTATATCATTTTATTTAAATCCGAGCAAATTAAATATTTGTTTTAAATTTTTATTGATTAATATTAAATAAACTTTTTATCAGCAATTTTGAGATTAGGTTAGAAAATTATTTTAAGTCACATTATACTTATGATACTACTATTATACACAAAACAAACCACTGATTTTGTTTTTGGTTAAATAATTTGTGTTATAATAGTAAACATAAATTATTACCTTTTAGAATCTTGTGGAGCTAAAATATCTTCCTCCAAAAGTTTTTCATCAGCAATATCCATTTGTAAATTGTAGTCTATTGTATACTTATCTTTATTAACCAAATCAATGTTGAGTCCTAAATCATGATCTGCGAGTATTTCAAATTTATATGATCTCTCTAAAGATGTCGGATTATATTGTATATATCTATAAAATTTATTATTAAAAATTAATTAAAATAGACAAGTTAAAGAGAAGTGTAAGAAAGTATCCTTGGTGAGGTAAAGTACCTTGTAGCATCAAATGGATACGAGAGAAATTTTAAATCGAAGGGGATGTCTGGAAGCATATTGCAATATTTCACTTTACATACTAAATCGGATCTAAAAATTATCAACAATGAGTACAAATACTTAAATAAGTGAATTATAAAACAAAAGAAGCGGTTTCATTAACAACATACCTTTTTTCCACGGATCGTATTGGCCTTTTTTCTTGAGTTGTATTGTTTTGAACGGTCGGAGCCATTATTGAAATATATATATATATATATATATATCAGTCACCAATAAAAACCACCTATAAATTATTGATCAAAATTTACAAATAAAAAACAATATTATACATCGTGTGAAAAATGTATGACTATTAATGGTTACTTTACCTATTTGAACGGTTAAGTGAGTGAATACTACAGTCCAGAACTACAGTCTACAATACTTAATACTTATTCAGTACTGTAACGATAATCCACGACGCGTTATCTATGACTGTGGTTGTTACTAATTGTCTTGGCACTTCCTAGTTGCTAGCAAGCACGATTGCAGCCAAAGAGCCTGCACAACGTTGAAATTTTACAAGCGGCTATTCGCAGGAAAAATTTTTTGTAGGATCCATTTCATTATCAATATAATAGACGACCATGGTAATAACCACGTTATCGGTTATAATCACGGACTAAGATATATTTTATTTTTGGTGACGTATCACCTAGATCCTCGTCCTACTAGATCCCCATGAGTCAATTAGTTACCCTGTCAACTAAATCCCCTTGGGCCATCTAGATCATAGACATAATTATTTTATTATTATAAAGAGATGGACCTCACCCCCCGTCCATTAAAGGCAAATCAACTATTCAGAGAGAAAGACAGACTAATACTAAAGGGTGTCATGGATTATAAAATATTATTATATCAATTCTTCCAAGCTTTATTCTATTATTATTCTATAAAATATAAATAAATATAAATAAATAATCTGAAATATTTTCACTTTAAATCGTGCTATGGTTTAAATATTTATTATTTGATAAACCTTGGGATTTGGAAATATAATACTATATTAATCAAATTTAATCTCATATGGTTTTTGAATTAAATCTTAAAATTATACATTTTAAATCAATTTCAATTTATTTATTTTAACATTTTAAATACTTGTTTTAAACACAATGAGGTACTGCTCAATTAAAGGCTGTGGCACTAGTGAAAAAAATGGCCACAAACAACGTTTGATTGTGCATGTAGAATTAAAAGTATCTTCTCAAGCCAACTGTACCTACTGTATGCAAGATTATACACCAATATTAACTGTCAGTTCAATTTTGACAATTTGTGACTGCAGGCTACTTAATTGTCAATTGCCGATATCTTGTACTCTTACCTAGTCTTCATCTGTATTTAGTGGCGTACTGGCGTATTTAGGAATTTTGCTGAGGGGGATGTAATATATAATAATATTCCCTCAAATACGTATACATAATATACATTTTTAAAATCCCCTAACTTGTTACCTATTCAG
The DNA here is from genome assembly GCA_020882235.1 of Schizaphis graminum. Classification (NCBI taxonomy): domain Eukaryota; kingdom Metazoa; phylum Arthropoda; class Insecta; order Hemiptera; family Aphididae; genus Schizaphis; species Schizaphis graminum. The sequence continues at coordinate 107,958,250 of CM037032.1, read as the reverse complement.
GATATATAGTGTGGATCAAGTCGAAATAAGAATTAACGCAATTTGTATAGGTATTATAGTACATATACCTAACTAAAAGCATTATTTGTTATAAATTCATTCTAGCGTTTCACTGGTCGTTTATATTAGCATTTTCTACGCATCCAACGATTTTCAAAATATTTTGATTTGTTTTAAACAATTTACAAACATTTTCAGTTTTAAATTTTAGATTCTATAAGCGGAGCGATGAATGTATTAATTTTACAATGATATGTGTTTTATTTGTTTATTTGTGTCTGTGTACAGTGGCGTCCGCAGGGGGGGGGCTAACGGGCTGAAGCCCCCCCCCCCCCATCGCCCGTGTTTTGTTTTTTGTTTTTATATTTACCTCGATTTAATATTTTTGTTTCTTAAATCGTGTGTTTACTTAGGTATTTATAAACCTGTGACAACTGACAATTGAGTAATTATTTATTTTCAAGCCCCCCCCCCCATTGAAAAATCCTGCGTACGCCACTGTCTGTGTACACGGTGATAAGTAGTTAAAATAACGCTATACGATTTTTCAACTTCAGTACCTATCTTGTTTGATGGGAAAGTGCATCTAGTTGGAGGTCAACATTTAAAATTCCTAGTAATTTTCAAAAGCGCCTGGAAAAACAAAAACAAATTTAAGAAAAAACTGGAATTTTTACGCAAAATTGGTTTTCGATAAAATCGATTTTGGTTTTTGGTGTACCTAACTCTAAAACAAATGACCGTAGATACATTCAATTTTCACTGGTTGTTTATACTAGAATTTCCTATACGCAATACAATTTTTAAAATATTTTGATTTGTTTTGAACTATTTATGGACATTTAAAGCTTACAATTTTTAAAATTGTTTTTTCTATGAATGCCAATAAAATTGTATTCGTTGTGTAAAATAGTTTGAAAATGTAATACAAAGCTCCCAATACATTGTTACAATAGTAGTTTTATATGATTTTATAGGTCAAATTTCCATATTTATCAAATATAAAATAATTTTATAGTTAAAAATTTATAAAAATTTCTACTTTTATAGCTAAGGACTGAAAAATTAAAACAAAGTTTCGAGTAAATACTAAATAGGTTATAAATGTTATAATATAATATAAATTACTTTATTGACAATAATATACCTAATTATATTATACTTATATATCATAAGTAGGATGATTACGATCAGAATCGTTTTTCTTATACTGCAATGATATTATATCATTGAATTCAGATTTAATACAATCCATTTTAGTGACCCACTTGTAACCTATTGCATCACAGCAGAGTGACACCTACTTGCCCACCTTTTTTTTTTTAATATAACTCATATAGTCATATTACTCATATTGTCTTAACTCTTAAGATTTCATCAGTTACAAAACGAAAAAAATAAAGTCTAACAATATAAGGCAGAAAGTCGGTACAAAAAAAAGGCCAAGTGTAGGATCTATCCTCCCCCATCATAAATACGCTACTGCAGGTCTTCATATTTTGTTAAGTATAGGTACCTGGTACACTACCTATATTAGGGTGTCCCAGAAAATTAAATGTAATTTTTTTCATATGCAATCTATATAGAATACCTACTTTTCACTTTTATTACCGCATATATTGTAGGTACTAGGTATATTGTACATTATACAAGTAATTAAGTAACTACTTAATTTAATTTAATTAATAACAAAATATTGTCAAATAAAAATACTAACTATTCCTGTTTATTTTGTAATACCTATAGGTACTTACCTACACTTAAAGGTTGGCAAGTTAATGAAAATAATTAATAGGTACTTAAGTTAAGTTAAGAGGATACAAGATCGATAAGTTAAAAGTTAACAGTTAATAAATTATAAATTTAACTCGATAAGTTAAAAGTTAGTAGGTATGGAAAAAATATTAACTTAATTCAGTTTAAAAAAGTTAATTTTTTTTTTTTAATTATTATTAAGTCAATCACATAAAAAGTGAATGTGTAGTTCTAGTTTTTAATTTATAAATTATAAAAAGCAATTTTATTGCATTTTTATCATAATGTACACTGTATTATATACCTTTTTACTTTTACTTAACTATTATTTATTAATTTAAACTATACTCATCTCAAATTAATAATTTAACAAATATATTTTTTATACATCGTATAACAATCGAATGTCATAATATGTGAACATGAGTACGCACGACCCTCATACATACCTATAAGTTATATTACATTAAAACATAACGATTGTTAATTTGTAATTTATAATTATTAATTTTATTAAAAACATTTATAATTGCAACTCGCATAATATATAATTTACAACCAAGTCATTTATAATTAAATAGGTATAGGTATATAAGACAAAAACTTTAAAACCTTTAGTTATACATTTTTTTTGCATGATTTATCACAAAATATTGAAATATTTATTATATTTTATACTAATATAGAAATATTTACGTATAAACGAAAAATTTCAAAATGTTTTTAACTTGATGGTTTTTTTTTTAAATTAACTGAGAAAATCCAAGTTATTTCAACTGCACATTAAACTAGTTAAGTTCATAAGTTGATTAGAAAATAAACTAACTAGTTAATTTTGTTAAACTTTTTAACTAGGTACCAAGTTAATGCCCACCTTTCGCGTACAATAATATGTAAATCGTTGTAACTTCTATCTTCTATATGATTAAAATGAATATATTATTACAATAATATTATATAGGTACAACTTAATTATTTGTAATTTTTGACTTGAAAAGTGCAATTTTACATGATTGTATATAAATTATTATTATTAATTTTAATGTACATTAAAATTAATGAATATTGGATAATATAGTACCTATATAGTGAATTATAAATAAATTATAATATGTAATGAAATTAATTTTGCTAATTTTGATTTTTAGCAGGAAATATGAATTTGGTGATCTTAAAGACCATAAATATAGATCTAGATGGCCCAAGGGGATTTAGTTGACAGGGGAACTAATTGACTCATGGGGATCAAGTTATCACAGGGAATCTAGTTTACCAAAGGGGATCTAGATAACCATGGGGATCTAGTAGGACGGGGATCTACGTGATCTAGGTGATACGTCACCACATTATTGTCTTCCCTTTATTCTATTAATTTTGATGTTTATGATTATATGTACGAGACTTCACTTTGACACAGTTGGGCTCATTGTCGTCATTGTTGTCGTATAATATATATACCTACCTACTCATATAATATACCTATAGACTAGCCTATATAGGTTCCACACAGGCATTCATACGGTCACAAGTCTGTCCACCATTAGATGGTTATAAAAAATGGTTTCACGTACGTGTATGTAAATATTACCCCCATTTTTACCTATATATAGCGGACCGGTTTCAGTTCCTGTCTGCTATTATTATTTTTGTCCCCCGACGATGTTTTGTTTTGCTTATAGCCAAGGAAGTAGGCACAAATAGAGCGCAAACAAATTATAATGCTTATTGTGTGGCAGCGCACAAAAGTGACGCTCCCGACGACGTTTACATTATGGAAATGTACGCGAGAAACAATACAAATACATGCGCGTTTTATGTACTCGTTTCGTCGACTGAGAGAAAAATGAGGCTTGTTTTCTTATTTAGTAAATTAGGAACCACGGGCTGCCCTATTCAAATTGCACTTCATTATTAGTATTATTATAAATATTATTATTATGGTGTTGATTGACATCGGTTTGTGTAGCAGTGAGTATATAAATAGTATACCTATGCTTTGTATATGCCTATCCACAAACAGTACCATAACATGTACTATGAATTAATATGTACATTTATGTGTATTTACATTTATATAGGTAGGTATGAATATAAATTACATAGTTGTTATATTATATAACAACTGATTTTGGTAATTGGTACTTAAGTATTTTTCTGTATAAGGTACCTAGGTTCATATTAAGTATAGTGATTATATATATATTTTAGTGTCCTCTCAATAGATATAAATGAGAAAAAAAACTAAAAGCAGTAGCTCATATTTTTATATCATTATTTATTTAATTCCACTGGATATATTCAGTTTATTTAATGTTCATTAATTTATTGTTACTATAAATTTATTTATAATTTAAATGTATCATTTGCAAACTATGTTTTTATTTCATTGTTAATAATATAGTATAATATAGTATAATTTAATTTTTAGTATTGTCTTTACAGGCGGTATATATATATATATATTTATATAATCTATGTATTATGGTTATATTTATACACAATTTAAAATAAATGTATTATTTAATGTTTGAATTTATTACATTTTCTATACCTAAAAAAGGTAAACAGTTATTTAAAAAAAAAAAATTAGCTCAAATATTAAATTATAAAATGTTCGTAAAATGAATTCAATCCATCATTAATACATCTACAGTGCACTGTATTACTAGCAGTAAAACTAATTAAGTACACATTAATAGAAATAATACCTATCACAAAATATGCTTAACAAACATTAGTCGTTAGATAGTCATTAGTCAAATAATAGGTATACATAGGTAAGTTGAAATTTAAAATAATTCAATGATGTAAATTAGTAGACAATATGTCTAGCCGTGCGTAACGGTGTAAGTAGTAATGCGTATAGGTACCTATATATACACTATACTTTCCGTTTCTAAAAATTTAGAAAAAAATAAACAGAACATTTTATTTTATTTTCATGAAATAATTCGATAACGTAAATTATTTTCTAATAAAATTATCAATATTATAGCTATAATAGGTAATAGGTATAGGTAGGTATCTATAGTAATATAGTATTAAAAAAATTTGGAATATTACTATATATAATATATACAGTCATCATTGTATTCCTTGTGGAATTATTTGAATTTATCTTTTCTTTTCTTTTTTTACCTGTGTAGTCAAAATATTTGAAAAATTAATACAAAGTTCCATAGGCGTGCGCACAGATGCAGCAGAAGGTTCATGTGCTGCATCTGTCACATTTTTTGGGCCGGTTTATTGGTCTATGGGCCGGTCGGGCAAATTCATTAATTAATAATTTAATATAAATTATAAGTAAATAAAATTGATGGGAACCAATAAATAATTATTTTTACTGTAGAGTGTGGACAAAGTTATCAGTTGATATGTTATTAAACCAAATATATAAAAGTAAAATGTATAATAATATAATACTATCAAACTATCACGCTATGTCTATGTTCAATGTTTTGGTTATGGTCATTGGCCGAGAGGTGGTAGTGGTTTGCACTGTTATAGCAGGTTAGCTCTATTATATACTATATAGCTAGCCGGCGCGTCATTTATTGCTATTTACTATCTATTTCAGTGCAATGTATTTTATTTAATAAACAAAAATAAATTAACTAATAATTATTCTATGATTTAATGTTATACAAGATACAACTAATAAAGTCTCATAGTAATATTGTGACTTGGTGTTTTCAAAAGCAGTAAACAAATGTAAGGAAGTATATTAACATTTGTCAATTGTTATAAAAATAAATTATTATACTATTATAGCCACTTTGGTAACAATAACACAGGTGACAGCCGACAGGCTGTGTATGATATGAATAATATGATCAATAATTTTGACTGTTCAACATTCATTTAGCCGATTGTTAACAAATGGGCTGCTTAGTTTTATATGCTGCATCTGCAATTAAAGTCTGCGCACGCCTATGCAAAGTTCCTTATAAGTTAATCTTATGGCGATAAAAAAATTATAAGAATTTACATAGGTACAATTTTTTTTATTAGCATTTGTAGTTCAAATATTGACAAAAATTCGTCAAAATCATGAATATTTTTAACTATATGGTAGTTAGAAATTTATAAATATTTTACTATCAAAAGCTAAGAATTGAAAATTTAATACTTTGTTGTCCATAAGTTAAGCTTAGAATAATTATAAAATTGTTTGAGGATTATTCAATTCAAAAAATTTTATGACTGTTTAAAGTTTTAATTTTCTAGATTGACAAATCATCTCCGTTCAGAATCGTTTTTCGTATACAATGATACTTATCATTGCATTCAAATTTAACCTACCCTAGTCCGAGGTCCACTCCACCCCCTAATGTACTCACTTACCCGCTTTTTTCTAATACGTTTGTAAGTATAAAATATATGATTTTTAAATTGTACCTGTATATTTTATGGCGACATTATTTATCTTTTACAATATTTAAAAATATGAGATAAAATTTTTTTAAGAAAAGCTTTAAACAGTTTAAACAAATATGTCTATATGTATCTATATAAATTATGTATAATATTAATGTACTTCTATTTGCTTAGCTTTACATAATAATATTATGTATATTCACCCTACCCCTTAATGTAGAACATAGCAGAGCGATACTGTCACCTGCATTTTTTTTTTTAAATGTTTTTCCTATGTATGCCATTCTATAACTTATAGGTAACATTTGAACTAATTTTTATTTAAAGTTAAATACCTACCTAGATTCTACAATTTACTCATTTATAACATATACTTATACATAAAAGTATTTTTCGTCTGCCCAAGTATAGATAATATATTTTATAAAAACACAAGACGTGTTAACAGTATATGGTCATTATACCATCATATCACGATATTAGGTATAGGTATATATTATGTCGTAGGCGTTCGTGTGCGCGCAAGCTAAATATCATCATAATACCTATATAATATAATATCTGTACCGCCGCGGTTATTACCACAACGGACCGTGACCGCCGCGCAACGAGTACGATGACGACGCGCGGTGATGGTGCGCGCACAATCCAACATGGCTCCGACAGCCAATCGGTTTATTAGCGCGAGCGCGCGTGCGTTATAAATAATATAAAATATGTTATGCGACTCGAGTGCCGCGGCTGTCGACGAGGACAGCCGCGGTGGCGGTCCATTATGTGACGTGTGCGTGCGCGCGTATATAATAATATAATATTATTATTATTATTATTTTGAAATACGCGTCGTCGTCGTCGTCGTTGTCGGCCGTCACCGCCGTTTTTATCATAATATTTTTACAGGGTCACCCCCGAACGGCGGCGGCGGCGGCGGTGGAGGCGAAAAGGGCGCGCGCGTGATTACTGGCCGAGAATTAATTTGCGGACCAGCATTATAGCAGCTGCGTTTTGTTGTCCAGCAGCCTTTTTAAATAATAACAATAATCGTTTGCGGCGGCGGTGGCGGTGGCCGCCTCCAGCCGCGGAGGGTGCGCCTGCAGCTATATATACGGCGGGCGGCGTTTGGTCGCGTGGCTTTCGCGTACACACAACATAATATAATATTATACATTATTATTATATACCTAATATATATATATGTATATATTATTTAATGTCGAACACCGTTTTCCACCCGTACGGTAGTGTGTGCGCAGGCGATGACGTCCCTCGCGAAACGCGCTATATTATGTGTGTATATATATATAATGCACAACGTTTGTACATATTTACCCACAACCGCACGCTATTATAGATTTATAAATCTAAATAACATAATATATGTATATAGCAACATACATATAAGCGCATTGTTTTATGGTGCGTGAATATGCTTATTATATTTAATATAATATAATATATGATTTATCATAATATATAGCCGTTTTGTTATACAATATTTTGCGTATGACTGCTGCAGTATAAAGGTATACCTAGGCATATCGCGATGTTCGTCAATCGATCGCGTCGAATTCGAGACACTATCTGCTGTTTACGCTTAACCAAAATTTATGCATAAATGGTTTTGGTATACCGCGAGTATAATACTGCAGCGTTCACTATTTAACTATTTATTTATTTTTTTAACTATTTCCATGATAAATATACCTATAAGAGCACAATCCACAATTACTATTATGTACCTATATAAAAGGTACGTGTAAAACCACGTAGAATTATACTGAACGATACTTATGGATTTATTTTATAATATATAAACAGATAATATATTTGTTCAATTGTTCAAGTTTTATCCTAAAAAATATAATAAAATAATATAATGATAAAAATAATGATTTTCAAACGTGCCTACGAGCATAAAGGCGTAAATTAGCTGATTACCACACATTAGATATAGAACTATAGGGAATTAAATACGTAAAAGCAAATCGTATAGTTATCAACATCTTAAGTTGAACCAAACCTTTATTTTGTAAATTACTAATTTACCAAATGATCAACACGGCTTATTAGCATGCAAATTTTAAAACCAGTGGTAATAGACAGTATAGTATCTATTATTATAGCAGGTATTATAATAGGTACATGTTAATATGTATACATGTTTAGTAATCGATCGTGCAATTGACTATATTATGTATATTTTTTTTCTATCCCATAATTTATCTTTTTTACCGTAGATTTTCACTGCGATTGATGTACCTATACCCGACAGTATTTGGTCTATAACGCTGTCATTGGTGTGGACCTATACTTAAGTAAATAACAGGCTTTTTTCTAAACAAAGTACAATTTTTTTACAAACCAAATAGTGAATATCTCCGAATAGATATAGAACAATTTCAGCGACCGAGAGTATCTGATATTTAGAAGTCATTTCACTGTAAGTATATATTATTTATAACTACCTATATGTAACTATTAGTTATAATTATTAATTATTATACACATTCCAAAAATGATTTTAAGATTTCAGCGTGGACTTAATGTCTTTGTACCTCTATATTTATTTTACTTTCTGCGTTATAGAATTACTTGAGATATATTTATATTGTTTTAGCTATATAGTTATTATATATTATATAAAAAGTCTGAAATGATCGACTATACTATAGCTGCAGGTATCGATCTCATTTGAACAATATACTTTCAGAAATTAATTATTTTTCCATAAAATATATGAGAAAAATTAGTATAGGTACTATATAATATTACGAAATGTCTTTTGTTTTATTTTTGCTGAAACGTTATAAATATATAATGTATTTCGAGTATATTTATCGTTACTAAAAAATAAACATGAAAGGATAATATTATATATTAATTGAAAATTATAAATAATGTAACTTCTGTATAATGTCTACTTAAATTACCTATACATATTTTAATAGAAAACAATCAGCCTAGTTTTAGTTTGAAGAATTAATTTATTATTGAAAAAATTGCATGATACATGTAATATAATATATACTTTTTTTTTTCCCTTTTGAAACCGGGAACGGGTGGGAAATGTTTAGCATAATACTGCCACCCGAACAACTAACAAGCAATATATGTACCTACCTATACCTACTTCACATTGTATATCATAGTTTATAATATCGTGAGTGAAAGTAAAAAGGTATTTTTGGAATTATATTATCGTTATTATTTTTAAAATAATGAATTTTAATTACTGCAGCAATAATAGTTATAAGGCGACAATGTTTTTAATACCTATGAAATTATATTTTTCGTATGGAATTGTATACTCATCGGAATATATATTATGAACACGTTCAATACTTTTTGACAAGAACAAATCGAAAACTGCTTCAAAAACAACGCGTATAATCAAATTAGGAACTTACGAATTATGTACAATTCGTTGGCTACGTGAGAACTACTTTCGAGTGTTACAGACCCTTTTGCATGGCATGCACAGTGCTTTGTGGTCAATCGGGCGTCAAATTCGCTCATTCCGGGACGTGTAATCGAATTAAGCTCGGTCCAACGGAAACCCACAAACGATTGTGTAACCAAAAAAATCTCGGCATATTATTAAAATCGCACCAAGAACCCGGGATTTTAACACTGTTATTATTACTGGCCCAGCACGTCCTCTGCAGCAAATAATAATCCTTCAATGCCTGTTCATGCGTGCGTGGGATTTGCCACACCGACGGTCGATTGAATGTGATGTAGTGTGTACCATTTCGTACGCCTTAAAAACACCCGTAATCCAATTTTCGCTCAAATCCTCGTTGGAATTTCCACTAATTGGGCTTCAAATATTTTCCATGTACGGTTTCATGCTAATCGAAGGGTTATTATGACAAATATTTGAAATATTTTAAGCTTATTTATTTGTATTATCATAAATAATAAATCGAATATCAATCATGTTTTAAACCAAGTTATATTCAATTGTATTTTATAAGTCTTGTGCACTTAATTTACGGTTGAATAAAATGAGTTCTTAACATGTAAAAGTGGGTATTAAGGGTAAAAATGTTCAACCCATAGTTAAAATCCACCCATAATTTACTCGACAATTTTTATCTTAGTAATAATATATTATCTTAAAATTCGTTTTATATTAATTTAATATTATTTCATACATATAAAACTATTAAGTATTAGTTATTCATGTGGAATTGAGGACTACGCATCATTAACTGAGGTTGATAGGTATCTCCATTCTCCAATAAAACTGTGTATAAATTAACAAAAAGTAATAATATAATAATATTTATAGAGTATATTTATATATAAACAAAAAAAACGAGCAACATATTAATTAAGGTCATCAATTATTTTGTTTTGTTATATATTTTAATAATAGGTAATATTGTATTAATATTCATATTATGTCAACAATTGGGACCCTAGTTATTTACATATTATATGTATACAATTTATACGGACGGCCGTCCAGATCGGGTATAAGCACGGCCCGGCACGTGTAACAACTAACAATGTAAAATATTGTTACATTATTCGATAAGTGGCCCATATTCTGATCTATTGTTTTGAAAAATTAATATTATTTTCAACAATTTATAATATGTAATACATTTAGTATAATTTAATAATAAACTGGGTAAAAGTCAAACTACCAATTATTACAAAGTAAAAATAATAATACCTATTTCTTAACCTAATAAATCATATTTAAATATTTTATATAAAAAATTATAGTATTTGTTTATCGGATTTCTTTGATATAATGAGTATTATCTACCTAGTATTCTATATAAAAACAAGTTATTTTAATAAAGTTGTTATATTGGTACTTTACGATGATATGAACCTTAGAATAATGTCACTATTATTGTTACTAATAAATTTGTATTTATAAATATTAGGGATTTAAATTTATTTCTGGTAGATCGTAACATATATTGATATTATATCATATAGGTATATCGTTTTCATATACCCATAATTCAAGTAGGTAAATGATTAATGAAGTATGCAAATGGATCGATATATTCCTATATGATTTTTGATTTATGTTTAATCTAATATAAAACGTCGTAAAGAAAAAAAATTCTACTCGATAAATAAAAAGTATATAAATGTTCTTTTAGATAAGAAAAAAATTGTTGAAGTTAAAATATCGTCTAACCTACTATCCGTTGTTATAACTCACAATTTTTTTTTCTAGTTATTGCATTGCGTTATATTTCCACGATGCAGTTCAACAGTCAACCTCATTTATGAAAAGGGACAGACAAAAAGGTCAGAAACCACTCGATGACTTCTTCGAAACGTGTTTATTTTACAATTGACAGCCAGGCGAAACTATAACGTATACATTGTTATGTTCATTTTGTACACGGAATCCGCATAAATTTATGCGATTATAAGCGAGCGCAAGCCTATACCACTTACAACCAGGGTGATGTCATTGTTATGGCCCAGAGCTGTCGTCACTAAATCATCCCCTGTGAATTGCGTACCCTCCGGTTTTATATGAATACACCTTTCCAGAGGGAGAAATTTTTCGAAACAATGTTGTTATTGTATTGTTGTGTACATACAATGAGAACTAGAACGAAATTTGTTTGTCACCCGTTGAAGTCTCGCTGTCACATGTTTGTCTTAATGTTTTTTCATACTATACTCTTATACAAACAACTGTTGAAAACTTGACATGTTTTGTCTCGAAAAATATGTCAATTGACAAAGTGCAATATTGGCGATGTTTAAAGTCAAGGTAACCATCATGGGGTATTAGGCAAGTCTAGGTAAAATACTTTATACATATTATAGAATGGGGGGAGGGGGAGTGTCCTATATAGCGTATAAAGGTATAGACGATTTCGATGAATTTTATATTCGTATTCCAGCTAGGCCGTGGGAAGTGAGTGAATACCAAAGGTCAAGAAAATTATGATTCTATGGAAACAATAGATGACAATGATAAACATTATACTTGGGCCACCTAAGTGGAATTTGCGGTTTTGGATCTGAACAGACTCCCGTGAAGCCGAAAAAATATCGTCAGCTCAATTTTTTTTTTTAACCACTATTATCCCATTGCTTTTTATTATTATTTTTTATATACATGGCGTGTGTGTTATAATATGTATCCAGGTTTGAATTATGTAGTCTCATTAGAAGACAAAAAAATAAAAAGTGTTTGTGGCCACCGCAACTGGGCCATAACGACCCAGTAGGGTCGTTCGTTTTGTGTCATTGTAGACTGCAATCACTAATAGATAGAAATGAGGCGTGTACCATGGCGAAAAAGAATAATGAATATAATATAACATTAATACACCCTTGCTACAAATAATATAGGTTAGGTCAGTCTAAAACAAATAATTTAATATTTCAATATACTATTTTAAGTACCTATTATGGTATAGATATAAAGTAGGTTAGAAAATAATTTCAGCGATTACGAATTGGGTGAGGCACCTACGTTATGGAAGTTTTTTTCTATGTTAAAAAAGATTAGATAAATAATATGTTTCGATACGACTGGTATTAAAAAATAAAATAGAAATAAAAATGCTACTCTCGCATTTCGGAGATATATTATATTTCACTTATTATAATAGTATGTATACTGACGACTGGTATATACAATTGTTTGGTTAAATCTTCAATATAACGGTTATTCTATTTTCGTGAGAACATTGCTATAGAGTATAATATTATAATATACGATGTAAATGATACAAATTCAGTATACGTTTGGCTCGTTACGCAAAGTATCAAATTCCTACATCAGATAAACAAACAAACAAAAATAATAATATAAATGACCCGGGTACATTTATCATTGGTGGTAGATGACAATCATAGTGTAAAAGGGTCATATGGGCATGCATTAAAATATAACAATCCGGTTATCTGACAGGGATTCTAAATCGACCGCAAGTTCATATACAATTTGTATTTTGTTGTATGACATTCGCTTATATGAGGCAATAGAGGGGAAATATTTGTTTGAAAATGTATGTACAATAATATGGTTAGATTTAAACCCTAACAATAAATAGAGAATATTTGCCCACTGTTATAGATTTTTATTAGTTATATTATAAACAGATCCGGTTACACAGATTGAAATAGTTATTCTAAATTGATGGATATATTATTTATTTTTGAATATTAGTATAATACATAAGCCGCAATACTTCCAATAATTAAATATTTTAGAATTTGAAAACGTTTTTTTTTAATATTGTTGTTTAAACGGCCCAGACCTTTTTGACGTAATAATTATAATATATTTGTACATATAATTGTATTTATTTACATAATATACAACACAATTTTTGTTATTATAGTATAAGTTAATATATTTTCTAATCATTTAATTTCGATAATCCTACATTCATTGAATTTACTTATTTTGTTAAATTATTATAAGATTGTAAATATTTACAGGTACCTATATATTATATTATGCAAAAATATCTGTTTAAATAATAGGTGAAAAAATCAAGGTATTTATTAAACCGAAAAATATCGTTTTCACTTTCTTAGAGTAAATGATTTTATGGTTTTGCAAATAAATTCATTTAAATTTGTTTTTTCATTGATATTTAGTCATACATAATTTATTGTTCGGTTAGGTTATGTTAAATTTGGTTTTTGAGTTATGGTTTCCAATTATGGTTATTCAAGTATAATAACATGTACAGTAAATGTAAAAGTATATAATTTTGACAAGTGGAACTAAAAGTTCTTATTTTTCATTTTACTTGTATGCATTGTATTCTATACTTATAGAAGTTAAATTTCAAAATATTGTAAACAATAAACAACTATGACCTAAGATGACTTAGTTTAAACGTATTGTAGTTTGTAAAGGTAATTTATACAATTTGTTTTGACTTGTAAAATATAAAACAATGCCCATTAATTGACTTGGAAAATATAATGATCATTATTATTATCATTAATTATCATGTTGTATTTTAGATTCTGAACGAAGTGATGAATGTATTGCATTTACTATGATGTGTGTTTTTTTTTTTTTTTTTTTTGTGTCTGACTCCAACATTTGGAGCAGTAATAATGCTCCGATTTTTGACTTCAGCCCCTCTTTGAATAGGGAATTGAATCTAGTTGGTACTTTAGGGGGGTCAAAATTAAAATTTTCTAATAGTTTTCAAAAAAATCGAGAAAAACAAAAAATAAATGATAGAAAAATGGAAATTTTACGGAAAAACCACTTTTCGACAAAATCGATTTTTTGATTTTGCTGTAACTCAAAAACGAATTATTGTAAATACTTGAAATTTTCACCAAATATTTATATTATGGTTATCTCTTTACAGTTAAATTTTCAAAATATTTTGACCATTTTTAAGCTACTAATAGACAATTGAAATTTTCGACTTTTCTAAGTTTTTTTTTCTTTAAATGCCGATAAAAATTTTTTGGGTGGCCAGAAAATCTTGAAAATTTAATACAAGGTTTCTTATAAGTTGTTCTTAAAGTGATAAAAAAAAATCCGAAATCGTTAGTCACAATTTTTTTTTATAAGTGTTTAAAGTTCGAATTTATACGAAATATGTCAAAATTTAAATTAAATTTCATACGCTCATAATGCAAATGTTGGCCATAGTAACCATAGTAACATATAAAAACTATACTATTTGTTTCAAAATAGAATATTTGACAATATTTAAATATAATATATCCTAAACTGACAAATCATCTTCGTTCAGAATCGTTTTTCGTATACAATGATACCTATCATTGCATTCAAATTTAACCTACCATAGTCTGAGGTCCACTCCACCCCCTAATATACAGCAGAGCGATACCTACTTACCCGCTTTTTTTTTTATATATTTGATCCATGCAAAATAATGTCGATAGGCGTTAATTATTCATTTGAAAATAAAACATGTTTATCATTATTAATATGCATTTTGTAGTTATTAATATTAAGTCAGAAAATGCAAATATAAAAATGGATACACTACGTTTAAACCGGTTTTCTGTTATAATTTCTGTTTAATACTTTGTTTTATTGTATTAAAAACAGCTTAAATTCGCACGTAGAATGTTTCGTAACATATTCAATGCTTTTGTAACAGTTGTGGATTTTAAACTCGTATGTATTCCATGATATTTAAGTCCGGGGATTAGGCATTGCGTAGATATAACTGGATTCAAAAATTTAATATTTTCTTCTATTAACAATGTGACATCCTGCAAGACGATATCGACTGGTCATTCAATAGCATTAATCTCTTTTGTCAATACAAAGATGGATTAAAACAGTCTGCAGTCCGTATGTCTAGCCGGACGAATACACTTAAGTGTATCAGGTTTTGAATTTAAATATCATAATTCATAAAACAATATTGGCCACAATAATAATATAATATGTACATAAAAATATTAAACATATTCTTTACTTGCTATAAACTTATATACATGCGTTTGAATACAACACTCAATTGAAATAATATTATATTGTGGTGATTGTGGTGTGGATATGAAATATATATATATAAAATAATATTATATAGGTAGGTAGTTCTTATTTCTTAACAATTTCGACCACCGGATATAATATGTGAAATAAGTTAAATAAAGTCTTTCTGCGTTTCAAATCAATACGTACAATTGTATGATAAAAAAACAAGGCAAAACGAATCATCGACCGACCGACCGACCCAACAAATATATTTTCAAAGAACACTATAATGTTCGGCATAACTCTGATCTACATTGTTTACTAATGGATTCTTGACCATTATGTACATTGTTGCGTAAGCCCAGTCGTGTGCAAAAAATAAATAAAATACACAACAACGTCTAACACAAATATTTTTTTGTAACAACATGCTACCGGGTTTCGGAGTGGTACGAATTTAACAAATTGTATTATGGCGGCAGTGGGCTTTTATAAATGACATTTTTTTTAGCATTTATTTCCGGTCGGAACACTTAAAAAGAGACCCACGACTTTGTCAATGTCAAATATCTACCCAGGGTAGCTACTTAATGGACCTCAAAACTGACCGCACACATAATGGATACATAGGTATATTTTTTTAGCTATTGAAAATATGGTGAATTAGTTTTATTCAGTAATGGTTTGAAAAATGTTTTGATAATTTAGCGTATAAAGAAATATAAAAAAGTCTTGGCTCGTGTTTTTTATATAATTCTTTAAAATCAACATTTCAACACATATTGTATGGTATTTTTTATTTAAAAAGTATGCGATTGCATTTATAAAAATCTTATACTACACAACGTTAAACATTTCAGTACTTTTTATATTTGTATTATGAAGTTTCAAAAATTTTAATTTTGCTATACATTAGTAAATTATCAATTTTTATCCTCTTTATATTTATACATACGTGTATATTATTAGCTTATCCAATAATAATTATAACGATGATAAACATTTTCTATCAAAGGCGTCAAATATTATAAAAATATTAAATATATTTTTTAACTTTTAAATAAACGTTTATTGAAGTCCATGAAAAACATTATAGATACGGCATTTGATCAAAAAAGATACATTTTCATAACAAATCATATTATGTATAGTAAACGGGTTTAAACAAGTTTCGAGAAGAGGGTTCAAGGGGTCGTCAAGGACCTTGACTTTATTCATCACGATATCATATGGTCGGACCACTTTATTAACAGGAAGAATTGTCGGTAAATGAAGACAAATGGGTTTTGCAGCATGTGTATGAAAAGAAACCGAAATTATTCCACGCCATGCTCTAACTAGTTTACAAGAGTATTTTTTTTTTTTATTTGAATGAGTAATTCAAGAACCACAAGTTATTTTTTTTATTTCAAGACTGGTTTTCCTACCCTTGTACAAACGATAACAATAACATAAAATTAATCCATTGGTACACACATATCCATTATAGTATATGTTAGGTATATTGGTTTATACCTACTACTATAGGTGTTTATATTTATATAACAAATCGAACATCATAATTAATCCGTATTGTTGACAATAGTTGTACGTTATTACAGTGGTTGATGTGAAGACACTATTAATTTTTTTTTATCTATTCCCACGTGTGTATATATGTGTACTATATAACCAGGTAGTTGTTTGAAAAAAAAATACCATACCTAGACGTCTAGCTAGATTCGTTTATTATAATATTTTATAGTGCTGTCATTTCTAAACTTTGCGGTGAACAAAATATACAGCCATACATGCGACTGACGTTCATGGGTGCTGTCAGCGACGAATGGATTCCATTACCTTTTATTACACTTGATACGTATTATTATCGTAAAGACGTAAAGTAGTAAAGAACAAATAATAATAATAATAATAATAATAATAATAATAATTCAAACAAAGATATAGGTACAACTTTCTACACGAGCACCTATTATAGATGTTGTTATGTACTTTTTAAAAGTGTTGCACAATGAAATTTGATATTATGACAGTAGAATAGACCAATTCGTGTATTATTATTGTTGCAGCGTGTATATTATATGTACCTACTGTGCCTATATATATATATATTTGTTGAACGCGCACCGAATTTCGCTGACGTTTAGCGTAACCGTTGTCAAGTGGTATACCTACCTATTATACACAAACACGCATAGATATAATGAGATGTTGGCCGTGTAAATTGATAGACATGTATATAATACATTGTAATATTTTAGTTCGTGTATCTATACATACTTGTTCTGTTTGTTACCAACCAAATACAGTTTTGTATTTAGAGTTTACAAGGTTATCAAAATAGACAGTTATTATTTAAATGGATATTATTTTAGATTTCATAGGTACCTGTATAAAGTGTCAGTGTATCATGTTTATGTTACAATCCGAAACGAATTGGTACAATGGTGTATATAATAATTGATAGTCGTATAAGTATGTATTAGGTACACGTGATGGTTAGGGTGGTTTAGAGTAAACACGATTTTCATATGATTGGTTTTCAAATTTTCTTAAGAGGACGCCATACCCGCATGTGTTGTCTCTGTCTTACTAACGTACATCATAACAAATTTTCGTTCAGTAGAATAAATTTTGTGACGTTAGCTTTAATATTAGAGTAAATTTACCTATTATCAAATTTAAAGGTAAGAATATTATCTAGACAATGACATATGCTTTTAATGGTATTATTATTTTAAAGTGAGTTATGAACATTTTAAAGTTGTTATATTTTACACAGCTGTAACTCACTTTAAAATAATAATACCATTAAAAGCATATGTCATTGTCTAGATAATATTCTTACCTTTAAATTTGATAATAGGTAAATTTACTCTAATATTAAAGCTAACGTCACAAAATTTATTCTACTGAACGAAAATTTGTTATGATATACGTTAGTAAGACAGAGACAACACATGCGGGTATAGCGTCCTCTTAAAGTGTGCATCATATAAGAGGTATATTATGCTGTTTGACAACATTAGGACAATAAAACAAATGTATTTAAAACTATTATTTGAAAATATTTTTAAATTACGTAATCATTCTTTGTTTTTAGATGAACTAGATACAGTCAAATTAAAAGGAACATAATATATTATTTTATAAAAACTGTTACATTGTTGATTTTTAATATTAATGATGTCTGCAGGCTTAGTGATATTTAATCATACATTTATAATCGTTATATAAATATTATTTAATGACAAAGTAAAATCTTTCAGTTTTGTTAATATTCTTTTAGAATAAATACTCGTTTTGTGATAGACGATGTATACATAAACATTTTGAATAAAGTATAAATTGGAATTTATATTTCCGCTTTCGTGGCATGAGGTTCTTTTTTAAAACATATATCTATTGTGTCATTCTTTTATTTTTTATTTCAAGTCGTGTCCAGATGGTCAAAGATATATTATGTAAGGTACTTAAACAATATCAAACTATATGCACATTTTGTTCCGTCGCTACTGAACACAATCGAGTATCGTTTTAACAACTGTGCGCCACGCATATACATATATACATATATACGTGTAATGTACTCGTATACACATATACATATTTTTTGTTTGGTTGAAAAGAAGAAGCCTTTGGCGAATCGGCGGGACGTCTAACCCTTCGGTGGATTGTACAGCACACCAAGAGTGTGGAGTGCGTAACGTGTGTATGTCGTTATATTGGGCCCCGTATAATAATATGTGTATATAATAATACGCGTAGTAGCTGGTGATATAGAACCCGCACTCGAAGCAAAAAAAAAGAAAAAGAAAAAACTGTCGCTGCTGTATAGGCCACACTGACCTGGTCCATAATGCGTATACGTATACACGACTATAAGTAACAAAAAAACTATAGCAATATCACGCCTGTCACGCACAGAAGCAGCTTCTTTAGCCCTTTTACGCATTATTATATACAATATGATCGTGCAGAGATGCTGCTGCTGCTGTAAGCGCAGAGGGAGAGAAGAGTTGCAACCTGCTGCTCTACGGCTATACTGCCGTTGATACTGTGTATACGTATATACGGTACCTATGTATAGTATATATTATAATGTCCCATTTTTGGTTTATGCGACGTAACACTTTATTTATTGGTACATAAAGTATTATGTTGTTTTGTTCCGTATAGCTTCTGCCTTACTCAACCCTCTTAGGGTAAACCGGGTAAAAAAAGGGTCCGTTTTAAATGTATACATGTATATATTTCTTTACAGTAAAATACCGTGACCAGAAAACTGCTTGACTTTGCTTCCGGGGAGCACGACTAGGTTAATACCATGTATATAAATATACTATATACAAACTCACGCTCTTATTTATTGTACTTATCTTTATATTATATGTATGGAAAAAAAATAGACCAAAAGATATCACAGGACACGCACAACGTAAGCATTCGTTAATAATAATACACTATGTATACGTATATTAAATAATGTTTTATAAATATTAGACATTTGAATATTTAATATTTACATTATATGCGACTTCGATAATAGCGTTTTAAATAAATCCTATACATAACATTAATTTAAGTACGAATGAACGATTTTTGAAATTATCTTAATACATAAATATCCTAACAACATAATGTTTATTTTATATCTTATCCTTATAATTTATTTGCAATGGTTTTATATTAATCGATATTGTTCATTCGTGTATTAGTATGGACATATTAGAACAATAATTTTAGATATTATTATTAGTTATCAGTGAAATACGGGATCGTGATTCAATAATACAAAAATTATTCTTACAGTCTAATCGTATGGAAATTTATGAGTATCTGACAGTATAAATAGTAAATATAATTTTAGCACAGTCATTATATACATAAATATAGATACGAAGTGGATACTTTAAATATTGTTATACCTTATGGTAATAAAATATAATAATACATTAGTAGTTTAATAAATGCAAGTGCATATCAGGCGTTAGATTAAGTATTTAATTAGAACAATTTGTTATAGTATATCATATTCATTGTTTATTTGATTGTGAGGGGATATATTTTTATTTTGAATATATGAATACGATTCTACGAATAATAATTTTTTTTAGTGAGATGTTAAAACTGCGTTTTTTCTAATTTGCATCAGCTTATTGTATTATTATATTATAATGAATTCAATTGGTCGTCAAAATATGTTTAACATAATGTCAACTACTATTAAAATTGGCTGTACCACGATCTAAATGTCCGCCCTATTTCAGATGTATATATATTTATTATTTAAACGATAAAAAAATAGGCGTGAACCCATATGTACAGCTAACATTTTAGTTAGGATATGAATATTGTTCGGTAGCCCTGTATA
This sequence comes from Schizaphis graminum, assembly GCA_020882235.1. NCBI lineage: Eukaryota > Metazoa > Arthropoda > Insecta > Hemiptera > Aphididae > Schizaphis > Schizaphis graminum. Next base: position 107,937,311 of record CM037032.1, on the reverse strand, counting down.
TAAGCAAACGTGAAATAGTATATATGTATATTGTATAATGTATATATAATCTGGCTTATTTTTTATTATAATTTTTCCCGCTACACCACCCCGCACGTATGACACAATATATATTATAACCCTTTTTTTTCGACAATAGAACCAATCTGATTGGGGTTATTTTAAAAACCTAAATAGAATTTCATACGATTATAAAGATATATTTATTGCCAGACAGTTTTCGTTCAATTTTTTTTTCATTTGTTCAATTTAGTTGTTAATGTTATTATTATTATTTCGTTAACCCCCTTGGGCAGGCCCCCTGGTTAAAACTCATAAACCTGTCGGTACATTATATTGGTTTGCTTGAAATTTTTATATGCCATTTATTGTTTGCTGCTGCGAATCCATATTTATTAGCTCTGAATTTATATCGACGTATCGGGTCGTGTAATAAATCTGGTAACGATGGTAAACCCTTTGGTGGAAAATGTTTCTTTCTAGTTGACTTTCTTTCTCACGACAATAGACATCGTATTATTATATGTTAGGTATGTGAAAAATAATTTTCTATTTAGCGCAAGTGTTTTCTCGTTATTTTATTATTTATTATAGCAAAAAATGTACCTGGTGATATTAAAACGATATATAAAATATATTGTTACATGCTATATAGTATGCAGTATACTTAATAGGTATTATACAAAGGTAAACTAATAGTAAGTATTTATATAATGTGGTATTGAAATGGTGGTAGGCAAATTAACGTTCATGATGCGGTAACATACTCACCACATTCCAAAGCTGACAATTTAAACACGACATCATATTATGCTTGTAAGCTCTTATTAACTGTATATTTTTTTATTTTATACTATGATATTATATACATTATATAATTATATTTGTCCAATAAATAATTTTTATTCAAAAATAAAATTTGTTTTTTTTTATTTTATGCTACATCTACATCTATGTAACATTATCGTTAACCATACTAATTGTGTTACTTTATTACTGTAAATGGATAATTTGATATTTCTAAAGACAAAAAGATTATATTTTTATTTTATAAGGATTGAACAAGGAAAAACTTACGTTTTATATTTGTCGCATAAGTACCTACCTATCTAACTTACCACCAGAAAACGAATAACTATTAATGTCATTGAATGGAGGTTTATTTGTAACCAAGATGTTTGTGAAACGAAATTATCAATGTATTGTTGTTGATCTCGTGCCCTCGTTGAAAAAATAGTCAGTATTAGAACCAGGGTTAAAATGATCTCAATAGAAAATTAATTTTTCACCTGGAATAACCGATCAGTTGATTTACATCGAATGAATTATTTATGTGATTTAATAAGGCATATCGCGATATTGGCGTATAACAAGCGTGATATTATTTATTCAAACATTTCAAACATATCGGATTAGATATTTTACATCTGTGAATTTTTTTCATTGTGTTTCGATCATTGGATTATAAATTATAATATTAAATGTAGTAGTAGAACTTACGTACGAGTATACATAAACAATATACGTAGACATTTTTTTTTATAGTATGATATTTTACGTTGGAAGTATGATATCAATAAATGTTTAGTATTTACTATTTAAAAATTAAATTTTTGAAATCTAATAATATTATGTTTATATGAGTACAAATTGGAAATGAATTTTTATTACTTTTAATTAACAAAATGTTCTTTATTGAATTTAAATCTTATATACTTAAAATTCATAGCAATGAATGATACACAAATTTATAGTTAACATCTGTTTTGAAGTGGTAGGTTGTTAAAAATTGAACTATAATTATTCACTATTGTGAACAAATATTTATCAAAAACATAAAATTTAAGAGTTTAATTTATTATAACCAAGAGTATTAAGTATAAATTTTAGTTTTTGTTATGTAGAAATGAATAATAGTATTATTCAATTAATAATCTTTTTATTTTTTTAATCCGATTAACGCATGAGACATATAAATATTATATTAACAAGAAAAAAAATAAAGGGTACTCTTAAGCTAAAGAGTATTTGCAGTAAATTTAAATAAATTCTGACACTGGTCATACATATGATATACCACTATGACGCTTATTTCAATGTGGTATTTTAATTTTATATAACATCTGCAATGATTGTCGTTAAACCTGAAAGCAAAGATTTAATAACAAGATCATTTCAATAAAATTTTGATCATTCGAGCTTGGTTAAATCAAAAACAGTATTGTTAAAAATACGCGCTTTTGTTGAATTAACGCTGGCATAATTTAAGACTTTTCCAATAATCCACGGTCTTTTTGAAGATAACTATAAAATATTTGAAAATAAACTATATGCATGATATTGTCAATTCAATTTTATAGAAATGGTAAGTCTGTTGAGCATTTTTACTGTTTCAAAAATAACCTATATCAATTTAAAATGTACCTATATACCCCCTAATTTTTTATCGAAATCTAAAAAAAACGAATTTCTGTATAACTAACATAATTGTTTGATAAGGAAATCAATCTACTAGGTTTGATATACATTTTTTGTTTTTATTGTTTCGACGTCCCCGGAGGCTGTTTTTGTTTATCACCCCCCGTTTCATTGAGAACCCCTGACCGCTAATAAATATATCCAAGTAGGACGTTGGCAATGGTGGTAACGCATGGGGGGAAAAAAAAAATCTACGAGCCATTTTGATCAAAATAATATAATATTATATGTGCGTGTGTGTATATTATAATCCGAGCGATTCATATGTGGGGTGGCCTTCTATTGTCGGCATCAACTCGAACGATGTTAATGAAAGAATAACATTGGATTATGTGTATAAACCCGCACAATAAAGCACAAATAAACATACACACGTATAATGTACAGCTGTCTTTTGCTCTGTGTGTTTCTGTGTCGATTTCAAATCCGGAGTCTATTTTCCGTAACGTTTATTTAGTACGAATCGTTTTTGTATCCCACGATTTTTATGAAATATACCTAATAATTTTATTAGAAATTGCGTTTTATTTAAAATTATTTTTGAAAATTTAATAATGAAAAAAGTAAACCTAAATTGTTTAATTATTTATATTATATTGAAAAAGTATACATTCACTATTATTTTGAATGATTACAATTATTAGTAATTTATTTTTAATATTTATTTATAATTTATTCATAATTAACTTTTAAAGTATACATAATTATATTAATGTCTCATTATATAAATGTGTAATAAACTTGCACCTAATATTGATTGTTTCTTTACTCCATTAGCCTCAATTCTTAAAACTTACTTTACTAATAATATGTAATATTTTATTTCATGCAATCGTTTTCATTTTAGTTTATATTCTTAGCTTATTATTATTATTATTATTAATTTATGTCATTGTACGATGTCCGTATGACCGTATCAACTAATTGTAAAAACTTATTTATTTACTTGTACTATTGGGCAATTTGCCCGTTTTATTCATTGAATAAACAATTATTATTATTATTATTATAATTTTACAATATTTAACAATAATTATATACACAATTCAATTAATTTTGATATTATATACTGCAAAACATACTCCATGTTGTAAGAGTATTTTAAATGAGTTGTTAGTCATTTTAATTAAATTTTAAATGGGAAAGCATAGGTTGGTGTCTTATGTTATTTCCAAAGATCTGGTAAAATTACATAAGTCATAACTAAAATTTAAAATCAGATTAAATACATTAATTAATATACTATAATAGCTATCGGCTAAAAACAAAAACGAAATAAATGTTTTAATATTAATATATTGTCAACGAATAGTTATGCATATGTATGAAATTATGTATATTTTTAGTATCTTGCGTACTTATGTTAAAATTTAGAATATTACCAAATCTGTTCAATACTAAACATTTTCTTATAAATTCTGTTATTATTGTATAATTCATCTGAAAAAAATGTATTAATAATAAAGGTTACTACCGTACATACTGTCTATCGTATTATTTATTTTTATCAAATGCAATTAATTAATGTATATAAGCTCTAAAGCAAAATTAAACTATATGTATTTGCATTGAGGTTTAAAATTAGCATATTTAAATAAAGCCATTTTAATTATTATAAAATTGAACTCAAATTTAACGCATTGATTATAAATTAACCATCTATTATAAAATGTATTTTGGGTTTTTAATTTATTTTTAACTATTTTACGAGTATTTAACTTTAAAGTATTAAAAGAGTGTAAAATACTGACTAAGCAATAATATTGTATACTTACGACGCATGGTTGGATTAAAAGGTTTGTATTTTCGTTAGGAAGAATAAATAAAATTTCTAAACGTTTCATCTGTTGACATATTAATGATGGTGGATTGATAAAAATATTCTTCCAATACTCAGAATCCATTTCGTTAAATAACTATATTTATTTTTAAAATTGTAATATTGCTACAATGAATATTATTTTTAACTTAGGTAAAGTAAATTAATATATATTATAATTATACTTGAAATTCTTCTTAAATTAATTGTATAAATTCAATTTAAAATATTTATTTGGTATTTGCATTTTTTTATTGGCGTTTTCTTTTAATTAAGCTAAAACAACTTGAGTTATAACTAATAGGCGCACTTTAAGTATCCTATACGTACGAATACATAAATGTAGGTACTTAACCATTTTCCGGGCCATCCGAGATCTCTTATAGGCTCTGGATGCAGGATAAAATAAGAATCTACCCTAAATTATTGATTTTATTATACGGCAATCGTATTTCTTCTAATGTAAAACAAATTGTGTTTAATATTGCTTGATTTTCAACTATAAATTTAAAAAACGCGTATACTTGAATCTCTGATCCATTCAATATATCATTTTGTAAGGTATTTAGATCCTAAAAAAAATCAGGTTTTTTTATTAATATTACAACTTGAATACTTATAATAATATTATTATGTGTACTACCTACTTAATATAAACATTTTAATATACAGATAAAATTTAATTAATATTTAAAACATATATTTTCACGAAAATAACAAACTATAATGTACTTATATATACTTTAAATATGAATTTTTTGATGCCATCAACTGTTATAGTAGATGAACATGAAACATCTAACATTTTTAGACATTTTGTATGTTGACCAATAACAATTAAAATCGAATCATCACATTGATAGGTCAGCGTAAGTTGCACTAAATTGTTTGCTAAACCTTCATCAAAACACTTGCTTAAAATATTCATTGAAGATTGTATACTATCGTTATAGTTATTCCATCTACTGCAATTCTTCTAAAACCAGTTTTACAACATATAAGTGGTGAAGTGAAAATATTATATATTCGTTTTATTGACGTATTTTACTCACATATACGTATTCGAGATTCATATATAATTTGTCGATATTGGGACGATATATCCATAGATACGATACAAAAGACGCCAATAGTGATATATCGTTTTCAAAATTATTAGTACATATAGGTGACACACACTTAATTCTCTTGTCAAAAAGGACGACTGAAAATGGTACTCAATTTTGAAGTGGATAACTGGGTCTGCACGATTTACTATCATATTTTGAAAACCTGATGGATTTTAACTGCTGCTCAGTAATTATTATAAACTTGATACTTAAATAATGGCTTAATGTATTACCCATAACATAAAAAATCTGTTCTTATACTTCCTGGTAGATATTCAATAAAGAAAAGTCTCCATTTGTATGCATTTTCTTTTTTTTTGGTCTTTGTTTAGCATGAGAATTTCATGAATTTTCTTCTTGGCTAACTCTTTTAACGACTCGACTTCTTTATGAGCTGGCATTATGTTAGTGATGCGATGAATTATGAGAATAAATGGACTCTGAATATCAAAATTATACTTTTATATTATTATAATTTGTAGTTTATTTTTATAATAAATTGTATGTAGCGATGATATAATTATTTTAACCAGCTTATATATTTTAGTATAAAAATAATTTATAAATATCACATACCAATCTAATTAGTTGTACGGTATAAAAACCTAATGTCCCAAAAGTCGCGTAGATGATTAAAATATCGTAAACCTTATTAAAAGACTATAAAGTGTAAAATATATGGATATTATTATAAAGATTTTCAGTATAGTTATTGCATAATAATATATTATAAAACAATTTATTTAAATTTATTAAATATAGTAATTGTTACAGTTGTTTTTTTTTTAAATATTTATTATGCCATTGCATTTTATTTAAGATTTACCGTGAGTTTTATTCGATGGGCTTGTGTTATTTTTGTTACGGAGAACGGCTGCTCAGAAGGTCCCACGGTTAAAACAGTTTAGATTAGATTTTTTTTATTTTCGTTTTATCCATTCCAATAAGTGTATAAAGCATTTTTCCTTTTATATGAAAGGCAATTATGTTGTATTATTCAGCTAATGAAGATCTACACCCTATGTGTATTGTCGAGTTGTTGTGGTTTATGAGGGCTGTCGAACAACAACAATAAACAAAATGTTGTTTTTGTAACAAAAAAATAAAGAATAACATAGAGCGGCAAAATAGGGGGCGTAATGAGCCGCGAACATATTCTTCCGCCCGCGGACTCTCGTGATGGACATTTTACGTCTTTACTTGGTGGGAATTTAAGCCTTTTACCGTGTAACTCTATACAAAATTAGATTGTATCTGAGACACAAAAGCAACACTAAAGCCAGGTGTATGCATGATGGTATAAGAATATGTCGAATGGTGTCAGTTTGCCCACGTTGGCAAATACAATACCTACAAATATTTTCTTTGCAAACGTATACCAAATAGAGGTAGATATATATGCATTATAGCGTTTATAATCACGCGTTTTACCAAAAACGGATGGCAGTGGTTATGTTTTGGTATGATTTAAACTTTCATGTTATTCATGACAGACTTAAACTAAAACGTAGGTATATGTAATGAAATACGAATTCAACGATTTCGTCTCTTATATTTTTGTGTAATAATTCGTATAAATAGCAAAATAATATCGCCAAGCGTGTATACTTGAATAATAAACTGTTATTTTTGAAAAACCTTAGTCGCGTGACTATAATATTATATCGATCGAAAAATCCCGCAAGAATGGTTTGAATTAATAAAATATAACAATAGGTAGGTAGATTTATACTGCAGGCTTACGAAATCGTGTACATTTACGGGTTGTTGTTATTTGAGCTCAGATTTGTAAGTCCAGGAAAATAGGTAGCTAAATCCGCTCGATCAATTCGATACCATCAATAATTGGGGAAAAGAAGAATGCAATAACAATAATAACAACAATAATATTTCGGTAAACATATTGCAACAATGGTCAACAATTAAGCTATTGTACATATTTTAAGATTGCTTAAACAGATAGGAAGGAAGGTGGCCAAAAAAAGACAACATTATTATTGTCTGCAAACGCTATATAAAATCGTATAAAAACTGCGATGGTTATCCTTTCCTGCTCACAAAAATAAGTTATATTCTTGTACAGCATATTATTATCTATACAAGTGTTATATTATAAGGTTTAAAGATACTTCACCAGAAGTCGGACATCTTTAGTTATACCTAATAATATGTATATAAATAACCTAACCTACGTGCATTCGTTTATTTATTCGTTTTGGTTTATTGGCAGATGGGTATACAATAAATTATTTATTTATTGTTATATTAAAATAAATATCAACAGTAAGTATTATTATTATTCATTTTTACAGTATTAACCAGATTTTTATGTATACAATATTAATGATTATAACAATAAAATTGTATTATAATATTATTGAATAATGATAAATAAAATAATATGGCCATAACGTGTACAGACAATTGTACTAGTGAATTATAAATGTGTTAATGGATAATAAATCATAATTAATTGAGGACAGGTAGCATTTGACAAGTGTATTTAAACTGTTGATAATATAGAAGTTTCCGGACCAATAATGGAATTAAGTCTGAAACTGAGTATTCTATACTATATCATATTTAATCGAATTTGAACATATATATTTTTTTGGTTTTAAATTTTTAATGTATGAGAAACATTATTATTTTTCAAGCTAGTTTTACGTTCAACAAAGATTAGTTTAAAATCAAAATAATTGTATAAGCATAAAATTTTGTATTTGTTTTTTCTCAAGAATCATAATTCTATAATTTGTTTTTTCGAAAATATTTATTTTTATTATTATCTTAATTCTATAGTATATACGATAATTTTTCACCTGTTTAAATGATGTGAACTGTGTCCAATTGTAAAAATGAAGAGTTTATTAAATGTTTGTATTTCTGAAGGCTGCAATAGTTCCGATTTATATGTATAAACACTAAACAGGGAATGGTGGGAAAATGTTGTTTTTGAAAAACCATTGGAAATTAGTAGAATCGTTTGTACATAATATATACTTATATAGAAATAATAACAATTCAAATGCATTGTTGGTCTTTTAATAATGTTTGCCGAGGCTTAAAATATTATTTATATTAAACTGTTTTTTGTTATTCCAACACTATAAATGCACTACAAATACAAAGGTCCGTGGAGTAATTTCGTACCTAAATAGTTACTACTGGTGTTTTCGAAATATTTATAGTCTATTGTGTTTCTTTGCAGATAAGATGGGTTTGGGTTACTTCGAAAAGAAAATATTGATACTTTTCCATTCAACTCCCAATCACAACAATTGTTTAAAATATTCATTGTTATGCCAATAACGCGGACAAATTGTATTCTATAGTAGTTTCAAAATACCTGTATACATTTACCAAAACTTCCTTATTTTGTTTATACCAAAAGTAAAATTTTGACGAAGTACAGCCTATACATAAGGCAGTTTGATAGCACTGTGGTTGAATAAGAAACCATAAATATCAGTAGACATTATTATTATATTCATAGCGAAATAATATTAAAAATTTTTGCTTTCTAGTTAATATGTAAAATATTAAATTAAATTTATTATCGTTCGAATAAATAATACAATAAAATGGGAAATTTGATATTTTTTATAAAAGAGTTGCAACAGTGCACACTCATATACCTACGTGAGTGGCTTACTCAACAATTATTTTTTTCTAATTTGATCTTTATGTACAAGTATAGATTATTCATAAGTATATTATAGATTATTTATTAATATATTGTGTGCAATTAAAATGCTAGCAAATGCATAATATGTATCTAATAAAATATCAACTCATTTATATAATAATATTTTTAATTTAAGTATAGTATTTAAATAACGATTTGATAATTATTAAAGTTTACTTCCTTAAATAACGATGTTGTTAAAAATACTTTTTATCAACAGTCAACGCTGATGTCTAATACTATATTATGCTATAGGGATCTAAGATCTATATGTATAGGTAGTATTACAATAATTATCACAATAATTCTTGATTATACCGACTTGTACATATCAAATTTAAGGGCATAAGTTTTATCTAAGGCCTTACGTAGATTTTAAAATTGTGAATGTACATCATTAATATACTCTTTTTTGTATAATTTTCAATGATATGAAAACGTTTTTTAACGTCGAACACTGTTAATGGTGCAGGTGACGAAGAGCACTGGAAATCAAAAATCAACCTCTGGGGCACGCGTCTGATTATGTAACCCGAATCGATTTGCAATCCGGAATATCTATTTTTTATTTCAGTCTTTCTTTAACCACGCGTCGTGTATAGAGTGATAACGGCGATAACTGCAATAATGACAATATACACCGCGCAGTTTCCGCGGGTAGCCGCAATGTTCTTGCGTATAATAGGAAAAGCGCCGGGTGCGCCTATATATGTATATATTTTACATACAATATAACCTATGCGTGTGTTTGTTATTGTTGTAATGACGACGTTACGTGTCCCGTCAACGCTCGGATTTCGCTGGCCGCGGCGCAGCGGGTGTCGTCGCCCAGTAGCCGTCGCCTCTGCCGCCGCCGCACGACCGCGTCGTCAGTGTAAGTTTTCGGTACAATATGAAATGGCGAGCACAATGCCTGACTGCGGAACGCATAACAATAATAATATATATTATTATACGACACTGCATGTGCGAGACGTATTGAAAATAATAAAAACGTTGTCCGCATCTCGCGCGGAGCGAATGCGCTCGCGGATGTACAAACACACACACACACGATAATATATAATATTATATCGCGTATATTATTATATATAAAGGGGGGAACACCTTGTAACGTACGACTCATGTGTATACCGCGTGGGGTGACTTACACACGTATATATATATATATATAGGTATATAGTGGCGCACACAAATGGAGATGTTACCATAAACATTTGAATCCGTGAAAAAGAGTCACAAAGCCGCCGAACCACCACCGCCGCCGCCGCCGCCGCCTGTCATCTGCCCCTGTGCGTGTGTGTACGAGCACCGCCGCCGCGACCGCACGGACGGACGGGGAGAAGTGAGAACGAGAGAAAAAAAAAATCGTATATAATAATCGCCGGAGCGGCGGCATCCGTTATTGTCATCGTTTATTGTTATCGTTGTGTGATTATTACTATTATTATTATTATTATTATTATTATCCCTAGGCATGTCTGAAATCACTGGTCGCGGCACCCATTGTCACACCCCACCGCTGCCGCCGCTCACCCGTTCGGTTTACCCCGCGCAGCCAGCCATAGTCGTCACAGCAAACAAAAACAGAATATTTCTGTATGTGTGTGTGTGTAAACATATTATAATATACATAACGCACACACACACACAGGGGTGACCCGTAGGGGGGAGGGGGAAATCTCCGCGAGCTTAACCTGTATGCGCGTGTGTGTGTACGATCGTAACCGTCGGTTTTTACGATGAAAACATAAAAATCGGCCGCCAAAATATGATTAATGGACCAGTGAGGTGATACTCCGCTGGTCGTCGAAAATATACGACGCGTATGATGTACAACAATATTATGTATTATATACATGTGTTTCGGCGCGTTTCTTCTTTTCGATTTGTTGTTGTTGCTTTTTTTTTTTCCTGACGAGGGGACGCCGACAAATGGATATGATATGCTCGCGGTGTGGCGAACGTAATAATGTGTTTGTCGCTATAATATTCCGGATGTCATTGGCACAACAATGGGCCGCTGTGTATAGCAGCGGTACCTAAATGACGGACCGTTTGCACGTCACGTACCTACAAATATATATTATGATGTAGTAAATGACAACGGCGGGTATTATACATAATAATAATACGGTTGTCTCGCGTGATGGTTATTACTATATTGTCTCGTCAAAGGTCTCTCGTTCCCGGCAAAATCGCCACGTTAATGATTTTTCATCGGCATATGTCCCGACGAGGTGGTACGAATCGAGTCAAAAGCAATGAAAACCTCGATAAGCTTAATGATGTTCATCAATCCATTATGATACGATGAAATATTTATGTATTATAATTTATAATATAAACCTATAATACTAGAACTAAGTATAGCGTAACTCTTTTTGATTATGTTACAGGAGGAATAGTATTTATGCGTTGAGTAAACTTACCCCAATTCAGTATAAAAAAAACTGCTAAATTATTTTGTTGATGACCAATATTTTTATAAGTATTAATTGAAAACAAAATAATAATTAAAATATAGCCCATTTAAAAATATATAATATACATGCGTTAAAGTCTCTACTGTCCCTAGTTTAATTAATAATAATATGTTAAAACGTTCTTAATATTTTCTTTTAAAATATGATAGTTAATAGGTAAATTACAATTTCCATTTGTTTTGGAAATATTAACGTTTATTTTACATTTTTTTTTTTTTATTATTATTAAAATAAGTTGTGGAAATTATGACCATTATCAATCATTACATGAGATTACTGTAGTCTTATTATAAGGTATAAATTATAACTACTCATAACTAAGTGAATATGTTATATTAGATTAATATACTGCGTATGACATTAAAAGTTTGTATATAGTTGAAGAAATCGAATAAGTTTTTGGTGGTTGTGAGGTCTAGACCTAGTGATTTTTAAAGAATCGGAGGAATGTTAAAGTTGTTTCTGCCTTCTAAACACATTTTACAGTTGTTATCGCGATAAGATGACTGGTGAGATTTTTACCTAGACATAATCGACTGTATATATATTTATTTTTACTCAATTTTTTGAAAATAAAAATAAATTATTTGTTATAGACTTTTTAAGTTTCTTTCATTTGTTACGCTGAAAATTCAATAAGGCGATAACTATTAAAATGAATTTTATTGTCTTTTGTTATGTTGTACTGTTGTACCATAGTCAGATAATTTAGTACTTGTAATATGACCAATACGTAATAACGCAATGACGTGTTTTGAAACATCCATCTATTTTTATTTCAATAGCAAGATTTAAGTGATTGCATGTGTAATACAATGTGAAACTTATTAATATTTGTTTGTATCAAATTCGATACCTTTTTCGCTTTAAATTTAAATTAAGCTCGGGAACAATATAGTAAATACTTTAGACACTAGTTTTTGCATTTTTGCTCTCTTTGTAATAATAAATAATTTTATCACAATAATTGTTCGAGTTGATTACTCATTTACACTTTGCCGTCTTTAAAATACGGCTTAAAATCTTTTATTTACCAACAACTATATATATAATACCTAAATGGTAATACATATTTTTGGTTAAAATTAATTTAAAATATATACAATATATATTGTGCCAAGAGCATTAAGACTCTTGTAAGTCATTTCTATGGACAAAAAAACCACGCAAAAACATTAAATTCGAAGCCCTACAGAACTGGGATAATAAAACGTGGTATGTTTACGCTATATCGTAAAGTAATATCGTTAAATCTTAATCCGTATTTAAATTTCTTAAACGCGTTTAATGCGTATTATGTGTTGTGATTTTAGTCATTGCTATATTTAAATATGTCGATGTGTCTTAGGCGCATTATATATATATTATTATATATTTATACATAACCTACGCATATAAAACACGTTGCCTAAAACGTTTCGTTTAAAAACATAACAACCCTGCCGCTGACAGTGTCCCGCCGCCTAATACCGTCTATACACCATTAATTTGTCCAAGGGATTATGTCGTCCGATACGAAACACACGCTTGCATATTATACAATATATATAAACATACGTAGACGCATAAAACGTGTTGTCGTTTTTTTGAAGAGTATATTATAGAAAAGGAAACGCTGATGGTCTCGCGCAACCATCGCCCGCCCACCCATCCCAACCCTGTATATACCGTACCGAGCACCCGCACGACCGCTAATTATATATAATATGTGCTGGCGAGCGCGTCACACCGTTAAAACACGGCTTCCGTCGTATACGGCGTGTTATTATTACAGGAGCTTATTGCCATCACGATTTATGTGCATTTCTGCTGCCGGCGACGACCGCTGCTGTATACGTATATGTTTATATATACACGTGTGTGCGTGTGTGTACTGCGTATACTTATAATGTATCGTGTACCTATACGTAGGTGTGTGTGTGTGTGTGTGTATATTATATATCGCACTTTCCTCCCGCGCATAGTCATTCATTCTTCGTTACCATAATATTATATTATACTATATAATATATAGTAAAGCGACAAATCCCCCGGCTTTGAAGACGCGAACCATTTGTTTGAGATTATACGACAATATAATAATACAGCTTATACCTACGTACACTGCAGATGATCACCGTCACGTGCATAATAATCATATATATATATATATACGTAATGCACACAAGTGGTTTTAGTTTCAAAACATAATAAACGGTCAACTATATATTTCTATGAAAATCGGTTACTATATTATTTTATTAAATATCTGAAATATGACATTATTCAGACTGTTCAGTATTCCGAGTAGGTACTCGATATCCATGATTCATACCATACCAAAATATTTATTCCTAAAAAGTAACCATAAACCGTTATATTGTTACACGACATAATGACATAAATATTATATTATAAGGTATTTTGTACTCGTTTCGTTATCTGGATCACAGTGCATTATTATAAAATATTATCGTTAAAGATACATTATGTATCATATTATACTCGATTTAATATTCGAAAAAGTATTATTTATTATAATACTATGAAAAATTACAAATAGTAAGTCTGTATGACAAAAAGCATAGACAAATCAAAAAATAAAAAATTATTGATCTGTCAATTAACAATCACATTAATTTTTTTTCAGCCTAAATCGTTACGATTTCCAAAAAATTATTTTAACATGAGCATTTTAATTTGAGACTATTTTCCCATTATCTTATATCATATTATTTTATATTATTAAACATTTTTTGAAAGTTAATAATTAAATTACATTTCACTGTATATAACAACTGATTGCTGAGTGTCTGAGTACCTATCGTCATTGTGTTATATAGGACAAGTATTTAAGGTCACCAGCAGAAGCCATGATAAATTTACCAAAATTAAACACTTAGGAGTTCCCTGTGTGATTACCGCAACTGATCTCTATTTGAAAAAGAAAATAATAAATAATATAGCAGTTTTAAGACTTTAACGTTAATAATAGACATTTTGTAATACTCATGAAAAGTTACTGCACACAAATACACAATAAAAACTACAAACAGCTTGTAAATATAAACATTTATGGTTATTAGGTATTAGTATTATATATATATATATAATATATATATATATATATATTAATAAATAATCAAATTTAAACATATTTTTTAAATAATAAATATGTCATCTAACAAAACTAAAATAATTATTGATAAGTAAAATTTTTCAAATTTATGATTTAGTGTTAGTGTCAATAACGTGAAATATTATAATTATAAATTACGCAATTAATTTAGTGTTGAATATTTCGAATTTCATAGTGTTTTAAAAACAGCTGTTTTATATATTCATAACTAAATCTGTTCTTAATGCTTTACATTATAGGTATTTTAGAACAATAATATTCAATACAAATTAAAACATAATAGTTTACTATTGTGCTACGTGCTCTGATGTCCCGTACGCAATACTTAATACATAATACATAATATATGAAGGGGGTACGGCTACGTAGGCATAGGTATTAAAATAATAACCTACAATAATTGGGATAACACGAAAACCCGTATCAAAGATACTACGCCGTAAGCAATTAAATAAGGTAAAACAAGTCTAGACATTGTAACAGCCCATATTAATTTCAACCCTCTGCGCTGGGAGACTCACTAAAAACAATATATTAACCTAACCCAACCGCCAGAATATAATATAACGATATAATAAAAACTATATAATTATTGATAATCATATTAGTCACAACGCGAGTCTGAGAACTCGGACACAGTGATTGCGGTTAACCACCTGCTCGTGGGCGGATAGTCTCCGGACGTCATATTGGAATACATCATCGCACGAGCATCCTGAAATGCGTAATAGCGTGAGAGCGAATGACGCACATAGGAATAGGCCAGAAGGGATATGGGTAGGAGATCAGGGGACACTGACTATATAAGGGGGTCCAGAACAGGGCTCCCGCAGACGTGATTTTCCAGAGCTAGAGCAAGCACCTTCACGTCACTTTACACCAGAAATCGTTCATTTGGACTTAGTTTATTTTTCAATTAGTTTAATTATTTGAACTTAGAATATTTTCAATCAGTTTTAATAAACACTTAGAAATATTTTGTCTATATTATTTCATCACAACCTATATCATTTTCGACAAGCTGTTGGCACGTTACAAATTTGGCGCAGTCGGTAGGATTCTTTCAAGAAGAATTCTTTGGACGAATCTATTTATTTTTTTTAAATAAAAAATAATTTTTTTTCAACTTCGAAATTTTTTCGAAATATTGGAAAATTTTTTTTCAACGAAGAATTCGAGAGGCAGATCAACACGATTCACTGTTGAAGAGGACAACTGATCACTGTCAACTTCAGCGACTCTGAGAAAGAATCATACGCGTAGCGAGCCAACCGATTCAAAGTCAAAAATTCAACAATCAGAAATGGAAGCAGCAACTCAAGCCGTCGTAGTGTGAGTCATAATTTTTTTTTTGTAATGTAAAATAATTATTAAGTGCTAGCTCTGATCCGTCTCCTTTGGAATTAATATTCCATCGTAAAATTTTTATTGTGAAGGTGTATATATATTCTCCCCGTAAAATAAAATAATAAATTTTTAACAATCAATAATAATTTCTCTAATTAAAAAATAATTAAATAAATATTAAAATAAAAAATTAATTAAAATAATTTTTTTTTTAAGTTGGAATTTTTACAAGTAAATAAATGAAATAAATTAAACAATTTAATAAATAATAAGTTATAAAATAATAATTTTTATAATACTTAGGAATTTTTTTCAAGTTCCGATTTTTGTGTTTAAATAAATAAATTAAATTAAATTAAATATTAAAGAATAAAATAAAGGAAATTTAAATAAGTAATAATTAATAAATAAAATATTTTATTGGAATAAAATAATAGCAAACAGTTATAAAAATAATTAATAAATAGTAGTGACATAGAAAATTTTTCTAACAGTCAAATAATTAAATTTTTTTTTATTATAAAAGTATATCAATAATTTAATTTCGATAATTAATTATAAAGGTAAAATAGAAATAAATAAATAATAGAAAAATAATCGAAAAAAAAAATAAAATAAAATAAAATAATTTTTCGGACTTAGAAAATAATCGAAGAAAAAAATAAAATAATTTTTTCGGACTTAGAAAAATAAACGTGAATAAAATAAAATAATTTTTTCGGACTTAGAAAAATAAACGTGAATAAAATAAAATAATTTTTTCAGATTTAGAAAATAAAAGTGAATTTTTAGAATAGAATTAAATATTAATTGAGGATTTAAATAAATATAAGAAAAAAAAAAGAGAGTGAACATAGGAAAATAATTTATTGAGAATTAAGAAGATTTTTTTTTAGGATTTTACGTTGAAATTAATACGTAATAATTATCGTTTTTGAGAGAAGAATTTTTTAAGGGTAACCGTTGAAAATAATACGGAATAAATAATTTGTTGAGAATAAATAAAAATAAAAGTGAATATACGTTGGAAATAATACGTAATAAATAATTTGTTGAGAATAAATAAAAATAAAAGAGAATATACGTTGAAAATAATACGTAATAAATAATTGTTGAGAATAAATAAAAAGTGGATAATACGTTGAAAAATACGGGAAATATTTTATTGAGAATTAAAAGAAGTTGATTTATTAGAGAAATATATGTGTCACAATTGAGAATTTTATTGAGGGAATTTAAGTCCTATTATTGAGTTATATTGAGTTATTAGAAGGCAAAGTGGTAAGACCTTATATTTTGTGAATTTATAAAAGACAGTGAAGTCTTAAGTTTTTATTGAGTTATATTGAGAATATTTGAGTTTTATTAGGCAAAGTACCTATTTTATATTGAGAGATAATTGTGAATTTTATTAGGCAGAGTACCTATTTTATATTGAGAAATAATTGTGAATTTTTATTAGGCAGAGAGTCCTATTTTATGTTGAATAAATAAATGAGAAAATAATTGAGAATTTTAATTAGGCAGAAATAAGCCCTATTGTGTTGAATAAATAATTGAGGAAAATAATTGTGAATTTTTAGGCAAGAAATAAGACCTATAGTGTTGATTAAAAATAATTGAGAAAATAATTGTGAATTTTAGAGGCAAAGGCCTAGTATTTGAAAAATATATAAGAATAATTTTGGAACAAAAACGATAATAATTAAGTTAAAAAAAAAAAAAAAAAGGAATATAAAAAAAATATAGAATATTATTAAGTTAGCAATTAATATAATAAAAAAAAATCAAAAAAAAAATATTATATATTAATTTAGCCGTAATTTATTATTAAGGATTAAATTAAGTTAATTTTATTTAAGTATATAAGTAGAATAGACAATTTGTTTTAATTTAAGAATAGTTATTTTTTCGGTGATTAATGAGTAATATAAAAATAAATTTATGAGTAGTGATACGGAAGGTAGTATAACTGACGAATTAAACGATAGATTATCGGAGGAAAAAATTAATAGTGAAACTAAGGAAAAGGGAATTCAAGTGGAATTAAATATAAATAAATCTGATAAAAATAAAACAGATAGTGAATTAATTACAGCGGAAGGTTACGGAAGTCCGCAAGAATTTGATAAAAATAAATATTTAAGTGAAATAGTAGAGAAAAGTTTATTAGATACAAGTATTAAATTTAATACAATTAACGAAATCGAAAAAAGGGTTATAGGTACGCGCACAAAACAGAATATAGTGCATACGCAATTGCAACCAGTAACTAGGAAAGCTAGAGTAAAAATGGCGGAAGCTAAACTTTTATTAAAAGATATTTCATCGTTGATACCAAATTGCGCTGACGAAAAAGATGTATACGCGTTTATTAGGGCATGCGACTACGCATGTGAGGCGATAGAAAAAGAACAATTACCATTATTAACTAAATTTATAGTAACCAAATTAACAGGGAAGGCATTAGACGTATGTCGTTATAGGGAAACTTCGACCTGGGAAAATATAAAAGTAATTTTAAAAAGCGCATTTGAACAACCATTATCTCCGCAAACACTCCAGATAAGTTTAAATTCTTTACGCATGCGAAATGACGAAGACGTACAGTCATATAACGGTCGCGTAGAAAAATTGTATTATAATTTATGCAGCGCAACGGTAGCAAATAAACCCGCGGAGGAAGCGAAAATTCTTAGGCAAGCGATAACGGAACAGGCATTGGCTATATACATCAATGGGTTAAAAATGAATTTACAAACAATAATACGTGCGAGAGATCCAAAAACTTTAGAAGTAGCTATGCAACTAGCCAGACAACTGGAAATCGAGCTTAGTCATAATACGGAAATGACGCAGAGTAATGTAAAAAGGGATCAACACGCGAATAACTATAATAATAATAAACGTTGGCAAAATAATTATCAGGGTAATAATAACGCGCAGAAATTTAATAATAATTATAACAATAACTTTAGACAAAATTATAATCGCGGAAACTATGGACAAAACGAAAATAATTTTAACAATAATTATCGCAATAATAACGGCAACAATTTACCTAGGAATAATAATTTTAACAGAGGCGGTAATATTCCAAATAATAACTATAATAATTATCCGCGTAATAATAATGATCAATATAGTAATAATAATCAGAGTATCAATAGACAAAATAGTGCAGGATGTTATAATTGCGGTAGAAATAATCATATCGCGCGAGATTGTCGCATTGGCAGACAAAACCAAAGACAAAATAATAATGTTCGTCAACCCGTACAAAGTAATAATAATGGACAACGAAATAATATTAATAATAATGCAACGCCGATAACTTGCACTTACTGTAATAAAATAGGACACGATAGTGTTAGTTGTTATAGTAGGCAAAGAGATGAGCGTAACAATACTAATCATCAGTCGGGAAACGGGCAGGCATCGAACGGCGCCGGCGTCCGTTCGATCAGCCAAATAGTAGCCGCACCGGAGGAGCAAATGTACAACGTTGCTTCAACATCGTCTCAGTAATACACGATAATCATATTTCATTTCAATCACCTAATTTTAATACAGAAAATATTAGTCTTCTTTTAGATACCGGTAGCGAAATAAATTTAATAAAAATAGATAAATTAACTGGCGAAACTTTAGTAAATGAAAAAGAAAAAATATTTTTAAAAGGCATAAATGACAAAATAGTATCTACTATTGGTAAAATTACAATAATTTTAATATTAAATAAAAATGAAATAAAAACCGATTTTCATGTAGTGAATAAAGAATTCCCAATACCGAAAGACGGGATTCTAGGTCACCACTTCCTGTTGCAAAATAACGCAGTTATAGATATCGCGAATAATATATTAACGATTAAAAACGATATTAAACGCGAATTAAATAAAATTTGTTTTACATTAGAACCGCGAACGGAAACAGTAGTATCTATACCAATAGCCGATCCTAATATGGAAAATAAAAATATTTTAATACACAAACAAGAATTAATACAGGATGTCTATTGCGGTAATATAATAAATACAGTTAAAAATGGAAACACAGTTATAAGTATATTAAACATTTCAGAATCACCACAAAACATTTTCGAGGACGAATTAAATAAAATTTTATACGAAGATAATGTAGAATATAAGTTACACGAAATAAAAATGATTAACGATAATAACGACCGCGTAAATAAAATTAAAAATTTAATACGAAGTGACCATTTAAATAAGGAAGAACGAGATACGATATTAGAAATATGCGAACATTTTTCGGACGTTTTTCATTTAGAAAATGATTATTTAACATTTACAAACGCGGCAGAACATGTAATACGATTACCGGCTAATCAGCCACCGATTTATAAAAGACCATATAGGTTACCGCAAGCTCAACAAAAAGAGATTGAGGAACAATTAAGTAAAATGGAAAAAGACGATATAATAGAACGTTCAATGTCACCTTTTAATGCACCATTACTTTTAGTAAAGAAAAAATCAGATTCATCTGGTAAAGATAAATTTCGAATAGTAATAGATTTTAGAGCGCTTAATCAAGTAACATTAAACGAATTTCACCCGTTACCAAATATTACGGAAATATTAGACCAGTTAGGGCAATGTCAACTTTTTACTATTTTGGATTTAGCAAGCGGATTTTATCAAATACCGTTAGCAAAAGAATCTCGGGAATTAACAGCGTTTTCGACCGGTCAAGGTCATTATCATTTTAAGCGTATGACTATGGGAATGAAAACAAGTCCCGCGACTTTTCAAAGACTTATGAATAACGTACTTTCAGGGATTATAGGCATTAAATGTTTAGTATACCTGGATGACATAATAATATACGCGAAAAATTTAGCAGATCATAATAGTAAATTGATAGACGTATTCGAACGCCTACGGACGCATAATCTAAAAATACAACCGGATAAATGCGAATTTTTAAAGCGCGAATGTTTGTACTTAGGTCATGTAATTTCAGAACACGGTATTAAACCGGATCCGAAAAAGATAACATCAGTATTAGAATTTCCGACACCAAAGAACGTTAAACAAATTAAATCATTCTTAGGCTTATCGGGATATTACAGAAAATTTATAAAATCATATAGTTTATTAGCTAAACCGATGACACACTTATTAAGAAAAGATGTAAAATTTGATTGGGACGAAAACTGTCAAGTAGCTTTCGATAAATTAAAAAACGCACTTTGTTCAGAACCGATTTTACAATATCCAGATTTTACAAAAGAATTTATACTTACGACCGATGCGAGTGGTAAAGCTTTAGGAGCTATATTATCGCAAGGTAAAATAGGTAGTGATTTACCGATAGCTTATGCATCTAGAACTTTAAATAGAAGTGAAATGAACTATTCAACAACCGAGTTAGAATGTTTAGCAATAGTATTCGGAGTTAAACAATTTAGACCTTATCTTTATGGTAGAAAATTCGTAATATTAACAGATCATAGACCGTTATCTTGGCTATTTAATTTAAAAGACCCTTTATCTAAATTAGCGAGATGGCGCATACAACTCGAAGAGTATGATTACGAAATAAAATATAAACCGGGAGTACAAAATTCGAATGTAGATGCGTTGAGTAGAATGTATAATATACAGGAAATAAAAAACGAAAGTTATACCAGCTTTTTGGAAAAATCGGAAACGACCGTAATAACAAATAAAAATGTAAAAGAAGTAAATGGAGATTTATTGGAATCGCCAATAGAATACCATATAGTATCGGAAATAGAAAAATATTATAATTTCAAATCGGGAATTAATTATGAATTAAAAAGAAAGTTCGGAAATAATGAAATGTTAAAGTCTAATAAAGAGGTAGGCGATGTAGTAAAATTTAAACATGAGGAAAGATATATTATATTTATAATAACTAAAAGTAAAGTAAAGCAATTAACTACGTACGAAAATCTTTATTTAGCATTATTAAATTTAAAATACTTTTGTATCAAACATTCTTTGAATAAATTAACTATGAATCAAATAGGTAAAAAGGATGGTTTGGATTGGGCAAAAGTTAGATCAATGATTAGGTATATATTTCGCAATACAGATATAGAAATACTAATTTGCACTAAATTAGAATATACCAAAGAGGAAAAATTAATTATATTTAAACAATTTCATGATTCTTTATTAGGGGGTCATGCTGGATTACATAGAACGGTTAAAAAGATAAAACGGCAATTTAATTGGCCAGGTTTAAAGCAAGAAGTGAAAGAGTATATAAAAAATTGTCCTTCATGTCAGGCTAATAAGACGACAAATAGACATCATAGAAGTCCAATGATAATTACAACGACAAGTTCTAGACCGTTTGAAAAAATATTTATGGATATAGTAGGACCTTTAATAACCACTGTCATGGGAAATACATATATATTGACCATGCAGGACGACCTAACAAAATTTTCTTTAGGCGTTCCATTGCCAAATCATACGGCAAATACTATAGCTGAGGCTTTTGTAGTAAATTTCGTATGTGTGCACGGTATACCTGAAACTATTTTGACAGATCAAGGTACAGACTTTCTTAGTAAAATTTTCACAGAAGTGTGCAAGTTACTAAAAATCAATAAAATAAATACAAGTCCTTATCACCCACAAACTAACGGTAGCTTAGAACGATCGCATAGAACATTAGCCGAATATTTAAGACATTATGTAGATAAAGATCTAAACAATTGGGACCAATTATTACCATATGCATTATTCGTATATAACTCGACAGAACACACTTCGACAAATTATCAACCATATGCATTGTTATATGGAAGAGAGATAGACATACCAGTTAAATTAAAAAGTAATCCGGAACCGAGATATAATTATGATGACTATATATTTGATTTAAAACAAAAAATGCAGGAATCGCACAAAATAGCGAGAGAAAGGTTAATTAAAAAGAAAATAAAATCTAAAAAACATTATGATAAAAAAGAGCATACTGAAGAGTTAGAAGTAGAAGATTTAATATTACTTAAAGATAAAACGCAAAAGAATAAATTAAGTCCTTTATGGAAGGGTCCATATGAGGTTTTGGAAATATTAGATAGTGAAAACGTAATAATAAAAAGAGGTAGAAAACATGTTACTGTACATAAAAATGATGTGAAAAAATATCACGAAAAATCGGAAGAAGATAAAAGCGATTAAATAAAAATAATTATAAATATAAAGTAATCAAGTAAATTAAGTTATAAATTATAAGAAATAATAGAAATAAGTAAATATGTAAATTATATTGGAACTATATAAACTAAATAAGTTACTAACTGAAATATAATTAAAATAAAATAAAATATATAATATATAAAAATAAAATAATAAAATTATATATAGATATTGGTAGATATATGATAAGATAAATATTTTATTTTTAGAAATAAAACAAAACAAGAACAATTTCTGACTGAATTGGGAATTGCAATCGATCATGAAAAACACTGTTTTAAGAGACTAAGAATGTACGAATCGCCTAAATGTCTAGATATACACGTAAAAACGGCAAATGAAAAATTAGAGGAACCATATTCCGAATTAGAATTAAAACAAATAGCTAAAAACATGACTGATTATATGCACGACATGGCAGGGGGCACGGAATCTTTAAATTACGCTTTCTGTAAAACTTTGGACGATTGGTTAAACTATATACCAGAAGCCGACGAGATAATGAAACATAAGAGAATGCGTACTTACGAGCCTATAATAATCAAAAAGAATACAATATAATAAAATCAGATTATTTCTCTTTCTCTAATATAATTAAGTTATAAATAATAAACAATAATATTATAGGTTAATTATGATAATGGTAACAAAAAACTTTGCAATCGAAAATGATGATTATGATGAGACTATAGAAATTTACGAAGATTGGACTAAAACTCAGCCACCCGAACTTATTGCAATAAAAACGGATACCAAGGATACCACGGAAATCGAAGAATTAACAACAAACAATCTAGAATATAATAATAAAATTAACATTTTAAGAACCCAACGTAATAAAAGAACAAAGCCTAATAATAATACCACAGATCTTATTACACACACTAATACGACAACACAACCAAAATTAGTCACAACAGATAATAAAACAAAAATAGAAAATACAAATACAATAAATAATTTAAGCAATAGTAATAGCACCGTTACACGTCCAAGTCACACATTGAAACATGAAAACACGACTATAATAAATAAATTTAACGTTAGTAAAATCATAAATAACAACACAATTAATAGCACAGAAATAAATAATACAACTAACTTCATAGACGAAGCGGAAAGCGTTCAAAATAAAATTAGGTACGATAATTATATTGTTATAGCCATAGGTGTATTGTTAATAATCAGCATGTTGTTAGTAATATATGCGAGTAGATATAACTATATGAGACAATTTCGTTATACGAATGTAGAGGCACAAGTACAGCCCGAACGGTATGAGATGTATGAAACAACATTATAAGGACCAATAAAATAGAATAATTTAGATATTTAATTAAATAATATATAAAAAAAAAATATATAAAAAAAAATATATATAAAAAAATATAATAAAAAATAACATAAGAGAGAGAAGTAATATATACATTACAACAATAATCAATAAACTAATATAAAATATGTAGTAGTTAGCTAATGTAAGCATTTTTAAGTAAGCGACTTATAAACATTATAGGGAAGGAAGAATGGACATTATTTATGTCAGCGAACCGGGCTCGCAGAGGTTCAAGGTGCCACTAATAACAGGCGTAGATATAAACGATATCCCGGAATTCGAATTACAAACGGTTACATTGGGGGAAGGACGCCAGGTGAATCTTAGGTTAAACAAAAATGGTGAATTTATCGGTGAAAAATTAATGGAGTGCCACAACGATCCGCGGTTCGTCAGGTGGGATCCTCCTTCCGCAGTACTTGATCAACATAATTGTTGGTATGAAGGGTACGAGCATGTTGACGGAGTAAATCGGCCAGGGGGGATAGAAGCAAATTATGCTTGTATTCTAGATACCCTTTTATTTGAATTGAGAGTGGGACGACTGTCGCGGACACCTATTCCATACGTTCCGTATACCGGTCCACCGGCGGAGGTCGGCGAACGCCATCAGCCGGAGATTCTTATAGAATTTGAGGAATGGCCGATTCGTCAAGAGTTATTATGTATTTCACTACCACATTTCGGAGGGGGTGGATTTAATGAAAGCCGACGGTTAGATTTTCTAATAAATTTGGGTCGAAAAATAAAACACCAGCGTCACAGTTGCTTCTCGGGGGAATGGGCAGAAATACCCTACTGTTATTATGAACACATTAGATCGGCACTTGACACCATGCGAGTACCGTTAAGGCGAGAAGAGCGCACCAGCACAATAGAATATTTAAGAGGAATAATGAAAACATTAGTGGACAATTTCCACGAGTATAATGAACCGTTGTGTTGGATGTTAAAAAGAGCCATACACTATGACATGGACTATTTGATCACTATTGATGATTTCAATCGCTGGGAATTTTAACCACAAAATGACCACTTGTAAATTAATAAATTGTGCATTAATATTAAGTTTATTTATATGAAAATTAGATTGTAAGTTATTATAAGTAATATAATAAAGTATGATTATATTAACATAAAGTTATAGTACATTCATTATTTAAACATTTGTTTAGTAATACCAATATTATCTAATACACGTATTATGATATAGGTTATTTTTAATAACAGCTGTTCAAGGACAACTACCATATTCTATCGAAGAATTTAAAACCGAGACAAGCATATTTTATGAAAATCAAGGAGATATCAGAATAATAGGAGCTCAATGGGAGCTAATAACTTATGTACCCTTAACAAATTACGATGATAGATATAAGCAATTAGAAGTAGAAATTAATACTATGATAAATCATTGTCAGGACAAAATGTCAAAACATGAAATTTGTTCTAGGTTTGAAAATATATTAAAAACAATGTTTAACGAAATATCTGCTCAAATGGAGCAAATGTATGAGTCAATCGGTAGATATACGAATAGTTTAGAAACAACAACTATGACCATTTATAAAACTATAACTATGGGTAGGCGTAAACGAGGTCTAGTCAATATAATAGGTTCAGCAATGAAAACATTGTTTGGAGTGTGCGATAACGATTGTGCGAAGGAGACCACTGATCAAATAGGAATAATTGAAAAAAGTAACGAACGAATGATACATTTATTAAAAAATCAAACTACAGTAGTTAAATCGGCAGTACAAGGAATAGGGGGCGCATCAGTAGAAATCAATAAGCTTTATAAGGAATTAGAGGAAAAGCAAAATGAATTAAAAACTAAAATAAATGAATTAGTAAATCATACTTCAACTTTGGACACCTTGGTGTTAACAAATAGAATACATAGCATTTTTACCGCGTTATTAACTCAATATTCTTATGAAACAACGACCCTTAGTTCAATAATAACAGCAGCTAGAACGGGTGTACTACATTCTAGTTTAGTAACACCTCGGGAATTAGCGAAACAATTAACACAAATAAAAATTAATTTACCAATAAATTTAAATTTGCCTATGGGCACAGATCCAAGTGAAATTTACGAATTAAGCAAAATAACTAAAATGGCGGTATTTTACAAAAATAATAAAATAGTTTTTCTAATAAAAATACCTTTAGTAACAGAACTGGAGCTGACCCTTTATAAAATAATACCTATACCACACCGTGTGGAAAATAAAAACGATAATAAGGAACATAGCTTAATTTTAAAACCGGAATACCAATATGTCGGTATAACCAAGAATCGTAGGCAATATACCACTTTCACTGAAACACAATTATTACATTGTACAGAGACAGAGGCATTTACTATTTGCCCAGAATTTCAACCAATACAGCACGAATCGATTAGACAACCATGTGAAGTGGCATTATTTAAAAATCCAGACCTCTTACCACCTACATGCGAGGCAGGAGTGATAGTAATATCGAAAAATATATTTCATAAATTAAAATATGCAAATGCATGGATATTCACCACCACTAGTGACACGTTGACCATAGTATGCCAAGGGAATAAGGAACCGTATATAGTAAAGATTAAAAATCAAGGTTTAATAAAACTAAACCAAGAATGTAGAGCGTATGCGGAGAATATAGTATTGAACCCAACGAGGGAGATAAAATCGAAATATTATATAAATTTCATTCCAAAAATAGGTGTGAGTGGTTTACCAGTAAAACTTAAAAGCGTGAAAAACATAAAAGTGCGAAAAACAAAATTTGATTCGCATAAACTAGATAATGTACATGAGATGGCACACTCCCTGGACGAGATAGATAATATGATAGATGAGGAAATATTGAGACAATCGGGAGTAGATAACGATAGTAAAAATTCATACCTGATGTATGCAATTATAGGATTAATAGTATTTTCATTATTCTTATTATTTTTTATATATATATCGTATAGATGCAACTTGACCACTGGTAGAGCGTTAAGCCACCATCAAATGGCAGTAATTAATGATAACTTACCGAGAAGTCGAAGTACTTTCTACGTGGAATCCCCACTTAAAGAAAATAAAGCTAAAGAAAAATTGCTAAGTGATACACCTGATAGATTAGGTATGGGCGGATTACCACCAATAATTACGGAATAAAAAAAACTAAAACTAAAAAAAAAAAAAAAAAAAAAAAATATATAATAATATGAATTATTTGTAATTAAAATAAGTACAGTAATAAAATAAGTAAAAAAAAAAAAAAAAAAAAAAAAAAACTTTTGTAATTATTAAGTATAATGTATGTGAGCTTGTGTTGTCGTTGCTTGTAATAAAAACTTTGACAATTATAATTAATGTTGAACTATTTTCATAACAGAGCGGAAACACATAAATTCGTAATTATGGACTTTGAATTTTCAATGGTGGACAGGACAAGCATGGTGGTTATTTCAGGAGCTATCTCAAATAGCCTAGATCGATTCAAAATTCGTAAGTTGGAAGGTAGACCTTTATTGTTACCTGTCAACGAAGAACCAAGACCGATGAAAGACAGAGAGCTACAAGTAGCTATAAAAGAGATTAAAAGAGTATTTAGGTGTAAAACGGAGTTGAGAGATGCTTGTCTAGACCAGTTGAACAAAAGTTTGAATACGACAAGAAACAATTTGACCCCTGGGTATATTGAGAGTTACATCTTAAAAGGAAATAAGGAGAACGTAATAGTAGTATGGAACGGGCACTCTGATAAAAGTATTCTACACAGATTAGATTTAACGCAATTTCCAATTTTAAATATAACATGCTATGATAAATTATTTAATAAGAACTTCACGATACAATTCGAAAAATTAAGTACCAGAAAAATAATATACGAAGTAGATATAGGGACATTTAACAAGTCGGGACGCCTACTTAATTTGGTAGAAACGCACGACATGATTTGTAAAAAGAAACATAAAATTACGTATGCACACGATCCTACTGTGGATGTAAAATACACCAAATGTATTTTTGACTTTGTGATACGAAAACAAAGATATGAAAATTTAATAAAACACTTTTAAAATTATAAATTAAAATTTTATATATAAATTTAATTTCAGACATAATAATTGAAAACTATAGTTAAATCAACCACAAAGTAATAAAACAAAATGAATAGATTGGAACAGTTAAGTGCGGAAATTGCACTAAATATTGAAACACAATACCACATAAATCCAGAACAAGGAGATTGGCATAATTTTACTAATTGCTATGACTATCACATAGCCACCGCAAATAATTCGATTTTAGTACCCTACGAGGACGACAAAATTTTGAAAATGATATCTGCAACTAAGAGATTTTTATCAGATATGTGCGTCGACAGAGATTTGAGTGAGCCTTATTGTTATGAGTTAAATTATTTTTTAGAAATATTAACTAACCCTGCAGATGTTTTGTACTATGATAGGTAATTATTCAGAGAGTACTGGTCATTTCGGTTTGTGTAGTTAGCAGATAAATTCTTGTGACATAACAGTGAGAATGTGTCTGCAACTACCTGAACCTACTTGATAATATAACACGTTGGTTCAATCAATATTTTATGATAAATCCGGTTGGATTGTACGGCCCGCCCACTAACAACTTTTGACAATTGATTATGATGGAGCGAGTTCGTCACAATCCAAGTGATGGGGGATGATTGACCAAACAGTTATGATCAGTTAAAGATAGCGTCATTTGCAACGGTCAAACTTAAAATAAATAGTTGGCCATTGCATTTGGGGATAATATTTGATTGAGTAAACTAAAGAGAGAGACAATATAAAAAAAAAAAGAATATGTAAATATTAATACTATAAATAATAATAAATATTACATTAGGAAATAGTTATAAAAATACAAATTAAAGTATAAAATATAAAATTAATATTCAATATATATATACACTTATACTTAACGGAAACGTATCAGATACACTGAAATATTATAATAAATTATAAATAGAAACTACACATTACAAATATATTTTATTATATACTTTACTATTTTTATTCTATGGCAATAAATGCATTATTATCCACTAAACTTTAACTTTTATATTATATAAATTATAAAATTACATTATTAACCACTAACAAATTAACATTTACACACTAACCAATTATATTATATAACTATATTATCCAATTATTTTATATAACCACATTAAAAATATTATTCACTAACCATTTATTTTATTATAAAAAAAAAAAGGAAAAATTTGTAAGCACTAACAATTATTTACTAACCACTAAAAATTATATATTAAGTACACTATTGTAATCAATAAATTTGTATTGTATAACTGAAATTTCATGAAAATGTTCAAATAATTGTAATATGATATTGTAAAACATACAAATAATTGTAAAATGTATTGTAATTGAAATTATTGTAAACAAGTTACAAAACTTGTATTGTATTTTGTAAACTTATATAACTATTTTTGTGCTAAGACTTTTGAAAGATTTCTGTCTTGAGGACATAAACCTTTTTTTTCGTGGGGAGGTGCTACGTGCTCTGATGTCCCGTACGCAATACTTAATACATAATACATAATATATGAAGGGGGTACGGCTACGTAGGCATAGGTATTAAAATAATAACCTACAATAATTGGGATAACACGAAAACCCGTATCAAAGATACTACGCCGTAAGCAATTAAATAAGGTAAAACAAGTCTAGACATTGTAACAGCCCATATTAATTTCAACCCTCTGCGCTGGGAGACTCACTAAAAACAATATATTAACCTAACCCAACCGCCAGAATATAATATAACGATATAATAAAAACTATATAATTATTGATAATCATATTAGTCACAACGCGAGTCTGAGAACTCGGACACAGTGATTGCGGTTAACCACCTGCTCGTGGGCGGATAGTCTCCGGACGTCATATTGGAATACATCATCGCACGAGCATCCTGAAATGCGTAATAGCGTGAGAGCGAATGACGCACATAGGAATAGGCCAGAAGGGATATGGGTAGGAGATCAGGGGACACTGACTATATAAGGGGGTCCAGAACAGGGCTCCCGCAGACGTGATTTTCCAGAGCTAGAGCAAGCACCTTCACGTCACTTTACACCAGAAATCGTTCATTTGGACTTAGTTTATTTTTCAATTAGTTTAATTATTTGAACTTAGAATATTTTCAATCAGTTTTAATAAACACTTAGAAATATTTTGTCTATATTATTTCATCACAACCTATATCATTTTCGACAAGCTGTTGGCACGTTACAATTGCTTGATATAATATGGAAGTTGTATTCTATTATAAGATCCAATATTTTGCGATTATATACTAACCGATATCAAATGTAAGACGAAATTCCAGTGATCAAAATAAAAATCAATTGCTACTATTATTTTTCATGAGAATTTGCAACATCACCAATGAAATTACTTGCACTAGAACTGTATGAAAATAATAAAAAATGGTAGGTATTTACTGATACAATATTATTTTTATTAAACTGTTTGTTTATAGTTATATTAATTTATAGCAAAGATGTGTAAACGTAAACTTAACGGCTAGATCCTAAAAAAATAAACTTCTATATAATGTGTAATAGTATGAATCATCATCGTGATATGTTATTGGCTCGTGTATAGGTAATGCTAATAAATAATTTACAATATGATAAAAAAAAAAAATTAGATCAGACATAGATGTGTAGCTTATCTGACCTTCATCAAAATTTTCATAAATAACTCTCGAAAATTGATCTATTTTTATATTTTATTTTATGCATCATAATTAATAGAACATCAAGATAATAATACATTCCATGCACATTTTGTAATTTAAATTATAATTTTTTTCCATATTTTTCATGTTAATTTGACTATCTTTTAATTATATAGTAAAACCTCGATAAGACGGAATTGCTTGGGACCATACAATTTTTTCGTGTTAATAGGGCTTCCGTTTTGACGGGGTTCAAAAACATGAAATTTGAAAAAAAAAAACCAAAGAAATTTTCCGTATTACCGGGAATTCCGTTTTACCGAAATTCCGTCTTATCGGGAGGTTTTTCTGTTCTGTATGTATATTATATAGTTAAAACATTTTTTATTTAAATTATTAAGTCACATTCTTAACGAATTTTTCAATGAGCAAAATAAAAACAAATTTTAATACGACCATTTGCTTGAAGAACCATTTATACATTTTTTTTAACAAAGTTTTGTATAATTCAGTAAGGTATGAAAATTATTTTAGTGATGTGATTTTGCAATAAATGATTATTTCGTTGTAAAAAAAGACTAATGGGTTATTAATAATAAATGAGTTATTATTATCGATTAAGCGCGCGTGTTGTGTGTGAAAAAGATAATCTGCAGTAGATATTCAGTATATAATCAAAAGCTATTCTTTTTAAATAATTTAAATAAAAATCACATAAAATTATAATTGTAATTAATATAACAATAATTGAAAAAAGTATTGTCTGAAAAAAATTATTTTTATTTTTTTTTAATAGGTATACATAATATGACAAAAAGTGAATTAATTATATCTTCAAAAATATTTATATACAATTATTTTTATAGGTATAATTTAAAAAAGGTAGATATATATATATATATATATATGTTAAATTTGAATTCGATGATATTTCATTGAATACGAAAAACGATTCTGAGCGGGGATGATCTGTCAGCCTATATCATAATGTATATTAAATTTCATAATAAGTTTTTGGATATAGCTATTAAAGTAATTTATTTTACTTTTAGTATTACAATATTTACAATAGGTTAATGTATTTTTTTCTGAAAATATTGCATGTATTATATTTTTATAGTGATTAATTATTATAGCAATATGGATTTATATCATATTGCTTTAGTTTGTAAAACTCAAAATTAAAAAATATCTTTCTATAAATACCGAAAATTATACAATCTTTTTTTTGTAATTAATGCATATTATGAAGAAATACTGTTAATCAAATGCGAAATAGCTATTAAATAAAATATATTACATTCTTACTTTATCTATTGGACAAACCATAGGTGGATCAAACGATCCATATTTGGTTCTTGTCCTTTAATTTAGGGCAAATATCTGCTAATGTCAAAGTTTGAAAGTATTCACAGTTAATGCCATCAGGATCACATCGATGGAAAACTCCAACAACTTATAAAAATAGATTATACCACACGACTTAAACATTTTAAACATATATAGCTATACAACTAGAAGTATATTATTGCGTCAATAATTAATAAGAGGCAGTAGAAATTTAAATATAGTATACTCTTCGTCAATGGTTTGATTTTAACTTACTTTGTTTATAAGTTCTTTCTTATTTACTGTAAATTGTCCATTTATATATTGTGCATCTCTATATTGATCGATCGTATAATAATCCATAGTTATGTTAGGTTTTTCATATATTTTTTTAAAACGTATAGTGTAAGTTAACAATGGATTGAACTAAAAATTATAATAAAATATATATTTTGTATAAAGATAAATTGTGGTCCAGAGAAATGCACCTGCTTATTCATACTTTATTATTATTATTATTATATTATTCGAGGCTCTAAAATTGTAGTAATTTAAATGTTTCTAATAAAATTTATATTAACATCATTGTAATAAAGTTTGTAATAGTTATGTAAAATTATCAATTAATAATTATATTTTTATAAGTTTTTTTCCTTTTTTTTATCAAGTATCAACTGTATAAATGTATTAACTTACTAAATTGACGTTAATTTTGATTCAACAATTAATGTGCCATAAGATTATGATACATGGATTTGTATATATGTCGATTACAATAAGTACTTCCGTAATTATTCTAAAATCATATAAAGTTCATATAAGTTTACGATATAATAAATACTTACAGACATAACATGTACGACAAGTTCTCCAATAAAAATAAAATATAATGTCTTCTTTAAACATAATATTGCCATTATTTTCTTATTGTTCTTTGTATTAAAATAATTTCTGGCAACAGATCAATATTGTCTGTACTTAATGATGGTGAAAATAATTTTAAAATTGTGTGATTTAAATAATTTATTATAATATATATTTCAAACGCATATTATCTGTCTAAACAGATCAGGGATTGACCATGAAAAATGTTGATTAAATAACTATTATTTTGTGAAACATTGTCATATTATACCAATCTCTGTTAATCTGCATTTTTTTAAACATATTCTGCTGTAATTATCCTTGTACTTAATTACACGCAATATACGAAATATCCTTAAATGTATTTACGATAAACAAAACGTTGATAAAATTACTTTTATTATTACAATAATTTGAATTGCGTACAAATAAACACTAATATTTTACTTTTAATATAATTTAAGAACAAATAATTGGTTGGTATACCTATTTCTAAATTTCTTAGTTGTAAAATAAGTCATACTTAATAAGACTTTTAAATTATAACTTAAATTTTTGATAGAATGAAAAATGTTAGTAATAATCCCAAGTATCTATGATGTTTGCGGTTTTCGAATAACAAGAGTATTAGAAAATCATTTTATGAGATATTCTTTATTTTCTGCGTGAATATTATTTTATTTCGTGAAGAGTTAAACTTAGTTAATATCAATTATAAAAATATATTGGAATTACAGTGAATTACCAGATAGATCAATGTATTTATCATAAAATAACACTTTTTTTCTAGTATATTGTATGAATTGTGTATGTTGCACAGATATATAAACATGGTATGTTTATATATCTGTGGTTTGTTGTTACAAAATAAAACACTATATAAAATTATTGTTATATTACCACATTTATCCCTTCATTCGGTTTCTAATGAACCATGGAAGATGATATGCTATATTATTATTCAGTGGTACCTAGTAGGTTTTTAGTCAATTTTGATATCGATATAGGAGTTATAGGACTAGCTGTCCTAAATGACAAATCTTATAGTGTTGGGGTGGAAGTGGGCTTGATTCATTTATTTGCTAACTTTAAAAAATAATATTATTTGATTTCCTGGTATTATTAATACTACAATATAGCCAATATAGGTAAACATTCTTAGGATTTATAGTTCTTCATCCGTACATACTGTATAAAATGAAACTATTTGGTATTGGTCAACAGTTAACACACGACAGTAGGTATATTCGTGACTAGGTAAAATAAAAACTTACAATATGTGTATTTAAATTTTAGTAATAAAAATGCATTATTATGATAATAAATTTCTTTGTTTTATTTCCATCCACTGTGTAAAAATTGTATTCTTATAATAATTGTATACACAATTTTTTTTAGTTTATTTTTAAACTGACTAGACATTTTACTAGCGAATTCGCATGACTGCATGACTGTTAAATATCAAATTATCGTCTGAACCGAAATTGTTTGTAATTAAAATTTCAATAAGGTTTCTAGCTGTCCCCATTGTAATTTTGTCTACTACTCCACTTTGTTATTCTTAAAAACTTATTTTTTTTAACGCAAACAAATTTCTAATCAATCATCACGAGACCTGTATTAGCTATGACTGAAAAAAACATGCTTCCCGGAATTCTTTTACAAATATTATTCATGCTTCATTATTTAGGATATCAATACAATTTTTTTGCAAACATGAGCCTAAATATCAGATATTATAAGATATTAATGATTTGTGTTTAGAACTAATTTGGACCATTTTATTGAAATTACCATTAGATTCGTCAACATTTCAAGAAAGTGTTATTATTGCTTACACAATTTGTTCGTGTTACATCAAATGATATTATATAATTATTTGGGTATTAAATTATTTTCGTATACTAGTTTTATCGATTCTTATTGTCTTTTAGATATATTCATAATAACATAAATATGATTTGTCTCTATAATTATGCTGTGGTAATCATTTAAACCAGCTTTATGTGATAAAAAGCCTAGTAATAAATAAATAAAAATATTATAATACATAATTAAATTTTAAATTAATATCAAATGTGACCACTGTTTAACTTACGGGGGGGGGGGATGGTAAATTTCCATCTGAAGAAAGTTCCTAGTCTTCTATTAAGTCTGTACCTATTTGTTGAATTTTAAATTCAATGATAAATCGTAGTATACAAAAATCGGTTTTGAACAATAAGAATAAATGTTTGTTGAATAATCATTGTTACATATTTATAAATAGAATTGTTGAGATTATTTTGTTTGAACTTCTAAAAACATTATATTTTCTTCGCAGAAAAAGTGCAAAAAGAAACAATATTTGATGTTGAAAAATATTAGATTAAAAATGTATTTTTAAATAAATAAAATAAAACATATATAATAAGGAATATTGTATATTTTTGAGTTCAATATATTGACAAATATAATATTAAATAATGTATATCTATACACAGTGTTAGGTGAATAGTACTATTTTATTTATGTTTATTTATTTATAGCTCAGTTGAAG
The DNA here is from genome assembly GCA_020882235.1 of Schizaphis graminum. Taxonomy (NCBI): domain Eukaryota; kingdom Metazoa; phylum Arthropoda; class Insecta; order Hemiptera; family Aphididae; genus Schizaphis; species Schizaphis graminum. The sequence goes on along the minus strand of CM037032.1, from coordinate 107,901,247 downwards.
AAGTAACAAATTATAGTTTTAAAATAGATTTAATTTTTTTTCTGTAGCCAAAAATTGAAAATTCAATCGTGTAACTACCAACAAATATATCATCTGCATACATATCTTGAATTACTCTCCATTGGTAATCAGTTGCAAGTGGATACCACAATAGTATCGGCCCAATATCAAAAGTTCCATTTATAATTTTATAATGTACCTACATTTAATAAGTAATTACTATTAAACTTCATGAATTAGAAAACTTAAGTGTATTATAATATAATATTATTTATTTTAATTGGTTAAAATTATAAGTACATGTTATAGAATTTTAAATACTGTACATTCTGCCAAGTAAAATATTTACTTATAATAGTAATGTGTTATAAATAATTTAAACTTATGTATTCATAAATTAAAATAAACAAATATATCTATATAACATTACAAAAAATTATAAACTTATATTTTATTATTGTTAAGATTATAACACAAAATCTATGTCATTAATATTAAATGCAAAGTACCTAATTATATAATATAATATATTACTTCCTTACTTTATCTATAGGACAATATATCGGTGGATCAAACGAATTGTACCATCGAGACCATATTTGATTCTTTTGCTTTAATTTATTACAAATACCTGTTAATGTCCACGATTGGAAGTATTCACAGTTAATGCCCTCTTGATCACAACGATAAAAGGTTGCAATAACCTTAACATTTAGATAAGATTATTTAATTATAATTAACTGATTAAAATATTATTATTACTATTCCTTTTAAATATTTTTTGTTATCACTTAAAATATTTAGAACGAATAAAATTGATCTACATAGCATAAAAGATTTGATTAATTATTATAAAACTTTATAATGTTTTTTTTTGCATACCTTGTTTATTAGTTCTTTTGAATTGATTGTAATTTTTCCATTTATATATTGTATATCTTTATATTGATCGATCGAATAATAATCAACAGTGATGTTAGGTTTTACATCGTATTTTTTAAAACGTATAGTGTATGTTAACAATGGGTTGAACTAAAAGTTATGATAAAACAAACATTAGCAAATATAAGCATTAATCATTATGTACCAGAGAAATACTTTATGGATTTAACTAGCTGTTAATTTATGCATTATTCACTAATATTGTACAATGTATACATGACTTACAAATTAAAGTAACTTACCTAAATCATTCTAATAAGTTATAAACATCATTGTTATATAATTTGTAATAGTTAAGTAAAATTATCAATTCATAACTATGTCAATATTTGCTCTTTTATTTTTTAGGAAATATCTATTTTATAAATGTATTATTTTTTCTTGTTTATCCAAAAAATCTACTCACTTAACGTTAATTTTGTTTTAACAATAAAGGTGCCATCAAATATTGTGGTATACACTTGTATTGTATGTCGATTACAAGTACCTACTACTTTCGGAAGTAATCAAAAAATATAAATTATCTATAAGCTTATGAAATAATAAACACCTTCATACATAAAATTTATGACAAGTGTTTCGGTAATAATAAAATGCAATACTGTCTTTAAATATTTTGTCATTATTTGTTTGCTGATTGCTGTACTATGAATTAATGTGAAATTTATAGGCTATAAGCCTATAACTCATAAGATTATAATATGTAGTATGAAATAATGTTAATTTGTCAATTATAAAAACTACTTCTGGGAGTAATCTAAAATATTTTGAATATTTCGAAATAAAAAATTACTTACGGACATAACATTGATGATATGTGCTCCAATAAAAATAAAATAAAATGCAGTAATTAACATTTTTAACATTTTTTTTTTCGTGCTGAGCTATGTTTTAATGCAATTTATGTCGTTACACAAATTAATACTGCTTTTACTTCATGCCAGAATATAAAATACACATTTATTACTTTTATTTAGTTTGATACAAATAGGTTCTTTAAATGCACGTCTATTCGAGCAGAACGGCGTGGGACCATGAAAATGTATTACAACTTTCCAGTATAATATGGCAAATTACAAAGAACATAATGAATAATTATAGCGTTTCCTGTTTACTTACCCCGTTGTAAAAATATTTCAATTAAACCACCTATTTTTTTCACACGTGAAAAAAAGGTAAGCGTGATTGATGCAATTATGATATTATTTTATTTATTGAATGAATTATACAGATTTATTGTTAAAGTTGGTTTCCTGCCACATAACTATTATACTTAATCAGCATAATTAATTAAGTATATTAAAGCATTAATATATTTTTGAAACATATTAAAGTTTTGATAATATAGATTAAAATATTCATTATTTATTATAACGAGTAAATTTAACTTACATTACTAATTAGTTGTTTCACAGTTTTTTTTTTCTACTACTACTTTAAAAGTAATAATTTTTAATGAAAATCGAGTAAGTTGAATAATATTCAAGTATAAAATATGCCATTTTCTAAATTGATATTTTAAACTTATACTTCATATTCAAAAATTGCATAGATGGTATTTACAAAAGACACTGAAAATCACTAGGTATAGCAAAATCATTACAGAAATATACATAACATTCTATTTCTATCATCTCAGCGTAAAAGAGTGAGTATTATAATCGTATACTATTTATTAACTTTATGAAAGAAGGCTATAATAATACAAATTATAAATTTTAAGAAAATTATAATATTTATTTTATAGTTAAATTGTTAAATTAATAGAAATTGTTATCACCGACAGACTTGTAGGGATGTGACGACTTCCCCTTGAAGAAAGATCATGGTCTTCGATGAAGTTAGCATCTATGCTGTGTTGAATTTTATATTCAATGATACGCTGTTGTAAACAAAAAATGATTTTAAACAATAAAGCTAAATTAAAAATAAATTTAATTCAATAATATTTGTTGAATAATTATCCTGATATATATTATTTATAAATAATATAATTGTTGAGATTATTTTGTATTAACTACTTTAAATATTAAGATGCATTATGTTGCAGTAAAAATGCGAAATGGGACAATGTTTAAATTTCTGAAAAGTATTAGGATAAAAATATATTTTTAGATAAACAAAATGTAAATTATAAGTTTATTATTATGAATTTATATAATTTTGAAATAAATGTATTGAAAAATATAATGTTATATAATATGTATTTAAACAGCATTCGATAATTAGTTTAACTTTGTTTGTTTTTAATTATCTATACATAACTCAATTGAATAAATAACAAGTTAGGGTTTTAAAATAGACTTTATTTTTTTTCTGTAACCAAAGAATGCTACTTCAACTGAGACACTACCAATAAATATGTCATCGGCATACATATTTTGAACTACTCTCCATTGATAATCGGTTGCTTGAGGATACAGCAATAGTATCGGACCAATATCACCAGTTCCATTTTTCATTGTATATTTTCCCTAAATTTAATAAGTAATTACTATTAAACTTTATGATTTAGGACACTTAAGTATATTATAATATTATTTATTTAATTTGGTTAAGACTGTGAGTGCATATTCTCGCATTTTAATTACTACAAATTATATTCTGCCAAGTACAATTTACATGTAAAAATAATGTGTAATAAATAATTTAAAACTATGTATTTATACATACGAAAATATTTCCACTAAACAAAAATAATGGATATATTATTTCCTGTTGTGAAAACTATAATACAATAACTCTGTCATTACAATCGAATACAAAAGAACAATTTAATAAAATATAATGCTTTCTTACTTTATTTAACGGACATCGCATCGGTGGATCAAACGAATCGTACCATCGGGACTATATTTGATTTTTTTCTTTTAATTTATTACAAAGACCAGTTACCGTCCACCTTTGGAAATATTCACAATTAATTCCTTCTGAGTCACACCGATCGAAAACTACGACAACCTACAAAATAAGATTATATAATATATAAATGTAAAGCTAAACATCTAGAAGAAAAATTCAAATATTAACTCATCATCGATGGTTTTATTTTTACTTACTTTGTTAATAAGTTCTTTCGTATTTATTGTAAATTTGCCGTTTATATATTGTGCATCTTTATATTGATCGAACGAATAATAATCCATAGTGAAGTTATGTGTTACATAGAATTTTTTAAAACGTATGACGTATGTTAACATTGGATTGTACTAAAATCATTATAAAACATACGTTTTGTAAAAGCATAAATCGAAGTAGATTAGAAGCAGAAAGTATTCTGTAGATATACCAGTCAATTTATGCTATTATTCAATGCATTAATATTGAAATAATTTAAATAATTATAATATCATATCTTCACCGTTGTAATATAATTTGTAATAGTTGAGGAAAATAATCAATTTTTAATTATGTAAATATTTGTTATTTTCTTTTTTAGTAAATATGTACTGTAGGTATTCATGTATTATTTTTTTTTAATTTTGAATTAAAACTACTAATTTAACGTTAATTTTGATTCAACAATAAATGTGTCATATGATTATTAGTTAAAATATTTTGCCTATCATTGGTACTACTTGCGAATATATTAAAAAAAAAAAAATATTTATATACCTACTTAATAATAAATACTTACAGACATAGTGTTTATGAAAAGTTCTCCAATAAGAATAAAATATGATGCCATCTTTAAACATATTGCCATTTTTTTCTTGTTGTTCTATGTATTAAAGTAATTTTTTGTAACACATAAATATTGTCTGTACTTAATGACGGTAAAAATGATTTTAAAATTGTGTGGTTTGATATATATAGTTTAGTTCAAACGCATATTATCTCTTTGAAAAGATCGGTGATTGACCATGAAAAAAAAAATAAAAAAAATTTACAATACATTGCAACAATTTTTAAATATAGTCATATTGTACCGATTTTCTGTTTATTCGACTTTTGTAAACACATATTGCCGCAATTATCTATGTAGATATATTATAATTACCGGTAAAGTTAAAATTCAAACATTTATAAATAATTGTGTAAAACAAAACGCATTACTTAATATTTTTGTCATATTTTTTCGCGCTGTGCTATGTATTAATGCAGTTTTTTGCCGTTATACTAACTAATATTATCTATACTTTACCAAAATATATAAAATACACATTTTATTACTTTAATGTAATTTGGTATAATATAGGTGCCTACTTTTATTGTACGTCTATTTGAGCAGAACTATGCGGGACCATGAAAAACTATTACGATTATATGGAAAATGACAAACAACAAAATTAATCATTATAGCGTTTCCTGTTTATTCGTTGTAAATATATTTCAATTAAGCTACGTATGTCTTTCACACGTTAAAATTATCTAATCGTAATTGATGAAATTATGATATTATTTTGTTCATTGTTGTGTGATGTGTGATGTATGTTCTAAGTCAATCGACCGACAACTAAATAAAATACTGACAAGACTAGATAGGTAGTCTTGAATGTGTAGATGATATACTATTAGAGCCTAATAATTAGTTTTTGGAGCATGACTATGAACTTTGTTGGACCTCAAACTTATTTCTTTCATCAATTTGAATTGTGGACACACGCCCTTAACAATTTGCATTTAAAAATAACTTCATTTCACAATCCCAATAAATGATTTGATTTCTGTTTTTATTTTTTACCACTAAATACCCTTTGACAATTAATTTTTCTCAGCCCATTTTGACGGGACATGCAATATTTCAATATTTCTCTATTTTACCTATATTATATAAATTACGTACAAACACTGAGTGTATCTTCGATCGCTCAGCTAACTACAATGTATCTGGTCGGCTTGTTGATTACATTAATATATTATATAAATATATTTTTAAAACATAATATTAGTTTCGATAATATAGATTAAATAGTCATTATTCATTATAACGAGTAAATTTAACTTACTTTACTATTTAGAATGATGTTTCACGGTTTTTTTTTTTTAATAATTCAATAAAATTATTAAATGAATATCAAATGAGATCATCAACAAATTCCTAAAGGTGTGACAACTTCTGCCTGAAGAAAGATCCTGTTTTTCGATTAAATCGGCTCATATGTGTTGAATTAAAAATTCAATGTTATATCGTTATATAATCATTGTATACAAATAAAATTTGAAAAATATGGTAAAATTAAAAAATATATATAATTAAGTAACATTTGTTGAGCTAATCTTGATACATTATATATTTATAAACATAATTGTTGAGATAATTTATATTTAACTACTCTAAACGTTATATTATTTTGCAGTAAAAATGACTTTTTAAATAAATAAAATGCAAACTATTTAATAATTAATTGATAAAAAATTTTTAAGGTTAATATATTAAAAAATATAATATTATATAATATATATTTTAGCAGTACCTACTAGATAAATAGCACAAATCTGTTTATGTTTACTATTATAGCTTAATTAAATAATTAACAAATTAAAGTTTTAAAATAGGCTTGATTTTTTTTCTGTGACTAAATAATGAAAACTCAACCACAACACCGCCAACAAATATATCGTCAGCATACATATTTTGAACTACTCTCCATTGGTAATCAGTTGCTTGAGGATACCACAATAGTATTGCACTAATATCAGCAGTTCCATTTTTCATTGTATACTTTTCCTAAATTTAATAAGTAATTACTATTAAACTTAATGATTTAGTACAACAATTTATTATATTATAATATTATTTATTTAATTTAGTTAAAATTATGAGTGTATATTCTCACACTTTAAATACTGTACATTTTGCTAAGTAGAACTTACTTGTATTAATAATGTGTTATAAATAATTTTAACTTATGTATTTAGAATTAAAATATAAAAATAGTTCCACTAAACAAACATAATACATACAATTTTTAATGTTGCAGTATATACTATATGATACAATATTTCGGTGGTTACAATGAAATGCAAAATATCTGTTTAATATAACATACAATACTCGGAGTAGTCTACTCCCTTACTTTATCTAACGGACAACGCATCGGTGGAACAAAGGAATCGTACCATCGGGACCATATTTGATTTTTTTGCTTTAATTTATTACAAATACCAGTTATTGTCCAACGCAATTAATTCCTTTTGAGTCACAACGGTAAGAAACTACGTCAACCTACAAAATTAGATTATATAAGATATAAATGTAAAGTATAACAACTAGAAGTATATCAATACAACAATAATTAATAGGGATCAGTAGAAACTTAAATATATTATACTCATCGTCAGTCGTATAATTTGTATTTACTTTGTTTATAAGTTCTTTCGTATTCACTGTGAATTGTCCATTCATATATTGTGCATCTCTATAGTGATCAAACAAATAATGATCCATAGTGATGTTATGTGTTACATAGAATTTTTTAAAACATATAGTGTATGTAAACATTGGATATAACTAAAAACCGTTATAAAATATACATTTTGTAGAAGCATCAATTGTAATGAATGAGAATATTAATTTTTAGATATACCAACTAATTCATACTATTATTCAATGCATTGTAATTGAAGTATCTTAAAAACTTCAAAAAAAAATAGACCCATTGGTCTAATTTAATTTGTAATAGTTAGGTAAAGTTATAAATTTTAATTATGTCAATCTTTGTTGTTTTCTTTTCTATTATATGATTTCTTTTTTTTTAATATTCAATTAAAACTATTAACTTGACTTTAGTTTTGGCGCAACAATGAATTATTAAATTGTGTGCCAATTTCTAGTACGACTTCTGGTTGTATTCTAATAAATATTAATTATACATAATACATAATTAAAAAAAAATATACTTGCAGACATAATATTTGTGATGTCTTCCAATAAGAATAAAATATAATATCATATTAATAAGCATAGTGCCATTATTTTCTTGCTTTACTATGTATTAATGTATTTTCTTGTGACAGATGTCAATACTTTGTGACCGTCAAAATGATTTTAAAATAGTTTGATTTTAATATTATAGTATACTTCAAATGCGCATTATCTCTTTACATAGATCAGCGATTGACTGTGAAAAAAAATTAAAAAAATTTGGAACAAATGACTATTATTTAGTCCAACATTATCATATTGTATTGATTTTCTGTTTATTATTTTTAGATTCTGAACGGAGTGACGAATGTATTGATTTTACAATGATGTGTGTTTTTTTTTGTGTGTCTGTGTATAGCATAACCAGTATAGTCGAAATAATGCTTCAATAAAATTTCAAACTTTGGGGGTGGTTTCCGATGGCAAAGTGGATATCCATGGTGCATTATAGAGGTCAAAAGTAAACATATGACAACAGTTTTCAAAAAAATCGAATTTTTTATTTTGCTATAATTCAAAAACTAATCGATGTATATTCTTGACATATTCACCAAATGTTTATATTAGGGTTTTCTATACACAGTTAAATTTTCAAAAAATTTTGACTTTTTTGAGCTATTTATAAGTACTATATTTTTAAGTACTTTTTTATTAAATAACGATAAAATTTTTTTAGTCGGCCGGAAAATCTTGAAAATATTTAATACGAGGTTTCTTATAAGTTGTTCTTAAAGTGATAAAAAAAAAATCCGAAATCGTTATTCACAATTTTTTTTTATAAGTGCTTAAAGTTCGAATTTATACGTAATATGTCAAAATTGCGAAAATTTGCAAGTAATTTTGTGGTTGAAAAATCGTAAAAATTTTTTTTTTATAATTAAGTTTTAAAAATTTGGTACAAGGTTTTCCATAAATTTTTCTTCAGTTATCTGTAAAAAAAACTCTACCGGACTAAGACCAAAAATTTTTAGGAGTGTTTGAAATTTAAATTTTTACAAGAGTTAAATAACTGTTGTTATTCAAATAATATAAGTCGTAAATACTTGAAAATTTTATCAGTTATTTAGATTGCCATTATCTTTACGTGATTTGATTTTCAAAATATTTTAACTTTTTTTGAGCTATTTATAGGCATTTGAAATAATCAATTTTTTTTATTTTTTTTTTATAAATGTTGATAAAAAAATTTAGCTGGGACAAATTACTTGAAAATTTAATTGAAGGGTCCAAATAACTTGTTCTAACTCTCATTCAAAAATTATAAAAATACATAGGCACAATTTTTTTTTATTAGCATTTGAAGTTCAAATATTGTCAAAAATTCGTCAAAATCATGAATATTTTTCACTATTTGGTAGTTAAAAATTTATAAATATTTTACTATCAAAAGCTAAGAATTGAAAATTTAATACTATGCTGTCCATAAGTTAAGCTTAGAATAATTATAAAAAAGTTTGAGGATTATTCAACTTAAAAAATTTTACGAGTGTTTAAAGTTTTAATTTTAATTTGAAATTAAAAATACACGTGTAAAATAACGTTTTACTAATAAATAATTTTCGATTTTTGTTATTTTAAAAAAATTACCAAACGTAGAATCTTTGAAACTTTTACTTAAATGTTTGAATTTGTTTCAAAATAGAATATATGACAATATTTAAATATAATATTATATCCCAGACTGATAAATCATCTCCATTCAGAATCGTTTTTCGTATACAATGATACCTATCATTGCATTTAAATTTAACCTATACCCTAGTCCGAGGTCAATCCCACCCCCTAATGTACAGCAGAGCGGAACTCACGATTTTTTTCTAATATATTTTGCTGCAATTATCCATGGAATTATTTACATGTGATACAAAATATTCTCAAATTTATGTACTATAATTAATAAAACGTTGATAAAATTACTTAATGTATTACAATATTTTGAATTACATACTAGTAAACACTGTAATATTTTATTTTATTATTTTTTTTTGGAATTTTAATGTGGTATGTCAGAGGAACAAATACATCTTTGAGATTTCATACCAATTTTATTAAATGTTGTAACAAAAAACACGCTTGTTTCCCTTTTATTTTGCGTTAGAAATCATAAATATCATACATTTACAAAAAACATTCATCCAACAGACGCGACAATGATTTTCGGTATAACATACATCCTATGGTGTAATAATAACGTGTTACAATAAGAAAATAATCGATTTAATTACAGCGTTGACACAAGGATTTTTCTATAATATATTATTGTCTATATATGCTTCGTATGAAAAAAAAATTTTGAAGAATAAGGCTAATTTAAAAAAAAAATTAATTATTAATATTTGTTGAAAAATTATTGTTGTATTTCCAAATATAATTGTTGAGATTATTTTGTAAAACTATAATCTAAACATTATATAATAATAAGTGCAGTCAAAAATACAATGTTTAAACTTCTAAAAAATATTAGAGAAATAATGTATTTTTGGATAAATAAAATATAAAACAAATAATACGGAATTTTGTATAATTTGAGTTCAATGTATTGAATAATATTATGTTAAATAATTTACATATATAATATATATAATAAAATGTTGGATAAATAGTACTAATTTGTTTATATTTTAATACTATATCTTAATTGAATAAATACAAATTATAGTTTTAAAATAGGTTTGATTTTTTTTCTGTAGCCAAAAATTAATGATTCAATCGTGTAACTACCAACAAATATATCATCCGCATACATATCTTGAATTACTCTCCATTGGTAATCAGTTGCAAGTGGATACCACAATAGTATCGGCCCAATATCAATAGTTCCATTTATCATTTTATAATGTACCTACATTTAATAAGTAATTACTATTAAAATTTATGAATTAAAAAACTTAAATATATTATAATATAATATTATTTATTTTATTTGGTTAAAATTATAGGTAGGTACATGTTATAGAACTTTAAATACTGTACATTCTGCCAAGTAAAATATTTACTTATAATAGTAATGTGTTATAAATAATTCATACTTAAGTATTCATAAATTAAAATAAACAAATATATCTATATAACATTACAAAAAATTATAAACTTAAATTGTATCATTGTTAAGATTATAACACAAAATCTATGTCATTAATAATAAATGAAAAGTAATTATTTAATATAATATATTACTTCCTTACTTTATCTATGGGACAATATATTGGTGGATCAAATGAATCGTACCATCGAGACCATACTTGATTCTTTTGCTTTAATTTATTACAAATACCTGTTAATGTCCACGATTGGAAGTATTCACAGTTAATGCCCTCTTGATCACAACGATAAAAGGTTGCAATAACCTTAACATTTAGATAAGATTATTTAATTATAATTAACTGATTAAAATATTATTATTACTATTCCTTTTAAATATTTTTTGTTATCACTTAAAATATTTAGAACGAATAAAATTGATCTACATAGCATAAAAGATTTGATTAATTATTATAAAACTTTATAATGTTTTTTTTTGCATACCTTGTTTATTAGTTCTTTTGAATTGATTGTAATTTTTCCATTTATATATTGTATATCTTTATATCGATCGATCGAATAATAATCAACAGTGATGTTAGGTTTTACATCGAATTTTTTAAAACGTATAGTGTATGTTAACAATGGGTTGAACTAAAAGTTATGATAAAACAAACATTAGCAAACATAAACATTAATCATTATGTACTAGAGAAATATTTTATGGATATAACTGTTAATTTATGTATTATTCACTAATATTGTACAATGTATACATGACTTACAAATTAAAGTAACTTACCTAAATCATTCTAATAAGTTATAAACATCATTGTTATATAATTTGTAATAATTAAGTAAAAATATCAATTCATAATTATGTCAATATTTGCTCTTTTATTTTTTATCAAATATCTATTTTATAAATGTATTATTTTTTATTGTTTATCAAAAAAATCTACTCACTTAACGTTAATTTTGTTTTAACAATAAAGGTGCCATGAAATATTGTGGTCTACACTTGTATTGTATGTCGATTACAAGTACTACTTTCGGAAGTAATCAAAAAATATAAATTATCTATAAGCTTATGAAATAATAAACACCTTCATACATACAATTTATGACAAGTGTTTCAGTAATAATAAAATGCAATACTGTCTTTAAATATTTTGTCATTATTTGTTTGCTGATTGCTGTACTATGAATTAATGTGAAATTTATAGGCTATAAGCCTATAACTCATAAGGTTATAATATGTAGTATGAAATAGTGTTAATTTGTCAATTATAAAAACTACTTCTGGGAGTAATCTAAAATATTTTGAATATTTCGAAATAAAAATTACTTACGGACATAACATTGATGATATGTGCTCCTATAAAAATAAAATAAAATGCAGTAATCAACATTTTTAACATTTTTTTTTCGTGCTGTGCTAATTTTAATGCAATTTATGTCGTTACACAAATTAATACTGCTTTTACTTCATGACAGAATATAAAATACACATGTATTACTTTTATTTAGTTTGATACAAAATAGGTACATTAAATGCACGTCTATTCGAGAAGAACGTCGTGGGACCATGAAAATTTATTACAACTTACCAGTATAATATAGCAAATTACAAAGAACATAATGAATAATTATAGCGTTTCCTGTTTACTTACCCCGTTGTAAACATATTTCAATTAAACTACCTATATTTTTCACGCGTGAAAAAAAGGTAAGCGTGATTGATGCAATTATGATATTATTTTATTTATTGAATGAATTATACAGATCTATTGTTAAAGTTGGTTTCCTGCCACATAAAAAAACTGTTGTAAAGAGATTTTTATGAATTATCATATGAATATTAAATAAAGCATTTTTTTAAAGACATTTTAAATGACTTATTGGAGTAAAATTATAATATAACTATTACTTATTCAGCATAATTAAGTATATTAAAGTATTAATATATTTTTTAAACATATTAAAGTTTTGATATTTTTGTCATATTTTTTTGCGCTGTGCTATGTATTAATGCAGTTTTTTGCCGTTATACTAATTAATATTATCTATACTTTACCAAAGTATATAAAATACACATTTTATTACTTTAATGTAGTTTGGTATAATATAGGTGCCTACTTTTATTGTACGTCTATTTGAGCAGAACTACGTGGGACCACGAAAAACTATTACGATTATATGGAAAATGACAAACAACAAAATTTGTATTAAATTTTCAAGATTTTCTGGCCGACCAAAAAAATGTTATCGTTATTTTAAAAAAAATTAAAAATTTCAATTGTCCATAAATAGATCAAAAAAAGTCGAAATACTTTGAAAATTTAACAGTGTATACTAACACAAATATTTGGTGAAAATTTCAAGTATTTACAGTGATTAGTTTTTGAATTACAACCATTTAGAAAAATCGATTTGATCGAAAACTTGTTTTGCGTAAAAATTCCCGTTTTTCTGTCACTTTTTTTTTGTTTTTCTCGATTATTTTTGAAAGTTGTTGGAAAATTTATACTTTTCACCTATATAATGCATCAAGATTATCCACTTTTCCATCGGAAACCATTACCAAAGTTTGAAATTAAAGCTTTATTTCGACTAGTTATGTTGTACACAGACACAAAAAAAAAACACATAATTGTAAAAGCAATACATTCATCACTCTGTTCAGAATCTAAAAGCACTGATGGAGCAAATACTGTTGATGAAAATAATCCAAAATAATTAAAATTTATTAGTTTTTAATCCATACTAACTACATTTAATTATGGCAATAAAATTAAAATAACATAAAGTGATATTATGTTAGAGAAAATATTGTCAAGGTATGAAATGGTGTTTTTCATGAAATAACTAGCTGATTTATTCACTAGTCCAGTAGATCTCAACGTTTATTAAGCATGACACATTTTGCTCTTCAAATAATTTTTGCGACACATGAGCAACTTTTTCTTCGACGAAATTTTTATTTTGTAATGTGTAACGTATCGTGTATTGATAACGAAAATTTAATACTAGAAAATTTCTATTTTTAATATTTTATAGTAATTATACTATACTGTACTACGTTCGTGGCATACAAGTCTGTGGTTAAAACTGGAAACCGGGTGAGAACCTCTGTAATAATTAAATATGTTTGATATATCGTAATTTATAAATTAATTAAATATTTTAAAAGTTCTCCGTGATTATTCAGTTATATTATGTAATTACGTTGTAAGTATTTGGGAAAAAATTTACCTTTTGTGATTGAACTATTGGGTCGTTTACGTTAATGATAACAGATATGACGATTAAATTGATTTATTTTAATTGCGTTTAATAACAAGACATTATTATTTTATTTATATTGGATTGCATATAGGTACAATATATAATAAATATATGATGGGTTTAAATTATTTTCTAATGATAAATTATAAAAAGTCAATAGAACATTTTTTTTTTAGACGAGTAGCATATATCAAGATGCAATAGATTAGAAATCAGAGAGAATTTATAATTACATTTATTTAACACATTTTTATAGTAATGATGACTTACTCAATAAGACAAGTCACTCTAACCATTAAAGTATATATTTTGTTTTTATTAAAAACCATTTTAGTATGGAAATATTTTTATGATAACTAAATTTATCGCTGATCTATGTATATGAATATATTTTCGTTAAATTACACGTTTAAGATATTATTGAGATGTATAAAAATTTATTTTAATGTAACAGCTTTTACAATGGAGTTTATCAGGTACTAATATAGTAATATATAATTACAATGGACATAACATTCCTTACAAATATTCCAATGAAAATGAAAATGAATAGCTTTAATATTAGGTACCATCATTAACTTGTACGTAGTTATACTAATAGATTCTAGAAGTACGATGAATACATTTAAAATGATTCAATGTATAACAGAAGTATTTACTAACACGAAATGTTGACTTCAAGTATTACTAATGAAATGCATATCGCAATGAGATCATAATGTTTGAAGAATTCAAATTGATTAAATTTGAATAACTATTTTGGTCCCTCGTGAAATTAATTTACATGATAGTTGAAGGACAGTTATGATTCGGTTTAGTTATCTATTAATAATAACAATAGTAATACTATTATTGATAAAATATAAATTGTAATACATTATACGAGTACCAATATTTTTTACATTATTTTTTAATCATTAAAATCATACGTGAACAACATTATTATTATGAATGATTAACTGATTAACAATCAACTCGATTGACAGGCTTCGGCACATTATTGTTTAACCAGTAATTTTTAGTTTGAATTTTAAATGTGAGAGGAGTTAGGAATAATAATATTGTTATTTATAATTTATATCTATATTAAATATTAATAAAGGATGGTTTACCAAGAATGCTACCCCTTTTATTTTTTAATAATAAATTTATTAAAAATTCTAAATCTTGAAATTTTTAAGGAAGCTTACTATGCTTAATATTATTTTCTAAGACGCTAAGATATTTTTGTATCATTTAAAAAATTTCTAGTAGCTAAATATTAGCTTCTTTTTAGATTCAGAGCAGAGAAATGAATGTATTGATTTTACAATGATGTGTGTTTTTCTATGTATGTTTATTATGGTATCTACACGGTTTATAGTAAAAGAATAGTTCGTTTTTCATATCAATATCGTTCCTGGAAAAGCATAGCGAATCTAGTTAATACTTTAATGATATCAAAATTAAAAATTCCCACAATTTAGAACATAACATCCTTTTTTGACACTTAATGTATTTTTTTTGTAACAATAATTAGTTAAAATTTAGGAGGTAGAAATTTATTTGAATAGATATTATTTTTCAAACTTGACATTCTACACTTAACGTTCTTAAACTATATAAAAGAAAATGAATAAATATAATTTACAAGCTTTTATGAAATATTTTTATTTAAAGTTATTCATATGCTCCCATAAACTAATAATTAGAAAATAATAAAAATTGTAATAACATCTTTTAAATATCTATATCTATCTTGTCACCCAGTTAAAATATATAAACTGAAGTATGTTATATTTTGAATCTCATTTTCTAAGAAAAATTAATATTAACGAACATAAAAATCATAAAATAGTTATTTTTAGTTATTAATATATAAATAGTAAATTTTATTTTGTATTTAATTTTAGTTTAATTATCGGTAAAAATAGACTTGATTTTTTTTCTATAACCAAAAATTGATATTTCCATCGTGTAACTACCAACAAATATATCATTAGCGTAGAACTTTTGAATAATTTTCCATTGGTAATCAGTTACTTGAGGATATAACAGTGCTAGTGGGCCAACCTCGACGGTTGCATTTTTTACTTTGTAATGTACCTAAAATAAAAAAGTTATTACAATTTAATCTAATATTACAATATATATATATACAATAATAATATTTTTAATGTTATTAATTTTTCAGAAAAAATATGAACTATACCCCAGCCATAGAGTTTTTGTTTTATGTAAAAATATTATGTATTCAACACATGAACGTTCAACGTCCAATTGCTTGTACTAATCTATGAATAAAATAAATATAGTAGTTGAAACTTAATATTTCTAAGATTATAGGGAAGTTGACTTTATTGCATTGCCTGATTAAAGTTTATTATATCAATGAATAGGTTACTGTAATAAAAGTTTTAAATTTGAACTCATTAATAAATCATTGTTATGAGAAATGATACTGAGCAAAGAAGAAGTACCAGTATTTATTATATTAAAAAGACTATTTTATAATCTATTATTACACCCTTACTTATATACCTGTATAACTAAATCTTATATTTTTTTCAATATCAATAAAAATGTATAATTGTGTACTATATGAATATACTTAAATTTATATTTTATTTAGTTAATACTTTAAATTTATACTTTAGTATTATAAATATACATTCTACTCAAGGAAAATATATTACTTGTATTAATGTAACACAAATGATTTAAACCTATGTTTTTTATAATTTTAAATAAATAAAAAAGCAGGTAAGTGAGTATCGCTCTGCTGTACAATAGGGGGTGGGGTGGACCTCGGACTAGGGTAGGTTAAATTTGAATGCAATGATAGGTATCATTGTATACGAAAAATGATTCTGAACGGAGATGATTTGTCAGTCTAGGATATATTATATTTAAATATTGTCATATATTCTATTTTGAAACAAATAGTATGGTTACTATATTATGTTACTATAGTTACTTTATAATATCTGTTTATTAATAAAAAAAATATTTGGCAACATACACATAATGAGAGTATGAAATTTAATTTAAATTTTGACATATTTCGTATAAATTTGAACTTTAAGCCCTTATAAAAAAAAATTGTGACTAACGATTTTGGATTTTTTTTTATCACTATAAGAAAAACTTATAAGAAACCTTGTATTAAATTTTCAAGATTTTCTGGCCACCCAAAAACTTTTTATCGGCATTTGAAGAAAAAAAACTTAGAAAAGTCGAAAATTTCAATTGTCTATAAGTAGCTTAAAAATGGTCAAAATATTTTGAAAATTTAACTGTAAAGAGATAACCATAATATAAACATTTGGTGAATATTTCAAGTATTTACAATAATTCGTTTTTGAGTTACAGCTAAATCAAAAAAACGATTTTGTCGAAAAGTGGTTTTTCGTAAAATTGCCATTTTTCTGTCATTTTTTTTTTGTTTTTCTCGATTTTTTTGAAAACTATTTGAAAATTTTAATTTTGACCCCCCAAAGTACCAACTAGATTCAATTTCCTATTCAAAGAGGGGCTGAAGTTAAAAATCGGAGCATTATTACTGCTCCAAATGTTGTCGTCAGACACAAAAAAAAAAACACACATCATTGTAAAAGCAATACATTCATCACTCCGTTCAGAATCTAATATACCTAATAAACATATGCTGCTTATGTTTCAATTGATTAATAATGTATTATTATTATTATAGCAACAAAGTGGTTTTAAGAATTATAGGAAATGTAAAATAACTATATATATATATATATATATAAATATTATAAGTTACTTATTACTTTATCTACTGGACAAACCAATGGTGGATGAAACGAATCATACCATCGGGACCAGATTTGATTCTTTTGCAATAATTTGGGGCAGACATCTTTTATTTTCCAAGTTTGAAAGTATTCACAGTTAATGCCATCAGGGTCACAACGATAGAAAATTCCAACAACCTATAAAAATAGACATTAGGTACATGATTTAAATTATGAAGCTAAACAAATACAAGTATATTATTGATCGTACAATTATAATTATTAAAAATATTCAAAACAAACAGAAATTATATAGATGTTTAACTATACAAAAGATGAAATTTATTTGATGAATTATTATTACAGTATAAAATGATTTATATTATAAACTTATAATATAGCTTAATTTGTAAAATGGTTTATATTTACTTACACTGTCAATAATTTCTTTCGAATCGATTGTAATTTGCCCATTTACATATTGTACATCTTTAAATCGATCGATCGAATAATAATCAACAGTGATATTAGGTTTTACATCGATCTTTTTAAAACGCACAGTGTATGTTAACAATGGATTGAACTAAAAATTATAATAAATCATATATTTTATAGAAGCATTTAAATTGTGGACCAGAGAAATGTAATTTGTTGATGTATCCTGCTAATCAATAATATTATTAATATTATTATTCAAGGCTTTAAAATTTAAGTAACTTAAATCATTCTAATAAAATATACTCACCGTTGTAATATAATAATTTGCAATAGTTAGGTAAAATTATCAATTAATTTTTAATAATTTTTTCATTTTTAGCAAATATCAAAAATGTATTATTTTTCTTAATTTATATAATTAAAACTATTAACTTAATGTATATTTTTGATTCTAAAATAAAGGTGCTAAAAGATTATAAATTATGAAATCGCGTCGTACTCGCAGTGCGACTTCCGGCCGTACATTACAAAATATGAAGTATAAGTATTACGAAATAATGAATACCTACAGCAGACATAACATTAATTATAACACGTGCTCCAATAAGAATAAAATAAAATGTCATCTTTAAACATTTTGTCATTTTTTCTCTTGCTGATTGCTCTGATACGTATTAATGTATTTTCTTTTTACAGATTAATATTGACTATACTTTATGACGGAAAAATAGTTTGATTAAAATAATATTATAATACACTCCAAACGCGTATTATCTCTTTAAATAGATCGGGGATTGACCATGAAAAAAACATTATAAAATTTAGGACAAATGGCTATTGTATTGTCAAACATTATCATATTGTACCGATTTCCTGTTTATTCGGGATTTTTTAAAAACATTTTGTTGCAATTATCCAGGAAATTATTTACACATGAAACAAAAAATTCTTTTAATCGAAGTATGATAAATACAATGTTGATAATATTACTATTTTTATTTACTTGTAATAATAATGTATTATAAATAATTTAAACCAGTATATTTATGATTTAAAATATAAAATTATGTCAATTATTAATCATTGCAATATTAATAGACATATATTTTATTATACTAAATACCATAATACAATATTTTCGTCATTAAAATCTAATGCAAAATAACTACTTAATATAATTTCTTACTTTCTTACTTTATCTATCGGACATTGCGTCGGTGGATCAAACGAACCATACCAACGGGACCATAGTTGGTACTTGTCCTTTAATTTAGGACAGATATCTGTTAATGTCCAACTTTGAAAGTATTCACAGGTAATGCCATCAGGATCACATCGATGGAAAACTCCAACAACCTATAAAAATAGATTATACCACACGATTTAAACATTTTAAACATATAGCTATACAACTAGAAGTATATTATTGCGTCAATAATTAATAAGAGGCAGTAAAAATTTAAATATAGTATACTCTTCGTCAATGGTTTGATTTTAACTTACTTTGTTTATAAGTTCTTTCTTATTTACTGTAAATTGTCCATTTATATATTGTGCATCTCTATATTGATCGATCGTATAATAATCCATAGTTATGTTAGGTTTTTCATATATTTTTTTAAAACGTATAGTGTAAGTTAACAATGGATTGAACTAAAAATTATAATAAAATATATATTTTGTATAAAGATAAATTGTGGCCCAGAGAAATGCACCTGCTTATTCATACTTTATTATTATTATTATATTGTTCGAGGCTCTATAATTTTAGTAATTTAAATGTTTCTAATAAAATTTATAATAACATCATTGTAACATTGTAATAAAGTTTGTAATAGTTATGTAAAATTATCAATTAATAATTATATTTTTATAAGTTTTTTTCCTTTTTTTTATCAAGTATCAACTGTATAAATGTATTAACTTACTAAATTGACGTTAATTTTGATTCAACAATTAATGTGCTATAAGATTATGATACATGAATTTGTATATATGTCGAATACAAGTACTACTTCCGTAATTATTCTAAAATAATATAAAGTACATATAAGTTTAAGATATAATAAATACTTACAGACATAACATGTACGACAAGTTCTCTAATAAAAATAAATACTTTAATACTCAGGTAAAATTGTCAATATTATGTCAATTTTTGTTGTTTTCTTTGCTATTATATGATGTTTACTGTAATTTTTTTTTTTTTTTTAATAATTAATTAAAATTACTAACTTCAAGTTAATAATTTTGTTGGAATAATAAATATGCCATAAGAATAAAAGTTATGAAATTGTATGCCAATTTCTAGTACGACTTCTTGTTATATTCTAATAAATATTTAGTAGATGTAATACTTAATAAAAATTCTTACAGATATAATGTTTATGATAAGTCCTCCAAATAAGAATAAAATATAATGCCATCTTTAAGCATATCGACATTAATTTTTTGCTTTGCTCTGTATTAATGTATTTTATTGTGATCGATTAATATTATTATCTATACATTATGACGGAAAATAGTTTTAAAATAGTTTGATTTAAATATTATAATATATTTCAAATACGTATTATCTCTTTAAATGGATCAGGGATTGATCATGAAAAATAATATTTAAAAATTTAGAACAAATGGGTATTATTTTTCCAAACATTGTCATATTGTATCGATTTCCCGTTTATTGTTTTTGTTTTCTAATATATTTTGCTGCAATTATCCATGGAATTATTTACATGTGATCCAAAATATTCTCAAATTTATGTACGATAAAAAAACGTTGATAAAATTACTAATTGTACTACAATATTTTGAATCATATACTAGTAAATACTGTAATATTTGATTTTAATATTTTTTTTTGGAATTTTAATGTGGTATGTCAGAGGAACAATATATATCTTTGAGATTTAATACCAATTTTATTAAATGATGTAACAAAAAACACGCTTGTTTGCCTTTTATTTTTCGTTAGGAATCATAAATATCATACATTTACATAAAACATTCATCCAACAGACGCGACAATGATTTTCGGTGTAACATACATCCTATGGTACATAGGCGTGCGCAGACTTTGACTGTAGGAGGGGCCCTTAAAGATTCTTGTACTAATGAATGCTAGTATAATTAATATTTAATTGTTAATTTTATAAAGCATTTATTTAATTCAATATGCAAATATAAAAATAAATAAAAATAAAATATAAAGGTATTAAAATGTATAAAAATGAATAATAATAATAATTTTAAACTGAAACTGAAACAGTATAATAATACCTATAAAAAATAGTGAAATAACATAAATAAAGTAGTTGACAGATACACAGTGATAAAAAAATAGACTGCTAGCTGATATCAGATAAATGTTCAATTACTTGTGGATATAATTATAATTTATATGATACAAGTCAAAAAAGTATTTAAATTCACGATACAATAAGATACATTAAAATAATGTATCTCAATGCAAGATACAATATACAATTGTATATCAGATACGTCTCTTATAAATACTATAGGTAGTATCTAAGATACTGCCCAGCCTTGATTGTATCTAATAATAATATATTGTATTATTTATTTGTGGATATATTGCCAAGAATTATTATCGAGATATTAAAGATAGAGGAGAACCTAAAAACAGTAAACATGCATCTAAATCACTCTAAAAATTTTTTAAGTTACTGAACAATATTTAAAAAAATTTATTATTGATAATAATAAACATACTTTATTAATAAAAAATATTGATCAAAAGATTATATTATTATTTATTAACTGTCCAAAATTTGTTAGCATAGGTCATAGGTTGAAATTTGATTGAATTTTTAGTGGGGCTATAATAATCCAATGTAAAGTGACTCCGCCCCACCTTTTTATACAGAAGTGTAACATATAACCTTCGATTTTTATGGGTCTATTGATATATTTAGGAGAGCTGAGCCCCCTAAGTCCCCCCTGATGTCCGCCTATATTTGTTAGGCTGAGATTTATCCAATATTATCTCAATATGACAAATGTTTTGAATATTTTAATTTATATTGCACTACGCATAAAATAAAAATAACTGCATTAATTAACTGAACATATTTGAATATAACTATACCTATATAAAGACTCAATTCATATAGTCAAATCTTGACCAGTTCACTAATGAAAGCTGTTGTAAGCAAGAGACACAAATTAAACAAAACAATCTTATTTAATAATATGTAAACTTTTATAATATACCTATTTTTTATAAATTAAAACATAAATATTTTTTAAATTACCGATAACAACAGTTAGCAATCTAGTTTATTATCTTTATCTGTGCTATTAGTCATTGGATTAAAACTAACTTCGATTTGTTCATGTAAAATGTAGAAATGTTCGCTATCTAGTGTAATTTAGATATCTATGCATTTATTAAAGAAAAAGCAAGAGCTCGCAGGGGGGCCGCGGCCCACCCGGCACCCCTGTGCGCACGCCTTTGCTATGGTATAATAATAACGTATTACAATAAGAAAATAATCGATTTAATACAGCGTTAATACAAGGATTTCGCTACATATATTATTGTCTAAATGCTTCGTATGAAAAAAAATATTTTGATCAATAAGGCTAATTTAAAAAAATATATAATTATTAATATTTGTTGAAAAATTATTGTTGTATTTACAAATATAATTGTTGAGATTATTTTGTAAAACTATACTCTAAACATTATATAATATTAAGTGCAGTCAAAAATACAATGTTTAAACTTCTAAAAAATATTAGAGAAATAATGTATTTTTGGATAAATAAAATATAAAACATATAATACGGAATTTTGTATAATTTGAGTTCAATGTATTGAATAATATTATGTTAAATAATTTACATATATATATAATATAGTGTTGGATAATAGTATTAATTTGTTTATATTTTACTACTATATCTTAATTGAATAAATAAAAATTATAGTTTTAAAATAGGTTTGATTTTTTTTCTGTAACCAAAAAAGGCTACTTCCATCGTGAAACTACCTACAAATATATCATCAGCATACATATTTTGAACTAATCTCCATTGGTAATCAGTTGCTTGAGGATACCACAATAGTATCACACCAATATCACCAGTTCCATTTTTCATTGTATATTTTCCCTAAATTTAAAAACTAATTACTATTAAACTTTATGAATTAGGAAACTTAAGTATATTATAATATATTATTTATTTTATTTGGTTGAAATTGTGAGTGTATGTTATAGCATTTTAAATACTGTAGAAAAATGCTGGCATTCTGCTAAGCATAATTTACTTGTTATTATAATAACAACTAAAAAAATTGATATCCTATACGTATTTGTAATTAAATATACAACAATATTTCGTCTGAACAAAAATTTTATTTACCGTTGTGAGTACCATAATACGATATTTTCGTCATTAAAATCAAATGCAAAATAACTATTTAATATAATTTATTACTTTCTTACTTTATCTAACGGACATTGCATCGGTGGATCAAACGAACCATACCAACGGGACCATAGTTGGTACTTGTCCTTTAATTTAGGACAGATATCTGTTAATGTCCAAGTTTGAAAATATTCACAGTTAACGCCATCAGGATCACATCGATGGAAAACTCCAACAACCTATAAATATAGATTATACATGATTCAAATGTAAAGTTTAACACCTAGTAGAAAAATTTAAATATTAATTCATCGTCAATGGTTTTATTTTTACTTACTTTGTTTATAAGTTCTTTCGTATTTATTGTAAATTGTCCATTTATATATTGTGCATCTCTATATTGATCGATTGAATAATAATCCATAATTATGTTAGGTTTTGCATATAGTTTTTTAAAACGTATAGTGTATGTTAATAATGGATTGAACTAAAAATTATAAAAAACATATATTTTGTATAATCGTAAATTGTGATCCGAAGAAATAATTTACAGATGTATCTGCTTATTAATAATTTATCATTTTTATTTTTTTTATTGTACTAGGCTTTAAATTGTAGTAATTTAAATGTTTCTAATAAAATTTATAATAACATCATTGTAATAATGTTTGTAATAGTTATGTAAAATTATCAATGAATAATTATATTTTTATTAGTTATTTTTCGTTTTTTTATCAATTATCAACTGTATAATTGTATTAACTTACTAAATTGACGTTAATTTTGATTCAACAATTAATGTGCCATAAAATTATGATACATGAATATGTATATATGTCGAATACAAGTACTATTCCGTAATTATTCTAAAATCATATAAAGTTCATATAAGTTTACGATATAATAAATACTTACAGACATAACATGTACGACAAGTTCTCCAATAAAAATAAAATATAATGTCTTCTTTAAATATAATATTGCCATTATTTTCTTGTTGTTCTTTGTATTAAAATAATTTCTGGCAACTGCAGATCAATATTGTCTGTACGTCATGATGGTGAAAATAATTTTAAAATTGTGTGATTAAAATATTATAATATATACTTCAAACGTATATTATCTGTCTAAACAGATCAGGGATTGACCATGAAAAATGTTGATTAAATAACTATTATTTTGTGAAACATTGTCATATTATACCAATCTCTGTTAATATGTATTTATGAACATATTCTGCTGCAATTATCCTTGTACTTAATTACACGGAATATACGAAATATCCTTAAATGTATTTACGATAAACAAAACGTTGATAAAATTACTAATATTATTACAATAATTTGAATTGCGTACTAATAAACACTAATATTTTACTTTTAATATAATTTAAGAACAAATAATTGGTTGGTATACCTATTTCTAAATTTCTTAGTTGTAAAATAAGTCATACTTAATAAGACTTTTAAATTATAACTTAAATTTTTGATAGAATGAAAAATGTTAGTAATAATCCCAAGTATCTATGATGTTTGCGGTTTTCGAATAACAAGAGTATTAGAAAATCATTTTATGAGATATTCTTTATTTTCTGCGTGAATATTATTTTATTTCGTGAAGAGTTAAACTTAGTTAATATCAATTATAAAAATATATTGGAATTACAGTGAATTACCAGATAGATCAATGTATTTATCATAAAATAACACTTTTTTTCTAGTATATTGTATGAATTGTGTTTGTTGTTACAAAATAAAACACTATATAAAATTATTGTTATATTACCACATTTATCCCTTCTTCGGTTTCTAATGAACCATGGAAGATGATATGATATATTATTATTCAGTGGTACCTAGTAGGTTTTTAGTCAATTTTGATATCGATATAGGAGTTATAGGACTAGCTGTCCTAAATGACAAATCTTATAGTGTTGGGGTGGAAGTGGGCTTGATTCATTTATTTGCTAACTTTAAAAAATAATATTATTTGATTTCCTGGTATTATTAATACTACAATATAGCCAATATAGGTAAACATTCTTAGGATTTATAGTTCTTCATCCGTACATACTGTATAAAATGAAACTATTTGGTATTGGTCAACAGTTAACACACGACAGTAGGTATATTCATGACTAGGTAAAATAAAAACTTACAATATGTGTATTTAAATTTTAGTAATAAAAATGCATTATTATGATAATAAATTTCTTTGTTTTATTTCCATCCACTGTGTAAAAATTGTATTCTTATAATAATTGTATACACAATTTTTTTTAGTTTATTTTTAAACTGACTAGACATTTTACTAGCGAATTCGCATGACTGCATGACTGTTAAATATCAAATTATCGTCTGAACCGAAATTGTTTGTAATTAAAATTTCAATAAGGTTTCTAGCTGTCCCCATTGTAATTTTGTCTACTACTCCACTTTGTTATTCTTAAAAACTTATTTTTTTTAACGCAAACAAATTTCTAATCAATCATCACGAGACCTGTATTAGCTATGACTGAAAAAAACATGCTTCCCGGAATTCTTTTACAAATATTATTCATGCTTCATTATTTAGGATATCAATACAATTTTTTTGCAAACATGAGCCTAAATATCAGATATTATAAGATATTAATGATTTGTGTTTAGAACTAATTTGGACCATTTTATTGAAATTACCATTAGATTCGTCAACATTTCAAGAAAGTGTTATTATTGCTTACACAATTTGTTCGTGTTACATCAAATGATATTATATAATTATTTGGGTATTAAATTATTTTCGTATACTAGTTTTATCGATTCTTATTGTCTTTTAGATATATTCATAATAACATAAATATGATTTGTCTCTATAATTATGTTGTGGTAATCATTTAAACCAGCATTATGTGATAAAAAGCCTAGTAATAAATAAATAAAAATATTATAATATATAATTAAATTTTAAATTAATATCAAATGTGATCACTGTTTAACTTTGGGGGGGGGGGTGGTAAACTTCCATCTGAAGAAAGTTCCTAGTCTTCTATTAAGTCTGTACCTGTTTGTTGAATTTTAAATTCAATGATAAATCGTAATATACAAAAATTGATTTTGAACAACGAAGATAAATGTTTCAAAATTTTCATAATATAATATTTGTTGAATAATAATTTTTACATATATTATTTATAAATAGAATTGTTGAGATTATTTTGTTTGGACTTCTAAAAAAATTTCATTTTCTTCGCAGCAAGAGTGCAAAAAGAAACAATATTTGATGTTGAAAAATATTAGAATAAAAATGTCTTTTTTAATAAATAAAATACAACATATATAATAAGATAATAAGAAATACCTATTGTATAATTTTGATCTAATCTATTACAAAACATTATGTATAATATTTTATATATACATAATACTAATTTACTTATATTTAATTACTTATAGCTCAATTGAATAAATAAGATATTATAGTTTTAAAATAGATTTAATTTTTTTTCTGTAACCAAATAATGATGCTTCAATCACAACACTTCCAATAAATATGTCATCAGCATACATATTTTGAACTACTCTCCATTGGTAATCAGTTGCTTCAGGATACCACAATAGTATCGGACCAATATCAACAGTTCCATTTTTCATTGTATACGTTCCCTAAATTTAAGAAGTAATAAGTATTAAACTTTATGATTTAGGACACTGTACATTCTGACAAGTAGAATTTACTTCTAATAATAATGTGTTATAAATAATTTAAATCTATGTATTTATATTATATAATACACGAAAATACTTCTACTAAACAAAAATAATAGATGTATTATTTACTGTTGTGAATATTATAACACAAAAACTCTATCATTACAATCAAATTTAAAATAACTATTTAATATAACATTATAATATACTACTCCTTACTTTATCTAACGGACAACGCATCGGTGGATCAAACGAATCATACCATCGGGTCCATATTTGATTTCTTTCTTTTAATTTATTACAAAGACCAGTTACCGCCCACCTTTGGAAGTATTCGCAATTAATTCCTTCAGAGTCACACCGATTGAATACTGCGACAACCTAGAAAATTAGATTATATAAGGTATAAATGTGACTATGTGAAGCATAACAACTAGATGTATATCAATGCAGTAATAATGAATAAGTAGCAATAGAAATTTAAATATATTATACTCATCGTCAGTCGTACAATTTGTACTTACTTTGTTTATAAGTTCTTTCGTATTTATTGTAAATTGTCCATTTATATATTGTGCATCTCTATATTGATCGAATGAATAATAATGCATAGTGAAGTTATGTGTCACATAGAATTTTTTATAACGTAAAATGTACGTTAACAATGGATTGAACTAAAAATCATTACAAAAGATACATTAGGTAGATATACCAGCCAATTCATATTATTATTCAATGTATTAAGTTCGAACTACTTAACTTTAAGCATTTTAATAACACATGCTCACCGTTGTAATATAATATGTTAGTAGTTAGGGAAAATTATCAATTTTTAATGATGTCAATATTTGTTATTTTCTTTTTTATCAAATATATTCTGTATAAATGTGTTATTTTTTTAAATTTTGAATTAAAACTGCTAATTTCACGTTCATTTTGATTCAAAAATAAATGTGTCATAAGATTATTAGTTAAAATATTGTGCATATCATTGGCACTACTAGCGAGTATATTAAAAAATAAAAATAAAATATACGTAATAATAAATACTCACAGCCGTAGTGTTTATGAATAGTTCTCCAATAAGAATAAAATGTAATGCTATCTTCAAACATTTTGCCATTATTTTTTTGTTGTTCTATGTATTAAAATAATTTCTGGCAACACATAAATATTGTCTGTACTTAATGACGGTAAAAATGATTTTAAAATTGTATTATTTAAATGTTATAATATATACTTCATACGCATAATATCTGTCTAATTAGATCAGGGATTGACCTTGGAAAATGTTGATTAATAGCTATTATTTTGTAAAACATTGTCATATTATACTAATTTCGATTTATTCGGTTTTTTTATACGCCATATTCTGTTGCAATTATCCATGTACTTATTTATAATGCGATATAATATTTTTAAATATGTACGATAAATAAAACTATATGATAAAATTACTAATATTATTAGAATAATTTTAAATACATGCTAGTAAACACTAATATTTTAATTTTATTATTTCTTGGAATTTCATGTAATATGTCACAGGAACAAATTAATCTTTGAGATATGTTACCAATTTTATTAAATGTTTTAAAAAACAAGGCTCGCTGGCATTTTATATGCATTATAAATCATAAAATATATCATACATTTACATAAAACATACATTAAACAGACTCTACATTGATTTGCGGTATAACACACATTTTCAGACATAATTATAACACATTACAGTAATAAAATAATCGATACTATTTCGGCGTTGACACAAAGATTTCTCTACATATATTACGACTTGGACTACTAACACCGCATATCGGTTTATAAAGTAGTCGAGACAGGAAGAATTCATAGAAATCTGCTGCGCTATTGCATAGCCCATCACTGAGCAATGATGGCTTACTGTTGTAGTCTGTAGATGTTGGCCCTATTCGGCTGGTTCTTGTTCTTCCGGTCTCGATGATTTTCTATATATCTTCGGACGGTAAGCTGAGCTAAACAGTGTATTGATATTGATTCGGTCTGGTTGCATCAGGTTAGATTATCTGTACTCTAGTGCTTACTATTGGTCGGAAGCTACGGTAGTTACGTTTATTGGTTTCATTCACATAGCTCTGCCAAACTTGTGTTTTTTGACGGTCGTTCTTACTGGATGATATATTTTCATAATGGTGTTGTTTTAAATTGTTACCACGATAATTAACAAGAGAATATTTAATGAACTTAAAATGTAAATTATTTGTAAGTTCCTATATACGGTACCGAGTCAGAACCGAATTAGTAGATCATAACGATTAACGACATCGCTATAATAATATATGTGATATTATCAATGAGAGTTGTATCGTTACAATGTTATGGATTTAATAATAATTAGTATAGTTATACCTTATAATAATAAAGATAATTATTATTTATGACTAATAAATAGTTTTAACTTTAAATATTATGTAACAATCGCTACACCATTACTTATATTTTAGAATCATAATATTTACAATAGGTATAAATTATATTAACCTATTTATTTTATACATAATAAACATAACGTGTACAATAATATGTTGACTAGATATTAAGTCTCCTCCGCTTTGTCTCATATTTATTATTGTAAGTTGTTATTATTATTTCCATCACGCTGACCAGAACTCAAAGACAGCCCTCCTACATTGGGGTTTTCACCTTGTTTCTAAGTGATCATAAACGTTTATGTATTGATTATTATTGGAAAAATCTACACTTCTCTGTAATTTAAAAATCCTAAATACCTTTTTTCCTCCGGAGCTAACAATTTCTTCGCAGTTCTCTGAATGTATAGTGTATCATCAACACTATACATTATATTGTATACACTATACGTATAAGTTCAAAGCAAATGGCAACAGTGCAGTTCAAAGTTGCAAATAAAGACCGTACGCAATCGTGTTTTACCGACAGAATCTCGTACCTTATCATTAAAGATTAAAATCGAACACACAGACCGATCACCTACCCGATCGTCCTTTTTATGAGTTTAATAACGGTCGATCAATATTGCAGGTTTTTTTTATTTCCAAGGGGAGCAGAAAAAATTTGATTTAACAGTTTTTTTTTTATGAAATATATTGTTCAAAGCAGTTTTTTATAAAAAAAAAAAAATACATTGCATGACTAGTGTTTCAAAAATTTTGGATATATATGATTGGATGGAAATTGGACAATAGTTTGATACATTGTATATTGTTAGTTGTTACTATACCGTCATAGTTTATATTGTGTATTTAGTGTTATAATATTATAATGTTAGGTAAATCTTCTCAAGATTTAGCTTTACTATAATCGGTACAAAGCAATGGGGACCTACTTAAAAAATAAATCACAAATTTAAATAAAAATCAAACGCATCATTAGGTAAAATTATGAATAAAATGATAAAAATATTTGATGGATTTATTGTATCATAGAAGTGTCTACGGAAAACAGTAGCTTTATAAAAATAACAATTACAAAATTCCAAAATAAAACAATATAAATGTATATTATTGAAAAGATAGTAAATAGGTACCTGTTGATATTAAAAATAAAATAAGCATAAAAAGCCATTTAAAATATATATCATGTTTTATTATTATACAGTGTAATCATTTTGATTTATTGTATAAAATTATTAGAGTAGTCTACAAATGTCTCTTCAACTGATGAATATGTAGGACAGGTCACAGGTATGTACCTTTTAAATTTTAGATTGGATTTGTGTAAGACTGTAAGGTAAATACATACTTATTTTTTCCAACATTAGCCATTGTTTTATATTTTTTACATATTCCCTATGTACTAAATTTGTTTCTAAAAATATTAGATGACTTGTACACAGTGGCGCCGAGTAGATGATTGTTTACGTTTTAAATTGATATGTTTATAACTTCGTATTATAGCAGTAGTAATTCTAAATAGAGTTTAAAAAATAACATTAGTAATATTCATAAGAACTGCTAAATGCAGAAGAGGACAAGTCAAAGATATTGAAAATTCTAAGAGTTCAAATAGCTCAAAAATAAAAAGAAAATTAATTCATATGTTGGATATAATGGTAACATAAATATTTTGTTAAAATTTCAAGTATTACGCGCAGTTATCCGTTTTTGAATTAAAAAAAAAAATTGATTTTATCAAACACTGATTTTACGTAAAAACTCTTGTTATTGCTGATTTATTTTTATTAAATAAGCGTCCACTATTCGGAGGTTTTTACATTGAAAAATAATTAATATGTTCCTGATACCAAGAAATCGTTTACTATTGGGAGGTGTCCATTGGGGATAAGTTTTATTGTAGTATCGTTACGTCGAGCACGGAGTAAGACGCACTCAGTCCAGCGGTCTCTCGCGGCTACGTATGTAGCACTTTTCTAGAATGAAAATAAAAATTAATTTTGTATCCGAATAAATAATGTTTTTTAATTATTTTTTTATAAACATTCTATATTATATTATTTTATTATGGCTGAAATAATAATAATCAATTTACATGAAATGTTCGCAACATTATTTAGATTATAAACAATTTGTCTAGAAACATTCATAAGTGATTTGTTATTTGTTGAAAAAAGTCGTGTTTATAAGCTATATTGAAAAATAGATTAAAACAGACATTTTGGATATAAAAGTATAATTTTTTTTTTTCTCTCAAATTGTACTTGACGTATAACCGAAGATTAAGAAGAGTTAATAGAAATGGACGGACTGAGAACACCTGAAAAATTAGATCTGACGGCAGTCATCGAATTCAATATTACGAGTACTAGTAATAAAATCGTCGGCCAAAGAAGCATAGATGAATTGCATGCAAAAGACACGAGCACAATCGCCGTTAACCTATTGCAGGTATCTACTACTAATAATATGTGCATAATAGAATACATTAGTATTTACATTTACTTAAGGCCGGGGCTATATACACGGCGTTTTTCGGCGGACTATAGCTATATACAAGGCGTATCCGCCGAACGTATTCCGCCGCGTATATCTTGTACAATATCTAAAAAACTATGATATAAACGCGTCGTTATCCATCACCAGTATATCCCGTTCTAATATTTTAAAACAATGTGAAATTAAGAGTTTGCGTTTTAATTATTACGGCATTCGTCCACCAAAGCGTGTTTTCATCCGCGGCGCGTATATCCGTCGTGTATAACTATTCCGATATAAGACAATGAATCTTAAATTCGACGGAAAACGCTATTGATATGCCGCGTATAGCTCCGGCCTAATGCCTAATGCCGAGGCCTAGATCCTTGTGAACCTTTTAGATTTCGAGCAAAGAAAAGATAATTTGTTTTAGAATAATCTAATAATCTGTCCACTGCCCTCTCCCTCCACAAAGGATAAAGATACGATGAGAGTATGCTACTTGAGCTCTCCTTATAATTAATCATACGAGTTGTTTTTTTTTACATATCGAGGTACTTTATGAATCATATTAATAATTAATATATTATTAATATGTACAAAATTAAAATACATTTAATACAACTATATTATAAAATGTACAAATTAATGTTATATTTTTTTAATATGTCTACATTGTACGTATATTTAAAAATAATTTTAATAAAAGCAATGTAGATATATATTATAATAAAGTATTAAATATTTATAGGTATACCTAAATTTTTCTTCTACTCTATAATGTTGCAAATTTATGAATACCATAATCAAACTACATGTTAACTTCAAGTAATTCTGTGTCTTCTATTTTTTAATATAATATAATATATTATTTAACAATAATATTGTTAATAAAAATAACAAAATTTAAATAATTCTAATAAATTATGATTTGAGTTAGTATTATATAATAATAAAACTAAATTCATATTCTAACATTATACTCAATTCAATTTTTTTGATTAACAGGAAAATAAACTAAAAAGATGTTACGCGTCAAAGTCACACTAGCTATTTGTTTCGTAAATAATAAATATTTTAATAAGATATTACAGTTATTTGCTTGTAACATTATAGGATTAAAATAAATCATTGCGGCTTATTAATTACTAATTAGTTATCGTATATTCTATTTTCTTATCCATTACCGTTATCAACAAATATTAAATACTCTAAGTGAGTGGTTTTCAACCTGAGGGTCGTAATTGATAGGTTTGGGGGTTGCGGTCGCCAAAAATAATAGACGATATGATTTTTTTCATATTTTTTAAAAATAAAATAAAGTTAAAATTTTTTATTTTGTTCTATATCTGTACAATTTCGAGGAGCGTAATCGTATCGGTTGTAGATATAGATTATTAAATTGTTTCTAACTCGTATCGTAGGTATACGTATGTATATTTACGTAGGTCACAAGCATTTATAATTATCAGTTCTTACCTAGGTAGTGTCATTTGGGTATAAATGTATAAATAAAATTTTGATAAATAAAACATCTTTTTTAAGAGGGGTCACTTAACAAAACAAGATGGTTTTATGTACATATTCGATAAATTAAATTTTTATCGTACAAAACATTTTTGGGGGTGTATTAAAGTTATGTGTAAATCTCAAACATTTAAAACTCCCTCGCCGAAATTACTCGCATCCAAACGTCCACGTAAAATGTTCCATTCCTAACATTATATTTGCAATATTGCTTTACTTAATTGATAATAACATTTTAATAGGTACAAATTCAATTTTGATTTATTAAACATGTTTTATAAAGTTTTAATATGTAGGTATTATATGATTTATTGATTTAAGGCTTAAACGTATTTTAAACTATTTATTTTTGCATATTTTGTATTTTATAGTAGTGAAAAGTTAAAACTGTGATGAACTGATAGTGATAAATACATAGGTAGGTAACTAATAAAAAATAACTATTAAAAGTGTAAGTATATAATTCGTAATTAAAATTTATATTACATAGTGTATATTACTTACTTTCAACTTGAGGTTTTATAAGTTTTAGGAATTTATATAACAATAATACAGAAGTTCATTGACATTTTAATTTGTTTTTTTTTTTTTTTTTGTGAAATATTTGTTGTTTTACTGTATGAAAATGTCTTACGTACCTATATATCTACAGATTTAATATATTTTATTTGTATGTATGTAATCTATTTTATGTTTTTCTTTAACATTAATGACACATTATTATAACGATATTAATATTTTTTATATTAATTTATGCAAGTAAATGAAATTATTCAAAAATCTTATTTTTTTTATTGTAACCCAGCATTATATTCAGATAGTTTTAATTCAATCGTTGTCGTAATACAATATTTTTAAATATATTTAAGAATATATAATATATTATTTAATAATGTATCTATTGTTTTACAATAAAGAAAATGAAAATTTAAAAATGAAAGGAGTACTTCAATGTTAGAATAGTATTCTTATTTTCATGAAATAAAGTTACCATAGGTGTTTAAACTTTTTACTTTGCGCTTATAACTTGATTTATTTATTTTATTCATAAATTAAAAATACATTAACGAATTTAATATCGAATATGACGTAACTTTTTATCAAAAACTTGGCATTAACGTTTATGCGAATTAATACCAAAAGGTTCAAACTTATAACAACTTTTCATAATCAATACAACAAAACAATTATATGAAAAAAACTTATTGATTCTCAATAAAACATTTATTGGTGAAAGGGTATAAAGCCATAAATTCGACTAATCAATCTGCTGGTATTCTTCAGAAATCACTACTTTATAGTATTCAAAAATAAGTTCAATCACGTTTCTTATTAAACTCCATATTCATGATCAATTAGTTAAACTCTAAAAAAAAGTTGATTGAGAATGGCACCAAAAAATGAGTATAAATTTTCATAGTATTATTAGATAAAAGAGAACTATTTATCAAAAATCAATAAATAATTTCTCAAAAAAAAATCGAATAAAAAATGTTGCGCAATGCAAAATTATTTTATTATTGCTACAAAAAAATATCTATTTCCCTCATCAATACAATAAATTGTAACATGTTTTATTTTTAATGTCGATAAAAATTTTAAAACCAGCCTGAATTGTTATCATCATAATAAATTGAAAAAATAGTATACTAAATAATGTTATCAAAAACTATTTGATGCAAATTATCTATATTAATAAATAAATATACAAAAATATTTCTTAGACACCACCTAAAGATGGAATATCGGAAGTGCTTGCGGACAGACAAGCTGATGATACAGTACCAGAACAAATTGAAAATATATCGATGAACAAAGTTAATTTACGACACACAATCAACATTAATCCTTGGGAAAAGGGATTTATCCCAATTCGTCAGAAGATCTCCATATTAGAAAACAATAGTTATCTGTTGAAAAGTAGCGATAATGAACGAACAACGCTCAAGCTAAACCTATTAACTGAGGAGTTTATCCCAATTCGTCAGAGGATCTCCGCTTTAGAAAACAATAGTAATCTGTTGAAAAGGAGTGATAATGAACGAACAACGATCAAGCTAGACCTATTAACTGAGGAGTTTATCCCAATTCGTCAGAGGATCTCCTCTTTAGAAAACAATAGTAATCTGTTGAAAATAAGTGATAAAGAACGATCAACGCTTAAGCTAAACCCATTAGCTGAGGAATTTATCCCAAATCATCTTCATCTTAGGATCTCCAATTTAGAAGACGATAACAATGAAATATTGATGAGTTATAACGAACGACCAACGCTTAAGCTAAACCCATTAGCTGAGGAATTTATCCCAATTCATCTGAGTATCTCCACTTTAGAAAACAATAGTAATATGTTGAAAAGGTGTGATAACGAACGACCAACGCTTAAGCTCAACCCATTAGCTGAGGAATTTATCCCAATTCGTCAGACGAACTCCACTTTAGAAAACAATAGTAATATGTTGAAAAGGAGTGATAATGAACGACCAACGCTTAAGCTAAACCCATTAGCTGAGGAGTTTATTCCAATTCATCAGAGGATCTCCAATTTAGAAGACGATAACAATGAAATATTGATGAGTTATAACGAACGATCAACGCTTAAGCTAAACCCATTAGCTGAGGAATTTATCCCAATTTGTCTGAATATCTCCACTTTAGAAAACAATAGTAATATGTTGAAAAGGAGTGATAACGAACGACCAACACTAAAGCTAAACCCATTAACTGAGGAGTTTATCCCAATTCATCTTAGGATCTCCAATTTAGAAGACGATAACAATGAAATATTGATGAGTTATAACGAACGACCAACGCTTAAGCTAAACCCATTAGCTGAGGAATTTATCCCAATTCATCAGAGGATCTCCACTTTAGAAAACAATAGTAATATGTTGAAAAGTAGTGATAACGAACGACCAACGCTTAAGCTCAACCCATTAGCTGAGGAATTTATCCCAATTCGTCAGAGTAACTCTACATTAAAACACGAAATCATCAATAAGGAGTTATAACGAACGACCAAAACTTATGCTCAAACCATTTGCTGAGCATTTTATTCCACTTCGTCAGAGTGACTCTACTTTAGAAGACGATGTTGCCAATGAATTAATAAGGAAGTATAACGAACGACCAAAACTTAAGCTCAAACCATTGGCTGAGCATTTTACCCCACTTCGTCAGAGTAACTCTACTTTAGAAGATGATATTATCAACGAAATTATAAGGAGTAATAGCGAACGACCAAAACTTAAACTTATACCATTGACTGAGAAATTCAACCCACTTTGTCAGAGTAATTCTACTTTAGAAGACAATGGTAATCTATTGAAAAGGAGTGATAACGAAATCCCCAATCCCGAAATTGGTAAATTTATTTTGAATAATATTTATATTTTTTCCTTGTACAAAAAAAATGTAATTGTTATAGATGTGATGCAGTCGAACGTATCAATCCAGCAAAATCGTTTGGTGTTCTATTTTATAATTTTGTTAGTTTTTTTACTCATGGCTGGGTTATTCATTACGAGTCAGTTCTTTAATCGTTTTATTATCCTGGGTTCGGATTTAAAAATTGTTATTTTTTTAATATTTTTTCTACTTTTCCTTATCATTTTTCGGATTTGAACATATATTTTCCGAAGACTTCCACATTGCTTATGTGGTAATACGGTTTCTAATAATTCCCATTTTTTTTTCAATCATTTAAACAATTTTTCAAATTTTTTAGTCAGCCCCCCGACTTTGACCGATCGATTTCAAAAACCACCAAACAATTGCAAAGGTTAACATTGTTATTTTACTAAAAATATACTTAATTATAATTTGCAAATTGTATACACTCTCTTTTTTTCATTTTTTACTACCTATAAAAACAAGAAAATATTTGTTGAATACAATATACAAATTTATTAATTTTAACGTTTAGATTGTTATTTACAAATTGTTTGTAATCTAAAATAATATTTCTAACATCTAATTTCTATAAAAAAAATAAATAAGTAGAAGAGTGGGTCGCACCTTTAGTTAGACCTGCTTACTACCAGTGTTGTAAAGTAGTTGAGTAAAAGTATTTGAGTAAAAGTATTCGAATACTTTTTTCAGTATTGAATACTTTTTTGAATACTTTTTATTTTAAAGTATTTGAATGGTATTTGAATTAGTTTTTTTTACTATTGAATACTATTTCATTGAATACTTTTTTTCGTTGACATCGCCTACCAATTTATATTATGACAGATCGGCACTTTGAACAAATGTTTTTAAAATGCAACACTCAAATTTTTGATTAATATTTATAAATACCTAAAAATAAATTAAATTTTTTTTGTATTTGAAAATTATTTCAAATACTTTTAAAAAGTATTTGAGTAATACTCAAATATATATCAAATATTTATATAATTAATTTGCAAAATATTGAGAACAGTGTTTTAATCTTTGCAATTGCTTTGTGGTTTTTGAAATCGATCGGTCAAAGTCGGGGGGCTGGCTAAAAAAGTTGAAAAATTCTTAAAAAATATAATAAAATATTTGCAATTAGTGAAACTCGATTTGCAATTATTTGCAATTGATATTTTGCAAAATATTGACATCACTTTCGATTGGATCGGTCAACATCGGGGGCTGGCTAAAAAACTTGTAAAATTCGCCAAAAAAAAAATATTGATTTGCAAATTCTAAAAATCAATTTGCAATTATTTGCAATTAATTTGCAAAATATTGACATCACTTTCGATTGGATCGGTCAAAGTCAGGGGGCTGCGTGAAGTTGGCCACACGTAACGGTTTTTCTCTTATTATATGTTAACGAGTTATTTGCAAATTCTGAAAACTAATTTGCAATTATTTGCAATTAATTTGCAAAATATTAACATATTTCACGAATCGATCCGACAAAGTTGGGGGGGGGCAACTTCACACATACGATGTACTATGCGTTAATTGTGTTTAACGTGCTTTGTCATGTCGCTCTACTCTTTACCGAAATATGCCCATAGTTTAGGTTAGGTTAGGAATTTAATAATGTCAATAATAATAAATATTCAGGTGATAGAATACAAGCAAAATTATTAAAAAAATAATTAAAAGAGTTAGTTTTTTGGACTAGTGGGATTTAATCAGAAAGATAAACCGGGTTAGGGAAAGATCACCAATGATTTGAAAACAGCAATATTCTGCCCGCTACATAAGAAAGTGATTACTAAGGATTATAACAATTGGAGGTATTTTCCTGCTGAATTTGGCGTATAAAATATTATCCAATTGTATCATATTTCTATTACGATTGAACAGGAAGGCGGACCAAATAATCGAAAATAATCAAGGTAACTTCATGGTAAAAAAGTCAAACATCTATCAAGTAATCAAATATTTATACTCGTTCTTCATTCAAATACAATTGTAAATATTATAGACGAGTCGCAGTTTTACGAGTCAGTTGCTCGCCAGAAAACCCAAAAAATAATGAAATAGTTATAGAAGTGCTGACTATAATTCAAACATATAAGTGCTATATTGCACTGGGACCGCTCCTACAAGGACGGCGCGACTGTTGTTGGCCGCAACTTGCGAGGTGTTGGAAATACAAAGGTTACCCACCGGTTAGTATTACAATAAATAATAACATAAACAATTTATAGCGCCATGCGCTCACAGTTATAATAAATAATACATAGATTGGCATATACAATTTATACGGAGGGCTATATGAATCAGGAAAATATACAGAAGGAAAAAAAAATCTGGGATTGGTATTTTCATGGAACGGTATATCAAAGAACTGATATAGTACCTAAAGGAAAGGTATTTTCAAGGATCAATATATTCTTGGAATGATATTTTTCTAAATAGTCTTATCTAATGAAAATATAAAACAGTAAATTAAAAACACGGAACCGTATTTTTCAGGAATGGTATAAATTAAGAAAATATCGCCCAGGACTGTATAAATCGGGACGACATTTTTGAGTTTATTATACACGTGGATCCAAATTAATCTAAAACTGTATTTATCGAGAAAATAAAGCATAGGACTGGATGGGAGAGGACATTTATTTATAGGAAAATATTCATGAGGAATAGTATTGAAAAAAAATACGGATGCCCGCGTCGCCTCTCGCTCGCTGCACTCACTCGGACAAAAAAAAACGAAAATATCCCTCGACTTGCTATGCAACACCACCTCAAGTGGATCACTAGGTAACTACAGTATAACCATGCATATTACCCTACCACTCTTATCATTTTTCGGACAAGTGCTTATCACTTAATAATTCCATATAAGTAAATAAGTTTTAACTACGAGCGTCTCGGGAGCAAAATTGCGCAACCAATCAGAAGCGTTCACATTTCTTATCATTATTTATACAAATTTGAAATTATAACGTGATATTGTTATACTCTTCAATCATACAGATTACAGGTGTTATACCTAATAATTTAATATATTATTATTTTAATTATAAATTATAATATTTATACATAATAATATGAAAGAGTTCGGAATTGCAACCAGTAACATGAAAGAGCTTAAGTGCTTAGTTTGCAATAAATATTTTAGTTATAAAAGAACTTTAAAACGACACTCAATTACTTTTGGCTCTAAGGAGTCTAAAAATATTAATAGCGTGCAATGTCCAGATTCAGCTTGCAATAAATCATTCACAAACAAAAAAATGTTAAAATTTCATATAGAGGTAGACCATGGCGTGAAATTACAAAACGAAAAAAGAACGTTTGCAACTCTTCATGGTAAATGTGATTTACTGAATTTTAATTTTACTTGAAATATTCTGTTTTACTATACCTACGACTAGTATGCCACACTTATAGTTATATAGTATTATGAAATATATATCTTTAGATTTCAAGGAATGGAAATTAAAACTGGAAGATGATAATTTATGTTTTTATGCGTTAAGTGCTCGTAAGACTGTAGGACTGAATAAATAATATCACCACAGCATATAACAATATCATGTTATAATTTCAAATTTGTATAAATGATGATGAGAAATGTGATTTTAAAAAATATTGATAAGAAAGTGAACGCTTCTGATTGGTTGCGCAATTTCGCTCCCGAGACGCTCGTGTTTTAACTACATTTTAATCTCTTTCCGTATTTTTCTTAGAAAATAATATTTCTTTTTAATACTATTCCTCGTGAATATTTTCCTATAAATAACTGTCCTATCCCATCCCAGTCCTATGATTTATTTTTTCGATTAATACGATTTTATATTAATACGGATCCATGTGTATAATAATATAATATACTCAGAAATATCGTCCCGATTTATACAGTCTCGAGCAATACTTTCCTAATTTATACCATTCCTGATAAATACAGTTCCGTGTTTTTAATTTACTGTTTTATATTTTCCTGAGATAAGACTGTTTAGAAAAATATCGTTCCAAGAATATATTAATCGTAGCAAATATCATTCCTTTATTAAACCATTCTTTTGGAGTATCTTTCCCTACAAGAAATCTAGTCCGGATAATTATTTTCCTGAAAAATACGGTTCCATATTAAAACTTTCCTCGTTTATATGCGGCCTCAATAAATACTAATAAATAAATAACGGGCGTCCGAAAAATACAAATAATATAATAATAATTTACCTAGCAGTGCATTGCCTGTATAGAGGGAGTTTATACAGTTGTACTAGAGAAAAGGTACAAAATATAATGTTACTAATGACCACGGCTGCGATGATGAAACAACAGTCTACTGTTGCAGGATAATGTGGCTGAGTTATTTCCCCAAGCTGGTAAAGCGACATCAGATTGAGATGACTCGACGCGAGTCAATCACTTACAGGACGTGGGTAGCACACGCAATTATGGTGAATATCGGACCCTCCACATCCTCTATACTATTATTATATAACACAATATTATATTAAAATAATTGTTTAAAGCCGGCAGAATAATGTGATAAACTACGGGTGACGTTAACGTTTGCAATATTTATTCTGCATACACGATTGACGAATACACGACCGCGAGCATTCTATGTTTTCTTATTAATATTATCGATGAGAAATATCTTAGCTGTCACTGAATATCTGTACCCGTATGCAATCGTCAACATGCATACTGCGTAAATACTAAACATGGTAAGTACTAGCTATTAGATATGGCGGACTATTATAGCATGGCGCGGCCGTAGTATTACGGATTAATCAATCCTAATGAACTTAGAAGAAAATCAACAAAATATTATATTATGAAATATTAAATTAGTACAAACAAAATTTTTCTATAAAAAAAATAGCAGTATTAATAAAAAAAAAAAAATATTTTTCCAGTTTGTAAAGTGTATGCTGTACTAACACAATACAACCGTGAACACATTGAAGTTCAGTGACTGGACGATTGCGTGTGCTGAGTGATTGCAGTTGACCACCTGTGCATGGCCAGATCGTCACCAGACGTCATATTGGCATTTATCATCGGACGTGCATCATTAAATGCGTAATAATGTGAGAAGAAATGACGCCACTTAGGAATAGGCCAGAAGCGACATGGATAGTAGATCAGGAAACACTGACAATATAAGAGATCCAGGAGAGTACTCCAATAGACGCGATTTACCATAGTTAGCGCAAACACCTTCACGTCAGTCTACATCAGAATTTAATTATTTGTATTTAGAAATATTTTCAATTAAAACAATAAACGACACTTAGTAATATTTTGACACTTTTTATTTCGAAACTACCTATATTTTCACCAACCAGTTGTTGGCCCACTACATCTTAAATCATGACTGCAATAGAGTTGTGAATTGTGACTAACGATTTTGGGTTTTTTTTTTTATCACTTTAAGAACGACTTATAAGAAACCTTGTATTAAATTTTCAAGATTTTCTGGCCGGCCAAAAAAATTTTATCGTTATTTTAAAAAAAAATTCTCATAAAAATCGAAATTTTAATTGTCTATAAATAGCTCAAAAAAAGTCAAAATTTTTTGAAAATTTAACAGTGTATAGAAAACGCTAATATAAACATTTGGTGAAATTTGTCACAAGTATTTACAGTGATTAGTTTTTGAATTACAACCATATAAAAAAATCGATTTGGTCGAAAACTGTTTTTGCGTAAAAATTCCCGTTTTTCTGTCATTTTTTTTTTGTTTTTCTTGATTTTTTTGAAAACTGTTGGTAAATGTTTACTTTTCACCTCTATAATGCACCAAGGATATCCACTTTGCCATCGGAAACCACCCCCAAAGTTTGAAATTGAAGCATTATTTCGACTAGTTATGCTGTACACAGACAAAAAAAAAAAAAACACACATCATTGTAAAATCAATACATTCATCACTCCGTTCAGAATCTAAAAACGCGCCATGTTTCTATCTATCTCAATGGTGGTGTGGAAAAGAACGCATTTTTATTATTTTTATATAGGTACTCGTAATTTTATACGATGAACTTCAAAATTCGTATACCGTAAGAACAGTTAACTTATTAACTTAACATAAAAAATATAATTTTGTAGATCATTTTTTCCTGTATAATTTTTGTTGGGACATTTTTTTATAAAGCCGTTTTTTTATGTCTGTGTTTTGTAGACCTTATAACGCAAAACCATTAACTTTTACGTGAATATATCGTAAGCCCTTTTTTGTAGATAACTACCAATCCTTTATTTATTTTTTTATCGTACGACCATTAAAAAGTGATTTATTCAAAAAAAAGTTAGGCAACAAATTTGCTAAAAAATCTAAGTGTTTTTAATTTCCTCAAAGGCTATGACAGACAGAGAAATAAACACACATTCAAAAATCGATACATTCATCGATCCATTCGGAAACTAAAAATTCCAATTACATCTATAACAAGCTTAAAAAAGCGGGTAAGTGGGTATCGCTCTGATGTATATTAGGGGGTGGGGTGGACCTCAGACTATGGATGGTTAAATTTGAATGCAATGATAGGTATCATTGTATACGAAAAACGATTCTGAACGAAGATGATTTGTCAGTTTAGGATATATTATATTTAAATATTGTCAAATATTCTATTTTGAAACAAATAGTATAGTTTTTATATTATGTTACTATGGTTACTATGGCCAACATTCGCATTATGAGCGTATGAAATTTAATTTAAATTTTGAAATATTTCGTATAAATTCGAACTTTAAACACTTATAAAAAAAAAATTGTGACAAACGATTTCGGATTTTTTTTATCACTTTAAGAACAACTTATAAGAAACCTTGTATTAAATTTTCAAGATTTTCTGGCCACCCAAAAAATTTTTATCGGCATTTGAAGAAAAAAAAACTTAGAAAAGTCGAAAATTTCAATTGTCTATTAGTAGCTTAAAAATGGTCAAAATATTTTGAAAAATTAACTGTAAAGAGATAACCATAATATA
Source organism: Schizaphis graminum (assembly GCA_020882235.1). Classification (NCBI taxonomy): domain Eukaryota; kingdom Metazoa; phylum Arthropoda; class Insecta; order Hemiptera; family Aphididae; genus Schizaphis; species Schizaphis graminum. Next base: position 107,857,057 of record CM037032.1, on the reverse strand, counting down.
AACATTTGGTGAAAATTTAAAGTATTTACAATAATTCGTTTTTGAGTTACAGCAAAATCAAAAAATCGATTTTGTCGAAAAGTGATTTTTCCGTAAAATTTCCATTTTTCTGTCATTTTTTTTTTGTTTTTCTCGATTTTTTGAAAACTATTAGAAAATTTTAATTTTGACCCCCCTAAAGTACCAACTAGATTCAATTCCCTATTCAAAGAGGGGCTGAAGTCAAAAATCGGAGCATTATTACTGCTCCAAATGTTGGAGTCAGACACAAAAAAAAAAAAAAAAAAAAAAAAAAAAACACACATCATAGTAAAAGCAATACATTCATCACTTCGTTCAGAATCTAAAAGTGTCAATATATATTAATATATAGGTATAATAATATTATATTACCTATGTGTAGAAAATTATCGTTTAATCATTTAGTTTTAATGAAAGTTTAAAGACTTTAAAGTGGCGCCGAACCTATATAGTAGGGGTGGCGACGGCCACCCCTTTTAAATGGGTGGGTGGTGGCCAATGGCCGGTGGGTCCTGTTATGTAGGTGGGTAAATATCTAACAGAAAAATTGGACGGGTTGATACTGAGTGTTCCATAGTAAATTACTATTTGGAATCAAAAGTGTAACGGCTGTAACGTATATACAGTCACATCCAGTGGCGTGCAGACAAGACACAAATGGGGCCTAGGCCCCACTTGAAAATGGGGTGGGTGTGGGTGATATTTTTTGTTAAGAATTATACAAGTTACTAAAATTAAATTTGTAAATGTTATTATACTACGTCTACGTGTCATTTGTAACTTTGTAAGTTCTTTCTATGTACAATACACATACGAATAGCTATTAGCTACAATCAATGCAATCATTGCAATATAGCGTATATATATTACTAACATGTTATTACTTATTACGTCTGAGCAGCTCGCATAGTCGTTTCAAAATTTCAAATAATAATAAGAATTATCAATTTATATATATACGAGTATAAATATTTAAACATACTACATAGTACACGGCAGATCTGTATTATGCAATATGTATATCGTTCCGTGGTTACCAATTTTCACTGGACTTGGGAAATATAAATTAAAATAATCAAGTAATACCTCAATATATAAAAACATTTAGCTTCATTTTTTTCAACTTCACGGCGGTTTTATACGTTGTCAAATTTGAATAATATAATACGTGCAATATAATATTTTAATAATAATGGACTGTATTCCGTATATACATAATATATAAAATAATATCAATACAATTAGTCCTTACCAGGTCGACCCACTCTAATGTAATACAATATATTGATCTTAAAAACTAATAGGTACATTTTTTGTGATTTAATAACACAATACAAATTATACATAACAAATATTTAAATAAATCTGACCTGACCAGCGACAGGAAAGAACAACCGAAACGCATCAAATTGAATCACCGTTGAGCCATATCACACCATATTATTATAATATAGGTATTATAATAAAATGTAAGTTCAAACGCGTTAAACTACACCCGGCGTGTAATAATATAATAACCGAACCGCGTATAAGAATATCCAACCGAATATAATATAACAGCAGAATCGCATTGACACTATATGTATAATTATAATTTATAGTACACACCGTGTGTACTGTGTAAAATATACGAACAGCGAAAAAAATATTAATGTACTATGTACACCACGTACACGAATAATAATAATAAAAAAAAATATAATAACTAAATGGCGTCGGGACGACAACAACGACGGTGACGCATCGATGCCACGGATGATCAGTCCTGCGTGCGTTGTCATCGTACTGCTCAGGCGGCCGGTGGAAACACCATCACTCATCAGTCATCGATGTTATTGATATCAAACACTACATATGTAATATGTATGGTGCTTCGCACATCTACTGAACTTGGTTGTTGTAGATACTTGTGATTGTTGTGAAGTAACGAAACATTTTTTTGGTGAAGTTCTAGCATTAGTTTCGTTTTTTCGGACAAAAAAAAAAAAATTGCCACTTTCATCGAATGTCAACAGCAGTTATATTATCTAGGTGATAGAACACGCCGGATAAAATGATTTTCCGACACTAGGTGGACTTCACATGGAAGGGTTATAACTGTTCGATTTGAAAGATTTGGAGCAATATTAGAAACATTAAAAAGGTTAATATATGACAATGATTGAAACAAATGAATGAGTCTTTTAACAGTAATCACATTTGAATTTATACTCACAATGATCTTAAATAAAAATATATTTGCAATAACCACACCTTTATCCAATTACTTACAAAGTAAATCAATAGATTTTATTCAGGCATTAAATTTGGTTGATGCATCAAAAGAAAAATTAACCTCTATGCGCTGTGATGCAGAATTTGAACTAACAGTAAATGAAGCAAAACGTTTTGCTGCAAAACATAACATGTCAGAGTTAAGTTTTAAAGAAACTAGACCAAGAAAAAAAAGGGTGCTTGGTGAAAATATTTATGATGAAGTATCTGTTTCTGCATGTGATAGATATAGAACAAATACATACTTTAAAGTATTGGATCAAATAATTTCATCAATTAATTCTAGATTTCAGAGAAATACTTAAAGATTTATCTCTTTAGTCTCCTGAACGACTGATAAATATGAAAAAAAAACAATAAATCTATTCCAGAAGATAGTTTCCATAATATATCAAATTGGTTAAAAGATATTAACGGAAATGATTTTAAACGTGAATATATTATGTTTAGTCATAGTTTAAGAGATCTCGTTTCAGGATTAGAAGTAATCAATATTTTTTAATCGTATAGTAGTGTGCTTCGAAATTACTTCATTAATTATTTACATCGGTAATTATTTGTTACTTACATTATACTTGAAGTTAACTTATTAAATAATATCATATTGTTTACATAATTACATGTATTTGTCTACATTTTTTCATACTACAGAGTTTTCCTCAATTCCCTACTGTGTTTATTATTTTATATTTCATAATATTATGTATGTAGGTATTTTGACATACCAATGTGCAAAAAAAAATAGATTTAAATTAAAATATAATAGAGATGGTAAGAAAACTAGTCTAGCAAAAATTACATTAAAAATTAACAGATAACAAAATATTATTTAATATTTTTTAAATATTGTCATATATTCTATTTTGAAACAAATTCAAACATTTAAGTAAAAGTTTCAAGATCTTACGTTTAGTAATTTTTTAAAAATAACAAAAATCGAAAATTATTTATTAGTAAAACGTTATTTTACACGTCGTGTATTTTTGATTTCAAATTAAAATTAAAACTTTAAACACTCGTAAAATTTTTTAAATTGAATAATCCTCAAACTTTTATATAATTATTCTAAGCTTAACTTATGGACAGCATAGTATTAAATTTTCAATTCTTAGCTTTTGATAGTAAAATATTTATACATTTTTAACTACCAAATAGTGAAAAATATTCATGATTTTGACGAATTTTTATCAATATTTGAACTTCAAATGCTAATAAAAAAAATTGTGCCTATGTATTTTTATAATTTTTGAATGAGAGTTAGAACAAGTTATGTGGACCCTTCAATTAAATTTTCAAGTAATTTGTCCCAGCTAAATTTTTTTTATCAACATTTATAAAAAAAAAAATAAAAAAAAATTGAAAATGGAAATTGTTTATAAATAGCTCAAAAAAAGTCAAAATATTTTGAAAATCAAATCACGTAAAGAAAATGGCAATCTAAATAACTGGTAAATTTTTCAAGTATTTATAAATTATACTATTTGAATAACAACAAATATCAAAAATCGTTTGAGGCATATATTTAATATTATTTACCGGATCAAATGACGTGGAACCGTAAAAAATAATTTTAGATTGTATGTTCTAAAATAAAAGTTTAATTTTTTTTTAATTTTTACCACTTTCAACAATAATATAAGTTATCACATTATATACCAAATATTTCAATATACCCAGATTTAAAATAATTTATTATTATATTAGTATATTAAAAAGTATACTATAAAATAATTTTAAAAATGTATATTTTAAATTTGTAATAATATCATGTATCTATGGTTTTTGGTTTGAAAATTATAAGAAAATCATTTGATAATAAATCTTTATGTTTGGAAATAACAAGTATTTGGTGTGTATCTAAGTATTCTATAAAAGTTGTTAGTTATTTACGAAAATAAAACTGTTAAATAAATATAATATATATATATATTATTAGTATGAATGGATGAATTTCATGTACTATTTATTTGAATAAAGAACACATTATAATTTTGGAATTGTCTCGGTTTTCTTTCTGTAAGCAAAAATTGAAAATTCAACCATGTAACTACCAACAAATATATCATTATTGATGATAATTTATCAGCATACATATTTTGAACTACTCTCCATTGGTGATCAGTTGCTAGAGGATACCACAATAGTATCACACCAATATCACCAGTTCCATTATTCATTTTATAATGTATCTAAATTTAAAAAGCAATTCCTATTAAACATTATGATTTAGACAAATTTACTATATTATTGTTTATTATATTTTATTATAATTTTATGAGAATCTTATACTCTTATAGCATTTTAAATGCTGTACATTCTGCTATAAGTAAAATTTACTTGAAATAATAATGTGTTATAAGTATTTTATTCCTATACTGTGTAACAGGACTATTTAACAAATATAGTAACATTTGTTATGGAAGTTTATCAAATTGTTACACCTTATATATTATTTAATATACAAACTTATTTCCACTAAACAAAATTTAATAGATATATTTTTACGATTGTGAGTACTATAGTACAACATTTCTATCATTACAATCAAATGCAAAATAATTATATAATATAATTTATTACTTTCTCACATTATCTATCGGAAATTTTGGCATTATGCTAAGCATAATTTACTTGTTATTATAATAACAAGTAAAATATTGATATCCTACGTATTTGTAAATAAATATACAACAATATTTTTGTCCGAACAAAAAATTTTTTTATCGTTGTGAGTACCATAATACAATATTTTCGTCATTAAAATCAAATGCAAAATAACTATTTAATATAATTTATTACTTTCTTACTTTATCTATCGGACATTGTATCGGTGGATCAAATGAACCATACCAACGGGACCATATTTGGTACTTGTCCTTTAATTTTGGACAGATATATATTAATGTCCAATAGTTTGAAAGTATTCGCAATTAATTCCTTCTGAGTCACATCGATGAAAAACTACGACAACCTACAAAATAAGATTATATAATATATAAATGTAAAGCTAACCATATAAAAGAAAGATTCAAATATTAACTCATCATCGATGGTTTTATATTTACTTACTTTGTTAATAAGTTCTTTCGTATTTATTGTAAATTGTCCATTTAAATATTGTTGTTCTTTATATTGATCAATCGAATAATATTCCATAGTGAAGTTAGGTTTTATATGGAATTTTTTAAAACGTAGTGTATGTTAACAATGGATTGAACTAAAAATTATAATAAAACATAATATATTTTGTATAAACATAAATTGTGGACCAGAGAATTAATTTGTAGACCTACCTGGTAGTTCATACTATTTTCAACGCTTTGAAATCAAAGTAACTTCAATCATTCTAATAAAATATTGCTACTCACTATTTTAATATAATTTTTAATCGTTAGATTAAACCATCAATTTATAATTATGTCAATATTTGTTCAAAAAAAATAATATGTTCATCAACATTTATAAAAATAAAAATAAAAAAATGTGTTGATGTATTCTAAAATAGATCAAATGTATCTTGAAATAATAAAATATACTTACAGACAGAACATTTATTAAATGTGCTCTAATAAAAATATAATAAAACACCGTCTTTAATGTTTTTGACATTTTTTTCTTGCTGTGCTGTGTATTGATGCAATTGTTTGTTGTTATACAAATTATTATCGCCTATATACAATATGAAAACCTTAAATATTTTAAAATAGTTTGGTTAAAATACTATGGTATAATTCAAACGATCGGCGATGGAATATTCAAATCAATATTACAAAAAAATCATTATTTATCAGAACGATAAGCTGTTTTTTGTTGTAAAAACTAATACAATGTAAAATATATTTGACAGTATCTATATAATATGAAATACAGATTTAATTATTTGAATTTAATCTGATATACTATAATTGGTCATCTATTTGTTCTAACAGATGATGTGAGTTTATGAAAAATTACTGCATACAATTTTACAACGACTAATAGTCAATTAGCCATTCATGCTATATTATAGCGATTTCTAGTTTATTTGACATATTTTGAATATATTTTGGTGAAATTACCAACTTATTCATCTACAAAACAAATGCATGCGCTATGAATGAAATTATGATAATAATTGTGATAAAAAGTGTATAGACTTGAGTAGGTGTATTCACACCAATCGTCATTCGTTTAGCAAGAGGTATGATACATAATTTCTATAACCTTATATAATTTTAATAAACCATTTTCACGCTAAACTAAATAATTCTTATAATATATAAAAGTTCTAAATTGTTACTTTGTTTTTTGAATTTTTTAAATATTTCTTAACATTATTCATTATTTTATGAGTATTTCAAAATATCAATTGATGTTTCATTCTATTCACATTAAAAAGATTAATAGTATTATTTTATTTTTTTTATTGATCTTAAATAACATCAGCAGCAGCGGCCATTAGTTTTTATATTAATTAAAATAAATGTTATTTAAATTCAATTTTCAAATAATTATTTTTTTATTAAACTCAATGTGTGACATAGGTATATTCCATATATATATCTACGTACAATGTATGTATATAAATATAATAAATCAGATATAAATTTTATTCAAATAAAAAGTACAAAAAAAAGTTTAAAGTTTATTTATTAAAATGTGTAATGAATATAATTATAACACCGTCATCCCATTTTCAGCCAAACACAAAAATATAATATAGTTAGTGATAAAATATATAATTAAGTTTTAGAACATATATTATATATCTAGATGTACCTAAGTGTGATTTTTAATTAAAAATGAAATAGTCTATTAATGGTTAAATAAGCTGTAAAATATTTGTATGCGTAAAATGAATTACATTTTATTGTTTTGATTGTTTAATGTTTCTTTTCCTGTAGCCAAACACTGATAGTTCCAACGTGTAACTACCTATATAATGTTCACCTGCAGCATAAAACTTTTGTGTCACTTTCCATTGATAGTTAACAACATCGGGATACCATCGAACCGCTGGCGCAAAATCAATAGTTCCGTTTCGTATAAAATAATTCACCTAAATATTTAAAATGTATTAATACTTACTTAAAAACAATTAACGAAATTAGGTTGGAACACGTGGAATCTATGTCATAGATATTAATAAACAATATAGGTACCTATTGTATAATATTATATATTAAATTTATTCTGATTATTAATTCACGTTAGAATGTTAAATAAAACTAATAATTATTACCTATATAGTTAATTCAAAAAAAATTGCTTATGCTCTATAAACAGACTGTATTTCTGAGTTAATTGATTACATTTTTATTTTGAAAATAAAAACCTTTATTCTGCCCTGTTAAACAAAAGTGCCATAAGAAAAAAATATATTAGTTTTGTATTTTTTATTTTATTATACCTTTATAATTATTTGTTAGTCTAACCATTATAGTTTTTTTGACAAGAAAAGTATTGAAAAATGATTTAAAAGTATTATTCCGTATTCGCTTATTATATGAATAAAAGTTACTTATACGTTATTACTCAGCAATATAACCTATATTTACTATGTAAGGTAATTACACCGTAACTCAGTTAGACATACAGTTAAACATACAAATGTTATGCGTAAACGCCGTACCTATGTAAAAACATAATGTATGATGCGGCGTTCTTGCATAGTACTACTAATTTTTTTATTGTATTTTAGATATTTTTAGACTTTTGTAACACAAATTTATGAATAATCTTTTACAACATTTTTAAGTTTGGTATTAAAAAAAAAAAACAATTTTATGAATTTCTAAGTTCTAACAACAAAATATTTTTTAAACTTATGATTTTGATGATTTCCTTTATAATTTGAATTAAAACGCTAAAAGAAAGAAGTTTAGCATATTTTTCAATGTTTCTTTAAATGCTGAAAAATCAATTTTTGTGAAACATAATATTTATACTGACATTTCTAATATTCCTAATATTTATTTTTTATATTCTAATGAGTGCAGCAAAACAATTTAATACAAATAAAATGCATACATTCCAATCTACTACCTTTCGTATAATCACTAATGCCTCATTCTATGTCTCAAACCACATCCTACTCACTGATTTAAAAAATACACAATAGAAGAAATAGGTAAAATTCTGTATATTCGATTCCGTTCCTGACTATACGATCACTCAAATCCACTAATATCCGTCCTAGACTATGACACTATTCATGGTAACCCACCTCGCAGGCTGAATAGAACATGATGGTGTTGAGAATTAGTGTCTTAAATAATCCAAATCAATCAAGCCTAACCAAGTCACAAAGTGTTAATATTGGTTGTCTGCTTTTCTCGTGTGTATAAGTTATCACATTATATACCTAATATTTTATTATATCCGGATTTTAAATAATTTATTATAATATTAATATATTAAACAGGATAATGTGAAATAATTTATAACAATGTATATTAGATATTATATTTAAATAAATTCGCAAATAAAATTACAATATGAGAATAATATTTCTTACTTTTTTTACTGGACAATTTGGTTGTGGATCAAATGCTCTATACCAACTGGACCATATTTGATTCTTGTCCTTCAATTTAGGGCAAAGATCGGTTAATGTCCACGATTGAAAATATTCACAGTTCACGCCTTCTGGATTACAACGTTGAAATACTACGACAATCTTTAAAAATATTTACACACATGTATGCTAAAATATAGTATCATAATATAATTTATAGATAATTATTAAATACTCTATAGTCTATACTATATAAATAATAATATTATATTAATAATAATCTATATTTATTATATTATTATATAATAGCATAAGCATAATAATATACAGATTCTTAATAAAATATAACATATTAAATATTAAGTAAACACTATAGTTTTCTAAAGTCTTTTATTGTAGGAGCTATTTGTTAATAGGAACCTATTAAATAGTATTATTTGTTCACCTTTTCTAATGGTTCTGGCGAGTCAAGTGCAATATATCCATTAACGAATTCCTTTTCTTTGTATTTGTTGATTGTATAATTCCCAGTGATATTGGGTTGAAAATACAATTTTTGAAATCGTATCGTATAAGTTAGCATTGGATTGTACTAAAATTATTACCGTTCATGTAAAAGCATTTATTATTATACAGAGTGATTCACTACGCTAGTTCACCAACATTTTTTTAATTTTATAAACAATTCATTCAAATTCTAATACTCCGTAAGTAGTGCGAAAAGTCTTAAGAATTTTTAAATAATATGGTATTTAAGTTTATTTAAGAATACTCGGTGAATCACTCTGTATAGTAATATTTAATGTAATAAAATAATAGAATAGAATATGAATTTTGAGAAAATGTGTATTATACTTACAGCTGCAAATATCACGTTTTCAAAGCATTTCCCAATAAAAACAATAAAAATATATTTTATGAAAAACATTTTTATTTCTTTGGAATAGATGGCCTGTCACCAGTATGTTTATGATTAAAGTACAGCTTGTTTAAGCTTTTTATTTGAAATAAATGTTGATACGGTGCTTACACAAAATCAAGCACATAACTAAATTGTATTGCATTCGTTTACCTAACCAAATATTTGCGTTATTAGAAGTCAGTTATATTTAATAGAAATTAGATGTGAATAATTATAATAATAACATTATTATAATAATTTATATGTTTGATAAAATCATTGAAATGACTGAGCATTAGTATTCTTTACTTTGAATACAGTACATCTATATAATTGCCCATAATGAGTAAGCCCATTTATCGTTATAATTTTTGAACAATTTTATTTTTATTTTTGTGATAAAAATGAAAAGTTATTGTATATTATATGTATAATTATAAAAAATTTTGAACTATACTTGAATATTTTTTTGATTAATATATTGATAAAATATTTTTGTCTCGTTTAAATGCTTAAATATTTATTTTTTAATACTGATAAAATCCTTAGAAATTGTTAGCATAGTAATTAAAAATATATAGGTAATCGCAAATTTATTTTTAAAGCTGATCATCACCTTTTCCTTATTAGAATAGTTTTTCGTATATTGTATTGATTATACTTCATTAACTTGAATTTAAAATGTTATACTTTTTTTGGAATTAAATTTATGATATAATCAAAAACTTATTGAACAGTTTAAGGACAAATGAATTTGTTCATTATTAACAATTAAAACCTATAAGACAATAGATCAATCTTATTAATTTTTATTTTTCAGTACCTATTATAGTAAAAATGTATTTTACTATCCAATTGGGTTATTAGCTTAAAAATATATATTTATTACACATATAAATAATGTGTTATACATGCAACTGATCATGGTCGATTAAAAAAAAATAAATTACTTAATTTATTTGTTGTCATAATATACCTAATTAAGTAATTATTTATGATAATTATCAGGTAACGGATTTTGCAGGTATTTATATATTTTTATAAATTGTCTAAAATATAAATATAGCATAGTAAATTAAGAATTTGTATTTTTATAAGGTATATAAAAGAAACAGCATTTAATATTAGATTCTGAACGGAGTGATGAATGAATTGATTTTACAATGATGTGTTTTTTTTTTGTGTTTGTGTACAGCATAACAAGTCGAAATAATGCTTCAATTTCCAACTTTGGGGGTGGTTTCCGATGGAACAGTGGATATCCTTGGTGCATTATAGAGGTCAAAAGTAAACATTTTCCAACAGTTTTCAAAAAAATCGAGAAAAACAAAAAAAAAGTGACAGAAAAACGGGAATTTTTACGCAAAACCAGTTTTCGACAAAATCGAATTTTTTATTTTGCTATAACTCAAAAACTAATCGATGTAAACACTTGAAATTTTCACCAAATGTTTATATTAGCGTTATCTATACACAGTTAAAGAATTTTGACTTTTTTTGAGCTATTTATAGACAATTGAAATTTTCAATTTTTCTAAATACTTTTTTTTTAAATAACCATAAAAATTTTTTGGCCGACCAGAAAATCTTGAACATCTAATATAAGGTTTCTCATAAGTTGTTCTTAAAGTGATAAAAAAAAATTTGAAATCGTTAATCACAATTTTTTTTTATAAGTGCTTAAAGTTCGAATTTATACGAAATATGTCAAAATTGTGAAAATTTGCAAGTAATTTTGTGGTTGAAAAATCGTAAAATTTTTTTCTTTTATAACTAAGTTTTGAAAATTTGGTACAAGGTTCTCCATAAATTGTTCTTTAATTATCTGTAAAAAAAATTCTACCGGATTCAGACAAAAATTATTTATAAGTGTTTGAAATTTAAATTTTTATAAAACCACGTTAACTAACGGTTTAGCCTCAAACGATTTTTAATATTTGTTGTTATTCAAATAGTATAAGTCGTAAATACTTGAAAATTTTAGCAGTTATTGAGATTGCCATTTTCTTTACGTGATTTGATTTTCAAAATATGGGCATTTGAAATAATCAATTTTTTTTTTATTTTTCTTTTATAAATGTTGATAAAAAAAATTTAGGTGGGACAAATTACTTGGAAATTTAATTGAAGGGTCCACATAACTTGTTCTAACTCTCATTCAAAAATTATAAAAATACATAGGCACAATTTTTTTTATTAGAATTTGAAGTTCAAATATTGACAAAAATTCGTCAAAATCATGAATATTTTTCACTATTTTGTAGTTAAAAATATATAAATATTTTACCATCAAAATCTAAGAATTGAAAATTTAATACTATGCTGTCCATAAGTTAAGCTTAGAATAATTATAAAAGATTTTGAGGATTATTCAATTTAAAAAATTTTATGAGTGTTTAAAGTTTTAATTTTAATTTGAAATCAAAAATACACGTTTAAAATAACGTTTTACTAATAAATAATTTTCGATTTTTGTTATTTTTAAAAAATTACTAAACGTAAGATCTTGAAACTTTTACTTAAATGTTTGAATTAGTTTCAAAATAGAATGTATGACAATATTTAAATATAATATATCCTAGACTGACAAATCATCTCCGTTCAGAATCGTTTTTCGTATACAATGATACCTATCATTGCATTCAAATTTAACCTACCATAGTCCGAGGTCCACCCCACCCCCTAATGTACAGCAGAGCGATACTCACCCACTTTTTTTTTATTTAATTTTTTTATACTGTTTAATTTTATTTGATGAAGTTTTCTTTGCATGAAAAAAATGCTTTCTCTAGTATTTGTCAAAATTTATTTTTCTAATATATTAATATAATTTATAATGTAACTACTATATTTATACTCATATCTAGTATGTACTGTATATATATATATATATGAATAATAATATTATATGTTATCGTCTTCCGTACAACGTATATAAATAATTTACAATATTACGTATAAAATTATATCGGTCATGGATTAGCAGTTTATCAGTTGACAGTTATCTAACCTTCATAAAAACTGTAATAACTAAATTACGTAGGTAATATGGGTATGACCTCCAACCACCTATGAGTGGGAAATCAATTCTGCAAGCTCTAAAATCTGGATAGTATAATAAGGCTAGTTCACTTATTATTTACCTATACATAATTTCCAGAAATGTATGATCCTTAGAAATAAACATTACATTTTTTCGATGCACCAAATCTTTAATCTAAGAACAAATTTAAAATATTTGCATCAATAAAAATGTACATTTAGCACTTTAGCAGTATAATTAGTAAGTACAAATAACATAGTATTATAATTACATAAAATATAAATCAATTATAACGATGTTATAATTTTTATTTAATTCAATTCTACATTTTTCTAAGTATAATAATATAATATCGTATATTCTTTACGGTTGTTTAGTAAATACATACTAAATATTAACAGCCATAATCATGGTGAACAATTTATTCGATTATTGAACCGGTTGATTTCTATCATATTAGTCGTTCGTCATCTATTACAGACCATTTTGAAATTTATAATATTTTTAAGTATGTGTATTTAAAACTGATTAAAATTAGTAAAAATATTGAGTTAATAAAAAAACTAATCTTAGTATGTCGAATATTAATGAACATTTTTCTTCTTTTTTTTTTAAAAAAAATTAGCTTATTGTAATATTATAGCTGTATAGGTGAGCTAAATATAAAATAAAACAGCTTTTTTCTAATGCAATTTTGTAAATTGAATAGGTAAAAAACATAAGTAATATGAATAACCTATGGAAATTAATTTCATTTTTTAATCATACATTCATATAGACAATTATGTTATTACTATTATAGGGTCCGGAAGTTATTACTTATATTCAACTGAAAAATGTATAAAATCGTTCGCAATAATATTGTGCTAAAAATATCTAAAATCGTATTATTTATTGTGTTGCATGTTATACATAATTAACAATGGTTGTACAGGTCATCTGTAAACTTAAAAATACAGATAATTATTTACAAAGACTGAATGATAAAGCACTCGATAAGGGTTTTTCATTCCTGCACGAATAACAGATGATAATGTATTATTATACCGTGTTGTATTATTATGTGTTATTATAAGTTAAATAATAATAATATATTATTTAGAATTATTATCGCTAACAAATCTCAATGGTAAAATTGCACACAATAATAATATGATATTCGTATTATGAAATGTTTTTGCTTATGCTTGAAATAAAAATAAAAATAATTTATGTTTATAAAATAATATTTATTTTAAAAGCAATTATTGAATATAAAAACTAGTACGTGATTAATGTACCTATAGTGGTGATGTGCAACCTAGGGGCGATGAAATTGTAGTAAGGGGCTTCCAAAAATTTAGGTAATACTAATAGTTATAAAGTGATTAATTTTGTTTAATTTTTTGAATTAGAACTATATTTGTAATGCTATGATGAAATAAATCCAATTTTAAGTTTACAAATTATTAATTATAAATTATAAATTACCTAATAGAAAAAAATTAATTAATTTACATGGTAAATTTTGATTTCCCATCAAATATCTATATTCTATGCCATGAATCATGGTACAAAATACGTGGCATACTATTCGAGTAACCATTTTTTATAATAATTCATTAATATTACTCTTGTATAAAATGTTTATATTACAAATTGTATAAATTGTAAGAATAAAATCAAATTTGCAGTTACCTCGTACTACTCATTAAAATATAATTATAGAATAGTTCTTATTTTTTATGAAAAATAAAATAATTTTTGAATTAAATCATGAATTCGTGAAAACGTTAATATAATAAAGTTATATTATTAATGTCTTCAATTAATTCTTCATATTAGGTGATTTTGGAAAAAAACCACCGGATTTGTGGTAAATAATATAATTTTTCATTCATAAAATTAATTTTTTTTGGATCTCTAAAATAATCAAATATATTCATGTAACTTTATTTTACTTGATGGAGTTTATACGTTTCTTTACATTTAAAATCATTATTATTACCTATATAAAAACGAATTAATTTATAAATATCATTGACAGAGTGGATATCATAGTGTCCGAGGGGGGAACCCAACTCATATTTTAGATATCTAATTATAATCACTTTCTTGACATAGCAATAATATTATGATTATCGTAAAATTATATTTCGACATTAATTAATTCAATGAACTGTTGTCTGATCACAATTCTATACTGTAAACAACGCTTAAATATTTAAAACAAATAACTCTCATCATTTGGAAAAACTTTTCGGTAAAACAGTACCTGTTTGTCTCCATTAAAATTCTGGACTACTATCTATTTAAAATACTTACTTTGAATTATATTAGTAAAAATCAACCTATTTTTAAAATATTCTTTAATTATTTTAGTCTACAGTCTTATTTAGTGATATGAGTAGGTACGATAAAAAAGTGAAGACTAACATACACGGACATCGAATGGAACAGATATACTTATTGTTTAGTACCTACTACCTGACATACCTGCACTATGTTAGAAATTTGCATTCAATGAACATTCACACCAAAACCCGAAGAATCTGTGCTGTATTATATAATGTACTTGACCTTAAGTGCCAATATAGTCACTTTTTTATAAGGCAAAAACTGTCCGGTGATATACGATTGCGTATACGATTGTCCCTTTTAGTAGAACGATTGCGTACAATTTCTTTACCTAGACCTTAAAAACATTACGACTGCGTATGAAAATGAGTGCAACGTTACCAACATGTAGGTAATACTTAATTAATTTAAATATAATATTAAAAAAATAAGTCAATAGTCCAGTGCTTGAATTGGGGGGGTGGATGTAGGGGGACGGAGTCCGCCTTTTTTATTTTTTTTAGCATACCCCTTCTATTTATTTGAAACGGAACGCCAGAAACACAACATTTGCTGTAGTGAATTTGTAAATTATCGGTTTTTTGTGATGCAAAATATACTTAGGTATAACCTATAACCTATAGCCATAATATTTGTATATTTGTATCGACTAGGTATGAAAAAAAATTGTATTATAACTTGTAATAATGGGTAATTAATATAATCAATCGTTAAGCTGCGGCGACGACCACACCTAGACCTTTTTTTTCTATGGGACCGCTGCCATTCTAAATATTGTAAACGTGACTATTTTTCACTTTTATTATAATAATATATAAAAGAAGATGTAAAATCTATGATTGTTTTTTCAACAAATTTTACAATAATTCACTTTTAACATCGATTGGCCATAGTTGAGTTAATTGCTCGTTTTTTATAGGAAATCTATAAAAAAAAAATTTTCAAATTAGGCGTTTAAATGAACGTGGATATATGTAATACTAAGAATGATCTTGTATAATAGACAATTATTATACGTTCAATTTTACAAACACTACCAAAAAAAAAAAAAAAAAATTAATGTTTTCGTAATGTGTACAATGTTTCGAACAGATTCGTATGTCATTCAACGACGTCACAGCCACCGAATAATCGGATCAGAAACCCGTATAAATAAACAGCATTGTCAAGTTTATAACACGTTCAATCGTGCGGTGTGCAGCATTACCGAGTAACGGCACGTGAACAATAATTAAAAAGCTTATCGTGTAAATAAAAAAATATCTGTTGTCAATAACGATCGAGTGCCAATAATAAATAATCTAACACGATTATAAAATCAACCATTGAATCGGACGTCGGTTGCGCTTAAAGTAAAAAATAAAAGTAAAAAACTAAAAAAACGCAAGATAATGGAATGCAATTCGGAGCCCCGAAACGATGAGATCCGGACGGAGCTTTTAAACGTGAGGGTGCTCGAGACTTGCGGGCATTTGGTGTTCGACCTTTTCAGACGGTTAAACAGCGAAGTAGTGTCAACGGACGGCAATTACTCTCAGCCACGTCGAACAGCATCGTCTATTTAACTTAAGTGAAACATCGTGGTTGGAATTATTTGAAAACACCCATGTGTATACGTTGAAATATTTTACAATGATCCTCAACGAATACAACTGTCCGGAACACATGTTGAATACTTTTCTCGATTTGTGGAACAATAAAACATTAAAGGATATGTTTTTTATCATGTTTTGTGTAAAAAGACACAATAACTGAGATGATCGTCGTGATATAGATCATCGTATTAAATTAAAAATATAATTGACTGACACGTGCCTATTCTAAAAAAATAAATTGTTATTTATATTATATTAATATATTATGATATAATATGCCTATTCTCAAATCGAAATTGGCTGTCGAAAATATTTATTCGATTGTCAACTTTCGATCAAAATAATTGATTCGATCGCAAATTTTCAATTTATCGTATTCTCAAACATTCATCGAATGTTGATAAATCGAATAAATTACTTTTGACAATGTTTCCGATAATCGAAAAAAAATATTTTTTTTTCCATGACATTTTCAATTTTTTTCATATTTCATATTGTTCTTAGATCTATTATTATATTTTCATAAAGTACCTATACAACGTACATTATCTAAGGTATTATTGTCAATCATCATTTACTATTTAGACATAAACATTTAATGATTGGGTATATTATATAATTTAAAAACATTATAGTTTTATACAGTGTTGTATTAAGCTTTAAATGAAATATATTCAAATAAGAAATGTTAGTATTTAAAAATTAAGTTAAGTAAAAAATCATAGGTTATTGGCATATTAGTATACGACCATATATGTAATAATTAAAATTGCACTATTATAACAATTTAATAAAACACTGTAGGTATGGCAAGAAGACAATAATATAAATTATGCTTAGTCGATATTAAGATAACTAGGTTAAGATATTCAAAAACATAATGTAATTAATATATAAGGAGGATGGAAACTCCAAGAAAGGGGTCAGTGGTGGTAATCGTGTGACTCGATCACCACTGAACACTGTGTGTTAAATAAAGTATTATTAAATATTTCGTGTGTTAATTTATTGTATATTTCGAGCAATCGGAGTATACGACAACAGTTATACCTACAATCTACATCGTAATATACTTTTAATTTTAAACTAATATTGGATCACACATGTTATGGCTGATAAAAAACCCAAAGGCAAGTCTGTGACTTATGCATTAAAGGAAGCCCTTGTTGATTTTTTGGAGAACAATGTTCAATTAAAAAAAGGTAAATTCAACTCTCAATTTTCTAACAAAGATGCACAGCAGCTTTGGGAACAAATAACTTTGCATTTAAACTCCATGGTTGGTGCAAAGAAAACAGCAGAGAAGTGGAGAAAGATATAAACAAATAATTATTAACAATAAGCATGTTATTAGTTACTAATTGCTGTTTAACATTTTGTTATACAATTGGACAAATGTTGGACTGACATGAAATGCAATGCAAAAGAAAAGAGCATTGATCTAAAAAAATTTTAAGAAAAACTGGTGGAGGAAGCGGAAAACTAGATGAACTAAATTGTAATTTAGCTCCATTAGAACAAAAAATTGCTGGTTTAATTGGAGATGTCCCCATTTTTGGCCAGCCTAACACAGTTGAATCTTCAATTACTTTTGATGGATATGCAATTGTAATGGATACTACTGATAATATTTTACTGTAAGCATTATTTTCTTTAAATACAAAATAAGTATGTATATCTATTGACTATTACTAAAACTGAAATAATCATATATCATTAATATTAATAATATTATAGTATATAGCACCAATAAAAATTAATGTTTGATGAGTCAACTGAAATATTACCACTTAAAATTCAGTCATCATCAAATTAATTTTTTCACAAAGACACGGAAATGTAAGTGTTTTAATCATTAAAATACTATACATTTTAAATGTAAGTGTAATAAAAATTTAACTAATTTTATGTGAACAAAATTAATTAACTACAAATGAATTATTAAATAAAGACATTGAAATGTAAGTGTTTAATTTTTGTTGCTTATTTTACATGTACAAAAAAAGTTTTAATTAATTATTTTATTCTAATAGATAGGTATAGAATAGGTATAGAATATAGATATGAATAAAATCACTATTTAATAATACGAGTACAAGCAATGCAATGTGCAGGCAACATAATAGGTACCTATGTTAAAGATCACAAAATATAGATGCCTTCCCTAATCGCGCAATTCTGCACTGGGTGGGTCTTGCTACGACGGAGGACAGACAGTGAATGTAAATGCTGGTCGTTTCGCCGGGACTTTTCTACTCGGTGTTCTGTGACAGATAACAAGAAACCGTAGAAACCCCAATAGTGCAATCGCCGATAAACGCACAATTTAAATAAAAGTTATAATAATAATAATAATAATAATAATAATAAAAATAGTAATATTAGTAATAATATTAATATTAGGAATAAGAATAATAAAAATGATAATAATAAAAAAGCATTTTTCTTCGTTCTTTTTATTTTCGCACAAAGGATCGCGAACGCCGATCGATGTACCTCCGTGATATTTATTCTATTGTTATTGCTTAAATGTACACATATATAATATACGTTTGATTCGAAGCCCATTTGTCGATGTACAATAATGTTTTTTTTTATTCAATAAATTGCATTATATATTTATACTATTTTTGTTGTTCTCGGTAGCTAAACTTTTACGTCATACTTATATCTTCAACCACGGGTTGTGCTGTATACCATAAAAGCGTTTCTCGACGACGTTTGTGTCGCACAATACTGTATTCATGTACATGGGTGTATTTGTGTATATATGTAATATATAATGTATATATCTTTATAAATCGTAATTTAAATTATAATGACATTGGATGATGTGTAATATTATAAGTGTTTGTTTATTTTAAAATATTTTTATATAATAAATTTAATGATTTTTGGGGATTATGGGTGGCTGAAGGTGATGTGGAGGATTTGCTCCGCAGTTCCGCACAGTTATGTGATATTTAATCTTGTGTGGAACGTTCGTTCATCCAACATCCACTGAGTCCCCCTTCTAGTTTTTTTCCAAATCAAGCACTGGTCAATACCTACATAGGATGAACATAATATAATCCGGAACATAACTTGCGGACATGATTGGAAACGGTTGTCCAGGACATCTCCCTTCGAACGATCACCGGTATTTAAAGGTTCATCATCAACGAAATAATCATAAGTTTGCAAACTTTAAAAAAAGTTGCATTCGTAATCTTATTTTTAAATCGTTAATGTAATTATACGGAGCTTATTAGTATGAAATGTATCGATGTCTCATGTGTACACTGTTAAGTGAACTCACTGTACGTGTTCTTACGTGGATATGATTCAACAGTAGGTCTTACAGTTAATTGTGTGTGAATATAACTCCAGTCCCTCATCCCTCTTGAATTCAGGGGAGTATTTAAGGGAAGGGCCCATGTGGTCATACTTATTTTTATTATATGAAATATTTTACAACTTTAAGCCTCATGTACGTAAATTTGAACTTTTTGTTTGTGCCTCCTTAAGACATTTCTAAATACTCCCCTGCTCTCGGTCACATTGGATCCGCTGTATAGAATGGAATAAAACTTAAAATGACAAAATATTAAAGGAAGCTATTAGTACCTACGAACACTCCTACAAACGGCTTCTTGACTACGAGGAATACCCGTATAAATAAACAGCATTATCGAGTTTATAACACGTTCAATCGTGCGGTGTGCGGTGTGCCGCTGTTACCGAGTAACGACACGCGAATAATAATTCAAAAGTTTGTCATGTAAATAAAAAAATAACTGTTGCCAATAACGATCGAGTGCCAATAATAAATAATCTAACACGATTATAAAATCAACCATCAAATCGGACGTCGGTTGTGCTCAAAGTAAAAAATAAAAGTAAAATATCTGAAACGCAATCATTAAAATATGGACGAGTGCTTCGAGGTGACGAGATGCGATTCGGACACCCGAAACGATGAAGACCAGACTGAGCTTTTAAACGTGATGGTGCTCAAGACTTGCGGGCAATTGGTGTTTGACCTGTTCAGGCGGTTTAGAAACAACGAAGTAGAGTCGACGGACGGTGACAGCACTGACACGATACCGTTGTCGACCGCTACCGCGGATGATTGCAGCGAGTCTTCGATCGACAGCACGGGAAAGACGTACCTCGACGCGCTGATGGCCCGAGCGTTTGACAGGCTCTACGACGTGATGTCACGAGACCTGGAAAAAGCCGACCGGCGTTTTCAGACGCCACCGAAACTTCAGCTATACTACGAACTGCAGGATTTCGTGTGCCATTATCGGTTGCATCATATCAACAGGTATTAGTAATAACTATAATGTAAGTGGCCGGTGAACGTCGGATTTGAGCAGAGGAAAAAAACCCGCGTTTTTCTTTACACCTATTATTTCTAACCCCTAGTCGTGTTCCCGAATTCGTATTTATTTTCCAAATCACGAACGTTTTTATTTATAAATCTATATTTTATTTTTTAACTGTACTTATTAAAATTTGTGTATATACATATATGAATTAGCATTTACACTTATACGTTTAAATGACATTAAATCTGTATCTAGCTTACATTTTAATACATTCTTTATCTCCCCCTCCCTTCCTCCCTTTTCCAATACATTTTTACCACCAACACCTATCATGCCTATTCGCAGGGGCGGATTTAACAATTATCCGCCCCTAGGCCAACTTAAATTTGCCGCCCAAAAAAAACTTACTATTTAATAAAATATCCTCAAATAAATACATTTTTTCAATACCTTATATGCAATTATTTTTTCATTTAAGTAAACAAAAAAAAAATGCTGATTCAAATATAACATCTTCTGTTTATTTTTTTTTAAAGTAGGTAACAAAATTTATAAGAAAACATAATTTAATTAATATAATAAATTAATATGATAATATTATTTATACCTAATAATACGACAACACACCACTCTTCGTCTAACTAACCACTGATTTAATAATAGGAAATATTATATGTATACGCAGTGAACTTTGTACCGATAACGGTTTCTAAAGCGAACGTTTATAAAATATACTACGTGTACTCCAATACTCATATACTTCTATTTTTTTTTTATTATAGTATTACAAGACATTTCATAAACAATAAGATAAGTTATAATACAATACTATCGTCGTAGTCGTAGACGAGTTACTGGGAAAATATAAATATTATTTTACTAAAAATAAACGAATACAAAATCCACAATTTCAAGATTTTGAAGTGATAGATAAAATTTTAAATATTCTGTACCTAATTTAGTAATTTTACAAAATCAGAATAAATATTCAACATATTTTTGCCGCCCTATGCGGCCGCATAGTTCGCAGTGCCTTAAATCCGCCCCTGCCTATTCGTTCAGAATCTGACATGTTTCAACGCAATAACGTAGCTACACAGAACTGCAGGATTGCCAAATGTATTATTTGCGTTATTGAATACAACTGCATTAGTATTTAAACTGTTCTGTGTTATAGATACCTACTGCTTTAGATAATATTAATCAATCGTATATTATGTTGATTACAATTAACTTTTATTCGTTTTTTTTTTTTTTTAATCAATTAAAGGAGATATTATCAAGGCCGATTATCTTGATTAGTAAAATGTGTACCATTACTGGTATAGAAATAGGTACGTTTTATTTGATCTATAGTAAATACCAAATTATATAGAGACGTATACAAGCATATAAACATGTTAAATTTTGTTTTGCCTACTGATAATAAGAACACATTATAAATTAAAGATATGTTTTTGGAGACGAAAAGGTTTGGGATTGGGGTCCAGCCACTACGGACGCACTGACAACGGTCCGGCTATGGCGTCAACAATTTGCCGATGAAACTAAAGTGCCAAATGGTCTGATGGAATCATACAAAACTGCGACCGCTAAAAAAGAACTGCATCCGTTTGATGCCGCTATGGTCGCGTATGCTGTTTTTGGTTTTTTACTGTAACCAATTTTAAATAATTTTTATTTTGTTTTTTAATTCGATAATTTTGTGGTTTATTATATTTGATTTTTTTTAAGAGGATATGATACCACAACTGATTACAACATTTTGTATATGTTTCGCAAAATTGAAGACATTTACAAACCGTTAACTTTTCAATATGTTCATAATTCCGTGCTGCGGAACACTAGGTTGTTTTTGACAGATTGCGCTTCGGATGATGATGAAACATTTTTTGAATCTTTGGCAGATAATACAGATATCATAGCTGTGTTTAATTGGATATTTGATTTAATGGTTGAGAATCCTGGGGCCGCCAATAAATTTACTGGAAACCCTTTCTCTGACGTTCAAAGTGTTGTAAGTCAAATTTTCGACGTCAATGGAAAAAAAATGACTCCTAGCTATTTAATAAAGTTACGAATATTTTATCGATGGATTTCAATGGAATTTACCTATTTGCTGAGGTATGATTAAATTGAATTTTAAATAAATGTACAAAAAAATAAAAAATATTTATAATCAAGAGTTAAGATAAGCTTTTAATTTTAAAACGACGTGTACTGTGGAGTTGTTTACTTTTTTTAATATCATTTATCATTATTTGAATCAGTAAACAATTTAAAAAGTTCTTTAAATATTTTTTGTTTTTGGAAGCTTTTCTATTTTTATGTTTCTTTCCGTTTAAACATTTTTCAGTAGAGTTAAATTTATTTTCTAGGGATTATAAATGCGAATAGGTAGTATATAATTGGTCTTATAGCAGTAAACAATATACTATTATGTATATGTATTATATACATATCTACGATAAAATAAATAAATGTTACACGTTAAATTCTATTAATTTTTATATACCTATTACTTATATTTATCATATTGTGAATCATATCTTTTTCATACACATCATCACATTCGATTATTGCTCTAAATATTTATGAATATAAAATTTCGCAATAAAAAAATTTTAAAATTGGAAAACAAATGTATTTAATAAATATATATATGATTTAAATATAAATATATATTAAATTTATATTAAATTTAATATTAAATATATATGTATAGTTTTATAAAATGTTTACTAATTAAATACATTATATTATTTGTTTTATATTCTGAAACTTTTTGTATGGTTGATATCAGTTAATCTAATTCTGTACGTCTTATATAAATATTTAGAGGTAGAATTCCAGATCGAATGTCATTATTGGATCATCACATCTATCAGTGTCTATGCTGCTTAAGTGAAACATCCTGGTTGGAATTATTTGAAAACGTCTATGTGTACACTTTGAAATACTTTACAATGATCCTCAACGAATACAATTGTCCGGAACACATGTTGAAGACTTTTCTCGATTTGTGGAACAATGAAACATTAAAGGATATTATCAGATTTTGTGTAAATAAACAGATTTATGGCAACACATATCTAAGTCATCGTGATAGCTCTACGGATTCGAACGAGAGCCTTGGATCGTCTAACTCATCTTAGCATAATAATTAGACAGGGTTGAGTTGAAGAAATAAAATAAAACTATAATTGACTGACATGTGCCTATTCTACAAAAATAAATTGTTATCTACACTATAGTTAATATATTATGATATAATATTATGTCGAATTGTTATTTATTATATTGTTGAAATACAGCTGTTTTTTTCTACCAGTATAATAGGTTACAGGTTTACTGCACCACAAATTCTCCATTTTAGTCGATTGTTCGCTTTTTTAAAAGTTTTTTTCTCAATTTTTAATTTATCCTACATATAAGACTTATAAGAGTTTCGAATATCTTCTCCCCTAGTTCTCTTTCAATCTATTATTGTATCTTCTATAATTATATTATGCAGCTCTTTTGCACGGCGTTTCTGGGGTCTATTTACAACCATTTTCAAACGTCTTACTCTCGAAACGCATACCTTCTCGAATATATGTTTTTCTTCATAACAATTCTGTAAGTACCTCAATGTTTGTTTTGGCGTTCATGTCCAACTGTCGCCGATCGAACTCGTTTCCATACGCCTCTATAGTTATAGTACTCAATCGTGTTAACAATGTCACTATTACATTAATTTGTTGTATTTTATATACCCGTCATAACACATACTATTATTATACAGAATTTCACGCTTAAATTAACATCATTAGGCCTAGCCATCGAGCGTCTCTATTATATGGCGTAGTAGTCGCGGCAGAAAAATATCCTATTCGAAAATCTGACCAACGTGCAGATCGTGCTCTGCGCTCGCGTCGTTTTAGTTTATACAATTTAGCGGACACGACGTGCATAATATACGTTTATATAGTTATTTTTGTGCAAACGTGTATATACCATAATGACCGGAGTCGGTTCGATTGTAATTGGATATAGGACGAAAATCGGATGTTTCCGTTCCATCCGATCGATATATTATAATAACACAACACGTGTCCGGAGTCGGCGGCTCGGTGCTTTGTATGATAATATGCGCATAACGCATTATATCCGAATCGGTTTCTGGTGGTTTTTGTCGCCTCCTGCAGAACCCGATCACAGAGATACCGATCGTCGTCGGCGGCAGTGGCACAAGGCGGCGATGGTATGGTACCGACGCGATTTGTTTCGCACGGTGCGCTCCTTAAAAGATACGAGTTACGAGTAGGTGGAGCGAATTCACAAAAGATTAATTATTGTCGTAAACGTGCCGGCCGAGTCACGGGCATAATGTGCGTCTTCTGTGGCTCTCTATCTCACTCTCCGCCCCTATAGATAATATAATGTGTGCGCGTATATCGTACCACTCATGTGTATATATATATATTATATATATACGATGATATTATCGTCTCTCTAATTCTCCGCATTTGGGCGTATATACGTATGTGTGTGTGTGTGTGCACCGGGAGATATAAGCCTTGAAGGGTGCCCCCACACCGGGTGGTTAAATTTTCTGACCGAGAGATATCCGGGGCGGAGATCTTAATTTTGCGCGGGCGACGACATATCAATATACATTCGGGTATTGTGCCGCGTGTGTTGTCGGCATCTTTTTAGTACCCCGAAAAAATATTATCAAATAATATATAATATATATAATGTAATAACATAAAGAACGGAGAAAATAATAAAACACCATAGTACGGCCGTCATCGTTGTCGGTGCCGCCGCCGCCGCCGCCACTGCCGTCGTGTGTTATTATACGTACAAATGTCCGTAAGACGTCCGATAATAATATAATGGCGACAAACGTGTAAAGTCACGGAGCGGCATTCGGCGGCCCTTTTATTGTCATTACACACACCGCGCACCGACCCGATGACAATTCAATCGCGCCCGGCCGCGACATCAAAAACTACCGCGACAATGAGCGCGTCGCCGGCGTGAGGTGAGCTCTTGTTATACATAATATACCTGTATAAAAAAAAGAATAGGAAAAAATCACATTTGTATAATAGGTGTGAGCACACACACACGCATATTTATTATTATTATCATAACGTGAGAATTCCGGTCGGTTGGTCGAAATGCATTATAATATGATAATGTCATATTATATAAAACGACGCGCCTACTATATACTTATGTATATCTACACACATACGCGAGTATAATGTATACGTATACGCGCACACGCCCACCGACATAAATACTCGGCTAATTTGCTCAGATCACAATATAATGTGTATACCTTTACCGGGGTTAGGGTATACGGCGGTTCGTATGTATATAATATCGTGTACCTACGCATAATGCAGTGTATGATAATACGGTTTGTGCGACCAATAGACGATCTATATAATATTATTATAAGTGACCGGAGGAGCGACCAAACAACTCGAACGGCGGCGGCGGCGGTGGCTGATCTGGTTTAACTTGGTCGACGACGTACGTGTTGTCGTCACGGGACACTGTGATTATATTTATAAATGATAATACGACGCCGAGAATGTTATAAATATGCAAACGAGGTTATGGCGTACTCGAAAGAACTTGCGCGCCGCCGACACTTCTGCTACAGCGTCACAGCATACGCCGGTGCCGGTATACAATATTATTTTAAATGCATAATATGATGGGTGCAAGACGTGTGCAACTACTCCCAGTGGTGCGCAATGTGGGTGAGGTACAGATGGGTCGTACGTCCACGGGTGAAAATCGATCGAAGTTTTATTGTATTTCCGAGTATAATTCGAATGTTAACCAAAATATATGAACCATAATTCAACGAGTAAATAGTTCAGATATACTGACTGCAGTTTGAGCCCGAAGAAAAACGTTAAGAGTAGTGAGATTTTTATTACCTATGTATTATGATTATTTGGTTTTTCTTACTTCGACTATTATAATATATCAGTATAAAGATTAAATTTAAGATGTATTCAAACTTTTCCACTGCTAACATTCAGATAAATATCATACGGATGACAGTTTTCAAAATTTTACCATTTTGTTATTTATTTTGATGCCATATTTTATATTTATTCCAAGACGAGTGTAGTAGGTATACCTATATTATATAGACACACTAAATTTTCTTTGATAAAATATATAACTAATAATGATTATCGATTTAGATGTATTATACATACATATTACATATTTACAAATGGTTCATATAAGTAGTGAGTACTGAAAACAAATATATTGTAGTATGAAAGTATAAAAAATCTACGAGTAAATAACAATAAAACTGACTGTAGTAACCCGGGGATAGGCAACATATTATGTTGTCGCAATACCGCATGTATTACAGCACAATAATAATACGTATAATGTATTGCATAGGAGCGCTTTATGCATCGTGTGTATGAATATGGTACAACTTGTTTAAGTTAAAATCTCAAATAGTGATAGAAATCTATTATTATTATATCTAGTATATAGTGAAATTGAAATATTTTAAAATTGTAAATGTCACTCTTCATTAAATATTTCAATGAAACTATGAAAAACGCAATTCGTTTTTGAGTATTTGCAAACTTGTTGTTTGTTAGTAGGTAATTAATAACTATCCTTATAATTAATTAATAATAATTATAACAACACTACAATATATATTTTTATACATATATTACATAATTATTATACCCAATTTATAATAATTATCAAACAATATTTTAGATTTAAAAATATATTTTATATCGTATTAGGCGTATGAGTTATGACTTATTAACTACATGAAGTTATTATTATAGTTGTATATAAATGTATAAAACAACATATAATAATAATACGGTTTGTATTTGTTCCAGCAACCAATAAACATACCTTTAAAAATTTTCTCTTACTCTGATTATAGGTATAATTATACAATTTTTTTTAGTGTAAGATTTATTTTTATTTTTCATAGAAAGGAAATATTTCATAAAAATATGAAAAAAAAAAATGTAATACAATTTTAAAACCACGATTATATTGGATAAAATCTAACAATTTTCGAAATAACAGTTATTTTTAAAATCTATTTGTACATACAAATAATACTAAACCCACTACAGTACCTTATTACACAGTTTATATTACATTTATCTTTAACCTGCAGAGTTCCGACATTAAATATTATCTTCTGCTGACATTTAGTATATTCTTTAAGAGTTTTCTTCGTGATCATTATAATATCTTCCTCTCTCTGTTTTAACTAGCGTCCTATATTCCCGAACTACTATTTTTTCAAGATCCGTTTCCACTACATCCAACCGTCATCTCTTTCTAGCCCACCCACGAGGTCTTTTCCCCGTGGATTTCCATTCCAACACCTAAGAACCGTCTCCTCCTCTGACATCGTGTATAATATAATATTATATGATATATGCTCAAAAGTGATATTATGTGAATCATTAATCACGAACGCTCTGGTTTCCGTCGGATAATTGCATAACAATGCATTAATTCGATAAACATAATATTCTAATATCTTTATAATAGTGCAGTGGTTAACAATACGCGCGTACAGGTCATTCGCGCACTATGCGGGACTCATTGATCGAGCGGTATGGTAGGTATATTCGTCATGGTAATTCAACACCATCGTGCAGTGCACCACTGCCGCAGCCGTTGTCGCCGAGGATTGAATGGACCAAATATATTATGTGCTCAAGAAATAACGAGCAATGCGCATTAATTCGTAATGCATTGACCCGCCGGTACCTACACGATCGCATTGTTGTGGTCGACGTCATCCCGAAATATATGAAAACTGAAAACGAATGTGTTTGTATGTCTATATAATATAATATGATATATTACACGAGCTGAGCGTAGTGTTGTGGCGTATGGCGATATTATTCAAGTGTTTTTTAACCGATATCTTCAGTACTCGACGCGAATACTACAATATAGGTATTATTATTTATTATATTTTGCTATACGACACGACAGCGTACGGTTCATAATAATAATATTATACATTATACTAACTGAATCGGAGTAAAACAATATCGGTTTTATTCAAGTTTAAAAAATCTTAACGACTTAAAAGGCGATATTATACGAAATTGGTAACGTTTATTATGAAGGTAAAACGCGTAAGGTACAGCGCAAAGCATCATAATTATAGTAGTATTCTAAAAATACTTTTGGAAAAATTTTAAAATTTTTGTTGTTGTTACTTTTTACTAATAAACGTATAAACGAATGCGATTCTTTTTGATAAAATAATTAGTATACTATATTTCATTTATCATTAAAACATTTTATTAAATTTTACATTTTTTGAATATTTATTACGAATAACCATATACCTAATCGGAGTTTTTTTCGTGTTCCAACTTAATTTAATCTCTTTAATCTGTGCCCAGAAATAAAAACGCAGGCTTTTAATTTATAAACACAACTATTATTTTTCCAAAAAAAATATTCAAATATAACGAAAACAATTTTTTGATAGTATATACATGAACGTTTTTTTATTATTATTGAAGTAGAATCTATAATAGTGTTCAAATACAAAAAAAAAACTAGTAAAAAACTTTTGTTCGAATACAACACTGGTATTACGTGTGCGGCAGTGTGCCTATGTTGTATCTATATACATTATATTTGTAGTCACGATTCATGACAAAGCAGTGTAAATGAAAATTGGTTACATCGTTCTGACATTTTAAAAGTAATTACTTACCTACTTCAAACGAATTCTGAACAATCGATTAAAAGATTATCATCGGTACACACAAACGATGTTTGAGCAAAACTAATAAAAATAAAATAATATACTTATACGTTTTTGGACACTGGACGGTTACGGTTTACCTATATAAACGAATTGAAGCCGATTGAGTCGTCCGATCGTTATAAAGATAAATGCCGACGTGAACATAATATAATATCGTCAGAGATGATTCGGTTGCGGGATGACTGGCGACGTACAATAATAAACAATATTCGATATGCCCATTGCCCAGTGGCCAGTTGGTAGTCGGTAGGATTTTGAGGTCAACGGGTACATAGTGCGTCGACGAGCGAGTGTAGGTAATAAGAAAATAATTGGTCGTATCACATTATATAACCATAAAATAATTTCTTAATTAAATGTTCGTCTTGATGGACCGCCCGCGAGAAGTCCGCTCAATTATTATTTACCATCTAAATACAATAAAAGTTACAAAAATTCAAGATACGATTAGGTATATAATATTATAATATGGACAAAAACTGCGGACAAGCGTGTAGAATAAAATATAAATAAAATATACGCTTACTACTCTCCAGTTGTGATAATCGTTTTGCGTTCACGACTTTAGGATGGTATTATTACTTATTAGTAAAAAGGTGGTACACCTAACCTGTTCATTTTGAATTATCGTCGTAGACCAGCACGTTTTATATAATACTATTTCGCAACAATCATTACATTTTGTTAAGTTGTACCGCTGTTTATCTAAATACATAATAATAATATTATTAAATCGTCAGGCTGTACATTTAGAGTTTAGCGGACGAGAAAAACAAACGATGTAATAGTGAATCAAGCGATTTGTGTCATTATTGACTTTTCCTATTTAATAAAGTTGTTAAAAATTTTTGGTAACATTAAAACCATGGCGGGAACCAGCACAAATAAGATGATAAATTAGCATCTTATCTTGTTCTATAAATACCTACTGTTTTTGTGGTTCTATAGCATCCAAAATGTACTCCTTTGTAATGCATTTTATATATATTATATTATATAAAATATGATTTTTATAAATACTTGGATTTTCCATCCCATTGAATGGGATTTATTTTGTTTATTGAAACTTACTGTTTTTCAAATAAAATTCATCCATTTTAATATAATTTATAGGGCAAAATCAAAACTAATGTAGCTGAATTTACATTTTAATAAGTGGTGTATATTTTATACTTTAAATTTTTTTGGGTGAAACAATAATTGAAAACCATTTTCCTATACATTAAGTTTAATAGCTAAAAAACTACTCAGTAAAAAATTGATTTAGACGCGTTCATATTTTCAAAAAAATTATTTGAGCGTCTATCGCATTGTAAAAAAAGAGCGATTCTATTTTAAAGCTTAATATTTGCCTGTATATGTGCAGAATTGTTTTGTTTTTTCATTTACTGAAAATTTGTCAAATAGATTAGTAACATAACGGGCTTAAATATAATTTAATACTATTATGTTAATCACAATACACTCCATAAAGATCAAATATCCAATTAGTTAATCTACTTTACAAGTGTATGGCCGGAAATATAATGATAAGATACAATATTATTTGTGTTTTTAAAATATTGCGTGAACAAATTGATTGTCACATACTCTCTTAAGTGAATTTCCTCTATGCGTTTACTGTCGTTTAATTTAAGTACATGCTATTTATTTATAAACACCTACATTTTTTTGAATTAATTGATCAAGATGTGACTTTTGAACCACATTTATATTATTTGTTATGTTTTAATTTGTTAAATGTTTTTGATTTATTTTTACTATTATAATAAATATTATATTTATAGAATAAACAAGGTTATTACCAAACGTTTTAATTTTTTTTATAGTTATTATAAATAATGATGATTTTATTTTTTTACATTTGTTCTATACTGATGATACTAAAGTAATGGTTTGAAGGATTTTCTTTTTAACATTAAAGTTTATGGCATATAAGAATAACGATTACATACAATATTTTTATAAACATAATTATTACACTGCAGGTACAAAACTGTTACATTTGAAGTATGTCTCAGATGAAAAAAAACCGTCGATGACAATGAAAATAGGGTCTTGACATCGTTAATAAAGGTTCATTACTTATATGTTTAGTCAAACATTTCCGGCCCCTAAATTATTGCTTAGTTTATTCATTATGTTTTCTTCCGTATAGTTAACTATAGGAGTATTATACATGAACAGAAAACCTACATTATTATTTTTCTCCTACTATCAATTAGGAGAATGGTTCTCGGAAAAGATATCTATTTAATAATTGACCAATGAATCACTTAATTTATTTGTGTAGGTTTACATTAGTTCGTTATAATTTGTTATTTCTAGTTTCTGAATATCGTTTTAAGTTTGTTTTCACGTCATGTTATGTCTATTTTTTTTTAACCAGCACGCACTATGGACATAAAATCTTGATTATATTATACTAAGTTTATGCGTCAAAATAACGGGCTACTAATAAACAACAAAAAAAAAATCTTGTTTTCTAAACATTTTGTTTTTTAAAAACGTATATTGTAAATTTTTTTAAGTTTTCAAACACGTGTTGATGTATTCGTTAATCAGCCATTTCAATAACGACCATAGGTAGCAAGTATGACATGAAAAATTCCCGAAAACTCTCAAACAATAGATCATCGTGATGTAAAGCACACACTCAAATATTTAAATCCAATACGACGACATATTATTATACACCGCGCCCACGTCATATAATATATAAGTGCGTTTGTGAAACAAAAGCTGAATACGAGCTAAAATATGAAAAATTAACTGCAAATCACCGAAGAAGAAAAAAACACGTGTAGTGCACTTGTGAAATTTGAACAGTCGTGTTAATGACGACGACTTATTATTATAACGTCCAAAAATAATCAATCAAACTTACTCAACGGTTTAGAGCTTCAGGTAGCGTGACATATTGTAACTTGTCCTATATTGTACACAATTTGCAGTTTTGTTTGTCAAAAGAACAAATTTGTTTTCCTACTCAAAACGTTCTAATTAGTTCTTACATCCGACCGTCGTCGTGTCCGGAGTACTAATTGTTATTATTAACAAACTGACACGGCGTTAACTGTTTTCTGGGCTTTCCTATTCACGCGTTCTCGGCTGCACACCGGCCGTGTAAAATGTTTATAAACACCAAAACACATTATACGAGCCGTGCATTTTTCGCATACATAGGTTTTTTTTCGCGATTCATAACCAGATGTTCGGGACACCGACGCATCCGAGAAAATCCTAAGAGGCCGAAGGTCATTTTTTGTGTCTTTTGGCTACGCCCAAATGTATTACATTAATAAAATATAATATCGCGTTCATATTATATGTGAATCGAAGACGGTTTTTGTTTCGGTGCCTTTTTACAATCCTTCGGGATATTCGTATTCTTTTTATTATTATTATTATTATTATTATTATTACCGACTGCACACGAAGAAGGCAATGTTTTTTTAGCCCTTCGAATTTGTCACGGCTACTTTTTTCCACATATTATCATACAATATTTTCTGTGTATTTGCGCGCGCGTATCGCATGCGTCGACGGAACGAAAACGTATAAAGAATAAGAAAAAAAAACGTTGCTTTTTTAAGAATAAAAAAAAAAAAATGATAATACTAAGACGTCCCGCGGGCTACATGGCAGAAAAATTTAATGCCAAATTACAAAAGCATTAGTAACAATTTATCAACAATAAACGGCTGCAGCATTTGGCTATTCCCAAAATATATACCATATATGTATGTATACCATATTATAATACTGTTGCAGCACTCTTATAATGCGAATGTACGTTGTGCTCATACTATACATTATAATACACACGCAGGTAGTTAGTTACGCTGGGTGTTTATTTTTTTTAGGCGAATTCCAGGTGAAATAAAAATGTTTATCGACGGAAAAAAAAACAGAATTCCAGTCGATATATAGCATAATATATATATATATAATAAATAATAACAATAATAATAATAATATAATATTATTTTATTTTTTTGTCCCATTGTTATCCCTCGCATATAATCCTATTATTGCGAGTGTTTACGGGGGTCGCGCGCTCGCTGCTCACTGCTGCTGCTGCTGCTGCTGCTGCTTTTGCAGGACTTCGTCATAATATAATATAGGTAGGTACATAAGCCCCCGCGGTAGTCTAATTTGGCAAACTCCTCATCGGCATTTCGAAATGTTTCGCTGGCATTGTGCGCGGACAACAATGCAGGAAACGTGTTACCGGCGGTGGCGGCTGTTGTTTATTTTGTATTTATTTTTTTTCCCTCCGTCGATAATTAGGTTTATTCGGCCGAGGCGTAACCTAACAGCTCTCGTGTTTCGTCAGGTTTCAAAATTCAAAACGTCACCAGAAACAATGCGATAACGTCCCCCGTTTTCCCAGAGGCTGACCAAAATAATATTACACGTCGTCGTTGTGTGTAAACAGTCCGCGCGCATTGAAATCCCGTCGTCGTCGACAGACGAGTGTAGGGAGAGGTACACGCGGACACAAGACATATAAACAATAAACGATGTCACGTCAACATATTGTATATAGGTAGCATATACAAGAATATTATAATATTATTGGAGTGTGTACGATAAAACCGGATTCGTCGTCCCCGCTGCAACAGTAACAGTCGTTGTGATGCGTACAGAATTATTCGACCCTTAATATAACTGCAACTTTATAATATTATCGCGTATAAATACACCACCTACCTGCCTGCACTGATGGTAAAATATGAAGAAAGAAAAAAATGTCGCCTACGGTAATACGCCTATAGAACACGGAGATACGTCATAAGTGTTTGTGATGTGTGATTGCTGGTATTTAATTGTAGCGGGGACGAGTTCCGTTTAGAATGGGAGATTTTCGGAAAAAATGTTTATAACCGCGATGGTCGACGCGGTTGAACTATAGTCGCGTAATTCGTGCGTAAAATCGAGAATCGCGACGATCTTAAATGACGTACAAAAATTATGTTTATGGTAAAATACGATGTTTGATCGTAGGAAAATTACTGACAAGCGGTTCAATTGTCGTCGAGTTTAATAGATAATATCATAATATATTTTGCTGCGCTGTACAGGTGCACTTTGTACGGGGTAAGAACGGTACTGTACCGAAATTCAAAAATATTTAGTAATTTTTTTTTATAAGATTATTAAAAAATAGTTCATCATATTATATTAAATTTTTAGTGAATGCTGCAGGAATACGAAATCGCAATAATACAATTATTAATACACAATAGATATTTAATTTCATACAATTTTCATTTACACGTTTAAATAGTTCTACGCGCATATTTTTCTTTAAAACTGTGATTTTTTTAACTCTTCTCACCCACAAAAGACACTATATAATAAGTATACATAAGTATGTATATGGCGACATATATACGCATATACTTATGATATTTATTTTTGTCATTATATTATATGTATATAGTTATATAGCGTATAGCAGTGC
Organism: Schizaphis graminum; assembly: GCA_020882235.1. Taxonomy (NCBI): domain Eukaryota; kingdom Metazoa; phylum Arthropoda; class Insecta; order Hemiptera; family Aphididae; genus Schizaphis; species Schizaphis graminum. The sequence goes on along the minus strand of CM037032.1, from coordinate 107,821,792 downwards.
ACCACCACCACCACCACCACACTGCCACCACCATTGACGATCTAAGCTGTTTGTCCATTGTGCAGCTCCCAGGACACTGTGAACGAACAAATTCCGATTCAATGGATGACACGGGGCCCTCACACGAACCCTTTTTTCTCGGTCTCGTCAGCGATCGTCTCTCTGGAGACGGTAAATTCATCAACGTCGCTGTCCCGAACAAACAAACAAAAAAAAAAAAAAATCCCCGCAAACACATGTTGTGTCGTACACATAATAATATAATATAACGTCGCGGTCATAACGTGTCCTATTCACACTTATATTCTCGTATTATAATATATCGTTATCATTATATATATTATATTGGCCAGCAACACATCGATCAATATGCACGCGTACATAGTGGTATGTGTTGCTCGGTCGCGCGTTTATTATAATAATAGTGGTGTACGACGATACGGACGTGGAAATATTTAATATATTATAATAATAGTATATATGTTTTCGAGTGTGTGTATGCGTGTGTACACTGTGTATTATATATATATATATATATAAATATGTATGTATGAGCATTATTGTTATCAATCGCTTACGTTCGTTTTACACGGCCAAACAAATTTTTTTTTGTCCTCTTATACTCTTTTCATTTCTATTCACCGTGGAGAGGAAAATAAAAGTAACGGATGAATGTAGCATACCGCTCCATCTTAATATCACTCCGATGACTTCCACTGCGACTTCAAAACGACTTATTTATTCGTTCAAAACGCCCCATGCCCTATGGAGGAATATATATATATATATATATATATATATATATGTTTATTATACATAATATAATATATCCATCACGTTATACATGTTAACCACGTGAAAATGCGTATAAATCACGAGTAGGCAGGTTACTGTTCATATATGTACATATACTATATGTGCATACTTTTGAAATTATATAAAATACATAAACGCGGGTTAGCCGTTAGCGTGTTGCTTTAAATATTGCAGGTGTTATAACAATAATATAGGCGTTATTGTCTAAAGTTTTACTGGTAATTCGAAACACAATCGAGACCGTTTACTTTAGTGTGTAAATTATAACTATGTCGGACGTAATAATATAACGGAATTATTGTATTGCGGGATAACGAACACGATTATCCACTGTTATGGTAATAAATACATTTATTATCAATATAATAATTGAACAAGACTCGATGAAATATTTTATTCTGTTGGATCTAGGATAGACGTGGTAATTGTGCAAATACCTTTAATCTAACGGTTAGATCGTAACCAGTAGTCGGAATAACACACGTCGTACTTATACGATGTAGGTATACGTAATGCAGTACAATATTTATAGACAATTCAAATGGTAATCATCCAGACTTGAATATAAAAATAATTATGATTGAAATAAATATTAAATAATCGCTATGAATTCTTTGTTCGTAATAGTATGAAAAAATATACTTAAACATGAATTAGTTATGTTAATTTTATATTTTTACCACTGTTAATTTCGCTGAAAATGAAACTGCGCGTTAAAATATACCGTTAGAGAAATATATCAATTTAATCATAAAAATATAACACATTTTATTTATAAATATCTCGATTATATTATATTATTTTGTAAGTATTATTAAATTTTGATTATAAAATGCATTTATAAAATAATATTAATCTTATAAATTATTTATATAATATGCGAGTGGAGCATATTTTAAACGACGTACTTAAATGATATTTTTATTCAGAACGAGCTAATATAGGATGCATATAATTACGTTCCATGTATTTAATATAAAAATATTTTTTAATTTGATTTGCTTTGCGAGTATAATTTAATGGTTAGCAAATCGTACTATTCTACTCGTACACTTAATTAATTAATATTTATCTTTGCGTTATTAAACATTTGGAAATGATATAGTTACCCTTATTGGTGTTGTATTTGTTCATTTTATATTATGTTATTATATCGGTTAAAAGGTCACGAGTTCTTCAGAAAGGTAAGAATAGTTACACGGTTTTTATACTATCTTTATTCAAATTTACTTTACTATTCCTAAATAGAATCTCAAAATTGAAATGGTAATACTTAATGACTCGTAAACAGTAGGTATAGCTTGTAACTTTTAAAGCAAATATTATGAAAACTATGAAAACTACACTGATATAATAAAGTCAGGAATTTTATATTTTATTTTTTGATTGTAGATCGTTAAACCAACCTAATACTTATGGTAACAAAGCGTATTATTATTATAAAAAAAATATATTATACAAAACACGAATACACATTTGTAAAAGTATGCGAAGTAATATTGACGTTTGTCCTTCTGACCCATTGGCTGCAACCACACGCCATACGTGCGTGTTCCTGGGAGGAGTATCTCGTGTCGGTTGGCCAGAGCTTTCGTAATATTTTCACATTTTCTAAGTATAATAAAGGTATACTACATTCGTATATGTATATATGAAATATAGGAAATTCTAAGATGTGCAACCCGTGTGACTTGATAGGGTTATTTTTTTACCGTAAATATTAATATAATAACCTCTTTTCGCTGTATCTCTCTTTCTCTGTGTGTGTGTCTCTATCACTGTCGTATTTAATCGTACCACGTATACCGTTCAATTTTCAAGGTCAATTTTGATTTGTTATGTAATAACCTGCTGATAATAAATAAAAACTAACGCATGCGCAATTTCTATCATAAAATGAATATAACTTTAAAAAAAAAAAACGTTTTTAGAATTATTGATAAACATACAATAAATTAATTTATGGGCTTATTAAAACGATAAAAATTAAATAATATTTTACTTTCTAAACCTATTTTTTCAAATTTACAGTTCAGGATATTAAGAAACAAAAATATACATTACCACAATATGTACGAGTGTATTATTTTACACTAAAATTATATGTCACTATTTTTTATTGCGGAATATTAGTCACACTTTGCCAATTATAGTTGTTAAATATATTATTTCCAGTGCACCTGTTAAGCTAGTGATATTTATCAATATGAAAATTAAAATAGTTCACTTCCAAATGTTGGCGAGTGTATTAGGTATATTAATATTCGTTAAACTATTTTTCCTGGCAAAAAAAATGTAAACGGATGATTATATAAAAAAAAAAATTGCAATACTAACATAAACTACTTTATTATTTTAACAAATATTTAATGGTTATTATTATGGCCCTCTCAGTTACACTATAATGAAAAACTATAACTATACGTCCCAGAACTAGAAAATTTATTAAATGTTACAACTGTTAGTAATAGGTATGTACACAACGTGGTACCTATATATATAACGTGTATATATTATATGGTATTATATAGGTAACCATTTCAAACCAAAATCTTACATAACATGCAACTATTGTATATATTTGGCATATGACAAGACGTGATGATGCTTACTATAATGTTAATATAGTAAAATAAAATGTTTGTACACGTTTCTCAACTTTCAAAATATTTAGTATTACCTATGATAATTATTAATAAGTTTATAAATAAGGTTTGTCGAATCATTTGCTAATCTGATACGGACTACTTATTGATATTTAGTTATTTTCGAAAATTTAAAAAATGGTACGATCTATAAACAACAAAGAAATATACCTACTTTTTTATTTAATTAAAGTGTATACTGTTTAAAATAATGTATCTATATCTACTACAAACTATATACATTATACACGTTGCTTATACTAAAAGTAGATGAGAGTATAAAATAGGGAACCAACAAAGATACAAATTAAAAAACGTTCATGCATATAATATAAATATTTTTATAAATATAACATTTAAGATCTTTATAAGAACAAAAATCGTTGTAGGCATTAATCGGCAGTTTGCACAATTAATTATTATCACATTTTGCCGGGTTAAAAATTATATATACAAAAAATAAATAAAAATAAAATAATACAAATAAAAACTGTGGATAAATATTAAAAATGCTATATAAGCTAATTTATTAATTTATAATTATTCGCTAATTGTTATTAATTATTAGTCATTAATAATATTATTTTATAATAATATAATATATATTAAATTATTTTAATGTATTACGCACGATTGTCGTTATTACTGCACGTGTTACATTACACGGTTATCCCAGCGATGATAAAATTCAGATATTATAATAATACGAGAAATAGTTACAATTTATTATAACGTATCATATTATGTTATTGAAATGGTCGAAAAGCTCGATGATATTTCGTGTTGGACGGTGGCGTTTACGTCAAAAATAAGTAATGCCCGATCGTACGAATGAAGACAACGGTAAACTACGCGTACCTATATACAAGTTTTTTATTATTTGCATCTATATAATGCACGGACACGCTGTTTCGAATGGGCGTCAATATAATATATGCGATAGAATCAATATATACGTCATGTAATTACACAGTATAATATAGTGCGATACACACGCTAAATTATTTACCCACGAGACAATATATTATTGTGTGATATACATTCTATATTTATTATAATATGCTACATATATAAATATATTGTATCGTTCATGCATAATTTATGTATGTTCCATATTATAATAAATATAGAATGTATATCACACAATAATATATTGTCTCGTGGGTAAATAATTTAGCGTGTGTATCGCACTATATTATACTGTGTAATTACATGACGTATATATTGTACCTATGCTAAACTCGGCCAGGCCGAATAGATGTTGTATTGGGGTTGAAATCCTTAACACGTCGGACACAGTGCAGTTGTAAATATATAGCAATGTCGTCCCACGACACCACACACGTGCGACGACCAAAAAAATGTCGTCGTGCCGACAAATGCCGCGCGAATGGCAATTAATGGCCAACGACAGCTCAAAAATAAAAATAAAAAATATTTTCCGTCTTCGTTCTTCGTTTTTAATACGACAATATGTGCGCGCGTGATGTATGGGTAATGAGTGTAAAAAAGTATGATATAAATTTGCGGTATCAATTTTTTTATTTTTATTTTTTTTTTTGTGGGCGGCCTAAGATCGACACGAATATTATTACGGTTTTGCGTCACTTGCTGTTTGAAAACTAATCAAAATTGCAAAGAAGACGACGTCGGAGTGCGTTGTTAAATTATTATTATGTAGGTACATTATTTGATATCACATATATTATTACATGTAGTATAATGACTTTATGCGGTTATTTATTGTTCGTGCGCACCGAGAGATTCCCGCCATCCGTAGGCGCGCGCGCGCAGTGTTTGTCTGTGTGTTCGTGTGCGTGTGTTTTTTTAATTCTTCATGTGTCATTTTGTTTTCTTCAGGTTTTTCGGTACAGGCGGCGGGTTAAAAGCCATATTGACCTCCGGTCCATTAGACAAATTGATAGGAATGACTACACATCATACCGACCATATCACATTATATATATATATACTACACACATGAGGCTGCTGCCGCCGCCTCTCACCCCTCACCTCATCTCCCCATACACATACGATCGCCGAGTCTTAAGTCCGTATATATACAATTATTATTATTATTATTATATATTATGTGCTCTGCGACGACCCACAGTGGTGACCTACAGCTCTCTCACTCCGTGTCTCTTGCGAGGGGGCGCGGAAGTACCGGACTTGGACGATAATGGGCGTGCGGGGTCTGTGTATATGTGTGCCGCCGCTTAGATCATATATATATATATATATATCATAGTATACGTAGGTACACATATATATATATTATATGTCAGTGCATGGGGCGGGGGACCTTCTGGTCATTAAAAAGGAAGAAATATTAATAAATAACGCCAATTGAAAGATCGTACATTTTAACAAACAAAGGTCACACATTCATTCACTCGCAAACGATGATGATGCTGCACGGAGACGGTGTGGCGTGCACCGTCGCGCGCTGTGATGACGGCGTGTTTGTGTGTGCGTGTGCGAGCGCGTTTTCCGTGATGTACGTGCATATCACCAATAAGATGTTATTATTGTGTCGTACACGTATAGCATATACGATAATGTTCTTATTAATTTTTTATTTTTCCCAATTGACTTCTTCACGGAACGCATTAACCGAGCACCGACGCGAAGAACAGTATGACGATGCGTTAACCGCGGGTCACACATGATGATATTAATGTTTATTAAACAGACGTGCGACGTCGCTGATAATAACAATAAATAATAGTAGTTAAAATTATTAAAAATTATCGTCGTCGTCGTTATTATTATTATTATTATTTATTAATATGATAATATATTGTTAAACGCGGTCGTACAGTAAAATGCATCTAATACGGGCATAATATCGTGTTGCTGAGCGTATAGTCAATAAGATGCACCACAAACCTGCACGGAAATTTACAGACAGAAATATATTAATATATTATATTGTACAGCGGTATAGATTTGGGAAGGAATAGTATGCATAAATAATGTATGATGTAAGTCATAAGGTGATCTATTTGAGTGTATTATACAGGCACAGGGATGCTTCGCAAAATGTTGGTCTACTACTCCGGTAATCTAAACTTTAAATACGTTTAACGATGATTATAAACTGTTCGTTCGAGATTTTATTTTCTGTATACCAAAGTACTCTAAAAAAATATTCTACTTAGGAGTATTAAATACAATTTTTTATTTTAATTCCAATAGTTAAAAGTTGAATAATATTACAAAAAAAAAAAATTGTAAATAAAATCATCGAAAATTTAAAAACTTTCCGAAATAATTTGTGTAGGTTATGTAATAGGTACTCACACGTCCATGGTTTACCACGGGGGACTTTTAAAAATAAATGTTTTTTGATTCGTCAGATATTATGTCATAATATGTCATAACCATTTGTATACTAATACGTCACCAAGCATGAATTATAACGATTATTAATATTATTATACTTGTACTAAGTATATTTTTTATTGCTTGTCAACTAAAAATTTGATTAGTGCATACTTATTGTTGTGTTTTCATTGCTGTATCGGCCAAATAATATATATCATAATAATACCTTTATATTTAAAAAAAAACAATAAAACAAGTTTAAACGTTTATTTTTCAAGTTAAAAAACCTTCATATTATCACTAAATATTAAAAACATTACAAAATAATTATAACCACGATCATGGTCATTTTGATATTATTCGTTATAGTTTAAAACAATTGAGTTTTAATAGGTTATATTATTATAGCTTGTTGTTTAGTAACAGAATTAGAATAAACAAACTCTAACCATTTTTTTTTTTTAGGTACATCGTTAAACGTATTCAATAAAACAAAATTGAAAAAGTAATAAGTAGGCATAATTAACATTATTATTTGAACTTCGTATTACATTAATGTGGACCTTAATCAATGAAATAACATAATAGTATACTTTTTTTTAAACAATGATATTAAAATTAAAATGCATTTAATTGAACTTAAATAGTGTAAGACAATATAATGATTATTGCATTGGGTGTATGTGTGTATGTGTTTTTTTTTTTATAAATTTTCATCCAAACAGAATAAAAACTGAAACCTAATATAACAACCCGTATGAGTGTTGTCGTTAGTTCAGATCCGGGTTCAATTAAAAACATTTTTAATAATACGTTATGTTATAATAATAATAATAATAATAATAAGTAAATAAATAATGAATGAAGTATATATTTATTAACAGTTAATACAGAGTCATAGTCATACATTGTAGGTAATTATATAAACGCAGAATAGTATTAATAATTGTACTATAGACTGTTTTAAACTCTCGTGATTGTATTATAATAGATTTTTTTGAAAAATTAAAACAAAGATTAATGAAGTCGAAAATTAACGAAAAATTGAAAACACAATTGATTTTTATGCTGTGAAGTAATTTTACTTTGAAGTTATTTGATTTTTCACAGATAAGAACAAACATTACGCAGTAAACTTATTTGAAGATAAAAAAAAACATTTTTTTTTTTTTTTTTTATATTATTAAAGCCCTTCAAAATTCGAACATAAAGTATTTACTATATTCACGTATAATTATATACAACTCGTGTGACGGTTATAGGAATTTTGACCCTTTTTTTTCAACGCAGACAATTCGGCACCAAAACAGATTTATGGATCGCGGGGAGTTGAGCACATGAACCGAGTGTTTGTGTAAGCTGCAAAAATAAAACCATAAATTTTGAAGTGGCTGAAGACACTCAGGATTATCGCTAATACGATTGCCGGTATCCGAGCGCCGTAAATTTTAATGTCACTCCACATAAATTCATATTTCGTCATCGGATTGGTGGTAATTATCATACCCGACAAGTCTACGATTTACAGTTTTCCTTAAACAAATACTGTTTCAAAAGTATTTTTTACTGTAAATCGTTTTCGATGGTAATTAATGACCTGTCACGGGGATGCATATTTAGTAGACATCCGTAATCATAAATACTATTAAGTGACACCATCAATGATTTACAATGTCTAGCGAAAAACTGCGAAAATATGATTTCAGATGGGCAAATAAAAATAACAATAATACAAATAAAATATACCACAGGTATGATGATGGGAACGTACACGCACCCACTCAAGACTCAACACTCTAGCTTACCCGAAAATCACGTTCTTGTATAAAATATGTACATGACAAAAAAGTCGAAACGGATCGTAACATCGTATATAATATTATACCTGGTTCACGGTCAGTCGAATATACGGACTACCCAAACGACGAGTCATACTACCGTACAAGACTATACGGGAGGTCGGCGAGACGGATAGGAGGAAAATGTCCTTATTCCTTAATTGTGACTGCGGGGGAGAGGTAACGCGATTATTACTGCGGCGGCGGCAGGGGAGAGGGGTTAAGGTCGTGTGGGGGCTATAATACAGCATCATAGTCGCCCGAGAGATGCGGGTACCGTTTTAGGACCCTCATATACGCGCGGAGAGGAAAAACGCGTTAAGGGCCGTTTTGTTTTGTTTTGTTTTTTTTTTATTTATTATTATTGATAAATAAAAGAAACCGCGGAGACGGGCAAGTTGTAATGTTATAGTGGGCGACGATCGAGGGGAAACGATATACTATATATTCGTGTAATGTGTGTGTCTGTGTGTAAATAATAAAACGCCACCGCCACCGCCGATAATGTTATTATTACGAGTATTACTATATTTTCTATACACACATGTGTACACAACTTGTGCATAAGTACGTAACAAAACGAAAACGGTAATAATTTCGGTCTGGCCACGCGGGCGGCCAATTAATATTCATTGGTAAACAGGACGATAATAATATTGTAACCACCGCCGCCGCCGCCGCTGCCGGCCGACGACGACGTTTTAATCGGATTTTCAGACAATCAATTCGCCGATATTACGCGCTCCCGTTTACCCCGTTAATCCAATCACGTCTAATTATAACCCTTTCAGTGTTTATATCCGTGTCTCATCTACATCATTATACACGTAGTACATATAATAGTGCACACGCACGCGCACACATATTGTGTATATCATACGTAAGTATAATGAACGCGGTTCGTCCCCGCTGCAGTACATAAAATATCTATAAAAAAAAAAAAGACATGGAACTTATAATATTATAACATAATAATGTATACCTATAGTTTGACCTCAGCGGTATTCCCTGTCACCGCCGTGTGCAGTCCACCGTAAAACATATATTATTATTATACACGGCACACACACACATATTATGTGCAATAGAAGGTATATACATATTGTACACTGTCCGTTGCATAATATATCGTATACGTATATGTGTGCCGCAGGGACCGCACTCGAACAACAATGGTCGGTTCTTCCCGCCGGACACGATAATTATTGTAAATTATAATGTAAGTACGTGCACCTATATATTTATATATATATGACATTATAGTGTCGTCATCGCCTGACGTCCGGGCCGTTGCAGTAGGGCGACGGGTCGGGTCGAGACGTGCATCAACACTGCAGGTCGTGTGAGGAAAATAGGTATTATTTGCAGTGCATAGAGAGGACCACGTTTTTTTTTTTCATGAGATCACGGTCTGGTGTCAATCAGCAAAGTATCTTTTTTTTATCCAAAGACAATTTTATTCCACTAGAAATGAAATTAATGATTTAATAACAGAATCCTGGACATTTGCTAACACTTTTACGATATGAAAAATATTAAATACCTAATAAATTGTAGTAGGAGTAGGCATCATACGAGTGACAATGGAGATATCGAAAATACTGTCAAAACATCAGGGATAACAGACATAGACGTTGTAATATATCTCGTGAACGATCTTTTTCTAAATTAAAGATAATAATAACTTGAATTTATTTAACGATAAATAAGTATTTACTGAAAACAGGAACTTTTAATGTTATTATATTGTCGTGTGAAAAATATATTGATTACCTGATAAAAATTTAAATAGCTATTTAATTATATTTAATAATCAAATTATTATTTAAATACAGTATTTTACTATAATAATTAACAGTATATAAATTTAAACTTACTAATTATTAAATATTATTTATTGTTTGAATAAATGCAATTTGATAAATGCAGCTAATTGTGTAAGAAAGTCAATGGATTCAATATTTCAAGGAGTGGGTGAATATCAAAAATATTTGTTTATCTCCTTACTTTTCCTCCCGGTAAATATTTTTGTCACCACGCCATTCATATAAAGGTGACGATGGTGGTGTTGGTAGTGACGGTATAGTACTATAGTGTATTCAAGACAAACGCTGATGATTTTTTGTCGTTCCTATATACATTGTACTATAAAATTGACTTATTGCCGGACATTTTTTACTATTTTACTCACAGTTTGTTATAATTTATTTGCTATTGAATTAGTAATGAGCAAAATATTTTTTATTTAAATGCAATAGAATTTTATGCATAATAGCACTATTATTATTAATGGGTAATAAATCAATTTAACGCGAATATTGCTCGGTTCTGACTTCATGCTCGTACGGTATGCATAATACAATTATTATAATATGTTATTATGATCATTTACTGCCATATTTTCATTGTGTCGTTTTATATGTCTATGATTAGTTCGCCATACCAGTCCTTGGTCTTAACGAATCATTCAACGTGGATATTATGTATCGATTGTAAAAGACATTTGTCAACATTTAAAAAGACAAGGTTGACTTCGATTTTCTGTACTCGTTTTTTGAAAAAAAAAAAACAGATTCATTAGTCCATTAGTGTTACGCAGTAGAATAAGAACTAAGTATACAAAAATGTTGTATTTTTTTCGAATGTATAAATAATTTAACTATTTACTTTGTTTTTGGACATATCATAATATATTATACATCACGGTTATGTGAAAACACTTTAAAAATATTACAAGGTTAGGACGTGTATAATATAATTATTATTTACGATAAACGTATATGTTCAATATTAATATGGAAAATCAAAACATTTATTTTATTAAATATTCTTAAACCGCTATTGACTTAACTATATTGCGCTGTATATATTATACGAATAATATATGGAATACAAATACGCGGCTATAATAAATAATATAATATATTATCTATAGCACCAAAGTATTTTATTACACGAAAATCAAAGAAATATTTAAATTTTACTTTTAGATATTTATGAAAAAAATAATATATATTTTACTTCCTCGTATTTATTTATTTACGGTTTCTATCGGTGCCCCGTGTAGGTATAATAATATACACCACCGAGTGTATATACGAATTCAATCGATATTCGTTTGTATAACAACAGTATAATAATATTATATAATATTATTATAAATATTAAAATATAAAACCATACATAATTCCACAGGACCATAAAATATATTTCCACGAATACCGTTCCATTCGCTCAAATATTGTTGTTAATGTGTATATATAGGTACGCACGACGCTGCGACGTTCCGAACAAAATGCCATGTAAAACGTCGGGGCGCACGCACATGTGTGTATTTTTTAATCGACCAAAAGCACGTGTGTCGTGCGTGTGTGTGTTTTTCAAAACGTAGATGATATGAATATTACACGAACTGGCCTATCAGTCGGGTTCGCGTGCTTCGCAAGCCCATCCTATACGATAGGTAGGTATATAATATTATACGTATAGATGATATTATGGTATAGTGGTGTGTGTATCGGCGTAGTAGATATCATTATGTACATATACACTGTGTCTATAAATACCGTGTCGGCAAACTGGATCGCCTGACTTATTGTTTCTATTAATATTATTATTATTATTATTTTTTATTGTTTCTAGGAAACACGTCGTTGTCGTGTGTGCCTTTTTCGCATTATTGTTATACAATAACATTTAAACAAGAGACTCATCTATAATACTCGTCTTCGGTCGGAATTATTTATCAGGTCGCACCTGAACCGAATTCGCACGGTGAAATATTCATATCAAAAGCCCGGCCGGCGTCGTCCGAGTCCCGAAGCCACTTAAATGTATATAACGTGACGTGATGCACCCCCGTAGGGGTGGAACGGCCGACGCCGCCGGGCCGTAGATTTCATTTGTTTCGCGCGTATCGCGTGACGCAACCCTCGGGTAACATCGCAGCCCCTCCCACGCGCGCATCCGTTTCCGGTTACCCTTAATTTGTACACACACACACAACAATCGAAATAGTTTCTCGATAAGTACACGTACGATTTTTATAACATATAATATGGGGAAGGCAGAGCGAGACAGAGAACGATACTTAATGCCGTTGTATAATATCGTGTTTAGTTATAATAAACACTAATAAAAACAATTGTGACGGCGCTTTTCGAATGTCCTATACGCCCGCAATCGTGTGTTTGGAACACTCGACTTATTTCTTTATCGTTTAACGTGTTCTTCATATTTTAGGTTGAGTGTATAAATAATACGTGCGTATACCTATAGTGCTCCCTGAGTTTTGTAGCTTACAAATAATAAAACGTTTTACGAGCAGCGTATATAGTTTTATGTTTATTTAATTTCATCACAAAGCGTTGGCTGTAAAATATATCTATGCGTCCAATTTAAAGGATCTACGAACTAAAACATATTTTCTACGATCGCATAAATATTAACTATATCATGAGAATATAAAATTACCTAATTGATTTTGTCTTAAGACCCGTAAAATAGAAATTCGTTTCGATAATGTACGAAAACAAATTGTCTCGTTTGTTAAGCAAATACAATTATATAACCTTCAGTAACTTTCAAATGGGAAGGCGCAAAACCGCAATACAGAATTTACTACTTACAGAATATATAGACTATAATATGTTATAATGAAAAGATACGATATCTTATTACCGAAATTGGCGATTGCACCTATATATAATGTACCTATTTAAAAAGACACAAATATGTATATTTTTTAACATATAATAACATTGTAATAAATTTATTAATTAATATTCGTTCATAATATGATTACGTGACATATCTATAACTTAGATACTTAATACTATGATACTTCATGTGTTATGCACACAAATAGGAAATGTTTTTTAATTATTAATTATTTTTCATTTTTACCATTTCAAAATAATATGTTTGACAGTTTGACTATAGAGACAGAATGCCAAATGTACCTATTTATCGGCTATGGACCGTTAAAGGATACGTGGTATGTAGATGATGATATATATACATTATACATTATACTACACTAATTCCCAATAATATTAATAATTATACAGTAGGTATATCATGTAATGAAATGTATGTTTTAATAATCATTTAAGTGTTTATTAATATTAATAATCTACATTCACATTAGAATAAAAAAAATCCTACAGCGGGAAATTATATACGTAAATGTTTTTACCCGCGAGGGAAATTTCTCTTAAACGATAAGGATAAATGAGGTAGGTAATAGAAAGAACTGCGCCGCTTTTTTAATAGTCACAATATTTCTCTCAGAACCCGATGTACACCAGCTATACCCCACTGAGAACGATCGGTTACTACAAACGCCCAGAAACATCTCTACAGGTGATGAAGATGTTAATGTAATCATAATATTATAATGGGAAAAATAAAAAACCTCGGCCCATTGTCGGCGCCCTTCGCGAACTGAGCATTATTTTCTTTATTATTTTTACGACCCTAAAACTGTATATACGAGAATAATATAATATTCGAAACTAGTTTTCATTTTTACCGACCGGCCCCCCAAAAAAATAGCCCACGTCGAGATTTTAGTGTTTATAATAACCGAAACTGTCAATTTCGTACGGTTGAAAATATGGACAACGCAATAAAATTATATTAAAAATATGTCAAATGATATTTTATCGGTCGGTTTTTATTTTTTTTTAAGAAACCCAATAAAATTAAAAGTTGGATAGCTATGTTGCTATTCGGCCGCCGAAACGGTGGTAATTTTCATATGAGATCTAATAAAAAACTGATTAAAAATATTGTAATATTTTATAATTTAATCATTTTTACGTTATTATATATATATAAAAAACCCAATATGTAATTATTACTATTTAGTTTCCAACTGGTTTAACATTTCATAACCATTAATTATATGTACCATTCGTAATTTGTATATAATATGTATATACCTATACTAAATACTAGATATATAATTTGATATACATAATATAATATTATATAGTTATAAACAATGATATTATAATTTGTCGTACAAATAGCTATTATCAAGTTATTTTTCAAAAACATTCAATAACTTTAATCATTGATCAGGAATTCGATTGAATTTCGATATAATATTGGGTATAATTAAAATTTTTTTAAGATTATATTACAATGTATTATGTGTATAACATTGTTTTGAATAAAAGTGTTTTATTTATTGTTATTTTTATTAAATATTAAATTAATGTTTGAAATATATACTATATACCATATAATATAATAATACATGAGTATATATACAGATATTAAATAGGAACTATTACTTTCTTGATTTTTAATCAAGTAAGTATGGTAATTTTTTTTTATTGTTACTAAAAACCAATTGTATGTATTATATGTATTGCTACCTGCCACTGTTAATTCTTCCTAGTTTTATATTTTATTCAGATATTAATCTTTATAAATCTATTAATTTTCATCAGTCAGTCAATTCACAGCTTTCTCGTTGTGTGTTATAATAAAATATTAAAATACGACATGACGCTTTCATTTCCACAGACAATTGTGTGTAACAATCGTTAAGACGATTAACGTCAGATAAAATAATAATACTTTTTACATTTTTAGAAAAATATTATTTTTTTTATTGGTTATTTTTTTTCCATAGTACAGTAAAACAGTCTTCCGAGATTTAAGGGCTTGTTTATATCGTAATATTTATAATAAGACAAGTTTATTTTTTTATAGACCAAATTATTATGTATAGTCTATAATAGATAAACATAGAACATTTTCATAGTTACAAAATAATAACATCGTTCGATAAAAAAATTATACTAATAAATAATAATGCAATATAAAATTTACGATGCATATAAACTATTGTTCATTCAATCGATATAATTATACAATATATTTGTTGAAAAAAAAATAACACGCTGTGGTTGCCGAAGTACGAGCAAAGGGTTTATTTAAAGCTGACGTGAACATCAATAGGTATATAATAATTATAATAATATATACGCACGCCGATCACCGCGATAAATAAATGAAAAAAAAATGTAGGTATGTCATAACGTTTATATCGAATACGAATAATAATAAAACGGCCGCCGCCGAGTTGATAATCCACACGTTATAAATCGTTCCCGGACCTGTTTTGATATTAAAAAATTCTTTCGGTTTGGTGGAAAAAATAAATAAATACACGCCGTGACTGAACGACTGAATTAAAATAAATAGGTAAAAAGAGATTAGGTCCAAAAACCGTATACACTATATATACTATGTATAGTATATAGTGAACTAATGCCACGGGATTTAACTGTGACAACACATCTGATAATGAGCTGAGGTCTTTATTTTTTTTTTCCCCAAACGCGTATGCCATTATTGTGTAAATTACCGTCAGAATAAGAATGAATAGGTAAAAAAAAGAAGAAGAAAAAACAGGTCCGCTGCAGCAGCAGCAGCAACAGCAGCAGTGTGTCAACTCGGTTGTAGTGTCTTAGCACTTAATAACGCACACACGACGATACTTTTCGTTCCGTGTATATATATATATATGTATATACTTACACGTACACACAACAACTCGCTACCTTATATCTATATATACAGCAACCGTATGTATGTATACATATATATATATATATATAATTCCGACGGATTACAATTCAATTATAATATATAGACGTTTTTAAATAACATCGTTTAGGCTTACAAGTTAATGTATTATTATGATTATATTATATATACATAGGTGTATAATGTATTTATTTATTTTTTTGTTTTTATTTCTAAATGTCTTTCGAGTCTAATAGTCCGTATAAATCACGTCACGACTGTAAATTTGTACGATTCGTCTTGCGCATGCCGCGTCACCGATATTCGTATACCAGCTACTATTTATGTATAGAATTAAATTATATGAAAATTCCGTTCTTTTGGTATCCAGTTTTTCGAGTTTGTTTTCATTTATAACGATTTGACGAGTTCCGCGTTAAACTGATGTGCTGTTTTATTGAAAATTCGTGTTATATATAATGATCGATAAAAATATGTTCAATAACTTCTTCATCTGTATAATAGCACTAGATTACATCGCGAGCACTCGATTTTTGGTATTGTACAGAAAAATCACATTATTATATTATATATATTCATATATTCTTAATTTTGGTTGAACACAAATGGCGGAATAAAAATATTTTCTATTATTTATTATATATATATTATATCGTCAAATTATACTAATAATACACGTAAAATAGAGACGACGGCGATCGCTGTGATTTGGTGGGAGGTGACTAGGTGAGGGGTTACCGGGAAAACAACACGTGGTTTTAATGAGATTAAAATCTGACATTTGTAATGGCCTCGGAGGATCGTGTTAAGTGCGATTAGTCTGTGCGCGTGTGCTCGGTGTGTACCGTTCCCAAAGCGATACCCAACGAATTAATTTTCTTTTAAACGGGATATTTAACTATTAGTTACCGACAGTTGTCTTTAGCCGCCTTAGGACTTAAAGATTTTATTGGCCGTCGATTGGACTACATATTGTATACAAAACGCACACATTTAATAAACATTATTGTTGTGTACAGAAATAAAATACATTGCAATGGAACGTGATTAGGTTTTGATTTAAATAAAGCCGCGGAATAACGTGCAATGTCGTACGTTAATAATATTTCTGTTGCGGATGTGTTTTAGATTTTTTCGTCGCAGTGGCCTGTAAATTATCATAATAATATGGTTTTTTCGTTTATTTGTATACAATAAATAATAATAATAGTCAATATTCGACTACGATTTAATGGCATATTGTAATAATACAATAATTTGTAGGTACTGTGACTGTGTTGTAAATAATATATGTGCACGATGTATTTCTGCAATGAGAAGAATATACTGCATAATGTGTCTATACATCATAATAGAAATTTGTAATAAAATATATATAGGTATATCATCATCTACATATCGCGTATCCTCTAACGGTCCATAGCCAATAAATAGGTGCATTTGGCATTCTGTCTCTATAGTCAAACTTTCAAACATATTATTTTGAAATGGTAAAAATTAAAAATAATTAATAATTAAAAAATATTTCCTATTTGTGTGCATAACACATGAAGTATCATAATATTAAGTATCTAAATTATAGATATGTCACGTAATTATATTATGAACGAATATTAATTAATAAATTTATTACTGCAATGTTATAATATATTAAAACATATAGGTAATGATAATATATAAATATATTATCCGTTAATAATACACATATCTAAGGTATTTTTTAAATACGACGATTTACTTTTTAAACAATAATTATGCGCAAGTTAATTTTCGAATTTCACGCCTTCTATAATTTTACAGTTATTGTTTCGTTTGTGTTTGTATACCAAATCGTAGGTACTATATGAACAAGTACCTACCTACGTAACCTGCAGCTATTGACTATAATAATATATACTATATAATATATTACTATAATATTAATATATTATCATATTAAAATTATAATATCAACGATTTTATCACGTTAATGTATAGTAGTTGTGTATATGTACATTATGTCATTACATACGTAATGTTTATTATTATTAATAAACATTACGTAAACATTTTATTATATTATAAAATATTTTATTAGGTATTATACTAATATTTATCGCAATCGCATGATGTATACATAAATAACGGTTCTGCTTTAAATTCAATTATTTAAGCAAACTTTTAAAATATCAACATTTTGTTTTAATGTCAATTAAAATAATTTAGATAGATAACTATATATATATATATATATATTAAATACTTACGTCAACATTTCCCAATACTAAATATAGTAATAATCTTTAAATTGTGTTGTTAATACACCAAGAGTTTGTCAAATGATTAATAACAATATTATGACTATTGCAGATTTCAGGACCAGCTTCAGATCGCAAAAAATAGTAGTCAGTGTTTAAAATGATTTTGGAGACTTGAACGCTTGCACGGGTCATATGAAATAACGATACACGCGGGAGACGGGAGTTAAACTGAAATTATTTACGATGCACATATTATTATACACATTATAGATCATTACGCCGAGTCTATATATATTACAGTATATATATACACAATATTATATATATATTGAGGAGATCCTCGTATGGTTATAAACGTATTTGCAATAGTTTTCGAAACACATTAATGATTTATTTATCTCTGTATAATATTATATTACCGAGTTAATGGTTGTCTTGTACACATCTATATACGACTAGCACAATAATGAAACGACCGTGTAAAAACTCAGACGACGGTTAAAGCTCATAAAGTGTGTACCGCGTGCACTATTTTAATGACAACAATATAATTATAATGTGGTCGTTTAAAATCCTATGTCGCTATATTATATATTATGTTCAATAACATTTAAATATAGTATTGTATAATTACATTTGGCGCGAGAACATAAATACTATTACTGCAGCTTACACGCATATTATAATACTATAATACTTATGGAATATATATATATTATGTATGTGACGGCTGCCGCAGCCATCGAACGCGTATCGATATATCGCAGAGGCGTCTCGTTAAATACACGTATACCCGTGTATAGTATATAGACATCACGATGTCGAACGATATACAATAAGTACGTTTTAACCGTGTTACACGTAGTTGCACAGGAGTCGGGAAACGACTTTATAGGGTCGCGATGGGCGTAAAACCTGGCGAAAAGACATCATTCGGTACGGTTTTCCTCCCGGTGTTAACGGCGGCGCATTATATATACGCGAAGCCTGCGGGATGTTTCAATTCTACGCGCGTACGCTTATAATGTATTTTTTGGACAATGCGCAAACACGCCCATCACACGTAATCTATATGTGTGCTTACATTATGTATATACGGGTTTGAGACGCGCGTATTGTGTACGGTTATTGCGGATGTAACGCAATATATGACTGTATATATATAATAATATATACGTATACGCGCGTGTTGTATGAACGGTATTTATATACATATGTATATTGTACTAAGTGCGTCGTGTATATACATCGAAGTTCGGTGCGAAAAGAATATAATATATAATGGGAAACGAAATTACACGTCTAGCCCTCCCGTGCGGTTCCTAGAGGTGAAAGGATATTATATATACGTCCCCGGCCGACCGTCCTATAAATTATACGTCGGAGGAGGATACGACCGGCGGTAAATATAGATAGGCGGACAGCGAAGGGCTACTGGTTGCGTTTCGCAGAGCAGTAGCTGACTGCCGCTATACCAGACCAACCCCGTTGTCATCGGGTATTATATAGTAAAGCGTATATCATACAAGCGTATCTGCTGCGATTGTATCAGCAGTTTTATTTATATAATATAGGTACAATATAAAGAAGAGAGGTCTATTATACACACACACATATATATATATATATATACCTACGACGGATATAATATAAGTCTTGCGGGACAGTAGCGTATAACGGTGCATGGGTGTATCTCCGGTGGTCGCGACATAAACCGTTAACACCCTTGCGCCGCGTCAGTTCAACAACAGTAGTACGCGCACATATTATATACATTAAAATATAATAACAACATAACTGTAACGTTTTTATAATATATATATATATCATATATAGGTGTGTGTGCGGGGAATATAATGACCCGTGTGGACTGTGCGATGTGCGTAAATGTGTGCGTTTAAAGCACTTTCAATTTCGTTTTTTCGTACATAACTGTTTAAATATATTTCACGTGAATAACATTTCAATGTATGGCCTTTGTCAAAGCCGCCTTAAAATTTAAGGGAATAAAATTCTCACTATAACGGTACATAAACTAGGTCAATGAAGTATGTGTGCGTGCGTATATGGAGGACATTACGCTTCACAAGCGTGCGATATATCATCATCTGGACGACAGGAACAATGGCTTAATAGACACCCCCGGGCTCTTTTGGCACACACACCAAGTCGGCCCGCAAAAACCCGCACCCTGTCTCTCGCACTCCCGCGGTTGTAGTCCTTTTGTCGGCTATAGCTGCTCTCCGAGAAAATCACCACTGCGTGCGATCCATATGTGTTTGACTAAAATAGTACGCTACACACACACACACACACATACACATGTACATCGGACACATTCTTTGTACAATGCCCCGTCCGTATAAACAGAATAATAATAATAATAATAATAATATATAATAAAACAACATCAACGGACAATATAATATGTGTACGCATATTATTCGTTGATCGACTACCAAACAAAAAAAATACCTCGCCCGTTCGGTTCTTATCCCCTCACATCATCTATTATAAATATTATTTGTATTGTACCAATAACGCACGTTTTTATCTGATTACAAGACGACACGCATGTAACTAAACAAATAGGTACGCAATAGGTTAAATATATAGTGCGACATAGTGATACGACCGATTAATTACTGTATATACTGTATGACTATATATGTGTATACAATGTGTACACTTTTAGCGTCAATGCAGACAGATGGAAAAATAACCCATTCGCCCTTTATATATTATATATCTATATATACAGGTATGATGAACGTATACCCTTATTCCGTCGATTACTGTGCTACAGCTGCATCGCTGGTCCGAAACAATATATATTGCAGTACCTACAGGTTTATTGCGAAATTTCTGCTGGTCATTGTATAAAATTATTATTATTATTGTTTATAAAATCATTTTATCGGTCTTTAAATATACGAGATTAAAATATATAAGTAATGAAATATATATATTTTATTTACTAATAATTATCTTATTGGATACATGGATATTAAACATGTTTAAGCGGTTTAAACCTAAAATTTGTTTATGTTTTCACCTTTGTGATTTATTAAGAAAAAGAAACATAAGTTTTGCCATAACGTAATAAATCGATAATAATTACAAATACCACGGCTAGACTGATTTATTCGTTTGCTAGATTTGAAAAAGATATTATATTATATTATTTATTATGTAAAAAAAAACTATTGGCTACTAATGCAAAAAAACATTTATTTGAGAGTATATATACCTATATTTATATACATATAATATATACAATATATTTTTTGTGAATTATAATATTTGTAATAGCTAGCATATAGATATAGATGTATATTTACGTAATGTTGGGCGTTTATAAAATCTTACGACCGCTATTTCATTTGTACAATACTATATATTATATATGCCTATATAATAATACTAAGCTATCCATCTATATAAATTATAAATATGCGATTACAACAATTTTTGTTTGAGAGTATATAACATATTATAACGAGATCTTGTTTAATCTAACAGCAGCGGAGGCAAATGTTACATGGAAACCATATATATAGAGTT
The DNA here is from genome assembly GCA_020882235.1 of Schizaphis graminum. Taxonomy (NCBI): domain Eukaryota; kingdom Metazoa; phylum Arthropoda; class Insecta; order Hemiptera; family Aphididae; genus Schizaphis; species Schizaphis graminum. The sequence goes on along the minus strand of CM037032.1, from coordinate 107,799,793 downwards.
ATTGTATAAGGAGAAGAAAGAAAGGATTACCGGAATAATCGCGTTGTTAGTAAAAAAGGCATATAAAAATAAAGGTAATCTTATTAGTCTGCTCAGAGTATGGAAAAAAATTTAAAAATATCGACTGGTAATTTATTAATGTTTACGATTGTAAATAACGCGCGGCGGACACGGAACATATAAAAGAAGACGTTATTATTGCAGCGAGAATACGCGGGGAGAGGGCTCGGACACCCGGAGACTTGACTTATGACCGACTCGAAAGATTAATAATATTATAACGCTCGTTGGCCAGTGATGCGAAACGTTTGCGAATTTCTTTGGACACGCTATACTTATATAGGTATACTGCTACAGAGTGGTAACAGGCACGTCGTATATATATTTATAATAGGTCGTTATTTTAATATACATTATACACATATATACGCTTATACGTGCGTATATATACATGCACATCGCACTGTAAATGGTCTCGCGGCTTGTATAGCCAGTGCTGGACGTCACAAATCCGATTTGTAAATCAAAGTTGAGTCTTCCACGTGGTTATAAATATATGCATATATATATATAGCACGTCATCATTATATGCACCACATTACAACGTGATCATTGTCGGCATTTGTATACATCAAAACAAAAACAAGATAATAATATACACTTGCGTACGGAATATAATATAAGCGCCCACGCCTCGCCCCGATGGAAAAACGGCTTTTTGGTAGACACTGACTTGTGTGTGCGTTGAGCGCGCGCGCATTTTACCGTCCGCGGCTGGTTCGGCCGGAGTTTGACACATGTCTTACTTCATTAGAAAAGGTGCTTTAATAATCTGGTTGTCATAATGTGTTTGCGGCTATCGTTTGATGTCTTTACAAACTGTTAAAATATTCTAATGAAGTTGTTTCTGTCCGGTGCAACGGGCGCGCGCGCTGCTTGTGTATATGTGCGTGTATATGCGATGAGGATACGAGTGCGCGCGCACACGCGTCTGGAAGACTCGCCGCCGATATTATAATAATGATAATAATAAAAATAATAATATGTACAAGTGTCTGTATGCGCACACATGCATATATACACGTATATATAGGTAGTTATTATACGTACGAACAGTCTGCAAGAGGTGGCGGCGGCGCGGCGTTAAAGTCTCCGGGAGGACGACCCGACAATGCCTCCGGTTTAGACTGCTGCATTTGTAATATCATCACGCATAAAATATACCTATATATTTATATTTTTTAAATGTATATGTGAGTGTGTGTGTGTGTGTGTTTCTCATAGTCTATATATGCGTGCGATATGATCTGCCATTTTGTTTTCATCCGCGACCCGCGGAGCTGGATTTATTATTATTTTTTTTATTAAGAAAAGAAACAACGGGTTTTCTGTGGAATTAAATGTCAAATAACAAAATTGATGTGTCTTGTTTTCAAATTATGGAAATCCTTTGTCGGGAAAATGTTATATATATAGTGTACCGATTTCTCGAGTTCACGCTTGTATTCATAGTATATTATATAATATATATATAGATAATGGTTTATAACTATATGCGCGTACATATAATATTATATTATAATATATATTTTATGTAGTACCTATACGTCTCTGTGTAAAAAAGCAGTTTTATATCTATACAAGAATTCAAAATGAATTGTATGCTTATTTTGGCGTCAAAACACTTGAGAGTACATTTCGTTAACGACTCCACGAGCCTTAAGTGTTTTAAAAGTGGCTTATTGTGGGTTATACTGTAAACGTTTAAACGATTTAGTAGGTATAATACAAACATAATTTCTATAGTAGGTACTAGGTAGCTGCTATTTACATATGATCAACGATAATATTTATTATTATTACACGGTAAATAAAAAAACACTCAAACAAGACAGCGTTACGGGATGATTTTGAGTTTATATTGAATATTTTGTTAAGAAAAAAAAACGATTAGGACGGTAGCACAACTGTAAAATCAAAAAAAAAAACAAGGTTTAACAAATTAAGAAAAATAAAATCATTGTAAAAAACCCCACAAAGTACAATAAAAAATAATTACATTAAATTATTTTGTTGATTTTTTAAAAAAAAATATAATATTATGTATATTGTATATTTATTCATATACAGGTATGTATGATTTTCTTATCCATGATAAATGAGAAAAAACTATGATATTTGTGCCCGTTATGGTGCATGCTACTGGATTTTGAATAGTAATCAAACAGTGTATTAAATTTAAGTTTATTTTTAAAAATTCTAACTAAGTTAATATATTTTTTAATAAATTATTAGGACGTATAGGTTTAATATTAACATTTACATGGTTTTTAGGGAAATGTTAAATTCATGCCAATGTAATCCAAAATTTAATTGTGTATGTTTTTACGAATTATATATATTACGAGGACAAAAAGCGACTAAATAATATAAAATATAATGGAAGAAATATAGAAGTATGGGAGATAATTACGCTATAATATTATTGTAGCTATAAAGGGGTAGATAGATAAATTAGGACCTTAAATATATATTTAAATGAATAGGATTTGGTTTTAGTTATTATTAAAAGTTTTATCATCTACGTTATACTGAGCAAGTATATAAATTAAGTTTTGCAATAGTATAAAGGTGGCTATATCATAGTTGCATCGAGTTCAATAATATGAAAGGTGTTGATGTCTGCATGTCTGCTATATCATAATAATATGTTCTTATATGATGTGTATTTGCAATTGGCAATTAATTGCGTGAGAATATATTATATTACATTAGTAAGCAGTTAATAACATTATGTTTGTGTTATATTATATATATATATTTATATAGTATAATATATACAATGTACATAATGTAAAGTTTATTTTAATATTTAATATATATACAATATACATAGCCACGTATAGATATCATTGTGTAGCTATATAATCGTTTCACCTATTTTCAGGTTTTATTAATAGAGCATATTTACATATTTTATAATAATTTTTCTCTGACTATTTAAAAAAAATTAAATTATTATTCATATAAATTAAAAATACTATATTCTACGATAATATTGTGTGTTTTCCACGCGATAAGCTATTATGATTTCACTACCGCTGATAATAATCTCTATGTATAAATAATTATTTATGAGTTTGTTTTTATTAAGTAACCGAATGATATTTATATTGAAGCGATATAATTATACAACAGGAAGGAAAAATTAATTATTATTATTAAATAAACAATATAAATTTCAATCATATTTTAGTTTAGTTCATATTTGGTAATTTTGTGAAAAATGTAATCTTTATAAATAATGTATGGTTTTTAGAGCTTCAAGCATTTATAATCCCATACAGTAATCGCCAGTTTTTAGATATAGACTAAGGAAAGTTTACCAGCGTTAATTTACCAGGTTACAAGATACGAAGTTAAAATAATGATTTGTCAGAATTTATTATAAAATATGTATTATACTTATAGCTTATAAAGGATTATTATCAACCTAAATACCTAATGATATAAACTGTTAACATTATAATATACATATACAAGCATTTTTACAACAAATCAATCGACCATACTAATTGTAAAATATTCAAAATAAATAATATATGTATATTGAATATTGATATAGATATTAAAATGAATAATAACAAAGTTTTTATTAAGCACGTGAAACTATATAATATATAATAATAATTTATGTATAATATGTATAGATATATACATATAGTGGCGTGACTTTAAAATCTGTACACGATAGCAAAATGTTCAACAGCCCTTCTCATACACTGATTATTTAGAGAAATCCGAAGGAGGAGGCAGTATTCGTCTCACTAAAATTATTTTATACTTTTTTTTTTATTAAATATTATTTCATTTATGAAAAAATTAATACTTTATTATTTATATATATTTTTAAAAGAAAAACATTGTATTACATCGAGCCCCTAAGCAGACATGCGTGGGCGCACCCGGGCACCATCTAATCCTTCTTAATTGCGCTGTTGTATATAATATTATTATACTCATACATTATATTATTAGTGTAAGTTATCTCGCGTATCTGCAGTTTTAAAGACTAGCTGTTTAATGAGCGGCAACAAGTGCGTGGTATAAATTTTACGGTCGGTCGGTAGTGCGGCCAGGCTTGTTTTGGCGTTTTAACGTGTAAACGTTATAATATATTATATATCGTTCACACTGCAGCGTAGCACATGTATAAATAAATAAATATACATAACATATATACATATATTCGTTTGTCCTTTGTGGTGCCGAGGTGGTGTGGGTCGTATTCATCTGTAGTGCACCTATATATATAATATGTGTGTGTGCCTATATGCGTATATACGAATACAATACGGTTTATTTCGCATTATCTGACGAGGGCGTTTTGACGTTTTCGACATGTATTATACAGTTTATGTATATATAATATGTAATTAACTGCTCGGCAACGTGTGCGTGTGTGTGTGTGTGTGTGTGTGTTGTGTTCAATGACAATCGGCGGCGGTGCCGTTTGAAAAAATAAAAAGGTTTTCCGTCCAAAAATCAGCTAATTTAACCAAGGGACGGTAACATGAAACTTTTGGGATCAGTCAAAACCGTACCAATAACCATATATATATAGGGATGAACGGAGAAGGGTGAGACCGCACCGTATTTTGCCATTACGCGCGGCGCGTATACATTATATATACTTGTACACCCAATGTACCCCGATATATGGTTTCGGGCCCCTGCGACACACACACAGGTATAACACATAATAATAATAATATAATAAATAAACGCAAACAAAACACGGCGGCTGCGGCTGCGGCGGTCGTAGTGTTTCGGAGGCCTCTCCTCGCGCGCTCGTATAATAATATATAACACATTATTTCATATAGTCATGGCCCGTAAATATAGGCATAACGCACATAATAATATTGTATAGTATATATTATATTTACGCGCACATCTTTCCGTTTCTCCGACAATCGTATACCGCGTCGAACGGCGGTGTACGATTACACACACACACACACACACACATACTCGCAGCCGATCGTGTAAATACGAGTTCGCGTGTGCGTTACTGCACAAATCGGGACCGCCGGCGCACCAGAACACAGAGCGGTGTACGTGTACAGTGTTGAATATTACAAAATGTCGAGGAAAAAAAAAAAGTTATTCCGACGGGAGATTATAACGTTATATTGTGCGGCGGCGGCGGCGCGTTTGCTGCCGGCGACGACGTGTCCGCGCGAGGGGCCTGCAAGAGCAAACCGTGCGGAAATTTACAATGCGCGCGTAAACTGCTCTCCGTCAAAATATTGACGGTCCGCGCGACCGCAATATTATTTTGTTGTACGCGCGTACCGCCGATGTACGGACGCGCGATATTCGTGTATAATATAATAATACTACGCGCGACACCGAGAGAATTCTATACAATAATAACATATACGCACTTACACACGCGGACTTGTGCGCGTGTTGTATAGGTACGTATATGTATTGTTATGGATAACGACCGAATTTCGTAAATGGACGGTGCTGTAATTACTGCGTTTGTTTTCGGTGAATTTAGAAAAAAAAATTTTATCGATGACGAAAAGGGTCCTAAGACGAAATACTCACTCTGTCTCTGCCTGGTTTCAATCTGTAGACTATCGGTGTTATGCATCCGTCTTCCGATTTTCTCTATACATTATATCCGTTTTCTTTTTTATTTCTACACGCACGAGTCACATTCCTTCACATATTATCTGTTTAATATGTATTCTAATCCTAATAGTGGTCGTATTACTCTAAACGGTTTTCCCTTGACGCTTCATCCTATAATCAATTTTAACAATCCTCCGTGTCACGTTATATATGGCTTATCTATCCGTTTTGTATTCCAAATATATTTTTTCATAATATAACTTTCCTTCTGATATTTTTTCCGGTTCAATATCCATTAGTTACTAGGTATATGTTCATCTAACTTATTCTCAATATTCTGCTATAGCATAACATATAAAACGGTTATAGCCTTTTCCGTTCTACCGTTGATATTGTCCGAATTTCGCATCCATAAATGGCTATACATTCCTCACATATTATATAATATGTATAATGTCTTCAATAGGCTTTTTCTTGTTTTTTAAAATTAATGTTTTTATTAAATCTATAAGATAAAATACATAATATGATGCATTTTAAGTAAAGTAAATGTTGATAAAACGATCTGATAAAGTCAAATAATTTATACCTAACAATTAATATAAACAAAATAAAAATAATAGCCACTAAAATTTCTACTAGTCTTTCATAATAATATTTGTATAGGTATTAGATAGGTATACACCAACTATATATCATTGTATTAAAATATTATTAATGAGACTTTAATGTTATGAAACACGATTGATCTGCAGAATAATTGGATTTAACACATAAGTGCATACGCGTCATACATGCATGTGTATGATTTATATATACTTTAACAATGTTATCTACATTAAAGTTTAGTTTTTAATTCTAGTATCTTTATATTTAAATTTTTTTTTAATAATTCATTTTTAAAATCCTCTTATATGTTTTCACATATGTAGACGTTTTTATTTTGTACGATTATAATACAACTAAAAATACTAAATGGTTGATTTATTTTTTTAAACAAGTTTATTATATTGCAGGTATTGCTAGTTTAAACGTTTTAAATAATATATCGTCACATATAACTGTATAATATCACTGATTTCTTGAGTAGGTAATAATATAATATGTAAGTAATACGCGGCTTCCATTTTAAAATGTTTAGATGGTAATAATACGGTGAAGTGCAGCTATAATCAACGACTATCACAACTTCACAATACTCTCACAAGTTAACAATTTATGACCATTAATTTAATGTATAGATTGCAAACGTATTTTGTATGACGAAAGTATGACGTTTACGTTATAAAAAGATTATCCTAGAAATATTTCAATAACAATATGTCATTAATAATTAATAATAATTTGTATGTTCAGTATAAAGTATTTAACTCATTAGGTATAATATGATTGTTAAAATATTATATTATATTTACGTACTCGAGACATAATATTATTATTAAACCAATATTATTAATAATAATTGATAGCCATTGAAAAATTGATTCTATATCGATAATATTTACAGCAAAAAAGAAAGAATACTTATTATGTATACATAAACCTATAGTATCTACCAATTTATACGCTGCAATAAAGAATATTTTATAATTTTATACAGTTTTGATAAAATACAAAATATAAATAATATTATTAAAATATTATTATTGATAAATTTAATTGAAAAAGTAGTTTGACACTTTGAAGTAAAATTAAACATTTATCTAAGATTATTTAAAATATATATCATATACTTATGGGTAACTGCGTAAGTCGTGTGACTTCTGCGAATTAAATTTTAAGTTTATTTTATTTTTATTGTAAATTATATACTTTAATATTTCCTAGGAATAATGTCGTTATGTAAACATATGATCCGAGAATTTATGTCAATATTATTCATTGAATTTAAGGGCTCTTTAAACGGTTTTCATTCCAATATGATAACATGAAACCAGTTTTTTTTTTAAATACAGTATACCTATATTTACTTATGTTTCTCCTTTCAACACCATAATATTATTTAATTGACGAATAAAATAACTTATGTTAAAATAAAAAAACGCATCACAAATAAATTTAATTGTATAAGACATTTCTTAAAATTTTGTGAAAATATGCTTAACCACATGTCATTAATTTTGACATATATAATAATATGATTTACTCGTATTTTAGCGATTTGATACTTTAACCATGCACTCATATAATATATATATATATATGCAACTTCAACGAACTCATACAATTATTATGAATTTCATATAAAAGAAAATAAAATCGATGAAAACTATAAAATCATATTAACAAAATCCATAGACTTCTAGAGATAAAATCCAAATAAAATAATTACGCTGGTAAATGTATAGCATTTGTCAGGCATAAAACGTATCTATAGTATATTTATTATTATTAACGCGTTTTGTTTTCAGTTTTTCATCACACTCAATTCGAAAATCGATTCACGAACGAAAACTGCAGCCGCTCCTCAAAAACTCTACCGTCCCATATATAACAAAATGACCGGCTATAAACAATTATTATAATATTATCACTCTCGCGGGTATAAGCAGACACTTTCTTCGCGGTACAGTCGATATTTTATCTGATTCCGCAGTCACGTCAAACACATCGCGTTGTTGTACGGACATCACGCTCGGGACTCGGGCACAGGCCGCACGTTAAAACACGGCGTGCGAGCGTGGAGTGCGTGCAACACCTTATTGCTGCAGTCAAGAAAACGCAATTTTTTTTCCCTGTCAAATTTTCTAACGATTACGATCAATCTCTGCGCGTAAAAACACATTATAATACGCATTATAGTTTGAACTCGCGCCGGGCGAGAGACTATATAATATATATATAAATAATAATTTATTTATACAGGTAGATATATATATATAGGTATCTACACCCATATTTACCTATATGTTTATTATATAATGTGTATTGTAACCTCAGCGGGCCGTATAGCCGTACAGTGTACATCCATATTTCGTATACCTACATATAATATTATATAGCTGGTGAGAATTTCACGTAGTCCTACTACGTTTTGTACAAATTACATTCCGATACACGCGCGCGCGTACATGTACATAAACACGAAGTATAATATTATATATACACACACATATATGATGATATTATATACACACGTGTAATGCGCAATAATTCAGTCAACGTGTTTATTCCACAACGCCTTGTGTGTACATTATATATACTCGGCGGCGGAGGCGATGGTAAGCGGTGGATGCAGTGATGGAGAGGGTGGTGGTGGTGTTGGACGTATACAGGGTGTAGGCAAAGTATACACATAGATGAGCGTGGGCGAGGGGTACTCCGCAAAACGCTGGTCCTGCACTATATACCTACTCAGCTCGTCGAATCTAAAAATAAACAGTCATATCAAATTTTTATTTTTAATTTGTACATCGAGTTAATTCAAAAAAATATTTTGCTTATGATATTAAAAATTAAAATCGTTTTACCATCATTCCAAATAATAACACAATATGTATTTTATTTAAAAAAAAAAAAAGATAATAAAAAATGATTAACATTTTATCAATAATGTCGTTTTTCAACTGCTTTAAATTATGATTATCAAAAAAAATTTAAGTTGATAATACTTTTAAATAACGAGCTTTTTGGGTTAAAAACAATCACCCTGTACATGATATATAATGTTTTGTGTACGATGCGTGAATGTGTATAGGTTTTTCGGTGCATATATATTATGTAGAGACGAGAGGAGAAGTACATAGAAGAGAAAAATAACACACGAGATTCGTCGAATGGGTCATTACGTACTTCTTAAACTGGAACATTACTCACATTATGTATTCTTTTTATATATTGTTACAGAGATATGACGAACTGTAGGCGATACATCAGCGCACGCCGCTCGCGTCATTTTTTTCTCGCGCTTGTATATTATATATACACGTATACACCGAACGACGGGGGGCTTAACACCAAAATAATATGCAACGGGAGTCAAACTTTTAGTTCACCGTAATAATAATAATAATAATAAAAAATAAATACCATTCCCGTCTATACACACGGGCGGCTGTGCGCGTGCGTGCGTTATGTATTATATACGCGTATAAGTCTAATTTGTACGGCTGCGGCTGTTCTGTTTGTGTTTCGAAACACGTATATATATGTATACGATCGGATGATATATTTGTATATATATATATATATATAATATACCTACCGAGGTGAAAGCAATTTGTCGAGTTTTATTTTTTTTTAAACGAATCGGACATATGCCGTTTATTGAGCAATCAGAACGACGTGTTCGGCGCGACTCCACACATCCTCCTCGCGCCCATTGTATATTATAATATATACACATACTATACACACATAATAATATAATGATAATACTCATCTCTTATAACGTGCGATGTTAATCAATCTTTCGCCAGTTTTGATACTTCAATTGTTTCCCTTTTCTCCCACAGTGATGCGCGTACCTACACGTTGAACGTTTTCTTATACCCATTCGCATTGTATTTGATGATATATTTATACATACGACCCCGTCATTTGTAAACGCGCTCTCCTTCTCGTAGTATATCAACTAGACGATAACTAGTATAATTTGACGCTATTTAGACGTTTACCGACGAATATATAGGTATGTGTTCATTATACAAACGCCTAAAAGTATAATATCACGAAATTAAATATACCACGAACGGTATATACCTTTCTTTACCCTATGTATGTTATATACTTATATATATGTATATGATATAGCACCTACCCACAAGTATTCTGTACTCCACTGCTATAAACAACCATTGGTATACATAAAAATAATAATACACCCGGTAAAGTGTATACGTTTATGTGTGTATTTAAGTACAAATAATTTGCCTACGCGATTGGCCATCGCTCGCGGTATGCGTGTTTTGTATAATAAACCGTTGCAGATAGATCTGCATATCATAATATTCGATGACGCGTGACGGTCGACGACGACGATGTAAATAAAGTCATCCAGCGGGATAGGTGTGACTATTGTATATAATATCCCGGTCGAAGTAACATCGACATTTTGGATACCTAATTCAAATTATTATGTACAAAAAATAATTCAATGATCGGTCGTCTTCGCATTTGATATTATAATCATCTATTTAGTTTATATTCGTGCTCTTGAACGCTTATTATATATATATGTGTTTTGATTTTTTGGCCATTTTCCACGACTAACGAAATAAATAACTCATGCTTGTGAATGATACGAATGGCACTGTTTAGAATCTAAAAAACGTATATGTATACAAATAATATTTATTTTTTAACGGGACTAAATCGTAAACTGAAGGATGAACAGCGGACTCCCTCCATACACCGTGTACAGTTGTGCCGTCGTAGGACACCGGTAAAGTTATAGACGGATTTCGACGGTTCGGCAGATGATTACGTCTCGTAAACATTGACTCTATACCTACATAAAATGATTTTTTTTTTTATGTAAGTGTGACATATCGAAATAGTTGTTCAGCGGTCAGGAACCAAAAATAATCATCATAACAATATATTATTATAATGTACCTACTGATCGAAGAAAAAAACGTGCAGATATTGTATCATAATATTATTTTATAAGCGGTGGATTATATAACACGCAAAGAATAATAACTGAAGAACAAGCTATAGTGTGACACACACTATCATGCATTATTATTATTATTATTATTATTATTATTATTTCGTGTGAACACGTGGTCATCCCGTTTTGTAATTATTACATCGCGTAGTAGGTATATACATATAGGTACACGATGATCCCGACAATACTATTATAATATATGATGATATCGTGATGCCTCGTCATGAGTGTATGACAACGATGATACAGCAGCTATAAAAACGCGAGTACAGATGAGTTTTGTTGTGCGCGTGCACATACCTATAAATATATTATGTGTAAATGTATATAAACATATATATTATATACGTGTATAGTTTCCTCCCGCTGTAGGGCGATATGTGTTTAATTGGTTAAGTCCCGAGCCGACAGAAGTGCCGGACAGGTTGATTGGCGAACCGGTTTTTGTTTTCCCTGCGATGTTTACAGCGATCTGAGCACCACACCTTTGACGGACCAATAAGAACAAAAAAAAAAAAAAAAAAAACATACACACACGCACGCGCGCATACACACTCACACACACGGGCGTTTGCTTGCGCTTTAATAACCCTCGTTGCCAGTGGCCGTTTTTTTTTTTTTTTTATCGTATGTGTAAAGTATATAATATACAGTTGTAACTATATTGGTTTCGTAAATGCATCTTGTCCATGAGATACGAACATTTTTTTAAAAGATTAACCCCTCACTTCTATTATCGTACAAAAATCAAATCAAATGATTTCTGTAGTGAAACAACTTTTCAATATCATATACAACAATAATAATTGCCCATCTAGAAGTTTAAAAGTTGACAATCGATGTACACTCTATATCTGGTATATATAGGTAGTGTGCGACCTTGGTAACCGCGTTAATATTAGATACTATTATGATAGATCCAAATACGGACCGTGTATAATAATTACATTAATTCTATGAATATATTTTATCTTCAGAAGCTGAAAAACTATAGACCAGGGGTCACCAATTAATATTTTTGAAGGGCCACATATAAGGAATCTGAAAATTTTTCGCGGGCCATCAAGATCCTAATTACATAGGTATTTACATTATATAAAAACCAATAATATTAAACAAAAATAATAATTTACAATCATAACACATATAATTTTGTCGTAATATGTGTTATTTATTCTGTCTGCGGGCCGGATAAAATATGTTGGCGGGCCGCCATTTGGTGATCCATGCTATAGACTATATCATTCGTAATCATTTAGCGAAAAAGCAATAATATGGCGCATAAAACCTATATTATTCTAATTTTTGTCCTTTGTTTCTGATAAAACGGTACAAATCCTATTTTTTTACGTTTAAGAAATATAACTGCACAGTACCCACCCTCCTCCAATGTCTCCTGAGTTTCGAGCAATAATTTATGTTGTCATTAGATATTATCATATCTGAATGATTTTTTTTTATTTAAAAGCATATTTACAATTTTAAACTTAAATAGGTATATTTGTATTAATATACATGCGTATAATGACATAATATTGCGTACATAAAGACACGAGAGAAAAGAAAAGAAGCAATTCAATCAGTAGCAGCTCTACTATATAAATATAAATACATATATTAATATATAATACATTAATACAGATTATTAAACTATATATTATAATAGTATGTGCAATAGTTCGCAATAGACTGATACAATACGATAACGCACGCGTATATAATATAATATTTATATATTATATAAACCGCTGCACCGCCGGCGACGAGCTTATTGTAAATCCATTCAATACAATATTATTATTATTATATTATATCTATATTCTATACTATACAGAGTGTTTATAAACAAGCGCATAAAATAAAGAGAGGGTGTCACAACTCGAATGCATTTCAATGGTATAAAATCACGTTGATGGATTATTGTCGTCGATTATTAGTTCGATGATATGGGTAGGTGTACCGCGAACGGATTATACGAACAAAATAAAATATACAATGTAATAATGATAATAATAACGGGCTGCATTATGACCCGCTCGTTTATTATTTCGTTGTCGATCCGGGCGAGATATTTTCTTTCTTTAATTTTTGGAATACCGTACGAGCGCGCATTGCGCGGATATGGTTTTTTCGTTTCTGTTTTTTTTTCTTTTTTTTTTTTTTGATGGATTCGAGCTAGTCGATCATCGTCAGGGGGTCCGTCTGCAGTCAATGGGGGTGCCCCCGCTTTCACGTGTCAGCGGGTATCACAACAACAACGACGAAATAATAATACCGATATTTCCCTCACCTGCACCACACAGTCGCATTTAGTCCGCGTGCTAATCGGCGGACAGGGTGTGTGTGTGTGTGTGTGCGTGTGTGACGTGCATATACGAGTAGGTATAATATTATACACACATTATGTATATTGCACGATGACGGCTCGGGCAAAAGCCAGCTGCCAACGGAATAATATTGTTATGTTTTAGAGATCGATCGCGCGTCGCAGGACCCCCGAATCTGACGGGTCTCACTATACAGCCGAGCCACACCCTCGCACCTATATATACCTACGTACATGCAATATGATGCATATTATGTATAGCTTTCTTTTTTTTATTTTGTTTTCCCGTAATGTCATAATAAAAACGCGAGCGTATATCGTATAGGTACAATAAATAAATACCGCGGTGCTGCGGCGGGTAAAATACCGACAGTAATAATAATATCATAATAATAGACACGTATGTATATAGCGATGTTACGATTCAATATAATATTATGTATGTATACGTTCCGCGCACCTACCTTATGTGTATTATAATATATTATAATATCGTTAACGCGCGCGTACGGAGATAGTCATCTCCGACATCAATCAACGAACGGACCCGTCACGACTATGACCCTATAGCCGCTACACATATAATATATACGCAAGATGTGTATATCATGGCACTGCGGTTGAATATATAGGTATATATACCTATATAATACAATAATGTCTTCCGTCTGTATATACACATATTAATATTGATAAAATATATATAATATTATGGTAGGTATATGTGTGTGTGATATAATAATTCGAGGCGTCTATGTATATCAATAAATATAGGTGTCTCTATATAAGGGTTGGTGGTATTTCAAGACGTCGTGTTGTTACCGGTATCCGCGGTGTTTAAGGTGATCGGTATTTTCACAGGAATCTAGAACAGCGTTTTCCATCTAGGAAAATATGATATTTATTTTGAGAATTACGTCGAAAATTATTGTTTTATATAAAAAGGTCACAAAAAATTATTTCAAAGACGTCAGTGTATAGAAAAGAGTTTTTTTACAAAATGGAAAAATGAGCATAGATTTAAAAAGATTTTTAGTTCTGCAAACCGTTCTAGATCAGAGGTTTCCAACCCTAATGCAGTCGTAACCACCATATAATTTCCGAAGTATCGCTATATACGTGACCGTTTACGTCCATATGTGGATTGGACGCAACACCAAAAATAGATTTTTACTACCAAAGTACGGATCGGTACCCTTCAGGGCAGGGCATGTAAACGGTATTTTCGGTAACAACGCGGTAATTACCGCGCGGGTATTGTCAGATGCCGAAAATGACGCCAACTCTACTCACCATGTGTTACGAATTCGTATGCGTGTTATTATCGACGTTTTTCCGACAGTAAAATTTTGAAAAATTATATTGCTCCGTTGTTCCGATGCCGGAGGGGGTGGGTGTAGGTCACTCGGAATTTTTGTTTTCATCGGAATACACTACCCACAGTTTCTATATTGGATTTTCAAAATGTTTTGCATCTAATAAAATATATACCACAAGAAATCTCACCGGCAGGCTCTCTAGCTGCAGCAGGGTTCCGATCCCGGGCACTCGGTTTTATTACAATATTATACCCACATAATATATGTGTGAGATCGATTTTTTGACGCGACCATTAATCTATTAAGTCCTACGTTTATTATAATAGTATAATATAATATTGGAATACGGCGTGTGTACCGTATCGGGTCACACGGTCTATACATCGTCTGTACACAAACAAAATATCCTTTTTCGGCCCGTCGTGAAGACGGTCACATGCACACGCGTACCCATACTATACGATATAGCTATTATTACATTATCGTCTCGTTGCGTCTTCGTCCGGTATTGACCACAAATCCCATAGTCGTGTGTTATTGACTATAAGTATAACATAATGCACCACGACACACTATATAATATACGTTTATCGGTCGTCATTGTTTACCGGGGGATGTGTCCGTGCGTGCGCGTTTTATACGATATTTTGACGTGGGAGAGACGGTTTGACAAATGGTCTTCTCCGGGTCGTTATATTCTGTTCGTCACCGCACACTTGTAAAACGGAGATGGCCAAAAATACACACACACGCGCGGTTCATCGGTCAAAGTCATTGCAAGTGGCGGCGGCGGCCACACGCGCAGATTGATTCCCATGGAAAATCGAAATAATTTTACTATATAATATTTTCGTACGTGTCATTGTCGTGCTGCGGCTCTCGGGACTATATTCACGTAGGTATAACACATAATGTTATATAAAGTATATTATATTATACGTGTGCCTAATATTATATAATATACCTACCCGACATTATATTATTATCATGTTATATTTTCTTGTATGTGTCGACTGCGATTGTCCGGATTTGTCGTAATAATAATAAATTATATGATATTATTATTATGTTTGTCATACGCGTCACGTGGGAACGCGTCGGCCGACATCGCTGTGTTGTTGTCCTCGTGTTTTACCTAGGACCCGACGCCACTTCCTCGCACCGTATAAGAAATCCGCCGACTTTTTGCCGCACACACGTACAATATTTATTATTACATATACACGTCAATTTTGACACGATTCTTTTCTTTATATCTAAAAATCTTCTATATTATACGACGATATACTATATACCTAAGTATTCCTATTTATGTCGGAAATCGCCAACAAACGAACAAAGGCGGCTTGTACAGTTGTACGTACGAGTGCAAATACGAATTGCACGTAAAGGCTAAACTATCGAGTCGATATGATGGAATAATGTTATTTTAATAAGTCGTCCACTGACTATAAATAATGTAGAGATAAAATAAATTGCGGACCGTCGGTCGACAATAAGAGAGAGATTATAAAAATAAAAATAAAATTAAAAATATTTTTTTATTCATCACTTATTTTTTATTGCGATTCTCTATAATATTTTATCAGTACGATGTAATTAAAATGTTTGTTATAATTAAAACTATATTCAATTACAGGTAATTACTTTTATTATTTGTGTTACATTTATTTATTATGTAATATGTATACACGTCGAATAATTCAAATAAACATAATATACAGTGCTTACATCAATATGAATAATTTTTCAAATAAATAGAATATTGTATACGCTGGCATAATATTAAAATAACGTGTATTTAATTTGATAATTTAATATTTTAAAGGATTTTTAAAATTTAGAATCAAAACTCGCAAGAGGCTTCGCCCGTGTTACATTTATGCCATAATCTCTTCGTTTATGATCATCAGATCAGAGCACAATTAAACGGCTTTTGTAACATACTTTAAAAATATTAGTGTATTTTTAACATGTCCCCCAGCTCAGTTTAAGGTGAAATGCGAATTAGAAAAGATTGAGTGCAAACAAAATCCTCGATTTTTAACCCGAAACGTTAAATGAACATCATGAGAGGACATGGACTTATATTTTACACACTTATAAAAAATAATATAGTTACATACACGTTAGGTTTTTAATTTATTCTTTTAGTGTAATGTACTTAACCAACAGTGTTTATGATGTCAATGTTCATTATTTTTAAATTGATTATATATTTTTTAATCTATAGTATGATTTATTTTTATGTAAATATATTACTATTAATTCCCAAACAACTAATTGGCCGTTCGTATATATAATTCAAGTGTCTATATACATTATTCCAAGCACGCATATTTAAATAACACATACTATTATAGACATAGGTTCATTCCATAAACGTACTACATAAATATGTATTGTATATTACGCATATGATGTACATAATATAAACATGCGGTGTATCAGTACAGAGTTTATGATGATCGATGTACTTCCCATTATGTGCTCTTTCTAGGAGTACATAATATATTTTATAATTTATCCGATACGACCCGCGTGTCACCCTCAACGAGTTGTATAATACATGCATAAATATAAGACTATATATACACATAGGTACCGCGTGAGTATCTCGGTAAACTCGTAAATAGAGAAATCCGTATTTATATATGCGTGTTGTATATAGGTGGTTATTATTCAGCGGATAGGTCGGTATAGAATACCGACCATTAAAAATTCGTTAAATGTAAATTATTCATGTAATCGAGCGTGTATAATATATATATATATAATATTAGCTACCATATGATTTTGTTTTCTTTTTTAACATAAATATTATACGCGTGGGGCGTTACGATGATTTGTACATAATATACAAAATAGTGAAAAATTACACACTATTTGATAATAATATGTGTAAAGCGTATAGATACCTCACTACCATCATATTATGTCTATAATATATGCATTCGATACTCGTAAAATATGATAGGCAACAGCTGATAGATTTCAAATGTCACGTGGTACAACTGTAGTAGCTTCCGTACGGTAAGGTATATAGTTGATTAAGACGCTCTCTTCGTATATCATATAAATTATACCTGTATAGTGTATAGACTATGATATTTGTATATTTGTATATTTGTTATTATTTTTGATATTGGAATGGTCTCACGATTTTTCTAATTCCGACTATACGTTCAATTATTTGTACTACGTACAAGTTCTTTTTGATACGCGGTCACACACGGGGATATGTAATATGTCATTTATTTATTTTTTCATTCCGACTGCTATATAGACTAGTATACAGGGATATATATCGGATAAAAAAATTTTGTTAACTCTCTCTAATATGAAAATTTCGATTTAAAAATCATTTTATTTTATATATTTATTCGTTAATTTAATATTTTATAATATCACTTACAAACATTTTAGTATACCTACTACCAATAAATATCTATATAATACGTGATATATTTATATATTTTACAGAAAACCAATTTAGATTATTATAAGTCGGTATTTAAAATACTTAATGTCAATGACTTTAAATTATATACATTATGATGAAGTGAATTTAAAGATATGACTCTAACTGCTATATATAGGTACAGCTAACAAAAAGTAGTGTATAAACTATGATGTGATTTAAAAATAAAATTTTAATTACAAACGTATGTCACCGTTTTTCATATTATTATAATATAATGTTTTATATATTAAAAAATTAACTTTCGTCATGGTCTATATGAAAATTCGAATCGAAAGAAAAAATACTGCGACGTGACAGAATTAATCGCAGGACGTTTCGTTTGTATAAATCAAGCGTGGGGGAACGACGTGCTGCTGAGTTCGTAAATTATAATATCATTATAAGGTGTGTATATAGCTGTTGCAGTAGTATTAGTAATAGTAGTAGTAGTAGTATTAGGTAGTACACGAGAACACTATTAACCACTTTTAATTGGGCTGCTGTGCTTTGCTAATGGACCAGTGAGTAACCGACTATGAACGGAACACGCATTTATTTTATCGCGGGAAGAGGAATAAAATAAAATATATTTTAAATATTTGTTTAAATGTCCGTTTTCAAATGACATAATTTAAAAATTACAAAGTAAGCGGATCACAACAGGTATAAATTGCAGCTACCGGGTTATAGACCACCGTCAACTCGCTTTAACACTGGCCAACGGAAAATACCAAAATATCCATTTGTTAGTATTTGACATAAAACCGGGTTTTCCATTATACTGCAACACTAATGGAAGAAATATTAAATGAAAAGAGGAAAGAATGCCAGAAAGCTATAAAAGAGATAGATGTAATACAATTAATAAAATAGTAGCAAAACGGGTTCACTCTCGTTCAAAACTTAAATTGCGGTAAACAGACTTATCAACACTGCATAGATAATACTAATTATAACTGTCAATGGAGTAGTCCATAAAATGCTCGTCAACGGAAAATTAAAAATTATCAAACAAAAACAAAATATTGCAAAATAATTAATAACATGAAACAACTATTTCGAAGATCTTTTTACTGCAGTAAATTAATTCTTAAATTAGTTACATTGTGCAATAAAAAAAATATTAAATGCGGAGATAAGTATTTTTTTTTTTTTTTTTTTTGATCTGTATGACAAATTTATAAATATATTAGAAAATAGAAATAGTAACTAACGATAATACTGCATAATAATACTCAATTTATAATATTTATATATTTCACATGACTCTGTTTTACTAATATGTCTTACATACATTTTTTAAACCCGTGTGAAGGTTATACACTGTATTTTATTACAATGTAATATACAAATATGTTAATACAATAAACACTAAAAGTAAACGTTGTTCCTACAAGAAAATCGAGAATTATATAGTTTCATCTTTAGGAAAACGGAAATATTTATGATTTATCTCATTATATTATCAATAAAAATATTAAAATTCGGTTATAAACATGATTTATATAGTATTATTATAAATAGTCATTACATAATCCCTTTTACTACAATAACTTTACCGGCGTTATTTACAATATTATAATAAGTTCAAAAAATAATTGCAATGTTAAACTTCGGTTAATAATATTTTTATTATTTTGTAAACTTTCAGCATTATTTCTTTCTTTATACAAAGTAAAATGATTATAATATTAACTTTTATCAATGATTTATAATGTAAAGTTGTATGTTTAATCAATCTATGTAATATATTGATTAACAATACATATATATATATATAGTATTAAAATATTGTTTTTTACAAACATGTTGCAATATAATATATATTAATAAGTTTTCATAAATTTCTGATGTGTATATATAAGTATATTTTAAATTATATTTAGGTATACAGGAAAACACTTAAAACAAACTCGAACAAGCGAGGGAAGATTCCTTAAACGCTACATGGTCTAAAAATACAATTATATATATTAGTCAACTTGACTTTACAACTAATACAAACACGCACTGTTCTCGTTTGGAATTTGGAAGTATTAGTATGAGTATAATATGTAAAATAGCACTCGAGTTCGTTAAAAGTTTAAGTTTATATTTTATTTATCAAGTTACACGACTTACACATTTGTATGTATTGGTACATTACTATGTATATATTTTATATTTTATAATATCTACCTACCCATAAGGTCATAACTCTTTATTCGAAAACGATTCGACTGTCAGCCGTCAATATGGTGTTAGTATATATTATAAAACAAAACGTTTTATCTCCTATAAAGCTGCAATACGACGATGACGCGCGATCCCGCGATAATGAGATTATAATAATAATAATAATAATAATAATAATAATATATTATCATTGTGCGTTTTAAATTATTATATTACACGTTTGAGTCGCTATATAGTATATAATATAGTGTATTATATAGAATCATTGACGAAAACAACGTATGTACATATTATATACAAAACACATACGTTCCGCATATACAGTCTGCGTGTTATTCCCAAATACATTTGAACCGATACATTAATCCTTTCGTCGCTTTGAAATGCAAATGTTATGTACACACATTGTACTGCACGCAACCCTTTTCGCCATATATAAATTAACATTGATTTATGATTAACTGTCTGCCACATGCAATAACGTACTATATGTGCAGCGCCTTCTACCTACTCTGATGTCCATAGCACTGCGACACGTACGCGTGTGTATATTACACATATTACATTATTATTGCAACAATAAACGATTTATTTCCATGCATTTATCATACATTATATAATATTGAGATTGAACGAATAAAAGCCTATCGTTCGGCGTTCGATAAGTATATAATAACTTATTATGTTTTTATATTAAATATAATAATAATATAGTATATATATGAACGCACTGAATGTTATACAATATACTTGTTTATTAAAATAAATAACCGTAAATACACAATCAAGTAGAGTCGGTACAGGTATACGTGTATACGGACGTGTTTTTATTATATGTTTGTTTTCAGATAACTTGTCGAACGTCTGTGAAAAATTCGTAACAGTACGATAATATACCTACCTATACAATCTCTGAATTTCTATTGTCGATCTGATGTGTTCGAAACAGTCGAATAAATTGTACCAACAGGTAGGCTGTACCAAACGAGACGGTCATTCAGTGTTGTGCTTTCTTCGACGTTCATTTCTACGCTGCACTGATATACAATACCTATAATTTCATACCGCTCCGTCATCGTAAACCACGCAAGTAGCACGTCAATATGTTATTTTGTTATATATATATATAGGACGTATGTGTGTGTTATTAATTTCCATTTGATTTTAACGCAAAGATTATACAGCAACGAAACTTTTAACAATATATAATAATATCATACACGCGCCTACCTAATAGTATTATAATATACATAGTCATAATAGTTTGTTAAGCATATAATAATTATGATTCTCGATTCGCGCGCGCGCGTCTTGATAATATTATTATGTTTTTCGCGCGATTATCGTTAAAATATATGAATCGAAGACCTCGGAAGTATTTTGAAAATTAAAACCGCGTACAATATCATAATTGCATTACACATGAAATAAAGCGACCGTTGGCGCCCGCAGGTGGATACTATTTTTAAATGATTTTTTTGTTCTAATATCGCCGCGGTGTACGTAGGCGCGACGTCAACATTACGTCTTGTCGTACAACTCGTAAACACATACATACCTACATATCATATATAGGTATACCTAAACCTACATTATATACCATATAATTCAAATGGATATAATATGATTTGCATAGGTATATTATTATTATTATTATTATTATTATTCGTGTATAATAGTAGTCTATCGTCGTGTTATGCGGAGCCGCGATGACTAATAAATATAATAACGAGCTGTGTAAAAACGACGGTGGATGGTTAATTACTGTTATTATTACGATTATTACTATTATTGCGTCTGTATCCCTGCCGCCGCCGCCGCCACCGCTGGCCGTTATGGTGTGTGCGACCCGGAGGATCTCGGCGGTCGTTAATTGAAACAGTATAACCCTAGTTAACAGCTTGACCGGAAGTGTATATAATAATAACGAATATACGTGTATGTGCTGTGCAGTGTGTGTGTGCGTATTCACCCGGGTCCTCTTTAAGCGCGTGCAAACACACGGCCACGTGCGTCCAGTGTCAACATCGTCACCGCATATTAGAAATTAAATACACACACACACACACACCATACTGCAGGGTTAGTGTGTTTATGATCATTATTATTAAATACGTATACGACATGAACCCAATATGCCCGCACGACGAAGACGAGAAAAAATAAATAATCAAATTAAACGACACAGTCTTAAATATTATGATCGTGTGCAGTACTACTGCAGCCAATATCCTCGTTGTGGTATGTACAGCCGAGTCGCGATAACTCAAAGTTGAAGGGAGATAAAAATTCGCTTCGAGATATCTAACTCGAATTTTATCGATTTACATATAATTTATATTTCTAGGAGAATAAAAAAAATTTGAGTCGTCAAGTTTTTCGAGTTTTCGAGGTTTGGTTCTATTGTCTTCTCGTGTTTGGTCGTTTCTTTGCGAGTATCGTCGTCGTAGTCTTGGCAGAGCGGTTCGCGCAAACACTCTCTCCGATAAAGGTAAAAACGAATAAAGCCGATGCAGATTTATCGTATAAATATAATAAACGTTTATCCGCGCAATATTATTATTATGCATTATTTCTTTTCCGCCGTAACACGCGTGAGTATTTTGCGGGTTTGCGCGAACGCCCGCGGTTCTATATATAGTCGCGTTAATACGGACGATTTTAATTGGCAATTTATAACGAGCGTCTTTCGCATCATTTTCGTCGAATAACACGTACGAACGAACGATATTATTAACTGTATATGCACTATATGCAATAACGATATAATTATTATTTAAAATATATACTTTGAGCTGTGTAACGTGCAAATTATTATTGTACCTATCTACACGTTATGTACCTACACCACCCACCACCGTATAAATACTTTTTGTATTATGCTGTACGTACATGATAGCTGTAGAATATAATTTACTATATTATTATTAAATATTATATTATAATATGTGCAAATTGTAAAATTTATATCATGTAGAGTGTAGAAGTTATATGCATAACAATATATTAAATTTAGTAATGAGTCTTGATAGGCGATGCGAAAAAGTAATCTAGATAAGAGCAAAATAATTTTATGAGACGTTATCTAGATGTAGACAAATATAATAACGTTATATTTTCTATACACATAAGTATAGGTAAATACTAATTTTGCAATATTCATTCAATATAGCCAATATAGGTAATTAGGAATTCTTGCATAATTACATAAATTAACAATAGTATACCTACCTTTTTCAAATTTTAGTCAACAGAAATAGAGGATCAATGTGAAAAATTATGCTACTCCACTAGTCACTACTGCCGCATCGATTATTGATAAATATTCAAATATTATTTGCATCGAGAGGTCTACTTGGCTTGGAGCTGCATTCTACTGAAACCCCGTTGTGTAGAAAACTTGTCGATTGACTATATACTTATTGCCTATAAAGTCCTACAAATTTTAGAGTGTTAGAAAAATGATGTAATATGATATTATAAATATTTGTATAAACATTATGATTTACCTACCTATATAAATTGTGAATATAAAATGATTATGGATGTTTAATTTGTTAGAGTTTTAAATGTATAGATATGACTTTTTTCATTTGAGATAAACATTGAATAGAATGAACAACAATTATGTAAATAAGACAAGAGATGAGTATTAACTATAATTAAATAATCTCAACACTGTGTGGCGATAATTGCGTTTAATGCACCCGTGAAAACGCGGATAACATTAGTAACTACCTATATTATAGTGTGCATAATATTTATATTTACAACATCGACGTAGACGTACTTAAAAATAATATTACGTGTGTACTCACGAAGACGATTTATCGGTCTGTACTCTGTATATTATGATGTAGGTATACCAGATAATTTATCTACACAGTATATTTATACTCTTCAGCTATTTGTCTAATCCATTAACATTCGCACACTTATATATTATGATTCATTATTATAGCTGCAGAGTAGGTATATATATATATATATGAGTTATATATTGCTTCTAGTCATCTCGTACGTAGCATAACAACATTTTATCGTATAGTACGGTTTTTAATCCTTTTGCAGCCGAGATCCATGTACCTGGCGAAGGTCCAAGTATGTGCATAATACCATAACCAGTCAACGCATGCATTACATCGCTTTTTTTCCATTTTATTTTAACAGTGCGCGGCTTCTGGATTCTACATAATATTATATGTATACGCAAGATAGTACATATTGTGTGTATGTTATTTAAACGTTATAAGTTAGTACCAACGTATGCATATTATGTGTATAAATGCGTTCACTGTAAGTTGTTGATTAATTATGAAATTTATGTGTGAAATAATAATAATTAATATTAAATAAAATATAAAAATTCCTATATGTTATACTGCATTTTTAGATCCCATACAGTAAGTAATAGACGATATCGAGATAGAGATATAATATCGTTGAGTCATTCACAGCCAAACACCTGAAACGACTGCGATCGAATATAATAATAATAATAATAATAATAATAATAATAATAATAATAATAATAATAATAATAATGGAATATGATATTATACGCGGCACGTACATCTAAAGTAATAGGGACACGATGACAAAATGCCGCATGTACCGAAAGATATATAAATCTAATATATTGCAATAATCCGATTTTTTTTTAACGCATCTTATATATGCTTTATAGGTGTACACTTTTATTTCGTTGGCAAGTAAACATATATAATATACGTGTAAGTACATACACTGCGGGTACACATCATATATATGTATGTATACGCATGGACGAAATGTGGTGAAACGAAGAAAAAACCCGTGAAAAGGATAATAGTAATAATAATAAAAGGGAGAAAACGTCACTATTGGTCGGTACACTTTGGTAAACCGATATAGGTACACGCCACCGCTGTAAAAAGGATTCGAAGAATAAAGAGTGGAAAAATTGGCGTTCGTATAATAAAAATATTATTATGTATGGGTAACGTGTACGCGTATAAGTAGTAATCGGAAACGCCGGTCGGCAGGACGACGGGCCTTTGATCGTATTTATACAAAACAATAAATTGAACGTTGGGGTTAAAGAAAAAAAAAATGCGTTTATAATAAAAAATAATAATAAAAAAAAAAAAACTGAGACGATAATATTGCAGCGTCCTTTGTGCGCACAGGACTTCGTAAAATCTTTCGATGGGCGGTGTCGGCGGTCCTTTGTGTGACACGCGGTTGAAGGATATATAATATACGTACGTATAATATACCTATATAAATATTGTATTCGTGCCGCGGTCTTTAGTTTTCCTCCCTCTCGATTTGATTTAATTACTGTTACGCGCGCGGGTACACCTACCCTTAAGATTATGTCTACATAGGCGAGATAGGTAAGGTATATGCGTACGTGTACGGGAGTGCTCTTCTTTATCCTGAGACGAAATAATGACGTGTATAATATGATATATAATAGTAGGTATATAGGCACAATATAAGTGCTCTCTAACTAAGTAGTACAATAATAATACTATATAGGTAAATTACATATATATAATATATATTTTTGGCGGCAAAAGAAGGGGGCGAGGAATAAGGAAGGCGCACATCCTTGTCGGGAAAATAGATTTCAAAATACATATAATATGTAAGTTCATACACTATGTATGTATTATAATACGTTGGTACACATAACATTATAGGTATGTGTGCGCGTATATCGCGGGAGAACAATATAAAACAATAATATTATGTGTGCACGTTGCAGCGCATTCGGTGCAGCAGCAGCAGGTCGTGACAGGTGTCGAATGAGACTACGGCCACCAAAACAATGGAGATTCGGTGATAAAAAATTATTATTATTGCCTATCGCGACGATGCTCGCGTCTTCATAATATAATATTGTATAATGTACAGAATATATGTGCGCGTCATAGAAAGGAGTGAAGGTATTTTGTATACACAAGCAGCCGCGGCCTACGACACGCCAATAATGGCGACTGTATATGTTGTTGTACCGGCTTCGAAATTCGTTTGTAAAACGTTTATTTTTTTTGTTTTAAATTTTTTATGTCAAAGGAGTTATTGTGAGTGTAAGATAATTTGGCGTACTTTTTTTTCTACTTAAAATATTATTCCCTTGTCACTAAATAACCCGACAGCTAACTCAATTCCTAATTTTCGACACAATGTATAGTACATGTACAAGAATAACCACCTTAACATCATAATTTACAACATACACTTTATAGTTATATATATACTTAAAGCCATACCGCATTACAGACATTAATATATTATTATTAAAATCAATTGGAATATTTTTTTGCGTATTATTGTATAAAAAAAAATGAATTTTAACAATAATGATTGATGGAATATGATATGCAGTAAAATATAAAAATATTGACCAAACGAACTTCGCAGAAAAATAATTCATCATTTTTATACAAAAAATAAGATTTAAATACTATTACTGTGTTGTATGGATATTAAAACTTTTTTAATTTTTCTACAAATCTAATAATATACTCGTATATATGTAATATATTCAATAGACTGTACCTACTAAAACTGTAGTACATGCACTACATTAGAATAACTTTTTAATACACATCTTTTACGATACCTAAAATAAATGTAATTAATAATTGATCGCTTTAATTTTATCTTCAAACATAAATTATACAACTAGTTCAAACAATTATGTTTATTTAATACACATAATACATAATAGTAAATGAGTATGTGAGTAACTATTATAATATATCTAATATTAAATTTAATTCAAAATAACCTATAGGCATACACGTAATTCTCCAGATAAGTTATAGATTACATTAATTAATATTATTATTATTACATTAATTATTATTTATTTATTATTATTGTTTATAAATTGTCCATCATAGAACGATTTTTGTCATATTCTGTTATAGCATATACCTATCTTATGCCGTAAAACATTTTACGATATTTATATATGTATATTATATGATATGATAGTATACAACGTGCACAGGCACATAATTTAGTGGGGGGCGGACGATAGGAGCAGTATATTGTAGTGACTAACAATTAATAAAAAAAATTTTTTTAAGTCTCAATACTATTCTGAAAAAGATTAATCGCCACCCCAATATAAGCACTTACTTACGTGCCTGGACGTGCTCACAGTCAAATATTCGATTCTTATCTTTACGGCTGTAGAAACTCTATTATTTGTTTATAACAATATAAATTGCAGTTTAATCGTTTAACTTCGATAATAATTTTTATATATATACATGCAGGTAGTATTGTGTCATACGACAATACCGATCAAACGGTTAAAATCAAAATATTATAAATCACCCGTATTCTTCGACCCGTTTGGAAATGGAAAAAAAAAAAATTTTGGTTTGAAATCAAATCGAATTTGCTTATTGTTGTGTACGTACATTATTATTATGTCGTGTATATATTAATCTATTATACGTAGAAGACTGCTGGCCTTTAACGACGACTGCAGCAGCAGCAACAGCAGAACAACGTCGCGCGTATATCTGTGTGTTGCAGTGCAGCACTCACTTCGCGGCGGGTGTCCCGCAGCAGTGTACCGTATATATTATGTATGTATGTATGTAAGAAAAAGTCGTTGCGAGCATATACACGCGCGTTATATACACGTATATACGCATATTTTATTTGTGTATAAGGGTTGTGGAATTCCGAGGGAAAAAAAAAATATCGAAAACGCATAATATATGTTATGAAATTACCGTCATCGGTAGTCCGATTTAACTACAACCGCGTGCTCGCGACGACCCGTGCAGCGCACACAAACGCAATAATAATAACAACATGTATAGCAGTATATAATATAATACACTTATACTCATATTGAAACGCTGTGCGTAAAACGGGTCAAAGAAGTAAAAGAAGAGTGAAAAAAAATAAAAGTATATTATTGTATGTGTGTGTGTGTGTGTGTATATAACTGTCTCCATTCCGGAGCAACACACACATATACATGCGAGTATGAGTATATAGTATATATATATATATGTGTGTGTACAACAGAATCGGGGTGAAGAAAAAAAAACCGAATAAGTGTATAATATAATATTATATAAAAACGACAGGAAACTTAACGACCGGGCCTCGGACGGACACCATCGGGGGCAGAAGCAGCAGCAGCAGCAGCACATCAGTGTTTTTATAACACTGACCGTGTAATTCGACGAATGTGCACCCGCTCGCGCGCGCCCAGGAGTCCCGGTCGCATATTACTATTATAAACACGCATATTGTATACATGTATACGGTCAGCACATATAATGTATAATCCTTTCTTTTCAGTCTTCTTCTCGTACTCGTTATATTATATTATATATATATATATGTGTGTATCGACGCGCTGCGTGATAGCTTCTGATTTATTTTATACGCGCGCGTATATATTATTAGTTATCTATATATATATGTATATAGACCACCACCGCCGTTGCCGAGTTGAACCCTTGCGAGCAGTCGACTGATTTACGGGAGACGTTAACGACCGTTGCTAGTGCAGAAGGGTAATTCGGGTTTTTAGGACCGCGGAAAAAAAAGAAAGGTTTTACGCTCGTATTATATTATCGTGTGTATATATACGCCCGTCCGTCCAGCAATAGGTACCCTGTGTGCGGTGTTACACGACTATTATTATTATTGATACGTATTTAAACGCGGGGCTGACCACCGCCGGAGACCTTAACGCGTTTTTGTGCGCTCGGACACTCTCGATTTCTATATACAATAACGAAACCCGCCGCGCGCGTGCAACAACCCTTCCACGCAGCCCGTCGCGGTAAATCATCGCCACTCCCGTGCTACCAACTATGTCCTTATATATAACATATTATAATGTGTGCATCGTATAATAGAATGTGCGTACGGTTTTTTGTTTTCTTAACGCTCTCGTAGTCCTTCTCCTCCTCCTCCGACTCGTATAAGTATATTATATGTATTTACGATATGCGTTTGCGACCCGAACAAATTGAATTGGAACTGGTCACATGTAGGTCGGCTACTAGGTTGCACGTATTACGGCCGTATTAAAACGCGCATAATATATTGTTAGGCCCGCGGACACCCATCCGATAAGAGGCCACCGCTGCTCCCGGTTTCACGGTCCGTTACCGGGGCACCGGGGGTTGCCGCCGCTCCGTTACCGCGTCCGAGTCACTTAAATACTTTTCCTTTCTCTGGATTTTTTTTTCGATTGCGCTCGTGCGTCTCTTCACGAGTTCACGGAATGTGCGAACATGCATACCTATTATTGTACGGGAGATGCAAACCCTATATTATACGCTTTATACAACGACATGTGTTATACCATATAAATATATATATTAGCTAATGTTTTTAGTGCGTGTGTATATGTGGCATGCTGCAACTTCGTCCACGGTACTTATATATGTGGAGAATAGCTAAAAGATATTATAACTTATTATAAGAACCTCTAATCTAAAAATTTTAAAATACAAAGTCGGCAACGACTAACCACGGTTCGTGTGTAAAGGTTACCTTAAAATCAGCGAAGTGCACAATGGTCGTCGAATGTACACAGTGTTCACGTATAAATAAGATCTGAAAATAATTATTTTTGTACTTGTCAACAATGTATATATTTTCTAGGATAGATACTTATAGTGCGTACAACTGAATAGAATACAAAACTATGTGTGTTATATGATAATGATAATACAATCGCCCTGTATAAGCTATCCTCGAAGTAAATGTGAAGATATCAAATGTAATACCAATTTAAACAAACGGAAGTTGTGCTGTCCTTGGTTTCATCCGGTTTGATATCGTATAGTGTGTACATTGATGAGGGTTGTGAAAATAATGATATTATATTATTTAAGACGCGATTTCTGTGTGAACTAATAAGCGTATAGTGGTGATATAGGTTATGTAGAAATAAGACTATATATAAGTAAATTCATGAAATATAATACACACGCATAATAATTGTAAAACAGATACATGTATGTACTTATTTGGAGGGACTTAAGGTCAGGGGCGTCCTCAAGGGGGGGCGAATGGGGCAGTCGCCCCCTCCATGACCTCTATTTTCTTTCTTAAAATCTTAATAATTTTTATAAAAATATATCATTAACTTACATTTAAATAATTTAATATGTACACAAATATTTTAAAACTGTGACTCTGTTAATTATACTTTGTTTTTTGTATCTATAACTATGCCTATGTCGGATGATGAGTTTAATCAGGTAAAAAACCTAGTAATTGGTGTATTTTCATATAAATATATAGGTGATGTATGAAGTTCGCTCCCCCCCCCCCCTATGAAAGGGTCTAGGGACGCTATACTCGCTAAGGCTTATAGCTAGATCTGTTTTTTATCAGCTTTGTTATATTTATACCAATAAAATATACTTAATATTTAAAAAAAAATTGTATTTAATGAGATAGGGGGTTAAATATTTGATAAGGCTTAGCTCTCCGAACCTTACCAATGAATTTGTATACAATCATGTACAACACATGATATAAAAATAACAGTATATTGTCAGGATTAATTCGATCCTTTTATTAATTTTTGTTATAGCATGACTAAGAATGGGGATGGGGAGGTACCTGAGCTTAAAGCCCCCACACTCACAAAACAATATTAAACAACTGTTAATTGTTTATACAGTGAATTGCAAATATATATATTTTTTTTTTAGTCATTAAATATTACCTAACATAAAATGTTTATTTTCAAAGAAAACATTGACTCATTCGACTCAAACGGGGGAACGATGGAAGAGGAAATAAATAGGTTACTTATCTTATTTCTAAAAATTAAACAGGGCAATGCTCTCTTGGTGCATTGTAATTAATCGATAAAATATTATCGAAAGCTCATTTTAGATTTGTATAAAGGATGATATTTATTCAGAAAAGTATAATATTTTAAAAGATTTACCGATCGTGATGGTAATGGAAAAATTGCAGAATAAATTAAACTCCCCTTATCCTGCTTCATGAAAATATATAACAATAGTGTTATGCTCGTGAAAAACAGTACCTTAACCTATAATATATTGATACTTAGTATAATAATTTTTCATAAAACACGTAAAATACGTTGATGGATGAATATAGTTTCGTCTGCGCAAAATTGATATGTGTATAAGTAAACGCGCGTGACGAAAACTTCACTCGATTCCGGATGTACATATACATTATACACCATATATACCTACAATAATATATACAAGTATATACATATTATAGACCGGCCGATGATCGATTGATCGACGACATACATATTATATAATATATTAATACTGTACGTGATTATTACCCATATCGTTACGAAAGTCGTTTTTCAGTGCCGATAGATCAGCACAATGCGCGTTTATGCGTTTTACCTATATATTATACTGCTGCAGTGTACGACGCAACATCATATATAATACAATATTATATATTTTGTTATCCAATATATCTATTGAATTCGCCTTTTGACTTCGCCATCGGCTACACCACTGCAGCAATCGCTGTGACACGGCGCGACCGCGTTGTATGTATTTTAACGTTAATTGTGTTTTACCCCAATAATTCCCATGAGAAAAACACCCTTAAACGTCTGATCACGCCCTACATATTTAATATAATACACATAATAGTGTAATATATAACACTGCATTTTCCGTCGTTGGTGTTCTGACAAAATTAGTGAAAACGTTTTCACCGCGCACACGTACCTTATATATATATTATATTTGTACGAGTGTAGGGGAGAGACGATATATACAAATCGTTTTGCGGTACTCATCGTGTACGGTGTACATAACATAAAATGTATATCATAGCGACCGAGAAGAAATCGCTCAACATATATTTGCATTACGCCATTTTGATGTATAATATACTTACTTATACTATACTTTAAATTATGTTGTTTCATTGCCTGTTGATTCAAAGAAAAAAAATTTCGAGTATTTTTAAATTAAAGCATTTCAAAAATATAACGTGAATTTTTAAGTAGAATATTATATAATTTCTATTAATCGAGTTATAACGACGTACCTGTAATCTTAATATTGAATTGTAAAAAAATGTTATGTATTTAATTTTTTTTTAATAAAATATAAATTAGCATAATATGTTAGTTATTGTGAAAAAATATGTAATAAATACCTATATATTTTTGATTTGATAAATATAAAAAGAAAGTGTAACGTTAAAGCTATTTTTTCTAAAAAACCTACATGGGTTTGGGTATAATAAAACCTATAGTGGTAAATGTTTTCACAATATTTCTTTTTACATATAGCTAATATGTTATTCCTAGATACGTAAGTACCTATAATAATACCTATATTATGTGGATTAATGATTATCTCTTGAATAGTGTTATAGAAGTAGGTACATTAAATGATGATTAAATATATATATATAATAATATAATAAGTCAGTTGTACCTATAGGGCTATATAATACGTCCATTTTTATCCGGCATAACAAATAATAATAGGTACTATAAGTATATGGAAAGGTCGCCGCTGTATTATTTAGCTTCCAACTGTCACTGCGTGTTGTAGGTAGTTTTAATTTAAACATTTTAAACCTTGAAAACCCGGTGACATTATTATAAATTATATTATTATATAATAATATAATAGGTGTCCAGAATATAAATATAAGCAGTTGTTCGTATTATATCATCACTACTGAAAAAAACATAACAATCCCAAACTATAATAAAAAAAAAAACCTTTATTCTATGAATTTGATGAAACGGTTTTTTTCACCACGTTAATAATATGTACATGTGTTTTATGGTAAGGTATGAGAGGTGTCTTATTGGTGTTGTACACAGGTATAGGTTACATAAACAGACCTTGCAAGTCACAATACCGTGTAGCCGTGTAGGTGTTAATATTCGAGAGTAAACGTCGGAATAAAAATGTTTATTATTCAATAATATTTTGGTGCATTTGCCTTTAAATATAAATATATATACATGTATTTTTTTTTATGACTTAATAATAATTGTATCATTTAGATAAGTAGATACCTATTCTTGGCCGATCACTGTGTTTTATACGAATGTTTTTTACCGTTTATAAGTATAATATATTGTGTATAACTTCAAAATATATAATTGTTACAAACACCTATAATGTTTTCGTCAATCGTAGACGTAATAATGTTTATTCCTACAACTATTCGAACACATTATTATTATTATTATTATTGCTTACGCTATGATATGTCTATTTAGTATAATGTACGAGTGTTGGGCGTAGGAGTGTTCTATAATAAACTTGCGGCACACAGACCGAGTATCATAAATAAACGTCGTTTAAAATAACATTATACTCGTATTATATATAGTATAATATAGATATACGATTTTCGACTGTATTACAATTTACAGCCCGATTAGGTTTTTTCGTAGATTTTTATTTCGAACTCTCGATCATAAACACAATTATTGCACTATGGAAGGGGGTGGTTCTTAAATTTTCCACAAAAAAAAAATACACTTACAATTTCCGGAAGAGCGATTTCTTCCCCCCGGCCAGACGCTGCCATATTATATATAGTTGCTACGAGAACACGTATTATTATTACCAGCGGTGAAAATGGTTTTTGTTAATATATTATTATTATTTTTTTCCATCGTATTAGGTAGGTGTATATAGGTAACAGTTAGATATTATTATCAAAGAATTAATTTCGTGTTTATTAAATCCTTGCACTGTATATACGTGTCGTATTAAAACAAAAAAATTAATTTTAAGATATTAAAAAAAAAATCACTCGTGAGTATGATATACTATGATTAATCTAATAATTATTAATGCCTGGATGTCAATCAATTGTCCTAATCGAGTACTGACTTGATAGAAATAATTTATAATTTAGGTAGGTAGTGCTCCGCGGCGTGTATATAGTATATAATACCTACGCGCGCGCGTGAACTTAGTTGTGAACGTATAATATATGTAATAGGTGAATGTAGTTATTAGTGTTGTAAATCGTAATGTGTGATGTTGGACGTATGAGTATTACACTATATATATAATATTATTATACTGTAAAATACGTGCGTTTATTATAGTACATATTTGTACAGTGGCATTATTAGTACCTATATAATATTATGTATGTATAGGGTACTTACAGAAAAACGGAATGTCATGCGTCGGATGCAATATATTATTATTATTTCATTTTTTTTTTTTTTATTATTGAATTCAGAATTTGTATCTGTTCAGTGTGTTCATGCAACGGTAACTGTTTGTCGTGTAATAACAACAATAATAATATTATTATTATAATTTATAATATATATATATATATAGGTACACCGACTTAAATAATACTGCTGCTTTTGTGTGTTTGCATAGGTACCTACCTATATATATATAATATAATAATATTGTGTGTATAAATAAACGCAGTACAACTGTTTACAAATCGTTTATACCGCACATTACCACATATTATATAGTAACCGTTACTATTGTGTATTATTATTATATTATGTCTTAATAATAGTTACTTATTGTTATTGTATATAGGTATAGTGTATTAAGTACGCCGCGTTTTACTTTGGCTTCGGGAACGTCCGACAAGTCCGACGAACCCGAAACGTTTTGTTATACTATACTATGGTATTATTGTGTTATTATACACCGCACTATTAACGCACAAGTACACTAAAGCTTAAAACATTAAAAATAAAACACAACAATAAATATATAGGCTTTGTGTGTGTGACATATTTTTCAAATTCATAATATTAGGTATTTATGAGTGTTCAGTACCTATACAACTGTAGGGAAAATGTGAATTTTGGGAAACCCTATGTGGATCTTTTTGTTTTTAATGTTTTTATACAATATCATATTAGGTATATTATTATAAAATCATATAATATGTAACCTCTTCGCAATCGGTTATTGCTTTGTACTCATTATGAATTCGTGCACAACACACGGACAAGGCATAGAGTTGACGTAAATATTATATACAATATATTTGGGTGTCTCTATTATACGCAGAAAAAACAGTGAATTACACAATTCCGTCGTGGTTCCTGTATAAACATAATTATAAATTAGTAGAATAAGAATATTGAATAAAATCACGATTCCACTCTCGAAAATTATTTTGTAACGTAAACCTAGTTATGTATAATGTAGACAAGTTGGTATAAATTAACGATGAGAAAATTTTTTTCTATATATGTATAATATTATAGTTATAACGATTGAGGTATAATTTCTATAACGTATATAATATATAAATATATGAAAAAACATACTATAATATACTGCACCGTACAATAAATGGTATTTCATTTACAAAATATTAATATATAATATATATATATATAATAATGTTATGTATATAGGTACGTCTTATATATGTTATTTCTTTTTCGTTATGGCATTAGTTTTATTATTATTATACACATGTACAATATACATACAGTAATAATTGCCATAATAATAAATATGCATAAATATTAATTTTTGTCATTCGTCTATAAACATATTAAAGGTACGTTTTTTATTTCTTGTTAAACATTCGAAAAAAAAACATAAAAAGTCATCGCGTTATATTAAATAACGCTTTAAAATATTCAATTACGGCATATACCTATCAAATACAATTATTTATTTTTTTTATTATAATTTAATTTATTAATTTAACAGTTTAATAAGGATATAGCGTTATTGGTTTATTATGCATACGGGTTTTCTTATGTTTTTTCTTTAATAATATTTGCTTAAAACGGAATTTTTTTATTACACATCAAGATTTTAAATTGTGCTAAATAAATTACAGCATAATTGTTCATAATATAACGGATGATATTTTAGCGATTTTATTCGATTTAACATAGTTGTGAAAAAATCTTACCAGTCAGGCGGAAAAAAAATCGTTTATAAAAATTAAAACACACATATTATCAATATACCTATTAAATATTAATTAAATTTATATGATGGTACATGTACATTATTTTTATAAATTTACAGTTTAAAACTCTAAAACCGTCGAAAAAGTTTTTTTAGCATAATCTATTTAATATATAATATGAATACCTTTCATTATGTATCATTAGGTACCTATATTTAATATGTTTTATACAATTTAATTTAAATGAAAATAATACCGTTTTTTGTTTCTATATACATATACTAATAATAATTAATGATATTTAGAGCGATAATTTTCAGTTTGTTGACCACCTTTACACATTCAATTTATTTTATAACTTATACATATTATAACACGTATATATAGCTACTGTAGCGCGTTGGTATATATTTAACGCATATACGTGGAATCCGTTTAAGGTGCAGCGCTATACATGTATAATATATACCTATATATTATTATATTATATATAACATATATAATGTTATGCCGTACACTGCAGCAGGGTGTCCGTTGTTATGTATCGCACGAAGATTAGAAACACGCTTTGTACATAACTGTGTAACTTCAATGTCAAATTGTCAAACGTGTCCGAGTACCTATATATATACGTGCGATGCGCCCCCTGCCGTAT
Organism: Schizaphis graminum; assembly: GCA_020882235.1. NCBI lineage: Eukaryota > Metazoa > Arthropoda > Insecta > Hemiptera > Aphididae > Schizaphis > Schizaphis graminum. Next base: position 107,762,686 of record CM037032.1, on the reverse strand, counting down.
GGGTAGGTGTACACGTATTATGGCCGACAGAAAATCCAAGAAAAAAATCCGCTGCTGATGTGTACAACACATAGTATACACGACAAATGTATTATGTTGTAAAACTATAGTGTATACCTACTATATACACACATATAGATACTGTTTTCTATTACGCGCTTATATGCACCTATATATTATATTTATATGAAATTGTCGTTTATTCGCGATTCGTATACGCCGAGTTTTATAAAATAAATAGTTATTATAATTTCGAAGATTCGCACTCAATAAATGGTGTAGATCGTGAACTACGCTATATACAGGGTGTCCCACTGAGATCTGACAAATGAAATAACTTTTGTTCTAATTAATATTTTAAAAAAAATTCTTTTAAATTTAATTCATAGACAATTGTGCTAAATTATTATTATACAATTTTTATTTTTTATTTTTTAATACTGAAAATTTTTTTTAAATATATTAATTAGAACAAAAGTTATTTCATTTGTCAGATCTCTGTGGGACACCCTGTATATATATAATATATTAGTTCACTATATTATCTAGATTCATTATATACCGGTAGGTAATACTTATCCATCACTAAGAAACTATCACTATTCAGAAATTTTGTTCTAAGCACTACACCAATACATTTTCAAGAGGACTATAATACGTGCTACCCGCAAGCAAATGGAGCCATAATATATATAATAACGGTCGAAAGAATGCGCGACGCGCTTGCATAGGCGTCCGGAAGGGGGGGCAAGCTGGGGCATTTGCCCCGCCCTGGCTTTTCAAAAATATGTTTTAAATTGAATGTTTTGAGATAAATTACTATTTATTATATAACAAATCCTAAAATTGCCCCCTCCTAGAAAAATTTCTGCGGGCGCCTATGCGCGCTTGTGCGTATACCGTGTTAATAGTCGTTTAATATATATTTTTTTAACAAAAATGGTGATAAAATCTTCAAAACGTCACAGTAGTATTTATTGAGGGGGACACGTTTATAATGCGTGTTTTGATGTATTTATAAAAGTCTGATAAATGTATTCATCGTAATTATGTTTTAATAGTTTTTTGAAAAACACAAGAAAAAACAACTTGGAATTTACTGAAAAAATAATTGTTTGATCTGACAAAAAATTGCCAAGTTTGAGCAGAGGTATTTTATTTTCCTCTAATTTATACGAGGAGATAATGCAGTGACTGAAGTACTATATCATCACAGCGTCTATAAACAATTCGTTTGCTCAGACTTAGTTTTTCACTTTTCAATAATTACAGACGGATTTATATATCTATAGGGCCTACTAAAACATGCATTATGTATATTATAGTATAATAATTGTATATAATGCGTTCAGTTCCGACGGATTTCTATATATAATGATGAATAATACTGCTGTTGAAATTTTTGGACAAGTATACCTATTAATGTTAATTAATACCCACTTAACATTATGTACATAATATATGTATACCTATATATACCTACAGAGAAATACTTTTAATTCTATTGTAACTATACATACCTATATGGTACGCGTGGATTATTTTCAAAGTTGATTTTTTAACTGCAGTTTATCCCTATATTATTAGCTATAAAATACTTAAAACGTTGTTTTTTTTTTAAAATGGATCATTTTATGTAACTGCAGCGTTTATCGTATATACAAGTACAATAAGTATACCTAAACCAAGTGATACGCGTCAAATATGTACGTAAAAAAAAGTCAAATCGGTGTTTTCTCTTTTGTAAATACGTGTATTGCGAAGATGACTGATGAGTATAACCTTTAATTAGATCCTTTTTGGAACACCCACAGCGTGCACGCACCAATATATCACAGTACGCGAAATCCAATTGTAACGCGAACATAATAGGTACCTATACCTCTATTTAGGCATGGTACCTACAGCAATAATTTATAGGTAGGCCATGTAAAATAAGCACGTAAAAAAACCGTATTGTGGTTTTCCTCTTGTACCTGAATATACAGAATAAATGACGCTACTGTACAAAATCTGTTTGTAATATAATTATAACGATAGTACCTATACAGTATACACCGCGAAAACTTAAATTAATAAATATATATATATATAGGGTGATTATTTTATTGAATGACACTCATTATTTTAATATGTTTTTATGTTTTACAAAATGTGTTCGTTACATAAATTTTCAGTCGAAATAAAAAAAAACTTTTTTAAAAAGATATATATTTTAATATTTTACGTTATAATTTTTTTGATATACATACATTTTTCACAATTTCGTGTTTTGAAGCAAAATATTTTTCGGAGTATATTTTGATAAAAAAATTAAAATTTGGACTGGTATAGCTATTATGAGTTATAATTATTTAAAGTTTAGATGACCGCGGTGTAGTGGACAAACATTTTTTTGCGGTGGCCGCCCGTACGCTCATTTAAACTTTAAATAATCATAACTCATAAGCTATACTTGTCCTAATTCCGATTTTCATACATTGAAACATACTCAGAAAACTATTCTGCTTTAGAATATGAAATAAAAAATACATGTTGTTATTCAAAAAAGTAAAAACTTAAAAAACATTGAAAATAAAAAATATATTCACTTTTTTTAACGTTAGGTATATGATACATTTTAAAATAAAAAGTGTTCAACGATAAAATAATCACTCTGTACATTCGTGTAAGTCGGTATCAATATTATTATTATTTCTCCGAAACTATATTGACACACTTATTAATGTGATTTCAATGTCAAACATTCATGGTGTGCCCCCCGCAGTATATTAAAAAAAAACTGTTTGCTGTATAATATAAATAAAATGCGGTCCAATAGGTATAATACCTGGTATTAGTTGAGTATAAATAACAGGATTATCCCTAATATAATCAATCAAATGTATCCATTGTAGACTTATATTATATTTTTTTATCTATACGGGTACCGGAAGTTAAATAAGAAATAACCACTATCATACCTGCACAGTAGTGCTTAAACGTAAAAATATATAACCTATATACACTGCAGTCCGTAGAAAATGTCCGATTTTTTTTTACAAAATAAGTGATTTTTTTTTCGTTTTTTTAATAATACGATCACACTGATAGGTGATAAATATAAAAATATAATATGTTTATATATATACCAAGAGTATGTTATTATAGCTACCTGGAATAATGTCCGTTAAACATTTTCGATCGGATTTTTTTTTATATCCTCTCGTTAAACATTTAAATTTTTTTCGTCTGCATCTCAATTCTTCTCGTCTGCTATTCAATGTACACTAATAGTCTGCAGGACTTGCTCGTATTTATTATAATATATATACATATAGGCGCAAACCCGCCGTGTATAATCCGTTTGAGGGATTGTAATACGCGCGCGCGCCCATTCATTGCCAGTTAGCGTTAGTTTATCTGCGTCGAAATTTGATCTTTTTGTGTGCTCGTTGAGTGTACGCACACACATACCAATATCACGTACAATTCTATATAAATACACGAAGTGCACACACACACACACACACACATACACATTACTAGTACCTATTCTTAGAATTTATTATCCGCAAACGACAAGTCAAACAAAATACTCTGACGTGGATGTCCGTCAAGTATTTTTTTTTTTTTTTTTTGTAAATTCAGGATACGCATATGATTTTATTAACACACAGGTCTCACGCATTTAAACGTGTAAATAAATACATCCGATTCGTTTATCATAATAAAATATCGTTTATTATATTAATAATAATATATGTATAGGCATATATAGGTACCTATATTATAACGATAACAATTAAATAAAAATAATATACAATAATAATATCGAGTAGGCACATAATAATATTCATAAATTATTATATTACAATACATATAATAATCGATTAAATAGACGAGTACATAATATAAAATATATATAAATACTATTATTATAATTTTTTTTAAATTTTTTCCTTGACGATGCCATCGATTATCGAATTCGCAAACGCGCGTATAACACAAAAATATCAATAACAATCGAAATGCACCTATTTCCTAAAACATATATATATATAGGTACAGGTAGGTACTGCATTTACTTATATTCTAAAACATAGTAGGTATTATATTATATCATATAGTTGGCCGCCGTATATATGGTACATATTATATATAGTTATTTTAAGGCACTTGTGACATGCTTGTAATTATAATAATACAAATACGTTATAACATAACTATATACATGTAGGAAACATATTCATAAGCATCACGCAAACTCTATCATTGTATTACAATATAAATATTATACCTAAATGTACTCGCGTATACGTATATAATATAAAGGCCGATCTCGTGTGACTAGAACATAGACACGTAACATACACAATATAATTGATATTTGCGTCGTGTAAAGTGCAGACGAGTTAAAAATTCGAGACGTCGACTCGTGTGACTATATTCTCTCGTTTGCATCCGCCATGTACCAATAATATCATCAGTATACGAGTGTCTAACGAGATGAATTATAGAAATTAACTCCAACACACATACACGACGCACATATCGATTGTAATATATTATACGCGTGTACGTCGTAATTATTATAATATGTACATAATAATGATAATAGTATATAATATAGTTTCTTTTCGAGAGAGATCAACTATACATATGAAACGAAAAGAAAAATGAAATAGTGATGTATTTACCTAAAACAGAACTGTAGGAATCGAATCGCGCCGGAGCAGCGTAAAAATCGTATTCACATAATAATAACACGTAATAATATTATATGTACACGTTTGTATAATATATTTTGGTATATTATACTTAGGGTAACTTTGAAAAAAAAAATGCATTTTTCTCTCTCTTATACTCTTACTGCTGCTGCAGATGATGGTGGTGTCGGCCCATGGTGGCCTGGAGCAGGGCGCCGGCGGCCGCGGGGTGCATGACGGCCGTGGGCCTCTTGGGCGGCACCTGCAGGGTGGGCCTGAGCAGCTGACTGATGGAGTAACCGGTGGACGCGGCTGGCGGTGACGGCGACGGCCGCTGCTGGTACGCGCCGGCGGTGGACGTCGCTACGGACGGTGGCCAGAAGTACTGGTGCAGGTAGTCGAAGCCGGCGGCGGCGGCGGCGGCTGACGGGTAATCGGCCACGCCGGGCCATCCGGACGCGCCGGCCGCCGGATGGTGCGGCGGACCGCCGCGGTGGTGGTAGAACGCGGCGGCGGCTGCTGCGGCTGCGGCGGCCGCGTGGTGGTGATGGTGATGGTGATGGTGCGGCGACGGCGGCATGACCACGCCGTGCGGCGGCATTGGCGGCCTGTACGCGATGCGGTGCCGGGACGATTGAGTGGACCGGCGGCGCAGCTTGCCGGTGGTGCCGCCGATGTACACGTCGCTGCTGTTCGGGTCGATCATCCAGTAGTTGCCCTTGCCCGGGTCGTCGAAGCTGCGCGGGATCTTGACGAAACACTTATTCAGCGACAGGTTGTGCCGGATGCTGTTCTGCCACGCGGGCGTGTTCATCCGGTAGAACGGGAACTTGTTCATGATGTACTCGTAGATGCCGCTGAGCGTGAGCCGCTTCTGCGGGCTTTCCGATATGGCCATCATGATCAGCGCGTTGTAACTGTAATTGGGCTTCTTGTTTTTGTCGTCGACCGGCGGCGTCGCGGCCGCGTCGTCCTTGCCGTTTTTGGCGCAGGCGCCGTCACGCTGCGGCGATTTGTCGCCCTTATTCGGCAGACTGTTGGCGTCGTCGTCATCGACGTCGTCGTCGTCTTCCTCTTCCGGCTTGATGTCGACCGCGGCAGGCGACGTCGGATGCGCGCGCCTGTTGTGATGGTGTTGGTGGTGATGGCCACCGCGGTGATGGCGGTGCAGGTCACCGGGCGTCGGCGACGGGCTGCCGCCCGGCCGCGTGCTGTAGTCGACCGGGGCGCACAGACAGTCGTCGCCGCTGCAGTCACTGGCCTCGCTGCCGGTGGTGAACGACCGGCTGGTCGACGGTCCGGGACTCTTGCAGTCGCGTTCGTCGTCCACGTCCAGACGGCCCAATATGTGGTTGATGGTGAAACTGGGTCCGTTCAGCGATTTGGTCACCATTTTCGGACGATGTACGTCTTCAAACGCGAAATCACAAATTACAACTAGGAAAATATAAAATAAAACGATAATGACGGATAACAGCGGATAGTGTCATGTGCGCGCACGCGATCAGAGCGGCGGCGTCGAGCAAACGATACGGACCAAACGGACGTTATTATGGCTTGGAAATAAAAATCGTGCGATGCGGAGAGCGCGCGTGCGAACAAGACGTGCAGTGTCAGAAGACTGATCGTAGTCGTCGTAGTCGTCGTCGTCGTCGTCGTGCAGTACGGTGCAGTGGTCGCCGCAGTCTTGCCGAAGCGCGGTCCCGGCGGCGGCGACGCCCGCCCGACGACGACCAATGGCAGCGAGGCCACGCCCAGCGACGTCGGCCGCAGCAGTGCGCCGCGCGGCGCTGCCGTCGTCCGGACACCATTTGTCGCAGCTGCGCCCCCTTTTTTCCGCGGTGTGTATTGTATTATATCGCATATTATAATATATATTATTATATTGTCGTTCGTATTGTGTTGTTATTATTATTATTATTCTTATCCCTTCTCCTTTATTTTTTATGTTTTCTGTTGTTTTGTTAATCGTCCGCCCGCCCGCCCGCCATCACACCCCATGTATTTACGCGCTCGCACAGATATATATATATAGACGCGAAATATTAATATATTGACGAATGTTGTTATGCCAATATTGACACGGATATGTGTTGGTGCGAGTGAGGCCCCCGCTTATATATTTTAATACCAATTCGGGTAGGGTTTATAATATTAAATATATATATTTATTATATATTATGTCATGATATATTTTCATTTATATATGATTAATAAGCTTATATATATAGGTATGTTGATACATTATATATTTTTCTCAGCGATCATGTTCGATGTTGGAAATGAGAAATTTGTGACAAAAAAAAGGACAGGATTACGTATCTATGAATTAACCTAACCTAACTATCGATCTTCCTCGATTAAGCCTCATTGGCCATCACCTTATATATACTGCAGTTAGGTATATAGGTATAACTATATAGCAAATACGAAATTTCTAATATTTACAGCAGCTGCATGTGAAGTGCAGTTCGTATATCATGCCTTTATATTAATTGTTTTGATTGTATTATTATATTACCTACATACTATTTAGATATATAGGTACTTCTATATTTATTTATTCTATATGAATAATAATAGTAGGTATATATACCTACATGTAATTTTCAGAATATCCTTTATAATTATTAGTGAAATGTATAACACCTATATGAATGTGGATTATGATTTGTTATTTTTATTTATAGGTACCTATAGTTTTCACATATTATTATAATATAATGTAATATAATCATCCATACATAATTGTATATAGTATATAATGTGTATAATTAACTTTTTTATAGATTTTTATAGGTATATATAGCGGTAATGACAGATACTATAGTATTACAATAATTCAGCAATACTTTACATGAATTCAAATGATGATTGCTCTTATAATCATCGAATTATTATATAGTGCTATGCTAATTATACCTAATAACCTACAAAATATATTTATATATATATATATATATAGGTATAGATAAAAAATAAAAAAAAAGTTTAAAATGTCAGATCAATTTTACATTGAAACTAAAATAATTTTCACATAACTGCAGTGTATATTTACTATTTATACATATCGCATACACTATACATATAGGTATATATATTATATTTAATAAACAAAAACTCACTGTCCGTTTTAAACTTATCTATAGATCAAGACGAATATATATCAACTACAGTTTAATGATAGCTTATATACACTATAATGTATACAACATATATTTTGTATAGCGTATACAAATCAATGTTACTTTATTATATGATGCATCTATATGTATATAATTATCAAGTGTGATAAATTTGTTATTTTCGCACACTTCGCGGTAAACAATAATATAACATATTTATGTTACTAGCAAAACAAATATAATAGATATTCGTCGCAGATTCGATACGCACTGCAGAAAAATGTGTGTATACACACACACATATATACATATATACATATATACGAGTATAATAGGTATCCGGGTACAGGTCGCGAAAAATAAAAACGGCGTCATAATAATAATAAAAGTATTATAGGTAATACGCCTATACGATAGTATTAAACGACTCGATAAGCATCACGGCGTTAACTTACGTCCTATTATATTATATAATAAATTGTAATAATGTACATTATGCAGAGGTCTTGCACATTGTTTCAACGCGGAAATTTTCTGGTGTTAAAAAATAATATTATATATATTTTAATACATAATATAACTATTATAGGTCAATCACGGTTTGGTATACATAGGTATAATATATATACATATATATATGTGCACTGTGCACTTAATGTTATTTTATAATTAATATATTAATCTACGCAACAATTTATTTACTTATAATAGGTAAATATATACTTGATATGTATGTAATTCATCATCTCTCACCGCATGTTTGTGATCTTTCCAAATAATGTTAAATTTGTATAAGATTGTTATTTGTATTGATATTGTATATACATAGAGTGTAGCATATATATTTTTGATTTATAGATGCATTCTGTTAAATTCACGTTAAGAATTTAAAAAAATATTATAATAAATAAATATATATTATATATAAATATATATAGAAATATTTATACAAATTGTATAAGTACATACATACCTTGAAATTTGATTGAATAAATGTTAAATTTAAAGTATAGTTTGGTTTATGTATGTATTAAAATTTGAATTGGAGCAGGTGGATATAAATTACTACATATATATAGGTATATACATAATATTATGTATACCTATAGCCATATATAAGAGGGCAACATCACGCTTGATGAAACACTATAATATACAGCTATAGCTGAAATGATGTTTTTACCTATTATTTATTCAATCTAAAAATATTTTTATGTGTTTGGTAGAATAATCATAGGTACATACAATATATTGCAAAAATACTTAGAAGTGCTCTGCAGTCTATAAAATATATAAATACGTATAGGTATTATAGGCAGGTATATATATATATATATATACACGTCAATAAAAATGTCGCTTGTAGATCCATCATACATGTATTTACAGACGCGCGCATATAGGTATACCTATAACATATTCGTTTGAAATCATAATATATAGGATATATACATAACAATATATGATACCTATACAGCTAGGCGATTTAAACGGCCAATAAAATTTCTCTGTGCGAATAAAATTATTTTATTCTACGTAGGTATGTATAATGTATATATATATATATATATATATATGTACCTACCTACTTGCACTTATAAAATATTATTACATATATATGGCCTGCGGCAAATATACGACACGATTTCCAACGTGTTAACACGTTTATTATATTCATTTTTTTCCGTTCATTTTTATATAGTGTCACACTTTGGAAATACATAAACGAATTCGCGATCGTATACCATTACAGCATATTGCATGTACATACACGTCATATATATTATATTATTGTATACAATGGCAACGCGCGCGCGTAATAAACCCTCGACTGCGGGCACGAGAACTGCACTATATCGCATTATATATATAAAACCGTAAACCATCATACATTTATATATATATATATATGTATATAATAATGATACGGTCACATTGAGTGTAATACATGATAATATAATACGCGCACACCGCAGCGGCGGTATTTTTAAAACGAATAAAATAAAAATATAAAAAAAAAAATGTATATATCCCACTAGCAGATGTTCGATGCAGTTTGCCGATAAATAATTCGGTGTCACTTTGCGTGTTAGGCGGCCCAAAGAACCGTATAGCGAGTGTGTGTGTCTGTGTATACATATATATAGTAGTCTTCGTGTATACAGTATACTGCACACTGTGCGAGGTTAATATTCTGGAAAAAATAAGGAGAAAGAGAGAAAAAAGTGTCTATAAAAACTTGAGGACAATGTGTATACACGCACCGATGTCATCGTTGGATTTGTCGGTGCAATATGTCCTATAACTCGTTAAAGAAGATATTTTTTAAAATTGCATGTATAATAATACTCTTTATATATGTGTGTGTATAGGTATGTATACTAAGAAATATAACATTGTCACGGTATTATTATATTGTGTATACCTACCTACTATGTAAACTGAAACGTTAAATTTTACGTTTGGAATTTTTATCGACGAATTTAAAATAATATGATGAAAGTATAATAACTGCTGTATATAGTGTCGTCACTATAATAATTTTTTTCAATATATTTATAACATATAAAATATATTATAGACATTTTATAGGTTTATATATGTATAATATTGTAATGTTCAACACGTTCGTAAAACGTTCAAATATTATAACGTATATGAACTTCGATTTGTATAAAATGATGCTTCCATACAACAATATATACTCCACCGTGCGATGCATGGCCATTGAAATATTTTACTATTACATTAAATCGAATATTTATATTATATTGGAACTACCTATTATGTCGACCGTTGCAGCACCCGTACACAGCCGTATCATCTATATATATACACTAACAATATTTATTAATATATATAAGAGATACATATATTATTATATATTTATATGAATATACAATGTACCTATCATCATAATATATAATACCTATATTTTTTAAATAGGTAACATATATAATTTATCATTCACGGTGTATTATTGTAAGTACTATATATATATAGATGTTTATACACTTGCTAAAAAATAAAGATAAAAATGATTGCAATCATTATGTGTAAATCGCGTGATGATTATTATTTATTATGCCTATACGCATGATGACTATAATATAGTGGCAGAAATGTATTACCTACTTAAGTATATATATACTTGTATATATAAATATATTGTATAATATATTTGTATACTATGAATTGTATTGCAATTGTATATACCTACCTACGAGTAATAGGAAGGTTTACCTTTATGCATTATAGTTTTATGTTATCGACGCAGTAAATCAATATAGGTCTTTGTATCAGGAATAATTTAACACATCATTCTATATATAGCCGTTCAAAACAGATAATAAATACTGTCTATATAATATTAAACTATAGCTATTATATTATAAATAATAAATACGCCGGATGCAAACAAGCGGATTTCTTCGTGGATATTATAGTAATGTAATTTATTGTACTTACATAGATATATATAGTTATGTATTTAAAACTTGCCGTAGGTATATAGTGTTGAATGAAACGTAAAACACATATTTTGCTAAAATTTTAAATAAATTCATGATAATATAATATATTACCTATAGATTATAACAAGTTATTATAACAACCAAATAAACTTGTACATAATTTATTCTTAAATTATAATAATATATAGGTACATAATACTTTTATAATTTCTAATGACGGCCGACAGACAAATTTAATGTATAATTTATTATAGTAAACATTATTATACGAGCAGCTCGATATCGTAACTAGGTCAGTGCTGTGCTCAATGTAGTCCGTTCCCATAATATAATATAATAGGTAATCTATATAATATTGATAAGTATATATTAATATGAATATAATATAAATGTGATATTATACAATAGATATAAGTGTACGTATAGTAGTACTTTTATAAGTGAGCGGAAAATAATTATAAAATACCTACAATAATATAATGATGTAGGAACATCAAATTGTTGACGTCCGTTATATATTTAGTCCGCAAATGATGATGCCTATGTAGCAGAACTCACATGGTAAGTATATTATAATATATTAATTTTTTGTTTTGTGAATAAAACGTATAATATTATATAGGTAGGTATACATTATACAGGTCAGACCAAAACAGTTGTTGAGCTATATATACCTATAATATATATTATATAAACATTAAATATAATATATTATGTTATTACCTAAATATTACCTTTTAAGTTTTAACCACGTGTATTTATAATATTATATACTAGTTTTTTATAGGTTATTTATAAAAAAAAAATTATAATCCAACTCTCAGCAATAGGTTCTATTATATATTATAATAATATGTACGTGTTTTCATTCATTTTGTTTTGAAAACAATATTGTGTTTACACTGCGTACATTATACATACTATATTGTATTTCGCAGAGGGATATTTTTTTTCTGTCTTTCGAGCGTATAGAATAATAATAATAATTAATGATTGTGTACGAAAACATTATATTATATTGCCATCATGACTAATTGTCCAGTTTGCACGTAAATATAATATACATACAATAGCGCAGCAAATTCTATTTTAATGACGAGTGACGACTAATTTATCGTATTTTCATCGATAATATTTAATATCACATAGGTAATTATTACTATATATTATTATCAATCATTACATTATATTATATTACCAATTTGTATTTGGTTATACTATATATATGCGTTCGCAAACGGTTACCGTGCGGGTGCCTATAACTATATAAACTGTTATACACATATTAGAGCGTGTGAATATATCTGATCTTATAACGAGTGTAATATGTTTATGTAGGCATATATATTCATTGGATATTTTTATACGTATAATTATTTAATAGTTAATATTATTATTGTCTTTTCGGTTAGTTTAACGATCGCCCAAATACTCGGAAAATATTATATACTCCAGCTTACGTCCGGTAGTAAAATTATTATTTTCTCACGCACTGCTAAATATTATTATATCAATTACTATTACCTCCTTTCCAGGTAAATAATCTATAATATTATGAAAATTATAAAGTTTTCTGTCTGTGTGAAATTAAAATCTCAATATCTAGACATATACCTATAATATTATAATATTTACTATAGCGTTATAAATTTCCCGATTTTACTCTATGCCGAACTCGGAAGTCTCTAATGTATTATATAGTATTTACTATATATAGGTATTAGGAATCATATAAAATATAGAGGTATAAACATGAGTTCTATAATATTATTTAATAAGTACACATATTATATATCAAAGAAGATAAGCGTTTGATTTAGTTTTCACGAAATAACCTGAAATTTAAGTTGTTTTTTTTAATCTCTATTAGTAATTTATTATAATCATAATATTTAGTTATTTGCTACCTACCATCATTTCTACCTGTAAACATCTCTGTTGTTAGTACGTTACCGTCGAGCGATGACGTGCACTCACACAATAATAATATTATTAATTACATATTTCGAAAAACGGTCCGACAGTTGGGTCACGGATTTTAGGGAAACTGTAAAATATCTAAACGTAAATAAAGATTCTACATTGACAAGTTTCTTGAGTAAAGATTTTCTCTCAAATACTATATGAAACACTACAACGAGATACAAGTCATGCTGTTTTTAGAATATCTAACGTGTAATATATATAATAATAAAAATACAATAATAATAAGTATTATTAATACCCACGATTTCAATTATTTATCTCGAACATTTTTTATTTATAATGATAATATATTAATATATTATTATGTATAGTCTTACCGACTTAATGAGGTTAGTTTATTTTGTATATTAATAGTATTATAGTCTTAATAACCGACGCGATGGAACGCGAGACATTTCCACCTAAAATAATTTCTCAGCAGACATACAAGTCATGAATATCCGATTTCCTTCCATTTTCTATAAAGCGAAAAAATCCATAAACGATATCTATATGACTATATATTATTATAATTTACACGCGCGTGTATTAATTCGTAATTTACCTATAATAATATTATATTATTATATTGTTATAACCACGCGCGTGCGTATATACAACAGGTACATATTATTATATGGTAGCTAACTACTGTCGCGTGTGTATAATAATAATATGATGTAGTAACCTTATGTCGGCTGTCGCACGTAGAGAAGACCAGTGAATAATGTGTACATGTATATTATATATACCTACCTACGGTCGTTTTATCGCGGTTATTTATTACTATTTATTGTCTGGACGACTGCAGAGATGTTATTATTATTATTATTATTATTATTATATTAGCGAATATTCTCGTCCGACGTTTTTGCGGCTCAGCGTGCCATTTCTTCGTTTTTATACCAAACCTTACTCTCCCATCCTTCTCCCCCCTCCTCCACCATGTATACTCCGCCTACCAAGTGCTTCTCCTCTATTCTCATTATATATATTCAGCTGCCGGGAGCAGCACACACGATAATCGATCGCATATAATAATAATAATAATAATTGTCGCGCGCGACGTATAAAACGATAAATTATCTGAGAATATTTTTCACCGTTGCCGACGTTGCCGTCGCGTCAGATTGCCATCGTCCTGTCGCCGGATCGCCGCCAACAGTCGTCGCGTGCAGTGCGCCGCGCAGATCGCACGCGATAGGCATATTACAGATACCTCACATCACTTGTTAAGTACCTGCCTACCTTTTACCAATACACACAATATACAGATATAATATGGAATAATGTAATTTTTTTTTAATATTATATATGGATACGCGTGGCCTACGTATTTGTGGCTCAGTATAAGTAATAATAATTATCGAACTTCAACTTTATAATCGAAAAAATATTTTATGCATATTACGTTATCGTAGCTTAATTATTGGGTATTACCAATAATTTAATAATAATAAAAAAAATACCTCAAACAAATACTCGTAATATTATTATTACAAGCTTTATTTCACATGAACTCTTATTTAGTACAAATCTATTCGTTGTATATACCTACGACTCGTACCTATCATATAACATATTATACTAAATGAGATCTATTATTTCCATTTATTAATTTCGTAACATAATATTCCATTTTTCTTATACAATAACACTGTCACTGTCATGTATATACACAATTATATACAATTCAGTGTATATACCATAAATTATTATACGCACAAATAGGTTACCGTTACTCAAATCGTACGTAATGTATAAATAATTAAAATCCCATTCGGTTTTATGATTGGAAACAATCGGCCGATTCATTCATGACGTTAACCTTATTAAAAACCTGCAACTACAATAGCTAGTAGGTAGTTGTCAATCATTGAAATGTCTATAGAACAAAAGTATTCGCTTGAAGAAAATTAAAATTGATGAAAATTTAATAAATTTAACTTATAGTTATATCATACAATATTCTAGGCCTGTACCTATGTTTGACATTTATGCGCAAAGAACGATAGTATATATAGGTATAATATGCGATAGTATATATTATGTTGACATTGTATTATACAACTTAACGCATCACTGATTACTGGTGTTTATTTTTTTAAGTACCTATCTATTATGATGATTTGATATGTTTAGTTACCAAATTAAAACCGAGCATTTTCACACGGTTCGCGTAAAATAAATACCTAACTGTCATCGATCGTGTAAAAAAACTCGTTTGGTCCAATTCAAATCGTAGGTTACAAGATCATATAATAGTAATAGTACCTATTATTATAGTACTTATATATAGTATAATAATAATTGTACTAATCGTGTTATATCGATTTTGGTCATCCTATGACACTGCAGCGTACAACACATCATACTTATTATTTTTATTTTTCGATCAGTGGTTTCAGCGTTACCTATTAATATTATATAGTTTAACTTACATTAAAGAATTCGTTTATATTGGTTTAAATTACATTCATTTATATAATTAAAATTGTTTTTCTAGAAAGAAGGTATTTTATTTATATATAATACAAAATTCAGTTGTGCCTTAAATGTTGTCTTGAATATGGAGTTTGTTTATGGTTTTTATGAAACGTTGACAGTGGATTATTAAGCGTTGTTTGACTGTAATTTGTAAATTGTGTGTCAGACATAATGAAGGTTTAGTCTTTCCCATCGGGTACCCATGTGAGATTCTCGTGGGGTGATTAATACTGAGCCTATTAACGTATGACTGAATATCTATATATTTTTGTAAATATAATCCATAATTTAACATTGTACAGTGTGCGTCATTTAGTAATCATTTCTCGGTAAACGTATACAATATAATAAATGCTATCGGAAATATATTTATTGTATATAACCAGCTGAAGATTGAAGTAACTTATTACAATTTATAGTTAAACGAAAATGTTATTTTATAGATAAATGTATTTCCTGTCCATGGAGTGTAGTGTCACTACAAGGGTAGGTAGGTATACCGCCCTTAAATACACGTCGACGCACAAGCTATATACTTTGATCTTTGATTTTAATATCCAACCCGCATTTGCTACAAGTTTGACATAATTTTCAAACATTCAAAACCACACGGGAAAAAAACTCGGCTTAAGATTGAAATTCAAAAACGTCATACTACCATTCAAATAAGCGAGAATAGTATAAAAAATATGGTAAAAAACTGGTGTCGAAAACATACATACAAAGATATATATATACAATATTTGACTTGCAGAAAATGAACGCGTCTGCCGCGTTAATATAAAAGAATCACACCTCAGAGGTGTACATATATATTCATGGTATGCAATAGATATGTAGGCACCACCTCTGATGTGCAGTGTAAGCGGGCGCGTGTTAATGTGTCGCGGTGTGTGTGTGTACCTATATATATAATAATATATACGTGTGTGTACTATAATATTGTAACGTCAACGGGGCAGTAGCTGCAGCCGGTCGTTTAGGTTATTATATTATATTTTTCGGTCGCCGAAAGAGAGATATATTATTATATGTATTATATTATATTATATTATATATACGCCGCAGTCGTGATGTCGGCGCGCGACCGCACAAAAGAGAGGACCCCAAAAACCGACTTCTGCCGCGCGGCAACAGCTCACCGCTCTCTCGGTCGGCCAACACCGACAGTCAATCAGCAGCGTTTCGGGTGCGGCGTCGCACACGTTATAACGATTATATTATATATAATATTATATTTTATATATTATTATTATTATTACCGCCACTGCACCGCCGCCGCGGCCATTCGCGCGGTTCAGATCACATTGTGTTTTCGGTGATGTACATATTATATATTATATTTTCCGTGCATTATAATGCGTATAATACACACACACACACACACACACATATACAACCCTCGTGTCGAAACGTTTCGACTGTGCGCGGGGTGAACACACAAACACTATACTATAATACGTGTGTATGCGCCGCTGCGAACGGAGAGTTGTGTGTTTTGATACGTCGGTGAAAAAAAACCTCCAGAAGTCAATTTATTATATATGTCGTGCCCGAAAAATGTTTGCGGATTCCTCGGAACGCCGCGGCTTATCTCACAATATCGTATACATAGGTTGTTTTCGTTGCACACGCCCCCGTCAGCGCGCACCCGAGATGTGATGGGGTCCAGTTGTCAAAGAGGAAAACGAAATGCCGCTCCGTCCGAAAGAACAACATAATCGCATAAATATCGTATACACGTACACACGTACACACACACGAACGTACAGCATATAAAATACCGTACATGTGTGTGTGTGTGTGTGTGTATTAAGTATCGCGGATACCGAGAACCGCAGAAAAGAGCGCGCCAAAGGCGGCGGCGGCGGCCAGCCACATGTTTCGGGGCCGTCCGGCTACCGGCGCGGCTATCAAGACGTCGTCGTCGGCCCCCGGGGGATATACGCATATTCGCGTATATCACTATTATTATAGTCGTCGTCATCATTATAATATTATTCTTACTATTATTCCTCCGCATAATAATAATAATAATAATATATTGTAATATTATTATTGCGTGTCGGCCGTCTCGCGTACCGCATACGCGTGTAATATAGGTGCGGCTGCAGTGCAGGCGTCCGATTTACACATTATTATTAGGAGATATATGACGCGACGTGCGCGTGCGTTTATGATAATACACCGCAAAATATAATATGTATGTGTATGTACGTGTAATACATAGGTATTATTGCAAGCGTGGACGCGCCGAAACTGTACGGGCATATAATGTATAATATATCTGTGTATATAGTGTCGTACAGACTATTTAGGCGGCACTTGATTTAAGTAAATGTTCGCTTCCGGTGCCGGAAAAGAAAGTGGTTGTATACGAAAAGTCGATATTCGTTTGCTATACAGTGATGAAGATCTTTTTCCGAAATGATTATGAAGTGGCACCTCACGTTATTTTTTAAAAATATTTTTCCGTTATTAAGTTATTTGTTTTTTATTTTAGATTAAATACCAATGAAAATATTACATAATGAAAAATACCTACGCCAAACCTTTCAAAAACTTATATTTACACAATTATACTTAAAAATATATACATAATATATAATATTACACTACCGACTTATATAATTTTGAAACGGATGGGAGTGATGGGGACATTAAATTCTAGCCAAAGGCTTTATTATAATTTTATAACAGGCTTGGTGGTGCCCTCTATTGGTTAATTTAAATTTAAAAAAAAATTGTTAAATCAGTCAAAAATTTTGATTTTTTAATAAGCCGAGAATCGAATTTTTTTCGCTTTATTTATAGGAATACTATTACTATGTATATACTAATTAAGTAATATGTATGTGCTGGGCAATACAGATTTTAATGTAAATATGAATGTTTTTTTAAATTATAATATGTAAAATATGGTATATTTTTTGTCTATTTTAATGCATTGTTTTTTATTCCGTATTATATATAGTCACTATAGGATATCTATACGACTATGTTATATTAACGGTTTTTTTCTAGGTTTTTAAAAACTTTGAATGTTGACAAATGCGTGTTAATAAGTGTGTATTTATTACGGTGGACTAATATAACGGTGAAAAAGAAATACTATTACTGAACATGTACCTTTAATTGTTTACTCTGAATATTTCTTAGAGGGTCGTGTCGATGGATATATTAGCCCCGGAGTTTGTTTTAAGGGTGATACATGATAATAAATACGCAGGCTCTCTGTCGCGTCGGCTCTGTTGTAGACCGAAAAAGATGTCGCGTCTATAATATATAACGATTGACAAAAACCATAATTCATAGTTTCTTTATGGGTTATTTAAGGAAAACATTTTTCTCATAAACAATTCCGGTTATTAGTAATATTTTTGTTTATTTTTAAAATGTCTTTAAACCGTTAGAATTTTATGGACGCGTAATTTGTAGAATATATTATAAACATTATATGACATTAGGTATATTATAAACTAAAACAACAATAACTAATAAATTATTAAACACCAACGTTTGTTCACCTTATAGACGATTTTAAATAAAATATAAGTTACGTATTTTATTAATAAGCATTTAGTTAATTTATCAATAATATAATACCTATCGTATATTATTAATGATGAATTAATATATTTAAATTTTTAAAACGAAGATATCTTCGTTATATTATAATTTATAATTATAGTAATAGTAATATATAATAATTATAATAATATTATAAATGTGTGGTAGGCGATAACCACGTGTATATAGCTATATATAATGCATACTTTAACTATGCAGGTACGTATCATTATTTTTGATGATATATTGATGAAATAATGATACATTCACTTAATTTCAAAATAAATTGTTTGGTACAATATACAAAAGTAAAAAAAAACTAAAGAAAAAATGATGATTTACTATATTATTATTTATTATGTATTTTTATAACCTAATTTACTGAAAATATTTATCCTGGTGTATACCTAGATATTATAAATTCTAATAACGTGAATACGTGATATTTATCTAAGTCATTCATATCTGTACACGGAGTCTAATATATATATATATACCTACATTATACATAATACTTATTAACTAAGGAACACATCAATTACATTTTTGTTTAACTATACACTAAAAGTGACGAGTCAGCGGTAAAAAGAACCTACGCTGCAATTTTTTTAAGTGTATAGAGGCCACTTCACATATTATTTGTATAAAGAAAAATTGGAACATTTTGTTCTCATTATTGTAATTTATTTTTATTCATATTAAAATTATTTGTGTTCTTATAATTTTTTAATTACACCTACCATGATATTATATTGTGTTAAAATTGTTAATTCTGTTTTTCATTTACCTACGTTATTACTAGATTAGTAGAATAAAAATTTTTATAAACTGAAAAAATCATTAAATATGCACTTTTGTCTTATTATGCTTAAAAAAATTAAAAATATACAAAAAAAAATGATGGTATATACTTTATAGTATACTAAAAATTACTTGTTTTTTTTTTTTTTTTTAATATTTTATTAATAATTATTTTACATTATTTGAATTTCTATGTATTACAGCCAATGGAATCTACTCTAATCTACTCACTGACAATTAAGATAAAATCTCTATCGACTTTATTACACATTCACAGTTTAATGTAATATTTGACCTAAATTCATGAACATTATTTACAGAAGTGCTTGATTTTCGTTAAATTATAAAAATATTTACTAAAAACGTTGAGTATTTTATTACAAACGTTATGAATTGCATTGTGTACTTACTGAGAATACAGTAAATAAGTTTACCAAAAAAATATGCAAATGTATTATGAAAGTTTTTGCTCGAGTTATTACATAATATTGTATTAAGTATAGACAATATAGACTTATTTATGTAGTCTATAGTATCATCGTGAGCTATTACCTATATAATCAGTTTTTTATGCTGCAGTGCTCCCATCGTCGAATCTTATGTATATTATTATAACATATTGATGAATTAAAAATAAACATTACTTTAGTTACAAGTATACTTATACATTTTAATTCACAAGTACTGCTCAAATTAAATTAAATTTAATGTATTAAAGAAAAATATACCTAACTTAATTTTGCATTTTAAGATTTTGTATTATCTCGGCTACTTTATACAGTTTAATAGATATTTACATAATATAGTATTATAATTTATAGTACCTAAACATAGTATAATACAATATATGCCATATTATAAATATTATATAATTTAGTTGGTACTGGGTAGTGAATATATAATATCAATACTACATTAATACCGGTAACATAGGATTTACATTAGAATAATATAAACATATAATAGTATAATACTCGTAGTATAAATGCAAATTTTCTCGACGAATTAATAAAACAAAATATTCAAATTTTAAATTTATACTATTATTAATTATACAATATTTGAAGTGTAATAATAAATTATTAAATTATATACTATACTGTTTATCTCACAGGATCTCATAGGAACAGTTGTATGTTAGCTATACCTAATATTATTATGTTTTATGAATATTTAACTTTGTCTCTTTAAGTGAATACCAGACGCAAAATATAGGATGTATATATATTGGTATGTCAATCTTATGTTTAAAAAAAAAGTATATTATTTAAAATATTTAAATAAATACATTTAGCAATCTATACACGTTTTATAGTGTAATTAGAATTTATATCATTTCGAAAAAGTTTTTGTAAAAAACTAAACATCATAGTGTTTGAGATATGCTGTAGTTGTAAAATGTAAGTAAAACACTTTTTTCACGATTATATGTATAATGACATATATGCAACAATCTGTACACATATATTATTAGTTATTACACTGTATATATTTTACAAAAGTACCTACTATTAGGCACCAAAATGATTTTCGATTTCACTCTTGCAGATTTATGTGAGCAATTTATGTATACGCAGTGTAGTGGTACGATCGGCTTGCGACTTAACGAACCTTTTTTCCCCTGTTCATCCGACTCTCAAGTGGTATTTGACCCGACCATCATTACTGGTTTTCTTCTACATTTTATTTTCGTTCGCGTTCAACTCCCCTGTGTATTCGGTAGGCGTCATATATGCCGCGAACGTTATATGATTATTATTATTATTTATTGTGTTTATAGTGTTATCTGCCCACACATCATAAGAGTATTGAGAAAAATACAATATTATATACACAATTTTTGTCACCGACCGACTCGTGTTACCTACACGCAGATAATGAGAGTCGATTTTCACTCTCAAAACACACAACTCATATCGTGTATCGCGTGAGTTGCGACGTATTTATATTTATTTTAATAACTATATCACACGGCGTGTATATAACCACTATAGAAAATAATAATATAATATCTACCTATATTGGTTATTTTATATTTTATGTTGTACGACGTAAAATTATATTTTTATTCACTTATATATATTATATTCGCTCGAGTAACGACCGTATATTTAATTCCCGACACCGGTCCAATAAAATAGTTACAATCCCGAATCGAAAATGTTCGACATAAATGGGATCTCATACCTAAAATAATAATAGTATTAATTGGTAATACAATTATTTGCGATTTTTAGCACTGAATCGGGATCACGTGTTTATGTTTGGATTGCGGAAACCAAAACATCATCAGTCATCTCTCGCGGTGTACATCACGCACCGCAGTCGCATCGTTACAATCCGTCATGATGGAGTCTGTGAGAGACGTGCCGGTCAGGTTCGTCTAGAAATCTTAAAAGAAACGATACGGAGTATAACTGATGTGTACACGATGATACGTATACGTAAATCACGTAAGTACGTTGGCCTGTGCATAGGTGGTACACACGCACAAATAGTTGTGTATTTGCTCATAACGGCAGAAGGATCGTGTAATAATATGCCGACGCATGCGCCGAGACCACGCGCGCGCACGATTTCCCGACAATAGGGTTTATCCTGACAAGGGTCCGCAACAGCTGTATTGTTTCGGATGTCCGAAACTGAAAAAAAAATAATTTCAGCCACGACGTGTTAATACATATTATAAACATAATAGGTATACGCGTACATGCGCACAGTCCTCTCTGCACATTAAAATATGTATAATGTATAATATGATATAATAGCGCAATGCAAGTGTACGTGATTATATAATATTATACTATATATATAAATATATTACAATATATTATACGTATACTGTGGCGGCTACCGCTGCTGCTGTTGCTGACCCCAAAATCGTGTCTGACCGCTCTGCGCGGTATATACGATGACTCGAGCCAAATGGTTTTTCCTTTTCTTTCTATTATATTATATTATAATAATACGCGTGTGTGTATAATATTATTAGAAAAAAAAAAATGGGTACTCGTGTGCACTCGGAAACAAAAACACACTATACAATATATTATACCGGCGGAGTATCGAGTGGCGATTACAAAAATAAAACTACTGCGATACCTGACAGCCGACCTGTAAACAACCGAGTGCTGCAGCGTTTCTCGGACGACCACGACGGGCTTCTGCGGCTGCAGCATCTTTTGGGGTCCGCTACTGCCACGTCGATATGTAAACACCGTCGCCGATGACTTAAATATTATATACGTGTACGGTATTTAGTTAGGTACGCCACTTGACGTACGTACGTCGTCGTCGTCGCCATAGTCGTTGTTGTGTTATTATTATTTTTTCTTTTATAATAATTCGTACTGTGTTCATATATATATTTATATATAATATGTTGGTGCGCGGTAGACCGTGTAAGATTTTTTTTGTTTCTTTTATTTTATTTTTCCATCGTCTACAGAGCAAACATGACGCCATAAGAAAGTTATCAAATCATCCTGTTAAATAATATCATTCGTGCAGAGGACGCAATACAAAATATATACACTATATATTATACAATGTACAAGCACCTTTGGCAAAAATTTTCAAATTCGGTTTAAAGCCGCGAGACGCGTTTGTCGCTGAAACGCATACCGATTCAATATCGTTGTTTTCCGAGTGAAGACTGCAGTAGTTAAAAATAAAAGAACTTCTCTATTATGCATTTGCGTGTACAATATATTATGTTTATAACTTTGTCCATGTTGAGTTATTTAATAATTTAAACACTGTTTAGAATGTATGAAATATTTTTCATTGTGTGAATATAATCTCTTGTGCCTATATACTTTGTGATCGTGGTGCCAAAACATGAAAAATAAATGACTTTAAATAGGTCAAGGACCACCATGTAGGATGGCTATTATTGTGTTTACGATTCGCACATATAATAATATATTGTTGTATGCAATGCGTCCTGTATGTCCTATGCGATATTGTCAGGTCACAGCTAGGACACTGCAGCATTTGTTGCAGGACAAAAAGAAAAGGTGTTTGTTTACCCATGTTTGGCCCATAGAGTGGTATAAATATAGATCGTTTAGCTTCCACACAGCGCGTAGGTACCTAGACCGTTTTTGTGTACTCGCACACAATGGAATCGAAAACGGTCAGAAAAAGAACAATTTAATGTTGTGTAGGTATAGAAGAGGCCAAAAGGAGAAAAAAAAAGGAAGTCGCCTTAGGATTTTCTTATACATAATTGTTTATTTTGACAGCGGACCATACATACATATATCATGTACACTTATATATATCGTATCGAAACGAAGAACCGTTAGGGTTAGAATGATCGTAAAAAAAAAAAAAATTCGAAACTAAATCGTCAAGTGCAACACTGCAGGTCGGAGTGATAATAATATTGTGTATACTATATTATTATGTGTGCGTTTCGTTGATTTCGTGTTGTACGTGTCTCGGATGCGGCTACCGATATTATTATTTGGCAGCGGCAGACGACTATACTACGGCATCAAGTGGGCACGGCGCCTTTTTGTTTTTCTCAAGAACGGGCGGACGACGTGATAGACAACAGACAACAAACATAATATACATGCACACGATATATACATAGTGCATACATACATAAATGCGTACATGCGCGTACGTACTATATGTCTATGTGTACGGCGACGGGTCTAAACCGGCGTGCTGCTGTTATACAGACGTAAACATAATTAGGGCGAAACTATAACTACGTTATTCTTTTTTAGTTTTGAATATCTCGTTGTAGGAATAAAAAAAAAAAAAAAAACACATGCCAAACACAAACATTTCGACTCGAGTTTGTATTCGAGATCGACACCTATATATACGTGTATTTTCGTGATCTTGTCTTGTTATAAAACATGATGGAATATGTTGGTGTACACATCGTCTTAAAATCCAAACAAAAACCAACGAGACGACGATACGTGTGAAACACATTGAGCAAAATAACAAAAAAATACGAAAAAAAAATACGAATTTATTATCTTAAGCCAAACATACTACCGCCACCACCGCCACCACCACCATCACCATCATGCGTATATACAGGATATACAATCGCCAACCGTATAATATTCCATTAGCGAATTGTAAAAAAATGAAAGTCCCTGTATATTGTGTTAAGGGGTTAGCACAATAATATATATAGATATGGATTGAAAAATACGTGTGTGTAATATGATATTATAATCATTATTTTATGTAAATAAAACTATGAATGACATGTTTTTTTTTTAAACGTACGAACCTATCATTTGTTTGAAATTTGTATTCTTAATCAACATATATATTATTATTTTTATAGATTCTTAGCGAAGCAATAAAAATGTAATGATTTAATAATGATTTAAAAATGAATAATGATGTGTAAGTATTTGTATACACGATAAGTAGTCGATAAAAAGCTTAAAGACTGAGAGAGGTTTTTAATAAGTAATAATATAGTCATTGAATCTGATTTTTACTTAAGTTTAGTCAAAATTAAAAATGTATTTATTTTTTCAATGCATTTCACATTAGAACTAAACATTAAAAAACATTTTTTATAGATATTTTAAAATTAAAATTTGGACTAAGTTACTTATTTTAATGATGAATAACGATGATAATTGTATTTTGAATACATTATTCATGGAAACTGAAAACTTTTCATGTATATTAATAATATATTAATATAATATTATGAACTTTCCTACACACAAAATGATATTTTCATAATCTACAGATTCATTTTAAGATATTATTTATATTTATACTATTTACGAACCTATCCACGCTGAAGTTTTACTATAAAATAGTTTAAACTCAATTGTTAATAATATAATAATAATAATATAATTAAACGATATTTTTAGAAAAAAATAAATAACTTACAGGTTTATACGGTATACCTAGAATACCTACTAATAATAAAATTTATTACTTTAATAAAAATATCGAAATGAACACAAGGTATAGGCTATAATATATGTATAAATATATATATATATGTATCATTTAATACAAATTGTATACACATTCATTACAGTGATTCACTTATTGTCAGAACACCGTTTATTTCTTATAATAAATTGGGCGCATGTAAACCTCGCAACAAGTACTTTTTTTTACTGTAAACTCCACCAGTGAAGAAAATCAAGTAATAGTATGTAAAATTAATAAAATATATTATATAAAAAAAAATTTAAAAAAAAAAATTATAATATATAATATACCCATTATTATGTCGTTCACATTAAATATTTGAATCATAGTATAAAAATCATAATAAATAATCGTTATACCTAATCAGGGTCCTCACAAAGGGGGGGAGTTGATGGACCATTAATACAGGGGCCCGTTGAAATTTATTATTATTTGTAATTTTTATAAAGTTTTATAAAGGGCCCGAACAAACATTTAGTACAGGGTCCCGATATTGTATGTGGGGGCCCTGTATCTAATAATCTAAAAATATATAGTTAATAGTTATGCCATGTATGTAAACTAAAATGATGTGATACAATTTGTAAATATTCTAAGCTTATTGTATTACTCTCCATTAGTGTACCTATTTATAGCATCCAGTAACACTGTCATTTTGTTTTTCGATTTCAATAAAACTTGATAAAAAAAGTAATCAATTTCTTATGTATAAAAATAAAAAAAATAAAAAACAATTGGAATACATTTGATATACATACAAAATTAATCTAAAATTTTAAGTTTCTCGAATTTGTATTTGTCGTGCACCATTGGTCCTAAGGCTAGTTATTAGTAATTTAATAGTTTTAGTATTATTTATTATTATAATCGTGTGCTGGCTGCAAACATAATATAAAACGTAAATTATTTATTTCATATTGTAATAAATGGTAATATAATAATATGTTGGCTAAATAATGTTTGTTATTAATTTGCTTTTAACGAATATACGAGAAACTAATAAACTCTATGTCAATAAACTGTTAGTCGTTCAGAAACATTTAAATCATACATACCAGTTTTTATTTTCATAAATAATATTTTTGTTTCTTTGATTACCGTTCTTATTTGTAATTTCTAAAAGTTTTCCGCAACTCTTTTTAAATTTCCACGTTTATTTTTGTTTAAGCTTAATGATATTTTGTTCTTTTCGTTTTAAATATAAATCATTACACCATTTTAGCTTCATTAGCTCCACAACAAGGGCGAATGTAATTTTAAATTAACAACGGTTGCTATTCTTCAGAACACAGATCCGGAATAGTGTGTTATGTACTTCCTTCAATGTTACATAGCGGTTAACGTACACTACAGAAAAATGATTGCGAGTCCACTTGAAGGTCAGTAATTACTTTTATGTAAGTCTTAACAGGTCCATATTATTTCAACAAATTACCGAGTAAAACTCGAGGGGCCGCGATAATTTTGAGCAGTTCAAGTCACGAGGAGCTCGATGACCGAAAATATATTAAGAGTTACAAGTTGAAGAAATGATGACTAAATATTAGAGTCTATGTAAATTGTAAAGGGTCTGTGCAAGAGACCCTAGTATGT
The DNA here is from genome assembly GCA_020882235.1 of Schizaphis graminum. Lineage (NCBI taxonomy): Eukaryota > Metazoa > Arthropoda > Insecta > Hemiptera > Aphididae > Schizaphis > Schizaphis graminum. The sequence goes on along the minus strand of CM037032.1, from coordinate 107,735,041 downwards.
ACATGGTTATATTGCAGGTTATTGATGTAAAATTCGGTGGGCCGAGTTCAATCCGGTCGCGAATCTTGATTAGCACAGCTAAGTAAAACTAGGTACCTAGTCCAAGTATGATAATTTTATTATGTATTTTTTAAATATAATATGTTTAAGTATAGGTATATAAATCTATTAAATTATTTCTAATATTGTATAGTCGTAATATACTGTATAATATATAGGTTTATAGGTGTCTTTTAATAACTTATTTAATACACTTATACGGATAGAGGATTTCGGCGATTTAGTAGATCGGAATAAAAATTGTCCGTGGTGCAAATTATTCCGTATGTATATTGTATATTATTTGTATCACCTACCTATAACATTATTATTTATTTTATTTTATTGTTGTCCCTTGCGCGTCACCACTCAACACTTAATCATCCAACACATCAACTATCGCCGGCCGGCAACACACACTACACAATATACATAATCCGTTTTTTAAATATTTTATCAACAGTATAGCGTTGACGTTTGTAAAACACCATTTATTTCTAGATTTCTACATTAGTGAACTAAATTATATTTTATTATTGGTTTATAGTTATAGTTTTTAAATATTTGAATTGTTATTTTAACGCATTCATATTATGTGTGCGAAACGCCACGGAATTGATTGGTTTTTTATAAGGTGTACGCCGTATATACGGTGTACCCAATTATTATTATTATTATTATTATTAACCTTTGTAGTTGTAAAATAATTATTATATAATATGTTTATACTTTATTATCTTGTGCGTATGTTTTTTTTAAATATTATTTATAGTGATAAATAGCATCAGGAGGATCAGCTGACCAGTCTGCGCTCCGTAAAATATTTATACATCATTTTGTGACTTTGTGAGTAATATTTATTTATTTCAATAGTTGAATTATTATATATTAAGAAAACCCTAGAGTAGTCTAATTTTAATAATTCAGATCTCCGTCGAATCTAAATATTTCTAATATAATATTATTATATCATAGACAGTAAGTTATATTTATTATTGATTTATATATTATAGATACCTATACCTATTATAAGATAACATATATTTATATATTAAGTAGGTATAGTTTTAGAATTAGAGAAGTGTTGAATTTAAATAATAGTAACCGGATAAAGGGTATCATCTTTTATTTAACGTATAATTATTTTTTTATTATGCTAATTAATAATCGAACATTTTCACATTTTAATAACTATTATTATTATTATATCAATATGTATAATTCATAATTCCTATATTTCAGTTCCACCACATTATTAATTCAGGGAGTAAAAATGGATAACCCGCAAAAAATATTACCCTATTTCCACACCCGAAACCCACTTACACAGCACTTACCCACACTACTCAACAATTTTACCCAGTTTCATACAAGAAACTCATATACATTTAACCCAGTTTCACACAAGAAACTCACAAACAATTTTACCCGGTTTTGAATGCAAAACTCACAACCCTAAAACAATTTTATTCCTTTTATATCCCATTACTTGTAACCCGCAAACAATTGTATCCGGTTTCGCAAACGAAACCCACAAACAATTATTGCACCCGGTTTTGAATGCAAAACCATATCAAAACCCATAAACTACCATATTTATCCCCCGGTTTTGAACGCAAAACCCATAACCCTAAAACAATTTGTCCCACTTTTGTACCTCATATCCCTAGCCCACAAACAATTATACCCGATTTCAGACACGAAATCCATAAACAATTGCACCCGACTTTAAACACAAAACCCATTACCCATAACATTTTACCCGGTTTTTAATACAAAACTCGATAAGTACCCCCCCCCCCTCCCCCCCCAAAAAAAAAATTTAACCCGTTTTGACTCCCTGAACTTATAATATGGTGTGACCAATAATCCTCCAGCACCTGCAGCCTCACTTATTTCTTTAGAACCTAAGACACGCATTTAAATTCAACACTATAGTAAGCTGGAAATGGACGAATGCCGTGCTACGACAAAACTAAAATTTAAATCAATAAATTAACACCTTCTGATTAAATGTATAATTCTATAATTATTTATTTATATTAAGTACTTATATATTGTGCATTACTTATATTGGTGTATAAGATGCATTTTTACGCGAAAAAGTGCAGTTGCTAATCTCGCTATCTTTGTCAACTATTATATAGTCGGTCGGCGTTCGTTCGTTCTGGCTTACGATGTGGATTAGGCCTACTGGGGACACCACAATAAAAAAAACGCGCCTGGTGTAATACCTCATAAATAACATGGATGATATAATTGTATGTCGTCTAACAATAAAGGTGGTGAGGAAAATTACACAACACTGTCAGCTTAATATTTTACATAACGTATTTATCAAATACAAATTAAATAATTATTATTTATATCAAGAGACGAGAAATATTGACGTTGTTTAAAGTATTAATACAATAATTTGGAAAAAAAATATTCTTAACTTGTTATTGAAAAACTCCAAGTAGATATTATATAAGTTTTTATTTTACTATAAAATACACAAACGAAAGCAGATCCACAATATTCCATATGATATATCGATTAATTAAAATATTGATAATTTAACATGTATTTTATTTATTATTATGTACTCATCTAATATTAATGTATTGTATTAACACTTTTATATATTTTTTTTATTTAATGTAAATTATAAAAAAATTATAAATTAATTTTTTTTTTATTTAATTCATATTATTATAAAATCATTGGTTACATATTATTTGGGTTAGCATATTCAAATAAAAATGTTTGCATGGGATTATACATATGGGTACTTGGATTTTGCTCAACATAGCTAGGCTATAATTCTTCTAAAATCAATTTTTATTCAAAATTATCGGCAATCTGCATGACCTCTGGTAGCTGGTAGTTAGACTAGAACTAGACAGTGCTATATCACAGCATTGGTATCAATAATTTAATTTTAAAAATAAAACCATTAAATTTCATTCATTAGTAACACATTAAAAATACACAGCATCGGTCTTAAGTAGATCGCATATTAAATTATTTTTTCGATTACAGTATCTTACTGCAGTTGATTGAATAATTTAATGACGTTAACATAGGTTATACTATTATAAGTTATAACATTATTTAAAAATTTTATTTTATTTTTTACTTGACACTTGTCAAATTGAATTTAATGATTTATTATTATTATTATTATATACGAATAACAATTCTGAGCGATGACGACCTTTCATCAGCTTATATTATTGAATATATTTCATGATATATCGATATGTTTATTGATGTATGTATAGACATGTAGTTATTAAAGTAATTTATTTAACTATAATTATTACGGTCGGTTGATTTAATTTTTTTTCGAAAACATGATTTTTCAAAAATGTATTATTAGTATTTAATAATTATAATAGTATAAAAGCAGGTAAATGAGTATTGCTCTGCTGTACATTAGAGGGTGCGGTGGACCTCGGACTAGAGTAGGTTAAATTTGAATGCAATGATACCTATATCATTGTACCTATACGAAAAACGATTCTGAATGGAGATGATTTGTCAGTTTAGGGTATATTATATTTAAAATATTTAAATATTGTCATATAATGTTCTATTTTGAAACAAATTCAAACATTTAAGTAAAAGTTTCAAGATTCTACGTTTGGTAATTTTTTAAAAATAACTTAATTCGAAATTATTTAGTACCTACTAAAACGTTATTTTACTCGTGTATTTTTGATTTCAAATTAAAATTAAAACTTTAAACACTCGTACAATTTTTTAAATTGAATATAATCCTCAAACTTTTTTATAATTATTCTAATATTAACTTATGAACAGCATAGTATTAAATTTTAAATTCTTAGCTTTTGATAGTAAAATATTTATAAATTTTTAACTACCAAATAATTAAAAATATTCATGATTTTGACGATTTTTTGTCAATATTTGTACTTAAATTTGTACCTATGTATTTTTATAATTTTTGAATGAGAGTTAGAACAAGTTATGTGAACCTTTCTATTAAATTTTTCAAGTAATTCGTCCCAGCTAAATTTTTTTATCAACATTTATAAAAAATAAATAAAAATAAATTGATTATTTCAAATGCATATAAATTGATTAAAAATGAGTGAAATCTTTTGAAAATAAAATTATATAAAGACAATTATAAATGATGAAATTTTCAAGTTTCTACAACTTATACTTTTTTATAAAAATAAATATCAAAAATCGTTTGAGGCTAAACTGTTATTTGACGCGGTTTTGTAAAAATTTAAATTTCAAACACTACTAAAAATTTTTTGTCTTAGTCCAGTAGAGTTTTTTTTACAGATATTTGAAGAAAAATTTATGGAGAACCTTGTACCAAAAATTTCAAAACTTAGTTATAAAAGAAAAAGTTTTTACGATTTTTCAACCACAAAATTACTTGCAAATTTTTGCGATTTTGAAATATTTCGTATAAATTCGAACTTTGAGCATTTATAAAAAAAAATTGTGACTAACGATTTCGGATTTTTTTTTTATCACTTTAAGAACAATTTATAAAAAACCTTGTATTAAATTTTCAAGATTTTCTGGTCAAAATATTTTTATCGTTATTAAAAAAAAAAAATACTTCGAAAAATTATAATAAAAAAAAAAGACACGTTATTGTAAAATCAATTCATTCATCACTCCGTTCAGAATCTAAAAATGATAAAATATATAAGTGCATGCGTTATATTTTTGACGCAAGCCAGTTGTGGAATCTGATTTCCTGTTTGATTTTGTGAAGCTTTAGCATATGATATAATTTTACAGTGTGAATAGATTAAGTATATGATATATTATGTATATAAATAGGTTTAATTAAACACGTTAAATTTACAAAACGTATATTTTGATTATTCGTTGTGAATGGCATATCAATCATGACATAAATTTCAATAACTTTCTATTATTACATAATAATACATATAATATTATTTGTAATCGACATATTGAACAAAATCCATTTAAAATCAAAAAAATAATCTTTATACGTTCAAATTTTAATAATAATAATATAATGTGCATACTTTCGATAGTCGTGTTTTTATTATACGCACCATGGTCACTTGAGAAATATTCAACATTTATTAGTCCTCCCCTATTTTATCTCAATTACACCGGAAAATTGCGAGTATGGTATAATTTGAAATTAATTTTAAATGGGTTTTTAAAATGTGTAAATTAGTCAATTCTAAGATATAGCAAAAATTAACTGTGAGGAGCCTAACTTCACAGTAGCTTTTCCTTTTATTTTAGGGAGGGGAACATAGTTGGTGTGGATTTGTTGCTATAAGTTAATTTTGGTTACTATACTTAGTTTTGAGGAACTTAAGAATTAAAAAAAAAAAAACCATACCTATACAAATAAAACTCCACAACTTATTACCACTTTTTTTGTGTATAATTTAGAAGTTAATGTGAATACGACACCCTCCATCGTTAATTTTGGCCATATCTTTAAGCCAATGAATTTATAAAATAAACTTAAAATTATTTATAAATTCAAGAGAGTTGTGTGCGATTCAAGTTTTACACCTGTCACAGTCCATCCGGTATTGTTTGAACAAAGTGCATGAACTTAACCACGGTTGACTTATCACACACGTATAAAAGGTAAAGCGCGACGCTGCGCGCGTTCGGAAACCGTATGAAATCATTTTTAACACGATGTTTTGATCCAAACTCGATCACGGTTACTTGATCGGCACGTCACGTCAAACACGCATAGACATGCGCATAATGTAATATTATATATATATATATACACAACGAGTATGTTATAATATTATATTATGGAACGCGATGGTCGAGATCGTATCGTCAATCGGTTCCCCCGTCGATATTTACGCAGAAATAATACTCACAGCCAAACGATTTTCAGGGTATCCGTCTATTGTGCCGTGTTATTATTATACAATACTTTATTATGTATATATGCATTATATCGGATACCCATTCCCGTATGTGCGCTGTTTGCGCGTTAAACCCATCAGCTTCTTCGCAATCACGGTCACAACAATATAATGTCACATATTTTCGAACGTCGTATATACCTGCCAACTGCAGTTGGTTGTTACCGATACAAGGCAAAGGGATCGCAAAAGGATTTCACTTATAAAAATAATAACGTGTATTATATCATTGTACGTTGTATGGCTCCTGCTGCCATAGCAGCTACTATAATATACAATATATTATTATGTGCATTATTATTATTATTATTATTATTGTTGTTGTACGCGTACCCGGCAAGCGGCAGCCACCTCGCGATGACGGGACGTTCGCCGTTGCGGAAGAAGGGATTTCGCGCATTTTTATTATTTTATATACCACGCGGAGTACCCAAACCAGTCAAAACCAATCAAAATAGCCGTCGATAAATAAAAACCAATCTATAGTAAAAATAATATCATGTATTATGATATATACGCGAACTGTATAAACGGTATACGGTACCGGGCCATTGTGCGTCGTGTGCGTGTTTTCGTAAATTGCAGAAAATCTATAACAACATTCGAAGACGATTTATCAAAAATAAATACGAAAATTGGCAACCCGGGGCTCGATTCCGACTCGACGATGATCGTTCGGAAACGTCGGGAGGCCTTGCACCAGTCGTGTGTGGCAACGACCGGCCGCTACCGATATAAACGTCTTGCGCGCGGAATTCATTATTCACAACGAGGAGCACATGCGATGTATACAATAACTCGTGTACGCCTAAGAGTATAATGTGTGTGTGTGTTTGTGTGATTTCCACGACGTTGTATTATAATGTATTATAGTGGTCCGGTTGCGCCACAATTGGATGTTTAATTGTGCGCGCGCGTAACACATCGTTGCAGAAGAATCGGTTGATAAATGATGTTGGCAGCAGAAGCAGCAGCAGCAACAGCTCCACCGGGCTAAATAAATCGGTAGGAAATAAGGAAGCCCGCGGGGACCCGAACCAGTAGGAGACGGACTCGGAGTAATTATTGTAACATACGCAATATCGTATCGTATTGTGTATAATGCAGCAATAATAATGATAATAGTAATACGTGCACTGCGTGGACGGTCCGAAATCGTTATTATTATATTATATTGTCGCGATCATTATCGTACATAATACGACCTACACAGCCCTTAATGGAACCGTGCAGCATGCAATGCGCGTCGACGACGGTGCGTAAAGAATTCAACAAATTTGGCACATTTATCAAACGTGCGAGCTCAAAAATGTATAATATGGTATAATGCGAACTCGGACGATTCCGATGATTTTATATACATTATTATAATATCGTTATAAACTGTCCACGATCGCACACCCTTTTCGGTTTTCGGTTGGCCCGGACCATCAGTATTGAGAGTATAGTAAAAATCGTCTAGAAAATTATTTAAATCGCCTTTGGTATATATTTTATGGATTGTATGTTTGAAAATGCATAGGTTTTCGTGTCCTGTATCGATATATAATAATATGATATATGGTTGTGATGTAGTATGCTAACCAGTTGCGGCAGTCCAACGCTAATTTACTTTTTTTTGTTCTATACACATAATGCATTGTGGTTGATTTTAAATTTTTCCGTAAGGTATAAAGACGTCCTCGTAAAAAAAACATAAACAGTATTAAAGCGATCAGATGAAAGTGGAAACTATTACCTGACAAATGCACATAATATCTATTTATTTTTATTTTTTTGCTTCAATATTTTAACAGTTAATATGGTTAATACTTTATTTTTAATCTGTAGTCTTAGAAAAATGATAAATATCCATCAGTCAATAATCAAAATCTTGCAGTACACGTATAATAAATTATGTTATTATCATATTCACTAGATATAATGCCTATAATATCAATTTTTTCTACTGAGACTTTATTTTTGCTAAACATGTTATATTTTGAATGTGGATGCTTATATCTATTATATATTATACAAATAATCAAATATTGATTCAACTACCTATATTTATTCAAATTAACTTCAAACAATATAATATAATATTACACTTTTACACTTTCCTTTAAAATAGAACATTTCTACATCTATTTTAGAAAACTAAATATAAGTACAATGGCATTGTGAATTAACTATTAGCTCAGTTATATTTGCATAACATCAAAAATGTAATTTTTATTTATATATACATACTATACCAATTTAAATCAATAAATATTAGCAATCTAAATAATTATAATATATATTATGTAACTTAATATACGTTTCAACTTAAAAATTCAATTATTATTAATGATTTATGAGCATTTGGTTTTATTAACTACAAATCGACAAATCATATATTACCTAATAAAAAATTATTATTAATTAAGCTAGATGATTTTTTTGTTATATTATGTACATAATTATAACACATCCCAATAAAATATAGAAAAATTATATTGATTGTTATACAAACAAAATGATATTATTATGAGGGTACGTGATGTTTTATTTTGAATCAGCCACAAGATAAACATTTTATGGGTACAATATCAACTTAATCACATCATATATTTATCATCGTGGCTGAGATAGTTATATTATATTATGCAGCAGTTATATATTCAGACACGTGCGGGTTCAATATTATGTAAACGAAAATACATATATATTTTGCAGTACTGGTTTGAATAATAATTTAATTTATAATTTACGACGTTGAAAGACGAATACGCTTCACTTAGCAGTTTTATAGGGTACGGGACATCGATTCTCACCCTTATAATAACCGCGGTCGCTGTCGAAAACATTTTATAGTTTTTTTATCTACTCTAACCAAAGTCATAAAATAAACATTCTATTTTCTAATTCTGAATTTTGTTGCACTAATATAACCCTAAAACTGATTCGTCTGAACTACAAATTCAAGACCCCCGGAATTACAGCCTGCAGGATACATGATATTTATATATATATATATATATGTTTTCAATTGGCTAAACACTGCAGTGTTCATTGGACGATAATGTTGCTTCACTCGTCTCGGAACATGGTTACATTTTTAAGCAATAATAATATAAGACATTTGAAATATTATACTGGATGAAAATCAGTTAAAATGATGGTACACAGATTAGTGTTGACATTTATTAATAGCTTTTAGATAACATTGTTATAATATGTTCAGCTTATAAACGAATCAGTGAAAAAAACGGAAATGGTCTTTCAATAACTGCCATTTGTAACAGTGTAAGATTTTCGATAAGAATTTAAAGTGCAACACATGTGGTTGAACTGTAAGCCAGTATAATGATATTATTACAAGTGTCATGTATAATCGATGACGAAATAGAATAGGTAAAAACATAAGTTTTTAATTATAAACAACTAACAAGTATTCTTCGTAATACTGCAATTCCTCAGCAAAATGCCGCAACTGAATTAAAATAACATATTTTCTAGATAAATACAATTATTAAAATCAATTAAATGTATTTCTTACACTTTAGACTATATAATGTTTATATTATATTATACCAAAAGGTAATTTTTTCAACGTAAAATAGTTTAAAACCTATTCATTATTTTGGTAATCGATAACTATTATTATTATATTTAAAATAAAAAATTCTAAAACTAAAGTTCTAGTGTCTCGATTATGTAAAAAGACAGTTTTTTATTTTGTTTCTAGGTTCTAACACTATTTTCTATTATAGTAATATTTACTGAACGCACAGTGTTTTTATTTACTATGATTTTTGGTTTTCAAAATAAAATCTTTGACTTAAGGTTATATTATGACTCAATTACTATATATAGAATTAATAATACGTACAAATAATTTTTATAGATAAAAAAAAGTCAATTTTGTTTCCTAGATTCGTCAAACCTAATATAATGTTACCGCGAGTAAATACACCACATCATATCGATTCTCCGTACACTATATCCGATGGTCTATATAAGCAATTTGTGTACGGTTCATCGCGATCATTGGTAGGTCGGTGCAGTGCGGCTGTCCGTCACGAGCCCGAAGGACGTAACCTGTTGACGGGACAGATTGATTTCTGCGAATTTCTATAAACACCGGTGGTGGATCGCTGTAAGAGTGCGTATATATTATATATTATTATAATAATTTCGACTTTTGACACCGGTTGCCCAACGATGACGACAACGATGCACACGCACAATGCGATGACATTGTATCGCGGACAAAGGCTATCGGAAATCGAATGAAAGAAAAAAAAACATCAAAAATCGTCTTTAATAATGTGCTGCTGCTGCATCGTATTCGGTGAGCATATAATAATAATACATACAGTGGTAGAGGTCATGCGTATATATATATATATCGCGTTGGCGTTATTACATATTGCTGCACATATATGTGTGGTAGTCGCAACCCGTTCGTATATTATATACGTATATATCATTACAACGGAAGCCCCCGCGGCGGGTGGTGGCGTGTCCGTCGTCCGATTGTCATGTGTTATTATATTATTGTATAATATCGGTCCCGGCCTCTTGTCGACGAGGGGCGGCCACGGGAAAAAAAACCCCCAACGAAATACGTTTTACACGCTACACGTGAGCAGCGGCGTTCGGCGGGTCCTCCCGAATTATAAATAATATAATATTATATTATACACGTTTTTATGGGAAAACTGTGCGAGACTAATCGAAAACCGTCCGTGCTCGCGGAGGACACACGTCAAATAATTCGTAAATAACTTCCAACAACGCGCTACGTTCGTACGGCTATTCTTCTCGTTATTATTCTCTGGTCGTGACGATTATCGCTTAAATAATATTATAATAATATTATATGGACCGTATAGGAACTGACGTACTGTACCCTCTCGCATCACGGCGAACGAGACAGCCCGGGCTTCTGCGCCGGAACCCGTTTTCGCTACCTGCCTTTTTGCAGCAGAGGCCACACACGCACTCTACGCCGACCGCGCGATTTGACCGTGTTATGCTTCACATTATACGTACGATGTCGTACATAATAGCGGTAACGTCCGAGTCCGACTACGTTATAGATTGTATATAATATCGGACGCGCAGTAGGACGCGCAATCGTGTTTATACGCTCTGTATATAATATGTTATACTATAATATTATATAAGCACAATGACGCGGGGGTAAAAGCGGATCCAAAGCCCGCACCGACGTGCTGCTGTTGGCGAGGAGACATCGTCATCTTCTTGTACTGCACAGCGCTTTATATTATAACGATATTATCGCGTCCATATATCATCGGTGGCGATTCTTCACGCGCCGCGTTCGATTTCACGCCCGTTCACCTGTTGTACGCGCCTATAATACAATGTTATATTAATAACGTACCTATACGTTTATATTAATAATATATATCTAATATTATAAGTAGTACATTTATATGTATGACCCGCGCACGAGTGTTATATTGTTACGTTATGATATGGTGTATTATATTAGCCGGATCCGACCGATAAAAATTACCCCGGCCATTCGAAAGCCATTTTTCATTTTAAGTATTGCACGATATTATTATAAATCGACGTGGTTCCAATTTTAAACGATCGAATACTCATACGCACGACGACTCCAAACCGAATCGATCGTACACGTGACACACGCATATAGATATTATTCATACATTTATGTATAATATGTCGAAAAAATCTATCAGTAGTTATGGTATACAAACGTTTCACTATAATATCGTTATGGTTTTACAATTTTGTTATGAATAGTTCAATGTCTGCAATAAGCCTATATACACGTACCACTTTATAGATATACCTACGTATATATTATATATGTTTTTGCTACTGCAGTGAATAATACATTTAATGAATGCAAGAATTGCAGTTATTCTGCAATTAAACGTAGATCATGAATAATCGAAATGGTGTGCGATAAAGTATATTTAATAATATATATAATATAATAGATAAATACCGAAGCACACGTATATTAGATAAATTATTACTGCAGTAAATATTCTTATTTTTGTATACGAACGACCTCCGCTCACTATCAAACAAAGCCTAAATCTATGAACCACCACTAGTTATAGCCAGCTGCATCACAGGCATTGCTACAGTTTGTAGAATCAGATTTAGTTAGACTTCGTTCGATCGTTTGTCTATAAAATTCCACTTTGAAGACTTATGAAAGTAGTGGATTTCATCACCGTCATATCGTCGCTTACATATAGGTGAATTCTGAATATAACAATTAGCTTATGGTAGAATAGTTAACTTATTTTAATTAATTAAATATTTTTATTTTAAGAGTATAATTTAAAATTTATCTAACTTAATCGAATTAATAAATCGCGTCGATCGATATTATATTAATAAATTTACCCCCATATCACCTGATGTTTATAAATGTAATTTGCCATGAAAAACTCTGTAGCGTACTCGTTATTATAAATACGATTAGGAAAGGATGAGTTAAAACAATATAATACGGTAGTAGGGTTGTCATCGTCAATTATTTAGTTTTCCACAATTCGGTATCCACGCAGTATAGTTGGCACCAGTATGTCTGTTGATTTGCCAAGTTTTAAAATCTTATCAAAGTCTATGCGAACTCCCTAACTAAAATCTAAAGCAGCTCCTATCAAATTACTGATGTCGGTTGCAATCCGTATACTACACTATTAGTTATGTGCCGATGACAACATATTATCTTAACGATCATTTTATGCACAATATATTAGTATAAGAAATAAATAAAATTAATAATATAACACGTCTAATAACTCATGTATTATAATATGTAGTGTTTGGTCCATCATAATACATAATGATATAATTTAGGTATAGGTATATATCGGCAGTTTAACGAATCCTCAGCTAATGTTGATAAAATTCGTGTATATATATATACATATATGATATATAGATCAAACGAGTGGTCCCTTGGATGCGTTTATGTGTGCATAGATTTTACTCGGTGTATGGATTATACGACGCATGCAGCCATTGTTCGCTGGTGTCAGCTCCACGTCCGAGTCCTGTTTCGTGTATAAAATATTATTATCTTCTCCGAGAATTACCATCCGCAAGATATATCATATTATATACATCGCGTGCGGCTTACGGATACAACGGACGACGATGATTTCATATATTATTATTATAATACGCATGTGTGCGAGTGTAATATTAAATTGTATAATAATAATATCGTATATACGCACACAGGAAAGGCGGATTTCTATCGCGGAAAGAGTGTCCTAGACCGTGACGATACGGATAACGGTCGGCGCGTCGAGAGAGAGAAAAAATATAAACGCGCGCACACGCTCGGAATCGAACGAACACGCACTTACCCTCCCGTGAAAACGGCCCGTTTTAAAAAGCTCATCGATGCAGAAGTCAACACCCTCATTGTTTACGTTAGACGCTGCAGCGTGTGTTCGCGAGAGTGTGTGTGTCTGTACGTAACGCCGAAATGATGTCCACACGTCATGTATACGTATATAACGATATACATATCGTGTGAGTCTATATTATTATTATTATTATTATTATGATGTACGCGATTGCTCTCACACTGCACACACACATGATTTATAATAGTATGCGGATATCACGCGATAGTGTGCGTACGCCGAGATTGATGTTTTTGTTTATCGTCGCGCACACGCACGCAAGCGGACGACGGACCAGCAACACGTGCTTTTCTTCGTATTCTAATATGTATTACGCGCATGTATGTACATTGTAGTTGTTTGCGTCGGCGGAAAGAGGCGCGTGCCCGGTTTTTTCTCTGCAATTATTCACCGCAGGGCGTCCCCTTGCTGCAGCATCACGCTGCCCGCGCCGATCGCTGTGCTTGAGGGTAAAAATAATATACGATGATGTACGCAGTATATGTATACACATATTATATAATATTGTTACGATGCATATATTATATTATAATGTATATAGTTCGAGCCGGTCAAAAAACAAGACTGCGCGATAGGAACTCGCGGTATTATTATATTATGTGTGTTGCTAGCTGTTTATTGGGCGTTCGACCATATAGGTACACTAGGGGTTACCGAGAGGGGCTGCTCGTATTCTATGTTATATTTTTTTTTTTACTACGGATATCATTTTTTACAATCGGTTTTCAATAACCCAAATACGTATATAATATTATTGATTGAAATAGTGATTGTTCAATATCAACATCATATAACCATTTAAACTCAGCTTGTCTTATGTATATTATTATAACCATGATGTGTATTGTGTATTAAAAAATCTGACGAATACGATGATGTACAAGTACACGTAATAATAATATTATGTATATCGAAAGCGTATTTATAAATACTTTATAAATATTTATAAAAAATGGGAGCATATTTTATCATAGAGATATCGTATTTGACTTACTGGTGTATAATGTATATAAGTGGTATATAGGTACTGTTCGTCAAAGTTACGGCTTTAAGTTCATTATTTCATTTAACAAAACCACTAAATACGTACTAAATTAATATGATATATGCGTGATCTGGTGATACCTAATATTTAAGATTAAAATAATATGAATAATTATATTTATTCGACTAAATAAACTAAAATATACACTAATGCACAATTTAAAACTACAAATAATAAATAAACTATTCAAATACCTACGTTAAAAATAATTTTGTATGGCTTAAAAATATATTAATTATTAACAATTGAAATGCAAAAATCTTTATTTGGAGAAGTCGTCCACTGACGAATAACGACATTCTTGTTTAGCTTTAGAGTTTTAGATAAAAAGGATTACGCAGTGAGTAAATCATGTCACTAGTTATTAAAGTTTAATGTTTATATAAACACAAAATATTCTAAAAAAAAATTAAAATATTTTAAAATACTTCAGATATCGGTCGATAAGTATTATATCCTCTTAATATATAGAAGCAATGTTTAAAAACACGTATCGAAATATTAAAATACGAGTAAATTCTAGTCTTAGAATATACGTTACCCTATTGGCTATTGCCTATTATATATCAAGGACCGTTCAAATTGTACGTTATAAAAATATCGGTGAATTAATGTGTATAAGAGTTCTTATAACATAATATAGTCCCGCGCGTTTATTTAGTAAGATTTCAATAACCCTGAACCACGCGCGTATACCACTATTATTGAACTATATTAAGTGTAATATGGATTTGTTTATTTGCAGGTTCTTTGCGCTGCGAACAATACATGTTTAAACCATATTTCAAAAGAAAGTTTGAAGTTCATTTGGAGTGAAATATAATACGATATAATATGCGTGTGTATATATATTTTATTGTTTAGATAATACATCAACAAGGAAAAAAAATGAAACTAATAAAAAACAAAAAAAATTGTAATCAAATATATATAATAGGGTCACGTGTGTTATATTTACTAGACATAGACATAGACATATATATATATATATAAAAATATACCAATATTCATTGTAAATAGGATTATTATGAGCACAATATAAAGTTTTTGATCCTAAAAACTAACACAATATTCGCGTGTTATAATTATTTACAATGTTTTCTATATTATATATACATAACTTTTAAAAATGATTCACACGTGCTCTTTTTTACGGTTACCTACGTGATTCGATTTTTGTTTCCATTTTATTTATAATAATACAAGTTTTAGTGGTTTCAGAGATAAAAGCTATATAGCATAGTGTATATACATTTTTTTTTTGAAATTGTATTCAATGACGTGCCGACAAAATCACTCGACTTAGTTATGTGTGACGTGTGTGTTGTTTTTACGCGTGTCGGTGGTGATTTAATCGGGAGCAGACGATTTCTCACGCATGACCTGCCCGAGGAAACATAGATAGGACAGGGAGTTGACAATATGTCACGATTTTCAGAGTGGCGAACACATTTCCACCTCGAGGACACATCTCGCGTACACATATGATGATGGCCATATATATAAGACGACCCGGCGTACGTGACTGAAAATACACGAGCCGCCAATTATATTGCGATATCTCCGAAGACTGCGAATTTCCTGTCAGCTTGTATACATTATTGTTATATTATATTTTAAATTATAATATATGTATACCCAGCAGATGTCAAACGGGATAATAATAAGGACTATTATAGTGAAAAACACTTAAACTACGACTTTGCCGATGTGTTGTTTCATAATTTATGTCATATACGTAGGTATACTATATATCTTAATTTAATTATTTAAATATTACTTTGTCTTAAAAGGTTTAATTAGTAATTATTAAAAAAGCCAATAATAAAAAAATAATTCAGATGAATTAATTAGTTATAACTAACACCGCAAAAGTTTCAAAGTCGTAAATATTTAATAACAAAAAATAAATTATTTTTCGAATACGTCAGTAGGTATATTTATAATTATTGTGATAAAGACATTTCGTTTTTCAAAATATTAAAGTATATGTATTGGTTTAAGGTGCACAATATCAAAATTAATTTACCCCTATTATTAATTCTAGTGATAGGTATTTTATGACAATATGGATTTCATAGGAGTCATATACTTCGAGCGATAGACATGCATCAAATGGGTGCAGTATATAATATGGATTAGAATTAAATATATAATGTATAGAAAGTTTTTCAAAAATATCTTTCGAATGGTCATATTATTACGTTATACATTATTAAATCGTCGGAAACGTCATTATGTTTGTAAATCGAAATGTCATAAAATACCATAACTATATATATGTATATGTATACAAATATACAATTAACTGCTGACTTTCGTTGGACTTCCCATTAAGCACGAGCGCAATGGTATATTTTTTTGTACTCATGAATTTGTTAAGCCTCAAATTAAAAAAAAAAAATCACATTGACGTATAATTTCCCTGTATTATTAAAAATCCTACGCTTAGGTAGTTAGATATTATATAACTAATTAGCCATATGAAATAGTTTTCCACTCATGCACAGTCAATATTATCCACTAGGATTTTGATAGCTGTGTAAACTTCCTCGGATGTTAATCATTATAGACGAATTGTAGAAGTACACCGGTATGAACTCGTGCATGGTACGTAGAATTTTGATGTATTCGGTGTGTTAGAGTGTAAGACAAGAGACGGCACAATAAGGGTACGACGACGTCCTATCGACCGCGAAACGAAATACGCGGGCCGTAGAAAAATATTAATAATAATATAATGCTCTGACCGATTCACACGGCATTCATAACACGTCGATTTTCCGGAAGACTTACTCGCCGAGTAAATCACTATACGCTCGGAAGAATCGTTTCGCGAGTCTATCGGCCGTATAATCGATCCGCGCGCAGCATAGTATACTTTACATACCTATAAATAGGCGTTTATATTGTATACATTACACCGAGTGTAATAATATATATATGTTATATACATACAAGTGTTAATAAGGATATCGACATAAGTGGGTTCGCACGATAAGTAATAATATAATATAATACATATTAATAATACGCGCCACGCATAGGTATATTACCTATTATTGGAGCGGTATGTGCTGTTAATACGAACTACTGCCCGTGGCGCGGTTCAGCGAAGAGGATAAATTTCCTATTCGAAACCACGCGCGTCACCGAATCGAATCGCATTACAATCGCGTACGCCCGGTAAATAGTAAAGTTTCCGCCCATGGGTGGTATGTTTACGGTAGTAGTTACCTATACACCATACATAATACATTATTATGTTATTTAAAAAGTGTACGTCGACGACGCGCCGCGGCTGTTGTTTTTCTCTCCGCCGCGGGACCCTCTGCGAATCTGGACCGGGAGTCAAACACACGCATATAAATCGTATAATAATAATAATAATAATAATATAATAACAATTGGGGCCGCAGTGGTCATTGTTTTTGTTCACCGGTGGACCATGATATTTAGTTTACGTGGTCTACTATATATATATATATTCGTACACGATTATACGATATTATTATACACGCACACGCGGTTCGCGTGATTTCGCAACGGACCGGCCAGAGAATCGCAACGACCACCGGACGTTTAAAATGTTTCGTTCTCACCGCGGTACATGACACCTAAGTTAATTATATAATTAACGGTATAAACCTACCTACAGTGTTTCCGTGTGTTCTTATATATAAAATATGTATCGCTAATTTCAACCAATATGGACAGCATTGCAGTTGTATTCTGTTTTAAAATAAATGAATTTTAGATGTACAGCCAAAGAGGGATATCCGAATTTTTAAAATACGAGTGTCAATATTTTTTTGAAAAATCGATAAAATATGTTTTCATACATAAAGCAGCTGGAATTCAGCCAGTTTTGAGTTTAAGACTACATAGTTGATGAATATGAGTACAAAAAATTTTAAATTTATAAAAAGAAGTACTTCATGTAATAGACTTCAATAAATCGATAAATATTTTATTAAATAGGTACATGGATAGGTACATCTCAGGATTTGGTAAAATTTTATTTAACAATTCCGTTAATTACATATAAAATTTTCCGTATCTTATAAGAAAATTAAAAGTTTCTCTGTTAGTATAGATTCAAAACAATTAATTTCACTTATCTACCAGTAAAAAGTATATACGGTATAATAGCTATTCGAATTTCGATTAAAAATTATTATATTAAACTCAATAATATTCTAAGTAATAAAAAGTGTATGTATATTATCATTTATCTTACACGTTTTCAAAAATGCTCGTTATTATTTATTCTTCAAAAATTCATTTAATCGAATTTTGACCTTTTTGAAAAGAACCTATAATACTTGACGTTAAGGGTTATATACCATTTAAAGAGTGTCATATGCAGTGATATGAACTTATATTTTTGCAAATAAAACCAATATGTTTACTGAAAATCTGTAAACGTTATGTCTGAACCATATTTTATAATATTATATATTATGTATCAACCATCAGGTACTTGCTAAAGATAATAGATTGTTTTAGTGGGCGAGACCATTTTCGACCAAAAACGTACCCTTCCCTTTTCGGCCAATTCACTTTTCGACCAAATTTAAAATAGTTCGATTCCCTTTTCGACCAAAAACGTACCTGCATACTTTAAAAAAAATTATATATAAGTATTATTATGTTTATAATTTTTATTTTGGCCCAAAGGGGAATCGGTCTTTTCTAAATTTGGTCGAAAAGTGAATCGGCCAAAAAGGGAAGGGTACGTTTTTGGTCGAAAACTGCCATGCCCGTTTTAGTTAACTATAGGTTCTACAGTATAACACAGATTTGAATAATGTCTGATCTAGTGTTAGTTATACTTAGACATTTTCAAAAATTATAGAATATTGATTGATATTAATTATTAAAAAGTATTTAAGTTTTCAAGACATCATGCTTCTATATCTTTGAAACCTTATATCGTCTACCTATTATCTTTAGTACACAAAATTAATAACTCAAAAACTATTTGTTTGAATTCTATTTAATATAATATGTACCTATCATTATCATAAAAAAAACTTTTTATTAACAATTTCTGAGATGAAAAAATTATATGAACATCTTAGGTATTTGAAAATATAAATTCAAGGTAACTATTTTAAAGTTTCAAAAATCAGAATTGAAATAAATTATTATTATTAAAAGAAAACACGAAAACAAGCATGCTCGGTGAATCACCTCTCATGATAATATAATATCATACGTGTATATACGTACATAATATATAAAATCGTAACTATGTGCCATCATATTCTCGTTTAACGCAGCCCCCGAGCGGAAAAAAAAACATTACACACAAGTTATTGATGGTGGTGGTGCACCTATACTCGTATAATATATATTTGACGTATACAATAATAATAATAATAACGAAGCGCTTGTATGCGCGTAACTATACGTATTTGTTATGTTGCACGATGTGCTTGTTGAAAATCGCGATCGCGACATCATTAAATCAGACACTACAATATCGTCGTCGCGGGACACAAAACGATCGTCGTATTCACGTGACGGCACATGGTACTTTTACATTATTATTATTGTAAGCACTACCTACGTCCTATATACTACTACGCCTAAACATAAAAGTAACACTCGCGTCGGGCTCGACCGTCGCAGGTGCGTCTCCGTCGTACATATTATAATATAGGAACGGTGGTCGCGACGGGCTTATTAGCTGCACCTGACGTGCCTCTCTGTATATATATATATATATATATATACACGTACGACATACACGTATATACGTACCTATACTATGTATACGTATTTATAGATTTAACGCACCGCACGAGATTATGCAGTTTAGATAGGCATACGTTGGTGGATGTGTGTGTGCGCGTGGGGGATATATAATGTAGGTACGTATAGTATTATGTATGAACCACCACCGTGTCGTAGTTGCGGCGCGCGCGGTCGTCGGGGCACGGCGATTTTCCGGACCGAAATCTGACAAACGACCGCGGGGGTACAAATCGTTTCACTTTCGCCCCCGTCCGAAAATTTGTAACCGGCTTTTGTTTTCCGGGCGGCGGGTGGCCGAGAGAAAGTGCATTTTTATTGCGGACAAATTAATAACACAATGAACGAGCCGAACGATATGACGTCTCCTTTTGTACCACACACACACACACACACACACACACACACACACACACACACACACATATACACATAATTTCGCGTTCGCTTTCTACGAGAATTACAAGTATACTGAAGTATGCCCCCCCCGCACGCGCTTATACCGCATATACATGGACATATGGTATAACAATAATAATAATAATCATATTATGGTATTGTAGTGTAATGTGTTGTGTGTCGCGTACATATATATATATATTAGTAAGTCGTCGTAAATCTTCAGGCACGAATCGGTGCAAAAATGTGTCTTAGCCGATTTTTCGATTCTGAATTGACTTTCTAAAACCGCTCTACACTGCAGTACGTACTGCGCGAACATTATAAATGTATAACATTTCATTGTTATTATCATCGCCCTCGCCCCGGTGTTTACCACGTGCCGTATGCATTGCGGTGGGTCGACATATCACAATATTACATTTATTTACGTACGTACCCGGTGAAATCAAAATTCGAAAATAATAGTTTTATTTTCATTTTTATCCAGTGATAATGATTTTAGCGGCTAGAAAACTGTCCCGAATAATCTTCAGTTTCTATAAACAATATACCAGAATATGATGATACGTTCTAAGCAGACGTTAGTATTTTTGCACCACTTTTCTCAAATCCAAACCTCTCTTGAAGTCTTATTGAGTATAATATATTAATATGTAGGTACGTCGAATACATCACTGCGGTCACTATATTGATGAACGATGGCTACATTATCGTCAATTTTATATCACATACACTTACTGAAAACTTATTGTTCAAAAACGTAGTAATGTTAAAATAATGATTTTTAAGGATAAATGGTTTTTTATCTCCCATTCTTAAACCAATAAAAAATGTATAAATAGTTAACTGAAACACAATAATAAAATTTATACTGAAAATAATACAAAAATATAAGTTATATTCATTTTTTAAGTACCTAGGTATAACTGTATAAGCTCCATTTTTGTTTAAAAAGGGCACCAATCACCTTAACTATTTATATTAAAAATAATTATATCAAAACGAAGGTACTATAGTTTATGCCGGTTAGGTACACCAAAACGTACTATTGTCTATATTGTAGAATGTAAGCTGCATATATATGTATAGAAGAAATAAAAATAGTTAATCTAAAACATAGAATTGTCAAGTTATTATATTTTCATTTAACATATAACTATATAAGTAATTTTAAGTGCTCATTCAAAAAAATATGTATTATTAATCTTTTTTTTTTGCATTATATTTGTTAGGTATACAATATACATAGGTATATATTTTAATGTATTGTATGGCATATAAATGCATTTTTTTACATTTTAAATTCATATTTTCATGATATTTTGATCATTAATATCCGAGTCACACCTTCGAATGGTTTATAAAAACAAGTATTTTTGATAAATACTTAATTATTGGCACCTTCAAATAATATATTGAAATCCCTAGTACATTTTAGCCTGAAATAACGAGAAAAATACTTCTAATCTCAATTTTGATTCTTTATTAAATACCGTTTCTATGTAATATAAAAAAGTTTTTTTTGATTAATTAAACATTATTGAATGCTGATTTGACTAGAAAATAGTGCTATTAATCTTTTCACCACTTAATTTCCCTCCTCTTTTTCAAAAAGAATCGATGTTTAATTCGATTTTGTAAATGTTGGTAATAGAACTTTTTGAATTTTTATCCTTTAATTAGAAATTATTATGGATGACTAAATAATGATCGATCATCCTAAAAGTTAAATAGATTCCAAATAGGATTTATGGCCTGCATAAAAATATGCGTATCAAAAAAAAAAAAAAATTAAAATTACATCATAGCAGTCGAATCCAGACTCCACCTGACTGAAGATAATTTAGTAGTATGTATATTGCATACAAACTTTCATAAAACTTATAATTATATAAAACATTGCGTGTGTGATAGTTTTTATATTTCCTAAACAATGTTTATACTTACGACAATATTTCTAATGAAATACTGCGATATTGTAATGACTAATGAACGATACATTTTAATCATTAATTAATAACAACTCGAGGAATTTTAGATACTCCACAGAAAATGTATACAATATTTACTTGGTAATTAAAAAATTATTTACCGAATTTATTATTACCAATGTCGGTAACATTTAATATTACACATAATATAAATTTACCATAAATACCATATTATAGTTTATTATTAAATATTATCTAGGTACCTATATACTAGGTATTAGTAATAAACTACGACGTTTCAGAAACTATTTTATAACGGTCCTTAAAATCTTAGCCACGCGTTATGTAGGTAGGTACTCATCGTGTTAAAGTCGTATAGGTAATAATATAATAATATACCGTTTAGTACAGACGACTGCATCAGCAATTACTGCACATTATTTCTCACACCGATCGGTGCGGATTGATTTTTTGTTCTCGAAGCCAGTCGGTGTCATGCGGTTTTAAACTATATTATTATATGAACGGCGGATCGTTGTGTAGTTATTATAGGACACGTAGAAAAAAAAACAAAAACGGACCAGCTGCGAATAAAAACAGTCGCGCGTAATTCGTCAACATAATATAATGTAATATAAACTGATCACGCGAAGTACTCGCCCGGAGCAAAACGGGCCATTGTTTATTCCTCTTACAAATCAGCCGTTTCGTTTAGTGTTTTGTACCCGAAAAGAATTTAATAATACTGAAAAAAATGCCGTAGTGATTTTTCCACGATTTTGGAGTAAAAAAATAATTCCCGCAGAGACACCACCCTCTGGCACGTATGACATTAAATACGAAGCGTATACTGCATTTACCATATATACATTATACGCGATGTATAGTTTACTATTTGTATTTTAATAAAACGATAAAAAGAGATTAGCGCTCGTCTGATTGATTAGAATCGCGAACTATCGGTCCAAATCCTGATATATTATGATATCCTATACTGTAATAATATAACATTTATTCGGCTAGTCCGACTTCCGTCCGTTTATACACAAAGTGCAGTCCATACGACGGATTCGGCCTCGGGGCAGTTCACAAATAAATATACATACATATACCAGAACAGCGTGATTCTACCCCTATATATATATATTGATGTGTGTGTATTGCATATATAAAACGACGTATACACTATATAGTACCTACTGCTACAAAAGGCCGTCGCTGCAATAACAATATAATAATAATTACTTTCACTTTGTCGCACGCAGTTTTACCCGCATTTCACGGGAAACGTATTATTATTATTATTATTATTATTACATATTATTATACTCGACAACGATGTGATATTATATTATTATTATTATTGTGTTAACGTCCTACGTGCCACATGTCTAATGCAATAAACAGCGCTGATGGCTATTAAAGTGTCGAGCAGGAGATTAAATCTACGCACAATAAGACCTCTGCAGTTGAGCCTGCATTGACGGACGTTTCTGCAGCCAAAACGCGACCTACCGAACAACGCTCGGCTTCATAACAAAAATATTAGTACGAGATTTAAATTATTGTTGTTATAGGATCACCACTGCGGGTTGGGATAAATAGTATATTATATTATTATTCGAATCTATACACAGTGCACAATCGGTGAAATTGTATTAACCTTACTACTTGCCTTGTACCTACTATAATGCGCACAACTTACAAGCTAATACTACTTAATAGTGTAATGATTTTATATCGCGGTCGATATAAATTATTGAATTTCATTGTATGTAATACGCATCTCTTATTGTTTTATTGACATTTATTTTAACGCTTTAAATGAAAGATTTGTCGATACAATAGTCAATAAAGAT
The DNA here is from genome assembly GCA_020882235.1 of Schizaphis graminum. Lineage (NCBI taxonomy): Eukaryota > Metazoa > Arthropoda > Insecta > Hemiptera > Aphididae > Schizaphis > Schizaphis graminum. Next base: position 107,710,669 of record CM037032.1, on the reverse strand, counting down.
ATAAAATAATATAATATTTGAACAGTAAAACACAACATAATATTCCTAAGGATTTTTTTTATCATCCCATTAACACTCCATCTAAAGTAGTAAAGTACTTACAAATATTATACATATATATATACACATAGACATAATATATAAATATTTGCTGATTAATATAATACGATGGGCATATTCCATCTACTAAATAATTGTAAAGTACTTACTCAAGAGTCAAGACAGACTCCTCAAGAAGCTATTCACAATGAATTATTGCAGGTAGTTCGTTCAGAGTTAACAATTTAAGGTTGAATAATTATTATTTCAATTTCATATAGTATAGAGATACTTAAAATTAAATAACAAACAGTCCCATTAGGCGCTGTATGCAGTTAACATAAATATAATCGATTTACGATATTATGTAAATAAAATCTTGATCGAAATAATATATATATATTTATTTCCATCATACATTAATTATGAAGTGCATTTTTATGAAACACCACTTGCAACAGCTAACGCAATTTATTTTTAAAGTGAATGTACGTAATATATTATATTTTTAAACTAAAATATAATTAATCTGTGTGCCAATTTGAATGCATTTGGTTTGACGAAGTTCAAAAAAAAAATGTTGAGAAAAAAGTCTTACCTACCTATGCTATACCTATTATTGCGGTACGAATGTGCACGGGCTAAAATAAATGTAGTAAAATATCTTGTCATAGCTAGCATTCGTTTATATTATATACGACAATGTAGCATACATATTAAATAAAGGTAGTAATAATTTAAATCATTATTAAAACGAGCCAAACGAGGATATTATTATTAACGGATTATAACGTAGAAGTATTTAATAATGCTAATGTATTATATATTTATGTTTACCATGCCATTGATTAAGAGTGCCAAATCATGATCATTCTCAATAAATTTAAATTTGTGTTTTATATATTATTAACAGATTCGTGTCACGTCAATACACATGATACAGTGCTAACTACTATTATATTTTTAAGGTTAGAATATATTATTTGAACTGACATGTTCACTAAGAAACATCAGAATGTCATCACGTTCAGTCTCGGATATCATGGCCTATTTACGATGAAGTGCAAATATATTCAAGTAATACAACGCGCATTAGATACAATCAGATATTACAATGTGCGGTATCACAAAAAATTGTTGATGTAAGTGAGATTTCTAAACAAAAATATTACAGATCAATAGAGATGAATACAAATAGGTTTAGATTACGGTAAAAAAAAAAAAACTAGGGAGGCATATATAGGTACAGTATTAACACTCACATCGTCGGGCGGAGTTAGCATCAGCGCGAAGGGTGAATGGAATTAACAAAGTTTGTCGTCTTATAAGTGGTACAGTGTAGACGTATATAATATAACACTAGTATATAATAGTGATGAAGTTTGCAGTAGACACGTATAGTCCGTAACGTGCCTGAAACAACAAAAGCCATGAAACCACTAAGACCATGCTGTATGTGGTATGTATACATATATATAATAAATATTATAATATCATACATATATAATACAATATAATATAAAATGTAGAAAACATATTTTATATAGACTGTATAATATGCTATCTTATATGCATTGCGCGTGTAAATGTGTATGGCGTGCTTATAATGGGCTATAAACTATATATACATATAATATATATATATAGAGTGTATAGACTATTCGGTCGACGCAGTTTTCACACCCAATTATATATTCGCTAGACCGATTTGCATTTAGGACGTAACAGCGGACATGTACGGTCGCCCATGCTATATACACAATAATAATAACAAATAATAACTATAACAACAAATAAACTTTAAGTGCGCATTCGACTGGAACGCTCGTCCGCGAGGAAAAGGCTCGCCGTCGTCGTTTTCGCTAACGACCGTTTCGAGACGGCACTGCTGCGACGGCTGCCACGGGTACGGTGCGTACGCGCCAGAGGACAAAACAATCGTGTCCAGTACTCCAGTGAAGATGCTACTCAAAATAATGATTGGTTCGTCTATACATATAGGTTAGGTACGCACGGGGCTGGTAGCGAAGTGGTCCCTCGTCGTCGCCGTAGGGCGTGGATAGAAGACCGACAGACGAGGGGAGAGCGCTTACCTATATATCTATACGTATATATATATAAGTTATAAAGATAAGTATATATATATATATATGTATACATCGAAAGAGGGGAAAAAGTGTTTGTAAGCAAAAAAAAAAAAAAATATGAAAGAAACAAATCCACTTTACCCCCCTCCCCCTTCGGCCATACTTCTTAGATTTCATTATAATATTATTCTTCGACAAAAGACGATCGCGTATATCCTGGTGCGTATATAGTATAGAGCCGGTTAACAAGTGGAATTTTAGATTATTATTATTATTTTTTTTTTGTCGTACTGCTGCAAATGATTTTTCGTACGCGTAACACACAGATACATGTATATTATGTACAAGAGAAACGGACTGACAGATACGTTTAACGGCGCGACCGAGACCCCCTAGAAACGTCGAGAAATTAACTCCAGAACGTATCATCGCATTCATGCGATCACCGCGCGGACATGTGTCACACACTCCAACGAACACGAAGACCCCGAACGTGTGACGTGTGCACAACGCGCCAAACCCCGTGAACAGAAGAGACGGTATACATTATATTATGTAGGTATACATAGGTATCATAATGTATAATAACGAGGACAATATTTTCGCCGACGTGCAACATATCATTATGTGTGCAGACGGTGGAAAGGACCCGAAATCGGTGGTTTGCGACACGAATCACATAAATATATAATAGAACATATACAGTAATATGATATATAATATATATCAACGCACGTGTGTTACTGTTTTTTCAATTTTTCGCTAATTTCTATTATTCGCTTGGAATAGGTTTATTTGCACCAACTCTAGCGGAAAACTCTGCACTCGACGGCCCTGCAACATATTATAAAGCTGACACTCTTTGTAGCCTTGTAGGTACAATCGGTACATGGTTTTTGCACTATGGATACATAAATTCATATATTATAAATACCAGTGCTATACTATAACAATAATAATAATATTATTATTATATTGTATTGAAGTGTGGCATACGGACCAGTTGAATCTAAAAAAAATTATATTTTAGCATGTACAAATTAGTCAAATCACGCTCTTTTGATTTAAAATATGCAAACTAAAAACGTACAGATTGATAAATCGATCACAAAGTAGCCGGTTAAATATTTAAATGTCCTTGCAGCATTTAAAAAGTTAATAGATGATTTGTAATCAATAATTTATACTAGTTTCAGTATTTATGTGGTAGGTACATCGTTCCATGTTCGAGTGGTACCAATAAAAAAATAAACAAATTATTGTTGTTAGCTATTTATTGGACTAACTATTATTGGTTCGTTTCACTGTACAATACTGCCCACTACGCGTCACAGAACATTATAAGTTAGTAGTTAAATATAACATGGTAACATTCTGGTTATAGTAATATTTTTTATATCTCATCAAATACCGTTTAAAACGTTCGTCCCTCGTCACATTATCGCAATCGAGTGTGTATTAAGTGTGGTATGTAACACAACTATGATAAATCACGATGCCGCTCTACGCGTTTGAAACGCCACGAAAGGTAAGTATAGGAAAAATCCGTTTTAAGCGTATAATAATTGATATACTCCCTCATAGGCGTACACCGGTCGTTTGCCGGTTTTCCGTTCAAAGGGTTTCGATCGCTATAATATACAGGTATATGCCGTGAAATAAACGAGTTTCGTTTTATCGACCGATCGCCGCCGCACACCGAAAAATATATATTAAGTAGCCGTCGCACGCACATTATCAATTAGCCGTATATATACCTCAGCTGTATACGGTCAACCCGTGACGCCCGCTACACACGTATAGGACACCTACAGCTAAGCATAACAATATAATCTTCGCCGCCGCCGCCGCCGCCGCCGACGACGACGACGACGACGACGTACCGACCGGGTGCGGCGCAGTAAAAACGGTTAGACCGCGTTGACGGGCGCTTTATTATTTTTACAAACATATATAACATATATACACACACACACACACACACACACACACCTACCATAGTATTATATTATACATATATATATATATAATGATATAAATCGTATACCGTACCGCACTGAGTGAGCAGTCACCTCGTCGCGGGGCAGTTGTTGCGGGGGGGGGGGAAGGGAGGGACGAAACGTAATAATAATAATAATAAAAAAAAAAGTATATAATATAATAACGTGTATTATGTTATATGGGCGGAGACGGAGGAGACCCGAGAAGACCGCGACGACGTTCTCGGAACGCGCAGCACGCACGTCGCGCACACGGCGGCGCGGAAAGACCGCGCGAGTTTTTCGTGACGCGCGAACAATGGCCGCCGTTTAAAGTCAATCGGTTACGCGCGGCGACTGCCCCGGGGGCGCGGTAAGTGCCTATATATATACACACCTATATATACGTACAAGCGTATAATATAATATAACGTGCGCGAGTATCACACACTGCCGTACACGACGACGACGACAATAATAAACACTCGTACACACGGCGTAAACGCTTTTTACTTTTCTTTTGGGATATATTTTGTTTCGCCCCGGCCGGTGGTCCCCGACCCGGAGGGCTTATTCCGAACCGCCGCCGCCGATTTTTATTACACGCTCGTATCAAACATTATTATTGTGTATATATAGGAATATACGGTATATACCTACCAGTTATACCGCGACTGGTGCACGCAGGTATACCGCTGCCGGTCTCGCGCGGCGTATTAACTCCGGGGCGTGTTCGCAGGTCGCGCCGTCCGATTTTACGTTTTCGACACCTATTTATATACCTATATTTCATCGTTCTTATTATTTTTCGTTTCTCTCTTCTCGTATTATACGTATACTATATTATAATGCACAATATATCGAACGAGTTAATTTGATACAGTTGCCCCCGCGGTGCACGTAGCGGTGGTTCTCGCGGTGTGCAGTTCGCCGAAAGCGAGCGGTAGATTCTTTTTTACGATATACAACACATATGTATAGACATACCGCCTATACCCGCTTCTAACAGTTATGGCTTATGATATATTTTTGATATATGAATACGGTCGTGTACCATACCGGCAGGTATGCGCGCGGGCTGCAGAGGACGACGACATGATAACTTTCCTGTGCGGCAAGGCTTGTTCAGCACATTCCGACGACGATTGCTTACTCATATATTATTATACTTACTCGATTTGATTTATAAGCTATTAATAGTGCATAAAAATAATCGTGAAAAAACCAAAATATTTTCCATCAGAAACATTTATTTAAAAAAATTAAAGTATACGTATACGTACTTAACGTTAAGCTTCTGTTCTAAAGTAAATCCCTTCAATTCAATTGTTAAAAATACAAAATTACTAAACATATACAATATGAAAACTTCAAATTCATACTGATATCGCTTAAGCATGCCGTTATTACCAACCGGATCAAAGTAAACAAAGCGCCAGTCGATTTTTTAATCAGCAAATCGACTTGTGTATTTTAAAAGTAGATACGCAGTTATATAGCTATGTACATTACTTTAACAAGTTCAATAATTTATATTACATAATATTATAGGTGATTGAAGTTATATGTAATGCTATAATATACTATGTATTATGTAATAACTAATAACAAAAAAAAAAAAGGTTCTGATTAGTTTCTCTCCTATCACCAATATAAGAGGTCTTCCTCAGTGCTGACTAATGAACAAGGCCATTATATAAAATAAATCAACAACTTTTATAATACTGCCTTGACCGAAATAGATAATATTGTTATTGTAATACATTAAAATAAACAAATATTTTTTAAAACACTTATACTTTATTTTATTTAAAACTAAACTGAATAGAGATTTGTCAAACTTGATCTGTTATTGTCTCAAGACCTAGTGATGTCTTTATCATAATATTCTTATAATCAAAATACTACGGTGTTATTTTATGCGCATCGCCGGAAACCGTTTATCAGTAAACAGTTTTTTTTCAAGTCGACTTAATAAGTATAAATTTCATAATAATTTACAATGTCATAATGTTCGCGTTACAGAGCACAGTGCTGTTGACCCTATCATTATTACTATTGTGTAATAAAATCTTAAAAGTAGATATATAAAACAATAAACGTAATTGAAGTCGAAGGTCCGGCATGTATGTAATAAAATATATCGTAAACTATCCATACCTATACTGCAGGGCAGTATATATATAGGAGCAAATCATGAGATATTTAAATAAATTGTTATTTAAGTCGTGACGATGTGTTTCAATAAAAAAAAAAAAAAAACAATTGGCAAACATTTTATACGATATTGACTGCAATTTACTCGTGGTAACAGTACTTATATATGTGTAATGCATCATGTATCATGTATGTGTATATGTACCGTGTTATTGTCTGTAACGCTATGATATAAGTACATCATGTATAGAAGTAAATAGTGTATAGTTTATTCTCGTGTCCTAAATATATATTATATATAAAATATTGTTGTTGTTGTAATATCATTCGACGATGAATGGTATTGTTCTTCTTTGCTCGGTTCCTAATTGAGGTTTATATAATATAGGTAGATATATGTATTATATAGAGAGCTCGCACGTTCGTACTTTATCGGATGATATTGAAACGCGACATTTGCGCGCGAAAATATAAGTGTGATAAGAAAAAGAGCGTCTCACTCGTCGTCATCCCCCTAAACAAGAAAAAAAAAAAACAACAATGGTTTATTATTATTTTTCACGGCGGATACGTCCGTTTGAACGGTTCGTGCCTAATCTTCGGGATCCGTTGTAGCACGTTCGCAATGAATCTATGTATATGTATAGTATAATAATAATATGTACCTTTATAATATACACTCGTGTGTATTGTAATACGTATAGTGTGCGTGTAACAAAACGATTCGACGGCCACTACGCGCGAGTGCTAACAAAAAAGCGAATACAAAAAAAAAAGCTTTGTGTAAAGTACACACAGAAGCTGTAAAGTGTGTAGAAAGGTGTGGCGGGTGGCGCGGGCGGTGCGAAAGGGACGCGGCGTTAAACAATGGGATGCTGTGACGGAGGAGGAGAACGCATCCGTGACCGTAATAATAGACCCGGTCCGCCGGCACTCAATTACTCCAATGTTGGGATCAACATGATCGGCTTTTCGTTATTATTATTAGTGACAGACTGCTCTCTTGTCATGCGACGAGACACTCGACTGTAAAACAACAACCCCGTACCGCGGCTACAGAGGCAATATTATAATATACAATATACCGCGTGCATGTGTTTATTATATATATATTGTGTAGAATATAGGTACACTATATGCGAGGAAACATTGACGTTGCCAGCACATTTTTACGACAAGAGCTTTGGTATCGTTATTATTATGCACTTACGCCCGCAGAAAATGTTATATTTTTGACCAAACAACGACGATGATGACACATATAGGTGTTATAGAATATTGCTCGTATTATGTTATACGTTAAATCTTTAAAAATTTACCGCATATATTGTTTTATATAAATCCCACCTCTCTCTCTCATCCACACCTCACTCCGTCTTATATTTTATAGATTCATTTTAAAATTTAATTTTGTTTTTAAATTTTCTGTCCGTTCCATGAGATTTCCTCTAAAATTGTTTTTAAATCAAACGAACAATTACAACCACCACCATGCGGCATGCGCCATAAAAATATATATATATATATATTAATCATAATATTTTCTAATGTTCCCTCCGTTAAATGAAACGATTACGGTAGGTATTATGTAATGTAGGTAAACAACGTGTTTGTAACTTTATAAAATCAAGGATTGTATTTATTTATGTGCTAATGCATACGCCCACAAGGGATCCATACAATAATATAGAATTTTTTATTTTCGTATGACCACAAGGAATGCAAATACGGTGTATAACATAATCTATAGTAATAATATATTAATGATGGATTGTAGGTAACAATATGTCAGTAAATTTTAATTAATTAATTAATTTGTTCTTTTCGTCATTGATGTTAAATTTCCACGTCCAATCTATCTAGCCATAGTACTGCCTCGAAGGTTCCATAGTATAGAATGTACCTAAATATAATACGATACACGACATAGTTTTATATTGAATAACGATTCTTTGTACAATATATTTTGAGGATAAATATTGGCTAGCCTTATAAGTATCACAACAAATTAAAAATATAAGTTTTCAGTTTGAAAAACATTCACTTGGGATATACAAGATTTTTTTTTATAAAATAAATCAAAATTATTTAACGTGTTACGTATATATTCAAGTTGAATAATTCAACTGCGGAAATACAGTTAATGGAATTATTAATTATAGCCATAAGAATTGCGGTGAATTTGGAATTGAGAATGTAGGACAAGAGCGCGATAGGTATTGAGAGACATGAGAATGCAATTATCGTAAGTTTAGATGTTTGGACATAAAACACACATCTGCAGACTGCAGTAAACCTACGTCTGACGGCAATAGAATATTCTAAATTAAGACTGGCCTGGACGGTTGTTAGAGGTGTTCAAGGTAGGGCAAAGTTAAAAATGTCGCTGCCTCAATGAGGAGGCGTACGAATCGTAAATTGACTTGTATTAAAATATTTAACCAAGACGTGTATAATGTGACTGGTTATGATTTTTAATATGTGATAAAAGTATATTGTTTTAAGATTGTAACAATTCAAACGTGCACCTCTTTAAAATCATTAATATACAATAAAATACACGCTGTACATAACGTATATTGGACGTTTAGAATAAATTTCGTTTATGATGTATATACATTATACACTGCATCGAATCAAAAACGCGATCGAGTTTCGTACAGGAAACTGCATTAAATAATGTCATTTCGTATAATATTTTATTTTGTCCACGTCGATCTCCACTAATACTGCAGCTGCGCGATCGACAACCGACTGCGTTTTAACATATTATTATATACACTAGATTTTTGTGTACATACACCGTGTAGTGTATTCCATTATTATACACAACAATATGACAACAACGTTCCAGTAAGCGGGTGGAATTAAAATGCCATTTACTTAATAACCGCTGTATGTTACATGCCCACTTTGCTCGTTCACGACGATGACACACTCTTATATTATGTATTATATTATCCTATAAAATAGTACATAATATTATAATCTGTATGATATACGTAGTTGATTATTACACTTGCATCGTCTATAATTATTTTAATATGTTTAATTGTAGGCGGTGGTCAGACGGACAATATGAACGAGACGCGCTTAAACGGTATGATAAATATACGTACATAATAGTGCACTAGTGCACCTATATATATATATATATATATATGCAACACACGCAGTAATTATTATCGACTTTTAAGTACACTCCGTACAGTGTATGCTATTATATTGTTTAAAAATGCCGTCGATGAATGTAAAACAACAATGAGCGTATTACGGGGTAGGTACCTATAAATAACATAAATATACGCTTTATTATATAAGTGTGTTACAAATGAGTTTAAAAATGTGCAATCAATCCGTCATGATTAGAATTAGTTCGAGTCTAACTCATTGATAATGCCCATATATTTCATGAAAATTTATTTATGGTCTTTCCTCATTTTAATTTTAATGGTTTGATAATAAAATAATAATAATAAAATTAATTTTTTATTTATAATTGTCTCTTTTATAATTCAAAAGGCATATTTATTTGACTTATTTTATATACCTATACTCACGTCCCACACGTGTGTCATTGAAAACGTTATAGTCTTTTGCTTTTAAACGTTAACACATTTTTAATTTGTAATTAATCTTTAGAAATAGAATATTGGTTTTAAAAACTTTGATGTACCAATAAGACGTGTCAGAATTGCTCGTATCTGTACCTCGAATTTTTTAAAATGAAAACGTGAAAAACAATACGAGTGATAATTAATAATATTGTGTGCGCGTTCAGTCGATAGGCCGAAAGCGCGCGCGCCACCTCGCCCTTAACAAGACCGTACGGTCGGAGACCGACCTTAATCTGTCTACCCCGTTGCAGTATATATAAATATACATTTATACATATATATGGGTACAATAACTTTTGATATTACTATTATTATTATTATTATTATCATAATGTGTACCTACCTATGGTGTTGCAGTGGTATAACACACACGGCTGTCGTGTCGCGTTTCGGGAGCACGCGGCCGTCATTAGCGTCGTATTATAATGTACAGTATATCGTCGGACGGGGGTGCGGCATAATAATATCATCATTATAACGACGCGTCGTCGAGCGCGATTTTTCTGGTCGTGGTGTGGCCGGTTGACAGTAAACGTGACTAAATATGTGTATATAATATTACATCATCCGCTCTTGTATATATTATTATTATTATTATTATTATTATTATTATTATTATCATTATAATCATCGTGCCGGCAAGTAACGCGCCGCTCTTGCAAACCGAATATCGCTGACAGGTTGTTAAATTCTCTCGAGAAAACAGGAAAAACTGTCAATTACCGCTGCGACGGCGAAAAGCGACGGAAACGCTCTAATGTCTGCGCGCAGTACAGCATCGTATCTTACGTATATAATAATAATAATAATATGTACATCCCGTCTATGATTATTATTATTATTGTATGGCACCGCTGTATGTTTATATATATATAGGTGCTATTCGATTGCTGTAACAATGACGACGTCAATATCGATTCTTATATCCAAGGTGCAGAAATTATACGTTGAGTTATATATCTATAATGATATTATACAGGGTGATTCAACAGGCATATACTAACTATTTTCATTCATGTATTTGAAAAAGTTGCAAGTTTACTGTATTATGGATACTTTTTATGCCATTTAAAGAGTGTTTCCTGTTGCAATACTATCTGTTAAAATATTATCACCACTACACATGTATATTTTAAAAATGTTGCAACATTCATGAATGAAAATGCACAAAAATAGTTTTTGAGTTATTGAAGTTTGTGTAGTAACAGCTAGGGTACTTACATAATAATCCTTATAGTATAATAATATAATATATAATATATATATATATACATATAATATATGTATTTTGATTTTTCTATAATTTTATTTTATAATTGTCTTAATTAAAATAACGAACTAAACTGTATACTATTTATTTATTTATATAATTGTAAATTTTTATTATTATTTGTGATCTTTTTTTTTTTTTTTTTATAATATAGCATTGTTACACTCTCTATCTCTAACTCAAGCTATGCTTAAAAGAGATAGATAATCAAGTATTGTATTAATAATAATTTATTTTTATAATAAATATGTTGATCATAAAAAAAAAAAAAAAATAATAATTTCACACAAGATGACAATTAATTAATATTAAATCATTATAGCACCATATCATTAAACCTATTATCGATGAATTTATCCTTAAATTATAGGTAATTACATAAGGTAGAATTGTTCATTAAAATAACGATTTATATACACACCTATATATATCAACATTTAAATACAAATATAATCTACTTAACTATTTCCAGTTAAACAGTGATTTCAAATATGTATTTAAAACAGATATATTTGCATCAACGTGGTCAACTCTTAAATATAATAAAAAATCCAAGTGTTTTAAAATATGTCTTATATGAGTTTATTATAATAGGTTACAGGTATAATTAAAAATTCCAAAAATCTGAATTTAAATACATTTATTACTAAAGAAAAAAAATTGGAGGTTAGTATATACTTGGAGAACCACCCTATATAATATTATTATACGTTCGATTTTTAGTTTTATATTCACGTTATTATATTGTAGATTATTTCTGTCAAATCACGCGTAATGTTGATGTAAGCATTTTACTTTACTCAATAGTTTGACATAAATATTATTATTGTATGTGCTTATTGCGCTTTCCTATTACAATATTATAGGTCTTTTTTGTATGTACGACACAACTGCTGTATAATAATGAAAAACTTTCTTATACTTGAACGTAAAAATTAAGACTTTAAGCGTTGTGTACGATTTATATTGGATTTTGTGTTAACATTTATTTTTCTCATGACTATAATAAATGTTATGCTACCTAAAATTTAATGATCTGATAAAGTGATAAATTTAATATTATACTTTATTTTTACTTTTTTTTTTATTACATATAATCCTTGGCAGAAAAGAAAATTGGGATTTATGAAAAATTATTTACAATATAAAAATATACAAAAAAGAGATTATTGTAGGTATAGGTATAGGTATTATAGGTACTATAATTAATTTTATAATTTATTAATTAACTTTGAAGTGATGAAGAAATCAACTACTAGATTTTTTGCGCCTAAGGAATTATTCAGTGATGTGAAGATACCTATGCCTTGAACAATTTGATTTTTTTTCTGAATTCTTCATATATGTATAAGGTATTCCGTTATTAGTACACTCGTTTGATACTTATATGGGTATTTTTTGTTCATTAGAAAGCTGTGGGATATTTGAGAATAGCAGCTGATGCGAAAATATAATACTGTCAACATATATAATATGTATATTAGATTAATTAACACAAAACGTTTAAAATTAAGTACTCAGAAATATATTAAAAATTACTACGAAACAATAGAACCAAGGTACAGACTCGATAATTTTACCAACCTATAGAGTTATAAATTATTATATTTTAATACGTACTTTCTAAATTTATATGAAAATATTTAAATTTATGTTATTTAAAGAAAAAATTGTAATGCAAGTACATTTCTTGATTAGACTTTCCCCACAAAAATTTTTAAGTTGCACACTACTTCGACGGCATAATACCTTTACAACAGCAGGGCCACAGGGTATTTTATTAATTTCAATTTAAACATTTTTCTTTGTAAATTAAATAATAATTATAACTTAATCGTATAATGATGGTGGGTATGCCTACATATTATATTATGCTACATATTCAATCACAATAAACGTAAACACAACGATGTTAATACTCGTACAATGTGTAATCAGTACTACAGCAATACATGTTGTGTATAATATTATGTATATTGTGTATATTGTTATTATACAAACACAATATGACGTTAGCCAGTGGTAATTGAGACGTATTGCCATACACTGTACCGTGTGCTTTGACGAACGGGGCGACGTACATCGAAAATATACAATCAGATAAAAAAAAAAAAAAAAATTAAAATTAAAAACGTAAAAAGAAAAAATAAGCCAGCCCTGTCATTACGAAAGAACACCTACCGTGAGGTGGAAAACGCCTGCTGTATTAATGTACGGAAAACGCGTGTCTCTGCAATAATAATGACTGGTGTAACTAAAAATCCAACGCAGCGGGTCACCATTAATAATAACAGAAACAAAATCATTGTTTGTTTAGCTCTGTAAATACACAGTGTACGCCTGCAGACGGCCTCCTGGGCAAAAAAAAAATAAATAAATACAGAGAAAGAAATACACGAACCCGCCCCGTTAAAAAAAAAATGTTCATAATATAGATGTTACATTGGCCGCCGCCGGTTGACTTTAATTTATCGTTATCCGATAATGATTCATTAAGAGATAACTACGAAATTTATGTCGTTACGAGTGCGAATTATTACCGGAGTACTCGCATCTTACTGCAGGTACCTTTTAAAATAATTGAATACACGCGCGAGCGCCAGAATATATAGGATTTAGTCTGCTGTGGTCCCTGTAGAATACTATTGAATTATTATATTTGTCGCAAGCATAACACTTAATATTCACGCAAAATATTTCTAGTCAAACGATAAATAAATTTAAGTTTGAAAATAAATGAAATCAGTTCCGGTGAAATGTGATTCGATGTATTGTAACGATATTATACTTACCTATACATCCGATTTTTAGGTATCGATTTTGACGTGTAAGTAGGTACACATTTTAAACTTGCTTCGTGATTCACACGTATTATTCAATTCGGACAAATATTATTAATCCGTAAAATTTACTTTGTTTAACGGTGTACTTCATTTTTTTTTAATCATATTTGTATTATATAACGGTCGTGTTGAACTCGGGTCGTCTGCAACGTACAGAGGAGCTTGTATAGTGATTCCACCGTTTCCTCGGTCGACGAGCACACTAGATAGAGGAAAGTAAACGGACTATATTAAAACGTCAGATGTACTATGAAGTTCTTCTGTATTTTTATATTAATATGACAAAAATTGTGACGAGAGCATCAATACTGTTTTCGCGTGTACACAACTACGTTAAGTTTATACGTTATTTATAGACATATCACATATTATATAGTATTATTGTTACATTCTCAACTTTACGTACAGCTATAATTATTGAACGACTATGGTATATTTTTCGATCGGACATAGCAGAAAAATCAAATATTTCGCCTACTAAATTAACTCCTTACAGTTCAATACCTAAGAACATTTTTAAAAATAATTTATAAGTTTAAATCATTTCAATTTTCATTATGTACTTTTCATTAAAACTCTATACTTATACTATTGTAATTTGTCAAAATATGTCTACGATAAGTATTGGATAATACACGTAATTACACGAATTATACGATTATATTATATAGTAGTTTAGTATAGTGTTTTATGAGTAGTTTACGAGTGTTTAGACTCTAGTACCGCAGCTAGTGTTGAAACTTTGTAAATTGTAATTGTTGATTTTTGTGTATTGTAAACTATTATAATAAATTATTTACACTTGTAATGGTTAAACCGCTGTAAAAATAAAAATAAATGAGACTTAGTGATTCGCAATATGAAAAAATTAGAAAAAAGTTAAAAGCAGAAAAAGTTATAGTACAAACATTATAATTGGACAACTTTTTTAAAAAGCTAGATTTTTGAAATATTATGTATCTAGTAATAAAAATGTCTTCTATACACAGTAGGTAACCGTCTTCTATCATATTATATAATTATATAAAGTAGGATTTTTGTACATACATTGACGTCACGTACAAAATATCGAAGATTTCGAAGAAGAATTAATACAATTTAAAAGCATTGTAAAAGATTTCCATCAGAAGGAACATTGTCATTCGTTTCATTACATAAATTAATTATTAAATCGTCTTTAGAGACATCGTTTCTAAATATATAATATATAAATAATGTTAAGAACTATTTGTACTCTACCTGCTTCAGATTCAAGCGGTGAAAGATCGTTTTCTGTAATAAAACGCGTAAAAATTATTATCTTAATCCATGAAAAAATGTCAAATTTGTCAATATTATGTATTGAATATGATATGTTTAAAGATATGAAGTGGGAAGAATGAATACATAAATTTGCTACAATGACATACAGAAAAAAACATATTTAAATATCTATGAAATAATTTCATTTTTTTTTTCAATTATAAATCACAAGACAATTATAAACGATTTAGATGATATTGTAAATCTACATTATTATAATTATTATAACTTTTACTTGTATATTATATTTTCAATCAGAGTTAAATCTGTTTTTAAAAATTGTTTATAAATGTGTATTTAATAATTAATAATTATGGATACGTAAATAAATTACGCTACCAAAAATTTTTTTCTGGTTATGAGGGGGAGGGGGGAAATAAGCAGCAAAAATTATTTGCTCCACGGCGGTATTAGACCTTAACCGGCCGGCTCTGACTGCTGCTTATAAAATTATTATTAACATACAGTACTCGCGTATATAATGATATAATAATATGTAACATTATTGGCGTCGCGGCATATCCGGTGCGTAAAGTGTCTCGAGAGCGGGATATACGCTCGCAGATAATATATATAAGAGATTACATATTATTATTATTATTATTATTATTATGTCGTCGTGTTAACGAAGTGGTCGGTCGCCCTCTCGCCGGCCGAGCCGCGGTTTTTTCTCCGTTTAAAAAACGTCCATCTTCTCCGCTCGTACGTGCTTTAGTGGACGGAAACTCGCACACACAGCACACAGTATTACTTTATATATATCGGACGCGCGTGTGTAGGAGACGGACGGCGGTTCGTGCGCGCTGTATAATCCGCGTATACACCGCGCGTATACGTTGTACGCTGCACGAGCACGACGTTTGTACAACTCGTTCAATTTGCTCTAATCAAGTGGTGCCTTTATTATTACATCAGCTCGCGTGTGCGTATAATATAATACAATATATTATATTGTAGCGCACTTTCATAAAAAAAAAAAAAATAATAATAATAATAATAATAACAATAATACGATGACGGTATATATAATATTATGTACGTATACGAGACCGCGGCGGCGATCGCTCCGTGTTGTTGCGCGCGTTTAAATCGTATTGTACGAGGCACGTCCGCCGAAACGTGCGCCGTCATTTCCACGTCGGAGCTATTATAGCCGCGAGTGCGTGCGTACCTATATATATATATATATATATATATATTTAACATTATACGTACAGTATAACGTTATAATATATATTATATTATATTATTATATATATATATATATACACACACACAGCAGTCTACGGCGGGCCGTCCGTCCTGCGCTCCTGCAGGACCGGCACATCGCTTTTGTGACGAGTCGCACTACATCATACACTACTGTATATTATATCGTTATTGTGTACAATAATAATATATATATATATATATGTATATAATATATACTTGCGCGGTACATATAATATTGTAATACAACTTACAGCTATATAGGCTATATATTTATATATAAATAATGTGTATACACAGCACAGCGGATGTGTCATCGGATTGCCTCTTGTCTCTATACACACCCCATCATGACGCGTGTATATTATATACAACATATTAATATATTATAATATTATGTTATATTGTACACGACGATCCATAGTAATATGTTATACTGTAGAGTTGGACGATATATATATATAATACGTGTATTCGGTGTTCTTATTCGCCGCTGATGTTTACTTTTTTTCTTTCACTGTCGATTTTGATATTTTATGAGTTAAATACGTATACGGTGATGTTATGATGATATATAATCGTTATATTTTTTCTAAATATATTTTTTGATTTCCTCGACCTACTTTTTTTGCCTAAAAACAACGATGATACTAATTCAAACACCCATTGGCCACCATAAATTAAACTATATTATACCGATACTTCATCGTGTATTTCCGTTATAGCTCATAGTCCTGTACTCCAGTACGATAGAATAACAACAATTAGTTTATATAATGGAAATATTAGGAATTAATAAATAAATAGTTTTTTAAATATAAATTATCTTTTATAGAATATTATTATAGCAGTCCCTTATCATTCATACTAAGAACAAGAATATTCTCAAACTCTCCGTCTGATATCAAGTGTTTTCGTTTCAAAAATATTATTTATAAGCATGAAGGGGAAGTGTTTTTTATGCTCCGGAAGTATTACGTTAATTATACTCGTATATTCATTCTATAACCGGATGACATGCGTGTCCCTGCAGTGATCTCTAATCTCCATTGATGCATTATTATATTTTATGCATGTATAATATACAATATATTATACATATTTCTTAAGATAACTATATAATGCTTTATAAACGAATATCGTGTTATATACGCTTATTTCAAGTTACGATATAACAATAATAATTAATAATAGTAGTAATAATAATAATAATAATAATGTTTTGTTGTATAATAAAATATATATGTACTTATATATAGTACCTATGTACACTATGAAATAAATTAAATTATTTCTATATTGTTATTATTTTGAATTATACCTATTATATTACAAAATGTTTTTTTTCAAGTTAAACGTATTGAAAAAACAATTGTCCACGAAGCTGATCAAAATGTCTACTACTTAACCTATAGGTATCTATAATAGGTATAGTTTTCTCTATCAAAATGTCAAACATTAGTCGTTTTACTTCGGTATAATTTATAAAAATATACCTATGTATATTATATATATAATAATATATACTACCAAAATGTGGTGGTTACAAGTTCCAGTATAATGATCTATAACATTATGATTATCCCGTCACACACACACAATACGAGATTATTAAGTCTTATAAGTATTTGCTTAATACAGTTTTATACTCAAATAACGATGTAGAATCCAAGGAATACTCAATCACTATAGCTAGCTTATTTTTTCTATATATTCCTTTTGACTTATTCTAATTTTCTTTAATAGTTCCCTAATTATATGTTTAAAACTAAACGTAAGAAACATGCTTTTTCTCTCCAGTAAATTAATTTCTCTGAGCTCTTCAACTTTGTTATTTTATTTTAGGCTTTGGGTATATATTTTGTTGTACCTTTCTATATTTTGCATTTTAGTTTCGACAATAGTAATAATAAAACAAAATAATTCATTACATCATTATTGACGAGGTCAGGCCATTTTATTGCGGGTGTAAGTTTATATCAGTCAAGATTTTGATCTGGAACCAGTAATTTTAGATTATAAATAGAATGGTGTATTGATTTCACAATGATGTGTATAGTGTTTGTTTATTTTTTTCGTGACTGTCCTTGCGTTGCAATAAAAATATTTTAATATCCTTTCTTATAGCATAGTAGATTTGTTTGGTACTTCAAGCGATAATAAGTAAGAAATGCACAACACTTATTTAAAAATCAAGAAAAATAAAAAATAAAAATTATGAAAAACTGAGAATATATATATACGCAAAACTAGTTTTTGACTAACTAACTTAACTTATCTTGTTGTCATTCAAAGTGAATAACCGTATATGTACTTGCATTTTGTTTACGTCTTGATGTAAGTTTTAAATTATTTTGACACTTCTTTTGAGCAATTCATAGAAATGAAAAATTTTTTTTCTATAAATGTCAATGAAAAAGTTTACGCACTGTTAAAAAGCTTGAAATGCATAACACGCTGTAGGTTGTTAATACCAACAATTTAAATGTATATAGGTAAAAATACATGTCACTATCATAATTAATTAATAATATTTACATAAATTTGATATTTTAAGCAAAATTTAACTCAAGCTACTGCAGTGCAAGTAATAGTAAAATAATTTATTTTAATAGCAAGATTAAAATAGAATAAAAATGTACTTAGGCAATTAGTCATATAGGTACAGACTTACAGACTATTTCAACTCACAATAATGTATTATTAAATTCTGAAGTATATCCATTATTGTAACCTACTCAATGGCTCGTATAAAATTTACACTTACGACTATAATACTTACTATACTTTGTATATACATACTGTACAACAGAGCATTTTTTTACTTCCCTGTTCTCATTTTTTTTATTTTTATTTTTGTTTTTTATTTTTATTTTTTATTTTTTGCTGTAGTAATTGATTTCTATGTCAACATATTTTCAACTAACGGGTAACGTCAATTTAAAAAAAAAACATTAAGCAATTCGAATTATTAAAAAAAAAAAATATATATATATATCAAAATATGTCAATAAATTCGCAAATTTTTATCCAACACAAACTAAATATTATCTGTTTTTATTTATTTTATATTATTTCTTATTGTTTACGTATAATTACCGAAACTGCAGCTATAAACACAACGCATGCAGTACAGTATAACATAATATTATAATATCTTAGCCGCCTTTGTGTGTGTGCGTGTGTATATAACACAACATAATCTACGCTATTAACATTGTATACATACAGATAATATATAGATGTGCACTGTGCATATCGCGTATAAATATTATATTATTATGTACTCGCGGTGTATAATATTATAGACAACACACGAACACACTTTAAAATATTTTGTTCGAGACCGCGTGGATTTCGGCAAAAGGGATGAGGCAGCGGAATAAGCTTCGTAACGATATCGTCACGGACCGCTTTTCCGGCGAAATAACAACATGAGCAATTATTGTCCACGCGGCGTCGGATGTGTATTATATCTATACATGTGTATATATATATAAAGGTACATTATATGAAAACGTTGACGGCGGCAGCGGTGACGACAACGGAAACGGACACGAAACGGTCTCGTTATTATTATTGTATTATTTTTCGCCGCCGCCGTAAGCCTTTTGTTGTTGTCGGGCAAAAACAAGGGATTGAAAACTAATTGATTCAATCGAACGTAAAACACGCCGCCGACGACGTGGACTCGGGTACGCGACTCCGCTCCTTTCCACTCCAAAAACTCCCTTTTCAATCGTATAAAATGTATACCAGAAATAATATACAATCGCGATATACAATACTAGTAATAATATAATAAAATATACGTGTGGCGGCGGCTGCTCGTCTGCGCCGCCGTTAGGCCTTTTCTTCTCTTTTATTTATTTTATTTCACCTCCGCCGTCCTACTTTTATGCACCGACTGGCGGCTCGGTGTTAGTGTATTTTGTGTTTTCGCACCACAATAAAAATGTTATATTATATCACGCGGTGTGTACTCCTGTCGCGCAGACGAGCTGCCGAATTGCAGTTTTTCCGACGTCGTCGTCCCATACGTCATCGTCATCGGTGCAAAACTGCAAACGATGTAAAGGGTATTGCGATACTAAATATACCAGCTATATCGCCTTTATCGTATACTGTTCCTGTTACGTCCTTATTATTACACGCATATATTCATAAATTTATACATTTTTTTTGGTGTGGCAAGTTTGATAAGTGATTTTCTTCTCATCCTAAACATAATGGCGAGCAGTTGAAACAGCTATATGATGTATCATCGCATAGTCCAGAAAATTATTTTGGTATTGGATGATTGTGACTATTTGTTTTTTGTTCTACGCCACATAATTATTTTAATGAACGAATTGATGTTATTTCAAAAATAACGTGACAGTAACTTTATTTTTTTTTTTTTTCAAAACCGATGAACCAGAAAAGTAAATGGCATTTGGTTTTTCTTTGTATTGCGTTGATGACTACAAATACAAGTTCAATAGAATTGTAAATCGTCTATGTCTGTGCAAGTTATGACTAGGTGAGTACCATTTCCCGCAGTATTTGACGCGAAAATTTAATTTACTTATTTTTTGTCATGTGAAAATTAAGTTTGTAAAAAAAATAAATGATAAAAATTTGTTATTTATTTAAAACACCGTTTAGCACCAATATGTATAAAAGAGTGCATGGCATGTACCACGACTATTCATGTAGCGTATGTAGTTAAACACGATCATTTGATTGGATTCGTGGAATAATGTAAAAAATATGTGATCTTATTCTGTCATTCGGTATTCAATTAAGTCCCATATAGCATTGGTAGTGTTTTTTACTCATAACTCATTTTGGAGAAGATAGAAATTATTATGTAAATATTAAAAAACTGTGTCAATATAATTTATCAATATTAAATTATATTAATGACTTATTTTATAACTTCCAGCAATTATAATTATAGTTTTGGTATAATGATTTCAAAACTGTAGGTGACTATATAACTATTAAGTTACCTAAGCCTTTTTTTTATTAATATAATCTTTCTTAGATCTTCTTTTCTATTGAAAATATTGAAAATAAAGCGACGAAAGCGTTGTTCTGCGGTTTTTCTGCTAATGACCGTAATACAATTAATAATAAATTATTATTTAAATATATCATGTTTACTTATGAATACCTAGCTATATCGGTATTCGGTAAGTTGCGTAAAATCCATTGTACCAAAATATAATATTATAATATATTATATATTATTTACTTAGTAAATGTTTTATTTACAATATTATAATTTATTTATTTATATGTATATATAATGCTTCATAAGCTCGGGAGACTTTGATTGTTGGCTATCCCATTATTCTGATACTATTATAGTGGAAAATTAAATAAATGTTATTCAACCGCAGTTATGATATCGTAGACATTATGGGTTATATAAAAATTCTCGTTCACTCCACAACTAAAAAAAATCCGTGATGGATAATTCGTCTAATCCATGGATTACTTGCAAGTACCTACCTAACTCTCTATTTTTAATTTAAACGTTTAATTAACACCAAGCTAAATTAATTAATTTCATCTATGACTAGTGTTTTTTCGAAATAATTAATTTAAAACACATACTCTTCCCAATCCCCCCATAGTTATAATTTATAATTATTATGATGTGACTATTTAACACAGTATCATCTTTTTTTCATACTTAATAGTTAATAATCAATAGGATTTTAATGCAAGAAATTTATCTGTTATACAACTAATACATATTTATATAAATTAATTTATATCAGCACTTTTATAAAACCAGTTATTTTTATTTGTTAAAAATTGTCAAGCATTAAATTTAATCTATATTTCGATTACCGTAATGATATGTTATTCTCGTTATTTCAAGAAATCAACTGCTATATACTACGTTATTCTAAATAAATTACTTTTAATGAGTTCTTGGATTTATGTTTAAAGGAGTGTCTGCAGATACAATAAATGATGCAGCTCTACAAGAAGAACCTTCAATTTATCAGATAATTTGCTGTTGTTACAGGGATAACCTCTTCCAGCACATTCCACGCCATTTCAAGTACGGTATGTACTTGATTTCTAGACCACCGCCGGTGGCTGCTGTTGTATATTATTATGTTCAGAAATTTTTCGTTCGAGTCGTTTGACAATACGGTTAAAATAGGATAATTTGTTTGAAAATTATAATTCGTAGACTTAATTTTTCGAAGCGATTATTTTTAAACCCTCGTCCTAGATCAGAAATTTCATAATATTTAGTATATAATTACAAATTCAATTTAACGACATTAATAGTCTAATTAAATATCGATATTTGATACATTTTTATTTTTTGTTACCAGTAATAAATTTACCATATCCACATATTATAGGCATAACTGTATAAACGCAAAATTATTATTTAAATTCATTAAAATATTTATTAGTAGTAATAAAGTGACAACTATATTATGTTTTAAATTAATTATTAATATAATTATTACAGTAGATAAAAAATTTATTTTTTTGATAATTTATTAAAACAATATTGAAAACAAAAATATGGGGAGTAATAATGCCTCATCTATATCGAATCTCGATTATTGGGAGTATTATTGATAAATGACGGTCCAACAGGAACTCAAAATTTACACTTATAGATAAATATGCTTTTTTATTGTATATTATCACATTAATCGCGTATTATCGATAGTTAAATAACACTAATGGTCTTTATTTTTATTCCACCTATAATAAGAAGTAGGTCTGGGATTTATAAATAATAAAATACCAAAAATATGTTCATAATATTGTATATTTAGTTAATATGACCAAAATAAGAAGTAAAAAATAAAAAATATGTAAATATGTATTGAATTAAAATAAAATTCTGAATAATTGTTGAATAATGCATTTCCTTTTACAAATAATAATGGTTACTAGGTAGTAGGTACTGACAATCGGCATTAATTATTACATTCCCTACTACATAATATTTAAACGACTACATACCGTGTTGTGGCTCTATCTATTGGATAATTTTAAAGACCTCGATTGTTCATACAATTTACCATAGATCTCGCGATCATTTACAAAAAGTAATACAAATTATAACAGAATACCTATTAATATTAATAAAACATTAAATTTGCGAGGACCTAATAGATAATTATAATTTCCATTAATATTATTGATTCTTAACACAATTTAAAAAACCTAAATTATTTGTGTGTATTTTTTATATTGGTGAGATCAGGGCCGGGCCAATCAATAGCGGCGCTTCTGGCAAAATAAAAATTTGCGCCCCCACAAAAAAAAAAATGGGCAAGTGGGTATCGCTCTGTTGTATAGTTAGAGATGGAGAGTAGGTCACTGGTCACTATAATGGATGTGTTAAATTTGAATGCAATGGTGGGTATTATTGTATAAAAAAAATGATTCTGAATGAAGATGATTTGTCAGTCAATAATAATCAGTTGGATATATTATATATTATTAACTATATTAAATTGTAATTTATCGTTATTTTACGTGATTTCGTAATAAATTAAATTTCATACGCTCATAAAATGTTTTCTATATTGACTATGGAATTTTTTTTTTACAGTTACATGAAGAAAAACTTATGGATAACCTTGTATTGGATTTTTGAACCTTAAATATAAATCACAAACTTTTTATGAATTTTCAACTTAAAAATGCCTTGCAAATTTTCGTAATTTTGATATATTTCGTAAACATTTGAACTTTAAATGCTTATAAACAAAATTGTGAGTTACGATTTTTGATTTTTTTTTTTACTGCGATAATTAAAACTTATAATAAACCTTGTATTAAATTTTAAAGATAGCCAAATTTTTTTATCGGCATTTTGAAAAAAAACTTAGAAAAGTCAAAAATTTCAATTGTCTATAAGCAGCTTAAAAAAGGTCAAAATATTTTGAAAATGTAATCGTAAATAGATAAGCATAATATAAACATTTGGTAAAAATTTAAAGTATTTACAATGATTCGTTTTTGAGTTACAGCAAAATCAAAAAATCGATTTCGTCGAAAAGTGGTTATGCGTAAAAATTCCCGTTTTCCGTTATTTTTTCAGGGTTTTTCCCGACGCTGAAAACTACTGGAAATTTTTACTTTGACCCCCCAAAGTACCAACTAGATGAATTTTCCTATTCAAAGGGGGGTTGAAGTCAAAAATCGAAGCATTATAATGTGATGACAGAGACAAAAACAAAAAATAAAATAAAAATAAATAAATAAAAAAAATAAAAATAAAACACACATCATTGTAGAATCAATACATTCATCACTCATTCATCACTCCGTTCAGAATCTAAAAATGAATGTTAACTTATTTATCTATAAGTATAATTAATACTTAATATAAAGCTTAAATTTATTATTTTAATAGTTGAAATAACAAAAGTTTAATTATATTTCAAATTTAAATAAAGATAATAATAACGAAATTAATAGGTTTTACCTATACTTTGGTATACTCGTAACTAATGAACACTTCAAAAATACACTACAACATAAACAAGAATTACGTAAAAATGCAAATAAAATAATACAAACAATATAGTAAATTTAGTACAGAATAGTTAAAATATTTTAACTTTTCTGGTTTTTTAAAAGCAAATTCTTCGATGACTAAAGTGTAGTCCATCTTAGATACAAGTTCTTGTTCAATTGAAAGTTTATAACACAATTTATTAACACAGTATTAAATAACTCACATCTAATAACAAATATTAATATATTAAAATATTTTGGCTTAGATTTTCAAATTCAAATTTTGCGCCCCCATTTCTACTCAATATTTTGCGCCCCTGGCAGGCGCCCCGCTTGCCAGGCCCTAGGCCCGGCCCTGGGTGAGATGTTCACTAAGACAAAATGCAAATGCAAATATTTTATTTGAAAATACCCTTAAACCGTAGGTATTCTTACATAAAAAAAATCTATTTTATACATTATACCTATATACTCAACGTTATTAACAGAACGATGAAATTCACTGCAGTATGATCATAGTAGTGCACTATCACCAACGTGCAACAGCCTACCTATGTTGAATATCGTTTCAATTTTGATTGATAGAAGATATTTTTTCAATTTATGGCGAGGTAGGTACTTATGAATAATATTAATATTATTAATAATAATAAGAATGAGAATGTCAGTCATTATAAATTGAGAACTACTCGTACAGTCGTACTATAAATTATAATATATAGGCGAAAATGGAAACATATTTTAGCATGCTATGCATAATATCATAAAACTGAGATGATCTTATCTATTTTGTCATGATATTTTTAGTTTAAATTTTGACTTACATAGATACATAATATATCGTGTTGTACGATGATCCATCACCATAACAGCGTACATAGTAGATGATTAGAACAAAATTAAAACAAAGTGAAAATAATTTATAATTGTGTAATTTTAATACACGTCACAGTTTTTTGCTGTTCCTGAACAATTTGATAAAAGTGACTTACGAGGTTTTCGTCTGTAGCTAACGATATACGAAAATATATTTGAAATCGATAGCAAAGCAATAACTATAGTTTGTCCAAGACTAACAAAAAACCATTTTCAACTGGACAACTTTTCAAAAATGAAAGTGAAATATGCCTCACAAGTAATTTTTTTGAAACCCATATATAAATTAAATTATTAAACCTAACCTACCCTACACAATTTTATGATTGTATTTTAGGTGTTTAGCAAGTCAATGGCAGCTAGACGGCATAGTGTTTTTTAAAAGTAAAAATTTTCCTGGATTTAATCTTAGTAAAGAAACCGTTAAATTTACTTTATTTATTAATGATTTGTTTGATGCCCTTAATCGAAAATTTCCTTCAGAAGAGATAAGAAAAGATAGTAAAGATTTACAGGTTTCACACAAGTGTTGTTTTGTGTTGCTTGTTTAATGTTTGTAGTAGAATAGTCAATAGGGGAGTATTTAAATATTTATGTCTTATTTTATGTATACATGTAATTAGAGTTGTTTGTACTACACGTCATTTACAAATTATGTATTTTTAAAGGTATTAAATGAGGCATTAGAATTTCTCAACAATTGGGAGAGGAATTTAATTAAGCAGATAATAATTAATATCTATAGCTGTGGTATCAACTATCAACAACTATCCAGTATCACGTGAGTCGTGACTACATTTTAATTTTCAGTTTTTACAAATGGTTTGTTTTTTGGCTTTTACTGTAAGTTGCAAATTGACACAATTGATTCTTTTCTTTCGTTAGTTAGAATATAAAATACTTAAAATACATTTGAACCTTGGTCAACAAATGTGTAGTAAGACAACTTGTAAGACAACTGCTATCAAAGAGTCAAAAGTTCATGTGTAGGTAAATATTACAAATTTTTGTATTACATTATATTTATATATGCTTATTACATATTTAATTTACTTGATATTTTATTTATATATTAGGTTTCCTAAAGGTGATATTGGCAGTTTATGGGTAAATGCTGTGCAACAATATCAACCAAATTTTGTGTCAAATCAACGGTCAATTATATGTAGTTTACATTTTTTAAGTACCTACAGACTACATACCTAGTATTGTTAGCGGAAAATTGATGCTAAACAAGTTGGCTGTACCTAATTTATCTATGGCGACTAATATAGAGTCTGAACAGTCTGAAGTTTATGTTGAAGAAAATGAAGTGACTATGGATGATGTATTATATAAGAGTAAGTACAATATTTTGTTTGATATTTTTTAATGCAGCATATAAATTTTCTAACAAAACATTGTAAATTAGGTTTTCAAAAATGTTCATCAGTGTTGTCCGATGAATCAGATGAAGAAAACAAAATTCCATTACCAACAACTCTGACAAAGTCACTAAAATTTATATGTGTAAAACTGTTGTATAATGTCTATGTTGAAGTCTAAAATGGTAAATCTGAGTATGAAACATTATTCCACTTATAAAAAACCTTTTTTTCAATTTATGGTTGAATTGTTAAATATTTAGTTGTTTTTTTTCTTTAAACCTAGAATCAAGACTTCAACCAAGTATTTATAAACACTTTTTATAATATTAATAGTGATGTTTATTACAGAAAAAGAAAAAGTTATTTAAAAGATTTTGAAGAAGATGACTTAAACAGTCCTAACAAACGAAAAATATATTGGTACAGAAGTCAACAGGTGTACAAACAACAATGTTTAAAAATAAAACAGTTACGTAGTACTACCCAAGGACTAAAGAAGAAATTAAAAACTATGGAGAATTTAATTGAACATTTAAAAGATGAAAAAAAATGTCTGACAACAATTTGACAATGCTCAAGGTAAATATACTATACATAATTTAACAGAATTTAATGGAAATATACTACATCAAATAATTTAATTTAATTACACTGATAAATTTTTAATACATTTAAAGAAGGAATTGATTGGGAGGAAGCAACAATAATTTGTTGAGTCCGTGTGTACTATTTTCAAGCCCCAATCCCTTAATTTATGATTGGTAATTTATTTATTTATGTTTTTGAACAGGTATACTGTGTGGCATGCCGAAACGCTGTGATCAACTGATCGAGTGTCGCTTCTATATTGTTTTCAGTATCAAAACATAATATTTATGTTACATATATTATTTATTGTGTTGTATGTTTTTTAGTTTTTTATATGTCTATGCATTTAACGCATTCATCGCATTCAATCGTCATTCATCAAGCTGTCATTATGAAAGAGAGTAAGAGATTGTGAAACGCATATAATTAAACATATGTTTCTTTAACTGTTTTACCCGCAATTTCAATCAATTTGATCATCATTATTCATCAAATCATCATCTACTATCCAGTCCCAGTATCTAACTTTGTTCAATATTCATTCTTCCTCATTTATTATTCTTTGTAACTGTTCATTTTTGACTTAACGTTAAGTTAAGTTGAAACTTCAAATTATTTAATCCATCCTTGCGTCAGTTAATTCGCTCATAATATTATCTTAGTAAATTTACTCTAGTTCAGTACAAGCAATAGATATCACTTGTAATTATATTTTTTTTAAATTATGTGTGTGATTTCAACATGACCACGTTATTGGAATTTTGCCGTAAATATTTCGGTACTGACAATCTATATAAGTGTTGAATACGAGCAAGAACGCTACAGACAAAGAAGGTTAGATATCGTGCTCTTATGTTATTTGTGTATTTAAAAATTCACATTTAAACATACAAAAATGTTTTTATTTTACTTATATATTAATTGTTGTGGTTTAATGTAGTTCACAAAGCGTATTATGTACTGTCAATAAAATACCATCCTGATAAAGTAGCTGAGAAGGCAAAATCTGAAGCTACTGAAAAATTTAAAGTCTTCAGTCGAATACGTCATGCTTTATTAAATGATGCTGATAAAAGAAAACTTTACGATGACATAGGTTAGTTTTGGATTGTAGTATTAAAATTTTAAATTATTCTTATAAATAAAAAGACTGTTTCTATCTCAATTTATTTTTAATGATTAATTGTTTTTTATTTATTTAATTTTCAGGGTCACGAGTATAATAATCTAGCTAAAAAGCCTCAGATATTCTTAAAACCATGCTTTGAGGATCTGAAACCAAAGAGTAGTACTTAGATTATTAGTTTATTTTTCAAAATTTGTTAACTGTTGTATTTAAAATATGTATGATGTTTAAAAAAAATATATAATTCAATATTGCATTCTATCAATAGTGTAAAAATAAAAATATGTATAAAAATAATTCAAGTAAAAATATTAAATAGGTATAAATATATTTTTATTTGATGTATGAATTACTTTAGAGTGTTATTTTATTTACTTTCCTCAAGTTCCTATATTCATGTAAAGACAAGTGTTAAGCATTTTTAGTTGAATACTAAAAATGTGTTTAAAATTCAAATAATATACCTAATAATATTAAATGTGAACATTAAACATAATATGTAATTAACAATATATCTTATATTTTTATTTTTATTATCTAATATTGCATACTATAAAAGACGTGTTTGGACTTTGAAAATTATTACGTATTCGGTACACAATTTGATACATTTTATTTAATGTTCATTAATTACATAATTTATTACCTATAGGCTATAATATTATAAAATGCAAGTATAATTTTATTTTACCAATAGTAACGATGTATCAACATGTTTACACTCACCGAATACTAAGAAATTGATTTTGACTTTAAAGATATGAAATCTAAAAATGAATGTGATGAAACAAGAAAAAAGTTTAACGTAGTTTATTTTGAATTATACAAACTAAAAACCATAGATGTTGGCAGTATTTGAGTAAAGTATTTGAGTACATGTCTTTAAATACTGTCTTGTACGTATTTGTATTTGAAAATCAAATACTTTTAATAAACAATTTATTCATCAGTCGTCACATATATTTTTTTTAATTATTATACTATTTGTCTGTTTTAATTAAATTATTGATGTCTCGTTCATTTGTGAATGTGATCATTACAAAATATACTTAAATGCAACAAACATTTTTGGGAATGATTTATTTTTAATTGCTTTTTATATCCTCTTATTTATATTTTATTAACAACTGTTCAATTACCTACTACCTAATATTAAAGAATTGCCATAATATAATAAGTTTTATTTATTTTTTTCATTTTTAGTATACAATTAAGTAAGTGGTACAAAAAGTTCTAATTATACCAAGTTTAATTTAACATGACAATTTTAAATTAGTTATTACAACATTAATTTGGCAAGCTAAGTAGTAGAAAAGTAAAAAAAAAAAAAAGTATTTGAAAAGAATTCAAATACATGGCAAGTATTTGTATTTGTTCTTAAATATGTTTTCTTAAAAGTATTTTAAATGTATTTTAAATACTTTCTGAATGGATGTACAACTTGCATCTGTATTTAAATACAATTTTAAAAGTATTTTTTACAAGACTGGAAACATTATATATTTTATTGTAACACTATAAAAACCTTTTTAAGATGTTATTAAATGTAGTTATTTATATAAAATTATAGTTATATTATTTGTATTTTTTGTTATATATTGACACAAATAATGATGTTTTAATAAAAATATGATAAATGATTATTTATATTATGTTAGTATTTAGTAATACTCATTTGCGTAAAAATCAGTTAAAAATATTTTTTAAGTTCTTTAAATGCATGATTATAATTGTTATTACTCACTCAATATTGTATAAAATTTTATATTATTATATTATATGAATGATAGAAGTCCTTATAATATGTATATGTATTTAATGTTGCTCTTATTTATTTTATATTTTAATTTATAATTCTTTAGGTGTCCATTGTATATTTAACAGTCACGAATCATTGAGGTATTTTTGAATTTTTTTTTTTTATTCTTTTTAAAAGTGTATTACTAAATGGATACAAAGTAAACCAAACTATTGTCTGTAAAATATTTGGCAAATATCACAAGTAGTACTACAAAAAAAAATATTGCATAATATTTTATATTGCATCAAAAAATATTTAGCAATATATTTTAAATTTGTTTGTTTATTTTATAATAAATTAAGTTTAAAACATTAAAATATGTAGATTTATAATATGTCGAATAGAATAAAGATAATTTTAACACTAATCGACTAATCTCTAAAATGTTAGAAATATATATTTTATAATTATTGTTGTTACTTGTATTTATTATGGGTACTATTAATATTTTATTAAAATCCGTTTTAAATCAATTTAATTGAATGTTTTGTTTTAAACTCAAAACCCAACAATACATAATTTGATAAAACTAAAAGACTTAAAAAATATATAATTAAAAATTATTTTCTTTTACTTATATAACTTATCATATATATATGTATTTGTTTGTATTAACCACACTCATCTAAATAAATAAAATCAAATAGTTGTACTTAACTCAGACTTGACCTAGGAGTTTCGCTTCAGTAAATATCGATAGTAAGTGTCGATATAGTTGAATGATTATTGTGGTGAGCCACACCCAGACTGCCGACTGGTAAGTTATGTAGGTGGTAGATAGCCTTGACAGAAAGGAAAAAATCCCTTGAAAGATTATCTAAAACGAATTATGATATGTAACCTTCAGAAGAAATTTTAACAGAAATCACTACGTAATCTTTAACCAAAATAACAACTTTACCTGATTACTATTACTGATTTAAATATAATATTAATATCTACAGTATGTACAAATATATATCTTCAAGTATATGGGCAAACATTAGCTTTTATAAGTATATTTAAAAAATCTAGTTTGAGCTTGTATGTCGTATCTTTCATAAAAATAATAGCAAAAATAATGTTAGTTATGTTTCGTATTTCTTAAATGTCAACTCATACAATAGGTATGTGTGCACAATAAAAATTGAATTTTTTCACAGTAGTAAATTAAGTATCAAGTAGAATTAATGAAAAAAAAATACAATTTATTGTTTATTAATTAATATGGATTTGATTACTATTCTGATACTGTTTGTATTCAATTCTGGACTGAGCCAACTTGAAATAAATTACATTAACAATTAATTGTATTTTTTTATCCAGTAAAGATATTTTCCAAATATTTCATAGTAAATAAGTAAATACCTATTATTCATTTATATAAAAAATAAATAATAAGCATAGATAGTACTTGCATAGTTCAAAATTAAACTAAACAGATAAACTTTTTTAAATTCTTATCATTTTCTTAAAAGTTGTAAAAAAATACTACCAGTTATTTTTTGTGGATTTTATCTAAGTTTGAAGATACTCTATGCGCATTTATTTTTTTATAATTTACCATCCGACTGCTGTATATTTAGTTATTTGTAGATTTTCTGTTACTTTTATAATAATATACATTATAATTTTAAACAGAATATAATTTCAATCTAGAACTCTAAGGTTAATTTTAAATATTTTTGATTTAGTAGGTACTAATATTTAATTTATAAATCTTAAAAATTAGAATACTTGAATAGTTTTTTTGTTTAGCATTTTTAATTTGAATTACATAATAGGTAGGTACCTAATATAACTTGAGTTTTCGCATTATTGCCTGAAACATTTTGATATACAGTCTTTATATATTATTTTATAATCATTTCAAATTTTAAAAACATGTTTTGCTTAAAATCGAATACTCGTAAAAAATTAAAAACAATATTCCAAGTGCAAATAACATTTACTAGGGTGCGCTGTAATTACTAATAACTAATTATTCATAAATCTTTTTTAATATTTACAAGAAATACAAAATTTAAATTGTTATTAGTGTAAAATCTACTAAATTATAATTCATTGTAATGTTAATTATAATTAGTATATACACCCCATATTCACTTACGAAGTAAATATTTAAATACTTAATAGATTTTATATTAATTATTATTTATTACTATGTTACATGTACTTTCATTATTGTTTTTTTTTTTTTTTTAATATAACGAAGCATCATATAGTAAACATTTTATTATATATTTTGACTTTCATATACATAATACTACAAGTGTAAGTGTAAGGAACCACAATCATTTATCCAACGATTTATACGATATACTCGGACCAGACTTGCCATTACCTGACATATTTACGTTCCTCCAGGAGACCAGATTGGACAAACTTATTTAGCCAGCTGTATAATCAACCTCATAACTATAAGTTTATTTATTTTAGTTTAGACATTTGTTGTTATTAAAACTTCTCTATTTATCATGTAACACCTATTTGTAAAAAAAAAAACGTATCTCTCTTATCCCAATGGCCAAGTTGCCGAGGGTTATTTCTTTAATAATAAAAAAAAAAAAAAAAAGTGTAAGTGTTATAATAACGTCAATTCACGCATGCATAAATTACGACCTGTTGTTTATATCATTATATAATTATACGAAATGACCTTTGCGTGTTTATTCAAACATTAAACAAGCTTCATATTTATTTGTAAATAAAAAATTTTAAAAGAAAATAAAGTAATGTGCCGTACTTATTTTCATTGGATATCACAAATCAAATTAATGGTAATCGAAACTTAAAAAATCGTTATTTAAATACAGTGTAAGAATGGTTACCAAAAATGAATGTTTCATCATTATGTACCTATAGCTTATACCGTTTTATTATTATAACGACGAAATGTATTTAAACAAAAATTAAAAATCTAGGACGTATTATACTGAACTCATTTGTTTCGGTTCGATGATCGTCCTGGACCCAAATCGTTTTTAATCATTATTTATTGTTTATGCGAATGCGCACAACATGATACAGTTTCTCCGGACCCCGCGTGTGTTGAGAAATACACCAAACCTCTTCAAAATTTCTACGAGAAACTGTACCTAATAATATAAAGTTGTATATTTAATATAATTATTCATATACATTCATATATAGTTATTATTAGCTCACCAACCTTCGATGGTTTGCCCCATTGCTGCGGTAAATCTGTTTTTAAAATATTTTGTTCATTATTAAGGGGATTGGAAACGTTGATTTTCTGTCTTTGTCTTACACACGTGGAATATAGGAAAAATAGCTATACGCGCGTGACAAAAATTAAGGTACTTCTAGTTGTTCGATTTAAAATATTATGTAAAGATGATTGAATTGGTATACAAGTTTACTTTGCATCGGTCGAAGCATATTTTTAATATTTTCAATATATATTTAATAATAAAAATTGACAAATTTATTAAATTTAAAATATTTATTCTCATCAAAATATTTATTTTAAACAATAAAACAATCGAAAAAGTACTTTAAAATAAATATTTTGATGAGAATAATTATTTTAAATTTAATAAATTTGTCAATTTTTATTATTAAATAAATTACTATTGAAAATATTAAAAATATGCTTCGACCGATGCAAAGTAAACTTGTATACCAATTCAATACATATTTTAAATCGAACAACTAGAAGTATCTTAAATATTAGCGTTCTCCATACACAGTTAAATTTTCAAAGTAATTTGAATTTTTTTGAACTATTTATAGACAATTGAAATTTTTAATTTTTTTTAGTATTTTTTTTTTAAATAACGATAAAAATTTTTTTGCCGGCCAGAAAATCTTGAAAATTTAATGCAAGGTTTCTTATAAGTTATTCTTAAAGTGATAAAAAAAAACCCGAAATCGTTAGTCACAATTTTTTTTTATAAGTGCTTAAAGTTCGAATTTATACGAAATATGTCAAAATTGCGAAAATTTGCGAGTAATTTTGTGGTTGAAAAATCGTAAAATTTTTTTCTTTTATAACTAAGTTTTAAAAATTTGGTACAAGGTTCTCCATACATTTTCCTTCAAATATCTGTAAAAAAAACTCTACCGGATTCAGACAAAACATTTTTATGGGTGTTTGAAATTTAAATTTTTACAAATCCTCGTTAAATAACGGTTTAGCCTCAAACGATTTTTGATATTTGTTGTTATTCAAACAGTATAAGTCGTAAATACTTGAAAATTTTACCAGTTATTTAGATTGCCATTTTCTTTACGTGATTTGATTTTCAAAACATTTTAACTTTTTTTGAGCTATTTATAGACAATTGAAATTTTCAATTTTTTTTATAAATATTGATAAAAAAAATTTAGCTTGGACAAATTACTTAAAAATTTAATTGAAGGGTCCACATAACTTGTTCTAACTCTCATTCAAAAATTATAAAAATACATAGGCACAATTTTTTTTTATTAGCATTTGAAGTTCAAATATTGACAAAAATTCGTCAAAATCATGAATATTTTTCACTATTTGGTAGTTAAAAATTTATAAATATTTTACTATCAAAAGCTAAGAATTGAAAATTTAATGCTATGCTGTCCATATGTTAAGCTTAGAATAATTATAAAAAAGTTTGATGATTTTTCAATTTAAAAAATTTTACGAGTGTTTAAACTTTTAATTTTAATTTGAAATCAAAAATACACGTGTAAAATAACGTTTTACTAATAAATAATTTTCGATTTTTATATAATATATCCTAGAATGACAAATCATCTCCGTTCAGAATCGTTTTTCGTATACAATGATACCTATCATTGCATTCAAATTTAACCTACCCTAGTCCCAGGTCCACCCCACCCCCTAATGTACAGCAGAGCGATACTCACTTACCCGCTTTTTTTTTTATTGAAACATATGTATTTCAACGAGTTAAGAACGATGGTGCAAAAAAATTGCGCAAATCATTATTTTGGAAGTTATAAATTAAATTTTTAAGTTAAATTTCAAGGTAAAAACAGAGCCAACAGTTAAATATACATAATAAATAGCTCAGAAAATAATAATATTTGGTTTATCTCGTAAACAACAATTACTTTATTCTTATTCAATTGCTAACGTTCATTCGCATCTCGCAGTCGACGCCTCAACCTTGAACGTATTTATGTATACTTTCATATTAGCTGTAAAGTGTAAACTTTTGAAAGTATATACCTGTTACCTATATTATATAAATAACTGTATTATTTGTAATGGAGCGATATATTAGTATTACTAAAACTGTTTTGTTGCGGAACTAGGGGGGTAAAGCCGGGGATTGATACCCGGGCGTAAAATTTTAGTGGGCGTAATTTTTTTGTTGGCCTTAATTTAATTTTTGATGTTAGAAGTTAAAAAAACTATTTTTATTTCACATAATTTGTTTAAGATTTGGTGATATATATTATATTAACTTACAGACAGCCTAATAATAAAAATTAAAAAGAACGTAAGTATAATATTATGAATGAAATATATAAATATAATAAAAAAAATATATATTGTAATCGATTATAGTACAAAATTAATCTCATTTATATTACTTAATACTTATATGCCGTTGTCATGGAAAATACATTATTATTTTATTTTGTCATGGTCGTTGTATTACGTTGTCATCTTTTTGTAATAAAATTCGGGATGCACCATTTTGGTTATCGATCTGGACATCATTCTAGTATCTAGTTAACGGTAAGATTATGATTAGATTCGTTTAAATATACGTACTACGTAGTATACTGGTATAGGCATGATGTATTGATGCTCATTGGCGTAAATACTGGGTATAAGCAAGGTGTGCAACCGCCACGGGCACACAACTGACGAGTGGCACTAGTCTAAACAATATAATACTCTATTTATATTAAATTCCAAATTTCAAAATAGAATAAAAAATATAAAAATAATATTATTTTGATATACATTTTTTCTAATTTTTTTTATCAGATTTCTATTTTAACATTTTTTTTTCAATAAAAAGGTTCTTTCATTCAATTAAATACGTTTGTTATTACTAATTTTAATATAGTTAGCAAATAGTTGTGTAAAAATTAGAATTACTTTTATTTAGTTTAATTATTGTAACATAAGTAGGTATAATACGATTCTATGAGTAAGTACCTACTAGGTAGCTTAATATTTTTAACTTTGTTAGTTAACATTATTATGTATTTATGTGTGTCAATAAGTACGTAGTATTTTTTGTCATTTGAATTCCAATTATTAAAAAACAATTGTAGGGAAGGTTATTTCAGTCTTGGTCTATGTTTGGGCGTAATTTTAATATTTTTCCCGGGCGTAAAAATCTAAGTTCCGCCTCTGCTAAAACATCAGAGCCCAAACCAAAAGAAGCACGTATTCATGAAAATGTTGGTGATCCTAATGTTCCTGTTAGTGTTGTGGCAAGTACATCAACACAAGAACTTCAACAAATGTACCCGAATTTCAATATTTGTTCAATCGTTTTTACAAGTTAATGATGGTGAGAAACTAACGGCTTCGTGTGAATATTGTCCACAAATTGTAAGTGCACAACATCCAGTGGGAACTTGTTAAGCCATATTAAAGTAAGTACAAATACAAAATTTGTCAAATAGTACAACATTAAATTATAATTATTTAATACTAGGTAGTAGGTATAGGTACTATTTATATTTTCTATCAATGTTTCAAGTTAGCTTTATTAACCTATGCCGCATAGGCCATAAATAATAGATTACACAGTATACACATTAATGTACATTAACTACTCACACAATGACACCGTTCAAAAATGCATGTAAAAATAAATACCTAAATATTACCATGGAATACTATATTATATTATTCCTTAAAATATGCACAAACATACAGTCGTATCATGGCTTAAATATATTTATTCAATTCTTCATTGTCTTTGCCAAATTTATTTTGTCACGAGGAACCCGTAGCTAGGTAATACCACAGAAAATTATAGACTATTATTTTTGGTCGTCATTAATAATTATTCTATTTGATAAACAACAGAACGTGATTGCTTATTTAATATGTTTTAATAATTTAGAATTAACGATAAATATTATTAGTTAACATTAAATTTTTAATTATTATTTTAAAATGTTACGATCAAAAAGAGCAAAACTCATTGCGGAATCTGAGAGATGTAACTATGTAAGTTCATAAGTACCTACCTATTTATTTTACCACTTTTGTATCAACATTTTACACTAATTTTAGATTCTGAACGGAGTGATGAATGTATTGATTTTACAATGATGTGTGTTTTTTTTAAATTTTTTTATTTTTTTATTTTTTTTTATTAGTACATTTTATTTCACAGTTCTCTATTTTTAGAGCAATTTAGTTTTTAACATTTAAAAATGTAACTCCAGAACCCGTATCAATTTGAAATTCAACTAACTTATTTTCAACACTTAATATAACACAAAAGGGTTTAACAAAATTACAGTTGATGGTCTCTAAATTAAACAAATTGTCTATAAATTCAAATCACACTCTACCAAATTGTTTACATTTTTATTTTTATTTTTAGCCTTACAAATCTTACTTAAATGTTCTACTTTTGAACACACTGAACATGTATAAGATTTATACATACTTACAGACTGGTTTCTTATGTCCCTCGGGCCTTGACACCGCAGCAAAAACATATAACGTCTGAAACCCGCACGTTCAGAGATGGTTGAAACTTCGACGGCTACAGTTTCATTGAACTGTTAGCATTGTTTGATCCGTTAAACTTTTTCTTATAGGTTTCGATAGCTTCTGATAATTCATTTCAACGTCTTGGCCCAATTTTGTCACGTCCTTGTTGGCTAACTCCATAGCTGTGCTCAATTCAATGCATCTCTTTAATGTTTGAACATCTTCCGACAACACCTTTTTTTTTATATTAGTATCTTTTAGTCCCCAAATGGTCTGATCACGTATAGCATCATCTAGACCCATGGGCGTTCTCACGGGGGGGGATATGGGGGATAGATCCCAAGGGGCAAGGATCTTTGTTTTCTTACATTTTAGTAATACACTTTTTGTCTACTTTTGATATTATATAATATTAAATTCAAGTAAATTTTCAGAATCCCCCCCCCCATAGAAAAATCCCGAGAACGCCCCTGTGACTAGACCTATACCAAATTCACAGAACTCCGACATTCTTTTACAACGCTGTCACAAATACAAATTCCATAATTTTTTATCAATTATTTCTTTTTGTAAATTTTCATTTTTAACTATATACTTTGTAATTTATATGTAATTATTATATTTTTAACCTTCCCCCCCACGAGTCATCTCAGTAGGGCCCAATATTCATATGTATATGAAATTAAATAAAATAAATTGTTGGATACACATTTTAATATTTAATTTGGTGCTGCGATAAGTCTTGCGTCGTAACGTTGCCACCTTGGCGATGTATAGCAGACAGCTCCGTGTAAACTTTGTCCCTCCGAAGGGGGACCGTACCGTCGCGGTCATTGACATAATATTATATTATTATATTATTATTATATTATGTCAATGGTCGCGGTCTAGCCGATGACCGCTGATGCTGCCGCCCCCGCCGCCGTGTCCTTTGTCTTTTACCGTCCGTCTAGCGAAGCAGTCTTTGTTTTCGTTGGTCATCGCAAAACCGTTGCGCCATCGCCGTATTCCGCGCTTGGTTTACGCACATCCGAGCTCTCGCGCTCATCGTCGTGCCGCACACGTCTCGTGTCCGAGGTTTATTATTTGTATTTTGTTCCAGCTTTTGCGCCTAGCAAATAGCCCTTTTCGCTTCGTGCCATCGCCCGTTCGAATTCTCGCAGTGCGACCGGAGCCGTTCGCGACCAAGTGCTTTCCGTTTTGTTCAACGAAGCGCGAACACGATCGATTGTTGTTTTCGTCGTACTATACTATTAACGTCGGAATCCAATCAATCGCATTCAACTGTTTTAATCTTGTGCCGGCGCTACAAGGTTTTGCTGTAATGCTGTATAAAACCCCCGTACGCATACGCGGTCGTTGACCCGTGTTGTCCAACCGACGTTCGGTGGAGTGTCGCCGTCTGGTCAGTCCCTATTTGCTGTTTCCATCGATGTGCTGGGACAACGACAACAACTACAGCCACCGTCATCACCAAAGCCTGCCATCAGCTGTTATCAGGTCGTATACATAAACGTATTTTCTTTTGTTTATTATTTATTTTTTATTATTATTATTTTGCTCGTCACCGTTGTGGTACGGCATATCTTTATATTTTACATTTATTTAATCTAGCCGATCGGGAGTTTACATATTTACCATACTGCTTTCGTATAAGCTATCATAGAACCAGCAAATGCTGCAGCATAGGTGGTTAGAAAAACTTGTACACATTTTACCCACGCCATTTTCTGTTAAATATTCTGTGAAATAAATAATATATAATAATCAAAATAAATTATTTTATTTTAAGGCAAAATGACTTACCCGTTTTTGCGGGACCATCGCATTTGCAATTGTTTATGATTATTTGTATTTTCACTTTTTCAGTTGGAGGCGACGGTGACGGCTTAGGCCTATAAAAATTAAAAAAAAATGTGTACATGTATAATATTTAATTTAAAAAATATACATATATAAATAAATATATCATGAAAGTAGCTTAACAAATTATGACTAATTTATACAATTGAATGTTTACATATTTAAATACGTACTTTGTTTTTTTTATATCTGTGGACTTTTCTACTATAACCTTACCGGTTTCACTAGTTTCATTAATTTCTGCGGCATAAATAGAACCAATAAGTAAATTATTTTATTTTAAGGCAAAATGACTTATCCGTTTTTGCGGGACCATCACATTTGCCATTGTTTATGGTGATTTGTATTTTCACTTTTTCAGTTGGAGGCGGCGGCGGCTTAGGGTTATAAAAATTAAAAAAAAAATGTGTACATGTATAATATTTAATTTAAAAAAATATACATATATAAATAAATATATCATGAAAGTAGCTTGATAAATTATGATTTATGACTAATTTATACAATTGAATGTTTAAATATTTAAATACGTACTTTGTTTTTTTTATATCTGTGGACTTTTCTGCTATAACCTTACCGGTTTCACTAGTTTCATTAATTTCTGCGCCATAAATAGAACCAATAAGTAAATTATTTTATTTTAAGGCAAAATGACTTACCCGTTTTTGCGGGACCATCGCATTTGCAATTATTGTTTATGATGATTTGTACAGTTGGAGGCGACTGCTTACAATTGAATGTTTACATATTTACCATAGAAACTCCCCGCAAAATTGAACTCCAGCTATAAAAGCGCCGGCCGTCGCTACGGCGAGTTTGACTGCACCGTTAGACATGATTTATGAAATAAATAATATATAATAATCAAAAATTTTAAATTTAATAAGCAATATATTTTATATTATTATGGTCAGATTATGGGTTATTTTATATTTTTATTTTATTGTTTATGAAAAAATCAGAAATTGCTTACCTACAACTCCTTAATTACGGCCAATCGCCTTATTTGTTCTTACTTGTATTATTGTGGCGCTCGCAATTACACTCGCATGTCTGTGTCGGTTCTTCGCTCTTGGGGCTATAAAAATGAAAAAAAAAATGTGTACATATATAATATATAATTAAAAAAAAGTTGGTAAGTGAGTATCGCTCTGCTGTACATTAGGGGATGGGGTGGACCTCGGACTAGGGTAGGTTAAATTTGAATGCAATGATAGGTATCATTGTATACGAAAAACGATTCTGAACGAAGATGATTTGTCAGTTTAGGATATATTATATTTAAATATTGTCAAATATTCTATTTTGAAACAAATAGTATTGTTTTTATATGTTACTATGGTTACTATGGCCAACATTCGCATTATGAGCGTATGAAATTTAATTTAAATTTTGACATATTTCGTATAAATTCGAACTTTAAACACTTATAAAAAAAAATTGTGACTAACGATTTCGGATTTTTTTTTATCACTTTAAGAACAACTTATAAGAAACCTTGTATTAAATTTTCAAGATTTTCTGGCCACCCAAAAAATTTTTATCGGCATTTGAAGAAAAAAAAACTTAGAAAAGTCGAAAATTTCAATTGTCTATTAGTAGCTTAAAAATGGTCAAAATATTTTGAAAATTTAACTGTAAAGAGATAACCATAATATAAACATTTGGTGAAAATTTCAAGTATTTACAATGATTAGTTTTTGAGTTACAGCAAAATCAAAAAATCGATTTTGTCGAAAAGTGGTTTTTCCGTAAAATTGCCATTTTTCTGTCATTTTTTTTTTTGTTTTTCTGGATTTTTTTGAAAACTATTAGAAAATTTTAATTTTGACCCCCCTAAAGTACCAACTAGATTCAATTCCCTATTCATAGAGGGGCTGAAGTCAAAAATCGGAGCATTATTACTGCTCCAAATGTTGGAGTCAGATACAAAAAAAAAAAAAAAAAAAAACACACATCATTGTAAAAGCAATACATTCATCACTTCGTTCAGAATCTAAAATACTATATATATATTATATTTCATTTATTCATTTTATTCAGTAATTTGTAAATTTGTGAAATCACTTTCTGCGAAACTGAATGCTGATGTCTGGTGGTTACTTGTCGTTTTTTGTTTTTGTGGTGTCCGTAGTTGTGCCCGAGTTTTCTATTCTATTGTTGTTACCGATTATAATGTTGATTATAGGCCTACAATGCATTACGGTTATAATATTAACAAAGCGGGTAAGTGGGTATCGCTCTGCTGTATATTAGGGGGTGGGGTGGACCTCGGACTATGGTAGGTTAAATTTGAATGCAATGATAGGTATCATTGCATACGAAAAACGATTCTGAACGAAGATGATTTGTCAGTTTAGGATATATTATATTTAAATATAATATAATATAAGATAAACCAATAGTACCTAATATAAAATTTATAAAATAAGTATAATAATAATATGTCTGACGTGTGTCCAGGCGCGGGTGCTTGGGAGTTGGGAGAACACATTATATCGACAAAAATGTTCTGATGAATAATGATCGTATAATAATTTTTTTTTTAATATTTCATTAAGACTATTAAATCGTGAGAACTACAATAAATAATGCATATAGTCATATTAGTACGCATTTACTAAAATATTTCATTATATTATTTTACTCATAACCTATAATATAGTTATATTATATTTTTTCTCTTTCAATACACAGATCAAAAAATAAACAAGAAAAAAATATTTAATACTGTTTTTGGAAACTTAAAATCACTCTTAGCCAGGGCCGTCTTTAGGAGTTGTGAGATCCAACTAAGATAGGGCATATATATAGTGTATACAATTTTCCTTTTTTTTGTTTGATGCCGAGACCTTAAAAAAAAGTAAAAAGCGCGAAGCCCTAAGCACGAGCTCTGTTCGCTATCTTTAAAAGGACAACTATGCTTTTATTGCTATAGCATCCTTCGCTGGTTTACACTGCATATATAAATTATGGGTAGCACATCACACTATTTGACTAAAAATTTACTTTTTAAATACCTTTACATATATTGAATTTTTAATAATGTACTTTTTTTTTACTCTTTACTCTTTAGTACCAATTGAGATAATGATGACATACTCGTATATTATATTATTATTATACATTTATACTCGTTTCCGTCAAAATAATTTCCATACATTATATTATAAATGTACCCACAATGGCACAATGGATTGAGTACGAAGTCTTTGCAATTCATCGGTTTATTTTTTTTAAGTATTTCATTTACGCGCGTCTTTTTCGAAGAGGGATGATAAATTTTTGTGAAGAACAATTTAAGATTTTTGTAGTAATTTTCATAGACCATTAAAAATTAAAATAATTTTTAAATTTTTTTGATATTTCGGGGGGAGAGGGGCAGCAGTCCCCTCAACCATCTTCCTGACTCCGCCACCGACGCGCGTTTATTGAATATTAGTTATTATTATTGGTATTATAACTATCAATAATTTTACCGTATTATTTATATTTATTTATTTATATAATATAATATATATATTATTATATAATATATACTTATTA
Source organism: Schizaphis graminum (assembly GCA_020882235.1). Lineage (NCBI taxonomy): Eukaryota > Metazoa > Arthropoda > Insecta > Hemiptera > Aphididae > Schizaphis > Schizaphis graminum. The sequence continues at coordinate 107,666,855 of CM037032.1, read as the reverse complement.
CATAAGGTTATTTAATTTTCATTAAATTTTCAATATTCTATTTTGATATATTTAATAGAATTTAGTCAATACGAGTTTTTACCATTTATGTATTCTTACAAATAAATTATAATTAAATTAAAATTATTGATTTAAAATATTAATATATGTTAAACATTTATTCAAGTATATTTTTAAATGTTTAAATGGTCATTGAACTTTTGATGTTGTATTTATATATAATTCTTAACATTTAATAAAAATTAGTTTTTAATTTTTCTTTCTAATAAAATATAATTAATTTAATTTTAAATATTTATTTTTCAATATAAAATAAATGTTGAAATATATTTAAATTTTAGTTTTAAAAAATGTAAGGATATATCATGATGGTTGTATAAATGTTTAATAATAAACATTTAATTTCCAATCAAAATTAAACATTTATAAAATCATTATGATTGACAATTGTTTTGTTAATATTACTCACTAAACACTTCTTAAGCTTCTTATTAATATCAATTATCATTTGTAAAAATTGCAAATAGTTAAAACCATCTACGTTCATAAATTTTTTTTCAAGAATACTAAGTTCATCTTCTCTACATTTAATACCTGCTGTATACATTCCTCGACGAAAATCCGATCTGGATATGTGACCATGATTGTTTCTATATTTGTTAAATTTATTAATATGTAAAATTAGTAAAATAAATTCCTTATTAAATACAAAATATTGTATTACTTATCAAAAACCTTGAAATACTGTTCTAGCATTATTCTATTTTCGTTTAAATAATTGTTTATATTAATTATTGTCTTATTAAAAAAAACACGTAAATGTAATTCCACTGCATCCCAATCTTGTCCTTATTTATACGAAGCATTTCGTTCACATTTCGATCATATTTTACTTCTATATCCGAAGATTTTTCCAAGCTTCTTTCCATAAATACTATTTCCCAGACAGAAAAAAATTTTTTTGTTGAAATGTAGATAAAAAAATTTGCCTTAATAAAAAATCTTTAAAACTTAATACAAGGTATATTATAAGTTGAACTTATATAGGAATTATACTAATTCTGATGATTTTTTAGTCAATGATAATTACTATTAACTAATTTGTAGGATATATTAATATATTATTACCTTTATGATATCGTTTTTTAAAAAAAAAAAGAACGAGAAAATTTATAAGTTTAGACGAACACGACAGTTTCTAACACACAACGACAACAGGCTTCCTTATTGTTTCAACACAGGTTGCAGGACTATTGACACATATATGGACAGTCTATTCAAACGATGAAACAGATTCCCGCAAGTGACGAAACATAAATATTGGATATGAGAACGAAGCATTATAAGATGTATATATTATATATTATATATGTATATATATATTACTATTACAATATTTATGTAAAAAAAAAAAGGGCGAGAGATACATACAAATAATTAATTATAAAGAAAAAGAGTGTTCAGAAAAAAAAAATAAGGTTAAAAATTAAGTGATTGAAATTTTACAATAATATCAACATAAAAAACAAAAATGATGTTGACATCTGCAAAATATTACGTAGATTAAATTATTCATGATCATCAGATACTGATAATTCAGACAACAGGTATAAAACAATCAGCACTCATTTGATAAAAAATTATGCAACATGCGTGTGATCGCATTTTTGAGTAAAAAAAAAAAAAGAAAATTTTAATAAATATACATAATATAGATGTATTATATTATGCTGAAGTGCAGTCTGTGTACAAACATATCATGTCAATATCAGTCATCACAATATTATCACAGTGGTGTATTCAAATATTCTAGTAAAATTTCAATCAATTTACAAAAAACTAACCTTAAAAATATGTTAAAAAAAAATCATTGTTAAATAAAAAGCGATTCATATTGTAATTTTGTCTCCGTCATACGTTATAGGATAGTTTTTATCCCGATTAATGACCCCAATATGTTACAACTTTATTATGTTTAGGGCTGTGCGGTTATTAAATCGATTATTTTAATAAAAGATTGTTTATAAATGCTAAACAATACTCATATAATTTAGGTCAATGAAGCAAATGAGCTGAGACAACAAAATGTATTAGATACCTATTAAAGAGTATCGGAATGTGAGAAAAGGTGACTCTTCTGAAAGTCACGGTACGGATAAAGTACTGTGATCAAGGAACGAATATTTTATGTGTTTTAATAAAGATATGCTGTTGAATTTATATTTTGTTTGTATTTATTTAAATTTTAAAGTATCTGTTTTATGTTAGTAGTGTTAATATATAAACGACAGTACGAACATAACAAACTGTTATTTACTATTAAGTACTACAGTAAAACCTCGATAAGACGGAACTTTGGTAAAACGGAAACCCTGGTAACACGAAAAATTTCTTTGGTGCTTTTTTTCAAATTTAATTTTTTTGAATCCCGTCAAAACGGAAACTTTGTCACGGAAAAATTGCATGGTCCCAAGCGATTCCGTCTTATCGAGTTTTTATTGTACCTATTACTTTTTTTGTAAAGCACTGTTCACACGGCCATGTACGGCAGAAGAAGGAACGGGCGACCGTGTTAATCTGGCGAGCCGACCGCGGCGGCGCAAATAACGCACAGATTTTTTTTTATATTAATAAAAATCTAGCAGAAATCACTTACATGTACGACTGTAGCAGTGGTTCTCAAACTCGCGTATACCACTAATGACTAAAAATAGAACGATCCAAAATCCAAATTGTACAGTTAAAAACATTTTTTTTAAATAATAAGGCAGTAAAATACTACAACTACAGTACAATTATTTTTTATTTATTTTTTTTTTTTTTAATAAGATATGAATTAAACACTTGAATGGCTTTATAATCCAAAAACAGCCCTCCATGTACCACCAAAATGAAAATAACAGTAATAAATGTGTGGTTAAGGGAAAATATATCAATTTTGATTCCCATATCTACGACCAGTGGATAAAAAGTAAAAAGTTTAATTTTCTGGGCTTTTTTTGTCAGATCGTCCACCACTTCCTTAGCTGTTAGAGGCACATCTCCATGGATTGATAGCATTGTGAGTCATTAAGACCAAGATCTATAAAGATCTTCTTTATAGATCTTGCATAAAGACGGCTCTAAAATAATTTAACAGATTTCAAGTTTCTTTTAGAGTTCATTTTTAATATTGGAAAATCATAATTTACTGGTGGTGTCCATAAGTTATTTAAAACCTTAAAAAATGTTATGTACATAAATTAAGTTACAAACTACACAGGTTTTTAATTTATTTTAATCAAAAAATTTGAAAATAATATGTGATTAAACTTATATCAGTAAAAAATGCACTCACTATGTTTTTTTTTCAATATCAGACAAGCTTCGATTTATAAAGAAACCTATATTATTTGTTGGTCCAACTTCAACAGGTGCATTACATTCTAACATATCTAACTGAAATAAAGAAAAGCAAAGCAACAAGAAAAACATCTATAATTAAAGCACTATTTTACCTATTCTACGGTAAATGCGGTTAAAGCAAATAGCAATAGTGTGATATCTAAGTTTAAATGTAAAAAGTACTTAGCTATTCATGTACGGATACCTACTAGTTTATTTAGTATATAGTCTAATTCTGAACGTCAGTGGCGTAAACTGGGTACTGCAAATGCAGCACTTGCACCTCTACATCTAAAATGTGGTGCTGCAAATAAGGTATATTTTTGCACCACCAGAAGGAAGAAAATCATTGAAATATATAATAATATATAAACAGAAACAAAATTGTAAATTTCGTGCATGTAATAGGCATTATCAAAATTATTATTCTATCTATACTCTAAAATAGTAAAATAAAAAATATGGCAATAATTCAGTACCTGACAAATTAGAATCAAAAATAGAATAAGTACATAAAAACAAAATGATATTCAAAAAGGTTTTCCAGAGACATTAAAAATATTCCTAACAATACCTACTCATACAGCAGGTTGTAAAAGATCCTTTTTTTGTCTAAAGAGGTTAAAAACTTACCTTAGAACGACTATGGGGCAAGAAAGGCTTAGTAGTTTAGCTACTTTGCAGATCGAAAAAAAAATAATATTAATTTGGACCCAGTAATATTGATGAATTCGATTCGGGAACTGTGGAAAGAGGACGCGTAATCTCAATTTAAAATAAATATAAAAACATTTTTGACTATTTTTTTTATTAATATTATAATAATAAAGGTTTTACTGCTAAAATAATTCAAAATGTATTTATTATTTAAAGAAATATATTATGGGAAAATATAGGGAAGGATTTTACTTATGAAGTTGGATTATTGCCTATTGGTGTGTTGAAAATTATAGGTTAAGAATATGCCTCTGCACCACCAGAAATTAGACCCAATTTACTATATTATAATAATCAGTAAAATCAATAACTAATTATTAATTTTATTTTTATTTATCATATTTATTTAATCACTTTATCAATAATCGTGATATTGTTAGTAAAAAAATATTATATTGTGATACGCATATAAAATAGTTAAAAAAAATACGGCCAATGGGGGGGTCAAATCCCCCCCCCCCGTGAGTACTCCATTGTCTACACTCTTGTAATGAATCAAAAATAAGGTATATAGAGGTATTTAATATTATGAGATAGTATTTTGATTATTTTGAATGTTATTATTTTTGAATGTTTTATTTTTAACTCATTACTTTATGAAAGATATGTTACGGGGTTGGGTAAGAGAGTTTTCCTTTTCGAATAAATTAAAGTAAAAGAGATATCTATTATGTAAATTTTGACTTACCTTTCGGATGATTCGAGATCTGAAATCGTGTTTGATGAAACTTGATGTAGTGAATGCTGGGTGATTGGAATGGAAAGAGATGAATGAGAATATTATGTTCAATAAACCGAAAGATATGATATTATTAACGTGAATTAAATATATTTAAAACTTATAAAAATTTGACAGAGAAAATATTATAATTTGTTGATACAATGTTGGGTGAACGACTGAGCGAAGAGTCGATTTTCGTGTGCTCTTTTATAGACATGATAATAATCATCTTTTGTAATCGAATTTGGAGTTTGGAGATTGCGGCGTTTATATTTGTACAGCTGCAAAGATTGAGATTATTTCTAAATTTTAGAGTAATTTAATTAATTGTAATTTAATTCATAATAATATGTATTTTGATAGTCTATGTTTGTGCAACTGTACAGATATTTTATTATTTATTTTATTAAATCTAAAAGGCATATTAATGACTAATGATATATAATAATGTATATATCATTACATCTACCCTAGTTTTTTTTATTTTTTTTATTTACATATATATAATATAAAGTATTTTTAAAGAACATTGTTGAATTGTTTCAACTAATATCTATTGATCACTATGCTAAATACAATTATTAAACTTAAAACTAATGATACAATGACATAACAAATGTACACCTATATATCTTTTTTATTTTTATTTCTTTGCATATGACTGTGCTGCGTGTATTATATTGATGAACCTTTTTTTTTGTTTGATTGTGGCTTAATTATTGGTCTTTTATTTTGCTGTTGAAGTTGAATTTTTGTGTATCTTGGTTTTTTTTGGTTTAAAATCCGCAGTGATTGAAGATGTTCTTCGTTTTTTTTGTTGTGTGATAATTTGTTATTATTGATCATGATTTGTATGGAGTTGAATAAGTGTCCGTTATTTTTGTAATAATTGATTTTTTGAATTGGGTTGAGCATTGATTGTTGTGAGGTGTCACAAAAGACTACCTTGAGATTTTTAAAAGCCGTTATGTTTATAATTGGTGCGTTATAGTCATATGCAATGAAGCCATGAAGGTGATTGTAGGTGTAAACATTTTTTTTTTTGTTATTGGTGGTTTTTTTTACATGAAATACTTAAAATAATAGTAATAGTTGTGAAAATTTAGTTGAGGTTAATTTAGATGATGATTATACAATAAATAAATGGGAGTTGAGCAATGATTGTAAAATTTAACTAATTTACATTTCGATATGTGTAATCTACTATTAGTTGTGTCATTTATAATATAATACAGTCAAATATGAGTTAAACATTTAAATACTATGTGTTTAACATGTTAACAAAATAAATTAAGATTAGTAATATGTTGATACTGCTGATTAATATATAAATATATAATGATCAATATAATAATAATAATATAACATAATATATAATTTATATATTTATATTTATATTATTTATTTTGTTTTTGTTTTGTTTTTTTTTTTTTATTATTGATGGAGTCTCCTGAAACAGTGTATCTTCATTATCAGTTATTTTTTGTTTAATAATGCATTCTTGTTTATCGTCGATGGTGTTTAATGTGTATGAATCATTTTTATCTGAATATATTATGTTATTGTCATGGTTGTTTGTATTTAAATTGTTTTGTGCGATATTATGATTATTGTTATTTGAATGTAATTTATTTATAACGTTCTTTAGAGGTAATATGTTTTGGATGTGAATATATTCTTTAGGTATTTTATTTGTTGATTTTAAAGTTTTTGTTCCCGGTATCCAGTGTGAGTTGTTGACATAATATAACATTATAGGTTGTCTTTTCTTTGTACCGTAAATTATACCCGTTTTAGTTGTGTCATTGTATATATATATGTATCATGATCATAGTAATTCGCTATTGACGCAAGTTCGTCATCAGACCACCAATAGTTTGGCAGCATAGATAAGTTAAGTAAATCTAATAAGTCAGCTATTGTCGTGATGTTATTTGTTTTGTTGTCATTTAATGCGTTACATATTGTATATAATATGCCACAATTGCCGTCACTTGGAACATTTTCCCCAGGTTTATAATCGTAAAATGTATTATTTGAATGGTCAATATTTGATTTCTTTTCAATATGATAATCGTTTTTATTAATATTGTCATTATTGAAACTAGATACGTTTTTTTTCTACAGGATGTTTGTTATAATTTTTTGATAATTGGGGGTCATCATGATTACAGATAATAATTAGTTCAATATTAGTATTTGAAAATTTAGAAAGTAGTAGTTGTTTAATGATAGACCAATTATATTTATCTAGACCCGCAACTAATTTGGGTATCGCTAATTTATAATGTTTTAATTTGTATAGTTCTTTGATTAAATTGTTTATCGCTGTTTGTATGTCGTTGTATTTAGATTTCTGATAATAATATTGTTTAGTTATAAGATATAAAATTAATCTATTTCCGGTTTTTATAGGAATGGCATCACCGATGTTTATAATTTTATTGGAAAAATTGTCATGATATTTTTTATAAATTTTTGCTGATAGCCCTTTATTCATTTTTAGATCAGCTGAAATGCAATGTACGATAGCGTATTCTTGTGGTATTTCTAAAATATTTGTATTTGTTTCTTTAATATTTTGTGGATATATTTTATTTATATTATTTATATTTGTGGTTGCAAAATATAGCTTTGTTTTTATATTGTTATTTAAAGTCAGAATGTTATTCCCATAATCTATACGAGCATTATTTTTGATTAAAAAATTGTTTCCTAATATTATTTTGCTCGAGAGGTTTTTGACTATATATGTTAAAATGTGAAATGTGTGATTTTCGATAGTTATTGTAATGTGTGTTGAGCCACAAACCATAAGTGGTTGGTTGTCTGGTCCTACTAAATTAATTTTGTTATTTAGAATCTTTTGGTCCTTTGGTAAAATGTCATGTTTTATACAGCATATATTTGCTCTGGTATCTATAACTATTGGTGTTTCTTTTTGGTTTAGTTGTGCATTTATATGTAAAGTGTTTGGGTTATTCGAGATTTTTAATATGTTATTTTGATTTGAGAGTTTGGCTGACTCAAAAGGTAATACGTCGTCAACTCTACAGTTTAACCTCAATTTAAGTTTTTTGAATCGGTGTCCAGTTTAAAACATTTTTTTTGCCGTATGGCCCGTTTTTTCACATAATTGACATTTAATAACATTTCCGTTTTGGTAATAACAGTCCTTAGTTTCATGATTTTTAAGATTACATATAGCACATTGTTTTTTATTTTCATTTATTTTTTTACAATTTATTGCTGTATGTCCTGGTATGTCACATAATTGGCATTTAATATAGGTAATTGTGATTTGGTTTCTTAAAGCAATTGTTTGTGTTATGATTATTTAAGCCACATATGTCACATTTTTGGTTTGTATGATTAAAATTATTTGAATTTTGATTTTCCGGCATGATTAGCGATTTTTGAATTATTTGTTTTAGTTCTTTAATTTGGTCACTTATTTTATTTTCTTCTACAGTTTGGTTATTAATTTGGTTTAATTGATTTTTTATTATATCATTTTTAAATTCTGAGGGAGTTTGAGGTGTATGACCTGTGATCATAATAATTCTATAATTTCGTATTTTCTTACATTTTCTTTTAACTCATTTAAATTTTTATTGCCCATGATACCTATATACCTAGCAATATTCGGTTTAAGCCCTTTCATGATATTACGAACGATTTCCTCTTGTGACATGTTTTTATCTATTCTCCTACATAGTGATTCTGCTTCATTAATATATGCGACCGTAGATTCATCTTCTAATTGTTTTCTTTTTTCTAATATTAGTCTAATCATTTCGGTTTGAGCAATCGGTTCGAATTCTTTGCGTAAATTTCCCTCAAGGTCCGTCCATTTAATTTCGGAAATGTCATGTTGTATATTATCGAAAAAAGTTAATGCAGGTCCCTCAAGAAATGCTGCTATATATAATGTTTTGTCGTTGTCTGACCAACCGTTTATTAGAGCGGCTCTATTATATTGTTTTAAAAAAGAATCTATGTTGCCCGATATTGAACCCGAAAATTTATTTGGTTTGAAATAAGGTCTTTTGTTATCATTCATTTCTATTTTTCTGTTATTATCTATAGGATCACCTAAGAATGTTAAATGGTTTATTGTTGAAAAGTCACTTTCTGTGGATTCACCTTTTAAATAATTTAATAGTCTGTTTTTAAGTTCAACAACTGTCCCGGTTGATATTAAGTTTCTTCTGTTGAGTTCTAAAATGAGTCCGTCCTTATTCAATTTATGAACCCACGATGTTTTAATCTCAGAGAAGTTTACCTCGGGAAATATTAAGTTATTAAACTCGGCTATGTTATTAGGCATGTAAGTAAAAATTAAAATGGTCGAATATGGCTAGGCCCGTAAACCGACGATGTCAAGTTGTGGTGCTAATATATTTTTAATGCGGTTTAACCAACGGGTTAATAATAACGCGGGATTCAGCTCAAGACGTGGGACGGTCAATGATTTCGTCGGAGCCAATTTGGTCTTAGTACCAATTAGAAAAACGGACTGATCGATCTCAGCGTTTAGCATTCGTAAATATCATAGAGTAAATATAATATATACAACGGCCGCATAACTGATTTGCGACGCGTCGGAAAATCCTAATAGATAGCACGGCGCGCCTTGGTGTGCGTTGATAATTTGATATGTCGCGGTACACGGATATTTAATAGTGACGGTAATTCCGAAACAAACGCAGTCCAATCGGCATGAATATCGGCCGGTAGTGGATCGTCCCACGAGATGTTATGTCGCCACGTCCGCTGCATTATGGATTTCGCCAGAAACACTACGGGACCAAAAACACCTAACGGGTCGAAAATTCGTGCGACAAGAGATAGGATTCCGCGTTTTGTAAAGACGGGTATCGTATCGGCCCCGTCACAAATATCGTCCACGTAAATTTGATATTCGAGCGCGTTACGACCGTTACGTACCCGGTCAAACCCGTCGCAGTCGGTACTTTGAGAACGCGTAAGGCGAGATACGGGGCACAGTTAACGCCGTACGTGATGGTGTGTTGTAGCTCATATTCACGCAATTCATCGTGAGGCGATGCGCGCCACAACCAGGCCCGGGTTAATACAAACGTAGGCCCTAGGCAAAGCCGAACCGGAGGAGGGTCCAGGGATCATGACCACCAAGATTTTTTAAAAAATAGAAATATTTAATAGTGATGAATAAAGTTAATTGACTATACATTTTCAGTATTTATGTTAAAAAATAATGTTGAACCCCCGCCAACATTTTTTTCAGATGCAGCCTTGGCCCTAGGCAAAGTGCTTTTAATTCTTATGCGCACTATTACAGCACTGCGGTGTCCAGTATTTAAATGGGTCGAATCTCTTGTATAATACCCACTGTTCATATCTTTTACAATTATTCATGAATCGTTTAATAAAATGATTGTACTTTTTAGCATTTGTTTCAACTTCTGCTACAGTATTTTTAAAATCATTTTCACATTCAGAATACATTGCCTAAAAAAATTCACAGTATAGTTCAATTGTAAAAATATTTTTAATTTAAATGCAAAGTACTCAATACAATCAAAATTAGCCATACATTATTTTAAGATACACTTTAAACAACAAAACTAGTTTAATAGAAACTGATAACAAATTATACCTTTTGAAATAATTTCATTAATATGATACGATCAACCATGATTAACTAACTAGGTATGTCAGCAACCTTACCGATTCTAGTATAATACGCGCAGCCAGTTTATTCCAATAGAATGTGACGTCAGCCGCCAAGGATTTTATTTTTGGCGGGATTGCGGGAGTGTGGAATATACTGAATACTGATAATAAATCCTTGGCGGATGACGTAACATGATGCGTATCATTTGATTGCTGACATACCTAGTTAGTTAATCATGCGATCAACGTACTCAAGTTCTCTTGTAACAGAAGTTTACTTTCATGAGAATGCCTTGCTTCATTAGGAGATAACCCATTTTCAAAATACTGGATAAAAGTATTGTCAGTCTTAAACAAAGAATAAAAAGGTGCTTTTAACTTGTCAATATTTAACATAGAATATACATTTATTTGTTTACTAGTTATAATTATTAATTAGTGTAGGTATGTGAACTAAGTACTAAATTAAATTGAATGAAATCATACTTCATAGTTTGTTCTTAAATATTTCATTGTATCACAAGAAATAATTGGATGATTATGATTCCATACTATTTTTATAACAGCGTTAAGTGGTGGTGATAATTTTAGGTATGGATCATTTTTTCTGGTGTTCTTATTATTTTTTTTTAATAAAATGTCTATGGTTGCCTTGCAGTTGGTATTGCGTTCAGTAATGGTAGTACTGCTCTTATTCTTTAAAGAATGATGGCATATGTAATATATGTGAAATAACACCCTATAAAAAATATTATTTAATATATTTTTTAAACAATATATAATAAATAAATATTGACCCACTGACTTTATTGGCTGTATGATGTTACTTACTTTTTAGGATCTTTTAACTCAAAGTTCAATATATATGAGGTGTTTGATGCTGAACTAAACAGTTTAATAAAGTTTTTTGCGGACAAAACATCTTCAATATTTCCAGATCGGATTATGTATGTATTTGAATCTACGCATGATTCATTTTCGTTTATGACACATACAAAATCATCCAGTGGTGTATTGCTAAAAATATTCGTGGGTATACGCCTTCTAGATCTTAGGTGTCAAAGATTGAAAGATATACCTATAACATTGAATAAAAAAAAAATTTTTTCTCGCTTCGCTCGAATTCACTAACAACATTTATTCTAATTATCAGTATTGACCAGAGAAAAACTTTAAACAATTAGTACAGTCTAAGAAATTAGAATGGTTACTATTTTAATTTTACTAACTGCTAATAACTTAGTGATTAGTGCACTAAATTAGGGTGACCAGACGTCCCGTTTAAAACGGGATTGTCCCTTTTTTGATCATCGTGTCCCGTTGTCCCGACAAACTTCGAACGGGACGCTTTTTGTCCCGTTTTTAGAAGATGGTCCCATTTTAATCCCGTTTTTTACAAATTATTACATTATATTTTTAAAATAAATCGATCTATGAAACAAATCTAAAATAGTTTTATAACCAAATTTATAAATAACAGAAAGCAGTTTTAGTAAAACAAGAATCTAATAAGTAATTAAATTAGCGGTACCTAGTGTTTAATAATAAAAAGAAAATTTTCCTAACTAATTATTTAAAAAAATTGTATTAGTTTTTAAATGCAACATTATTGTGTTAATTAATGATAATAAAAAAAATATTAATTATTTAATATAGGTCAATTAACTCAAAAAAGTAAAATAACAATATTAATTTTTTAGTGTGGGGGGGTAGCAACTGTCCCGTTTTTTTATTTTTTAAAAATGGTCACCCTACACTAAATACTAATCATGATTGCTAGAGCCCGGAACTTGATGCATTTGCATCTTTTTTTTCTAATGATTACATTTGAGGCTCGTTTTTATAGAAATTTAATTCATAAAATATAGAATTTTATGGTACAGCAGTTATTATTTTGCATTTTTAGGGAATTTTATTCTTTAAGGTCATTTTTGTAGTATTTTTAGTGCATTTATTCATTTTTGAAAATTCTTAACAGGTATACGGAGCTATACGGTCGTATACCCGCGTATCGTCGTTTATTTAGAGAGTATACGCTAAAAAAAAACTAGAGGAGTAAGTATACGCCGTATACCCCCGTATACCCCCCAATACACCACTGAAATCATCTTGAAATGATTGTAAAAATGTATTAAGTTCTTCGATTTTCATGATTTAAAATTAAAATTAATAGGTGCCTAACTTAAAAGTTTATTGTATGAAGACGTATGAAGTACCTATATAAAACTTTTAAAGTCAATGACCAGACTAGACGGAACCAAAAGTGAAAAATGACGATCTAATTATAGATTTTCAATACAGTGATAACGTTAATATAATATAACCCGATTTATCTAATTATTTTTTTTTAATTTTAATTTAAAACAGAATACAATAATATAATATATTATATTTATAAAATATTTTTAAAAAATAGCCTTAATACTCCTTTCTTTTTACATGTGAGTATGTGACACAAATATAATTGATTAGGTAATTAAAAACTAAACAGTTTTATTATAAATAGGTAATAATATTATATGGGTACAAGTAAAATATTTAACCCATTTAACTATTATTAATGCTAATATATATTATAATAATATAACCTCTGATTAAACAAGTGTTTAAAACTGTATATTACAGTACAGTATAGTACATAGTACAAATTACAATATTATAATATATAATATATAATTATAGGTATATTATACATTATGATATATATATATTATTATGAATTATGATAGATATATTACATAATATTATAATATAATATGATATTGATATTGATATGTTAATGGCGCGAAATTCAAACGGACCAATGGTAGCGTTGGAATAAAATACGGCGCTGGGGCTCTATAGTGTTTGGTAATACGCTACCGCGTTCGGTTTCCGGCCGCCCATGATGACTTAAATCTCATACACGCGGTTAACAAATGTGCATCAGCACAACAAGGACAATTTCCGTCTTCTTTCGCTGTCACAAACTCACAAATAAAACCGGACGGGACCCTTCAGATTTCCCGTAATGATCCCCATTCTTACGGAACGTAATTGGTGGCTTTTCCACCTTAACATGCGCGGCCACGTTACGAATTGTTCCCGCGTTAGCGACGTTCTCCAATATAGACACACGCGCGCGAACTATTAAGCTTTAAATGAAATATATATTCAAATAAGAAATATTAGTATTAAATTAAGTTAACTGTTAAGTAAAAAATCATAGGTTATTGGCATATTAGTATACAACCATATGTAATAATTAAAATTGCGCAATTATTTCAAATAAGTTAAACAAAACATAGAAGTAGGTTAAAATAACAATAATTATAACAATTTAATAAAATATACTGTAGCTATAGCAAGAAGACAGTAATATAAATTATGGTCTTTATTTTTATTCCACCCATGATAAGAAGTAGGTCGGGGATTTATAAATAATAAAATACCAAAAATATGTTCATAATATTGTAGGTATATTTAGTTAATATGACCAAAATAAGAAGTAAAAAATAAAAAATATGTAAATATGTATTGAATTAAAATACAATTCTGAATAATTATTGAATAATGCATTTCCTTTTACAAATAATAATGGTTACTAGGTAGGTACTGACAATCAGCGTAAATTATTACATTCCCTACTACATATTTAAACGACTAAATACAGTGTTGTGGCTCTATCTTTTGGATAATTTTAAAGAGCTCGATTGTTCATACAGTTTACCATAGATTTCGCGATCATTTACAAAAATTAATACAAATTATAACAGAATACTTATTAAATATTAATAAAACATTAAATTTGCGAGGACCTAATAGATAATTATAATTTCCATTAATATTATTGATTCTTAACACAATTTAAAAAACCTAAATTATTTGTGTGTATTTTTTATATTGGTGAGATGTTCACTAAGACAAAATGCAAATGCAAATATTTTATTTGAAAATACCCTTAAACCGTAGGTATTCTTACATAAAAAAATAGTTAATATCTATCTTATACATTATACCTATATACTCAACGACTAGTCAACGTTATTAACAGCACGATGAAATTCACTGCAATATGATCATAGTAGTGCACATCACCAACGTGCAACAGCCTATGTTGAATATCGTTTCAATTTTGATTGATAGAAGATATTTTTTCATTTTATGGCGAGGTAGGTACTTATGAATAATATTAATATTAATAATAATAATAAGAATGAGAATGTCAGTCATTATAAATTGAGAACTACTCGTACAGTCGTACTATAAATTATAATACATAGGCGAAAATGGAAACATATTTTAGCATGTTGTGCATAATATCATAAAACTGAGATGTACCTTATCTATTTTGTCATGATATTTTTAGTTTAAATTTTGACTTACATAGATACATAAATGTTTATTAAAATACAACTTTACAGGTTCATCTTAACATTCTCATCTGAGGACACTCACTTTCAACTGATCCGTTTTTACGTTTACATTTTTATTTTAAAAATTAAAATAATGTATTTAAATAATAGATTTATATACTTTTTAGCAAAATTATCCTTATGTGATTTACATTTTAAAGGATTTAAAATTAAATTTTATTATTTTTATTATTTTTTTAATTTAAACTCAACATTAATGTCACTTAAAACTAAAAAATTTACCTACTTTATATGTACATTGGTGTACCTATAACACTAATGTAATAATTAGTAATATTATTATGAACGTATTACATAAAAAATTATGTAAATCGAATAAAATATAATGTATTAATTTTATATCGAGGGGTTTTGAATATAAATATTCAGTTTGGTAATTATGAATGACTGAAATTTAATTCAAACCGTAACATTTACATTTTTTTTATTCATTTTTTAAATTTTATAATATTAATCTATCGGAAGGTCATATACATACAATATTACATAAATTATTATAAAATTCATCTCTCAATAATTGCTATTACTTTGTAACTTTAGGTCTTGAATATTGATCAATGTTTTATCCGTAATGTATTATTTTATTTTCTACCTATCTAGACTTTTTAAACATGATAAGTGTACTTCTTTATGCAGTACAATTCATAAATAACAGCAGTATAGTAATAAATAATATAATACATCAATTAAACATAATTATAAGTACTAATATTACAAATTGATGTTTTAATTATAATATCTATCGAATTTTTTCCCCTTTATTAATATGATAAATATGACGCTCAATAATCCAGCTATGAACGTGAACACATGCAACCAGTACAAATCTAAAAACAAAAACAAAAATAGTACAAATGTCGATGTATTGATAAATCCTAAATATGTTGTATAATATAATATGGTACAATTTTAAATTCTATCAAAGTGAAAAGATTTTTAAAACTCTGTGAAACCTTAAAATATTTTTTTATGCATCGTAAAACAGTGAATTTATATTCATTCGCCATAGTCCGTTGTAAGTAATCGTTAAAGTTATTTACAAAAAAAAAAAAAAAAACCCTATACATAGTATAAATTCATTGTATCCTTTGAATTTCGAGTAGAGTTAATACATTTTTAACGTTATAATTTATTATTATTTTAGGTCACTTTACTCGACAAATTACATTTTCACTTTCAACGACTTTAATAATAATAATAATTAATAATTCCGAAACGATATTTAAAAGGCAACGAGTACAACAAAGTTTTCAGACGTCTTGAAACGGAAGATCAGATGTCAAAGCACTGCAGCAGTGTTATAAATTATTATTAAACATTGTAGACATCCATCACTATATAGTATCTGGAAAAATAATACTGGGACGCGATAAATCATAAACGTCCAACCATTATTACGAATACAATAAAATATTCGTTCAGCAGGTGTACTCGCGTAAATAAATAATGAAATATATAGATATGTGTGTTTAGCGTTTTCGTATTTTTACATTCAACTTTTTATGTTATGGATGTTTTTGAAAAAGAACATTTTACGATGGATATACGCGTATATTATCTCCGATCCGGGTATTATTTCCGTTGATAGTTTTACCCGTATTATGCTATGTCGATATAATAATAATATGTATGTAGACGTACGGAATTTAGGGAAAGCATACAGTATGAAGTACATGCAATTTTCACACAATGTTTCCAACAGGCAGATAAGACCAACGGCCATGCTTTCCGGCAGCGGATGTGCATAGTCCGCGGCCAGTTCATATAGTAAACTCTGCGTGGTCCACGACAACGGAAACGCAAACATGACGCCAAACACCAGGAAATCTGAAAACCGGTAAACTTTTATATCACCATAATGATATCATACCCCAAATTAATGTAAGTACGATAAGACGCATATAAGCGACTGGAAACGTTAATAATTGTTATCATATTATAATTGATCGGCTAAATTGTGTGTCACATACATTTATGGAGATTTGACGAAACCATATTAATTTATTCTAATCCCCATAGGTGTAAATCCGCCAACATCCAGAACGTAAAATTTCGGCGAATCCGTATATTACAGAGACATAGTAATACATAGGAAGAAAGTGATTCAATGTGTATAGACACTTCTATCTTTAGACATTAAATTGTACGATCCATAAAAACGGGTGGTTTTTATTATTATTGGACATTGGCCAACACTATACGAGAATACTTACTATTGATATTCGATTAAACTGTATCAGAGTAACGTTTATATTTCTGACCTATCTAGACAGATACCTAATACCTAATGGATAAATATGTTTAGGGAACGCTATATATATTTATATGTATAATATTATTCATTTCGTTATTTACTCGTTCTCCTACGTAGACTTTTGATACACAACGCCAACACAACCCACAGCATAAAGATCGCGGCGAGACAGTGGCACAGAATCCCAAGACGATTACTGGATCCTACTATCCGATCGGCCAACCAGCAAACGGACAGCGAGAGAACGCACGTGTGAATGATCATCCACAATCGGCAATCGTTACTGACAGTCTAAATCGATGATGAGCATTATGTTAGTACAAAATGAAAGTAAATTAATAAAAATATTTCATTTTATTACTATTTTGTGATCTAAACATACACGAATCAAAAGCTATGAATAAAAAAATGTTTTTATATGATTTAAATAAAATGGCCTGATGGATTTTTAAAAATAATCTAGGTACAGCTGAGTTTTTATGGTACGCTGTTAAGTTATATATTTCATAAAAGTAGCTTACTACGTTTATTAAGATTTCAAGCGTGATAATATGTAGACGATTTGTATAAATTTTGCAAAATCTGTGATGATCATGTTAAACTATAATTTCAAAATAAATATTATTCGGAAAAATTAAAACGACGTGAAGTACCTAGAGTTTTTTTAAATTTATTAAAAATGTTAATATATTGTAATTTTACTACTTAAAAAGTTTTTAAAATTCTTTAAAAAACCACTATTCTATAAAAATCCATTAATACTTTAAATGAAAATCGTTAAAACCCATTTACAATATTATCGAAGGCATCGTTTTATACAAAATTAACGAAAACACATGAAAATCAGAATAGATAAGTTTTTTTCTTTTATCGAATAAAAGGTGTTCCTTGAAAAAAAGGTGATATATGATGTACAAGGATGATTTCATTACAAGAGTACGACGAGAAAGTGTATATTTAGATAAAACTCGACAGAACACTGTAAAGCCAAATGGGTAAATAAACACTTTGGTGTATTATTATAACGAAGTTCTTAAAACCAATGCGATGAACATTGCTGTGTTTTAGTGTTTATTGCGCAAAGGTAGCGTTTTGTATTAATCAAGACTTGACATCAAGTCTAGGCGTATTTTATATAGGTACGTTAAACGTTAAAATATATGTATTTAAATTTAGATATCTATGTGCGTTTTGTAGTATAATGGATTAATAAAAAATAGGTCTAATGTGATCAATACTACACCACAAACGGCGCAAGTATAATATATTATATTTGTCAAATTAAATTCAAAAAAGAAATTTTTTTATTAAAATCATAACTGATATTTAGGTAACTATAACATATAAGTACATATATTATTAAAATAACAATTTAATATTATTTTATTTTTTTATAAGTGTTTCGCCGTGAAGTTTATAGTCTCAGGGCCGAATTATTGATGGCATAACTATGTGGTATTTTTTATAAGACAGCTCATATAGTTCATATATATTATAATAGAATAGTTATAGTAATAGTAATATTTCATGCAGTTTTGTAGTTGTCTGAGGGGGTGGTACAAATTACCTGAGGAAAGCCAACTTTAGAATACGTGATATCGATCATTTGATACCAAGGCCAAGAGAGCGCATTGGAACACGCGTACGAAAGAGCGACGTAGACCAGATCGGAGTTTCTGTAAAATTTTTAATTATTTCCGTTCATGGAATATTTTAATATTCTTAAAAGTTTAACATAATAATAAGTTTCATAATAGGTACTGTATCGACTTGAAAACTGTCTGCAACAGAAACGACGTGGATGATATATCGCATTTTTGCTTGGTTCCCGGCGATTGATCGCAGTGTTTCCTCTTTCTGGGTTCGTGCGGGAACACAAAGTATGCGAATAGCAGGCAAACAATGTTTGCAACAAAGGCTAAATGAATAACATCAAATCAGAACAATGTGTATTTATTATAATATTATATGATGCGATGACGGTGGCTAAAATATCTGTGCACACCGCGGCGCACAGCAATAATAATAAAGTCATATTAAAATCCCACGATATCCACCTAAGTCGACCGATCTATTGTAAAATATACATTGGTAAGTACACGTCTACGACATAATAATATGATGCACTCACATATATATAAGATAATTATCTCATTGGTGCGCATATTAACTTCACTTATTACTGCCTGCTGAGGATACGGCTGTCCTTGTCGCAAGACCGTTGTCACTAGGAGACCGGCCGCCGCGCCGGCCATCGAAGCACAAGTCATAAATCCTAAATATAATGTGTTTATATAAATATAATATATATATGTACAATACATATACAAGGTGTGATAAATTTAATGACAAATTTAATTAAATTTTAACTATAATCGGTCGTTCGAGCAATGAATTTTTATTTATTAATTTTTTCATATAACTATTAAGATAGGTACATCGAATAGCATTCGGCCCATTCGGGTTCAAAAAAAGGTAATTTTTAAATTACACGCTTTCCGATAATCAAATATTACCGATATTATATTAAATAAAAATCAAATCTTCT
Organism: Schizaphis graminum; assembly: GCA_020882235.1. NCBI lineage: Eukaryota > Metazoa > Arthropoda > Insecta > Hemiptera > Aphididae > Schizaphis > Schizaphis graminum. The sequence continues at coordinate 107,647,158 of CM037032.1, read as the reverse complement.
GTGGTTAGAACTCAGAAGAGTAATTTATATTTTAGATTCTAAACGGAAAGAAGAATAATCATTGATTTTACAATGATGTGTTTTTTTATATGTAAGTACACGATAAGTAGCTGATAAAGACGATAAAGTCCTTTGATTTTAAATTTTTGAGGGCAATAGATTTAAATAGGAGATTGGGTCTAGTTTGTTCTTAGGAGAGGTCAATACTTCCTGTGTTTTTTTTTTTAATGCAGAACCAATTTTTGACGAAATATATTTTATTCTTTTGGTGATACTTAAAAAAAAAAAAATTATTATAGATACTTGAAATTTTCATTAAATATTTGTATTATCGTCTTTTATTATATGATAAAAATGTATATTAATATATTAATTAAATAATAATATTATTATAAATGCAATATTTTTGGAAAAAACTGTATCAACCTACCGCAGTACACTAAAAGTAAAATAAATTACTTTAATAGCTATGTATATCTAAAAGCATCACGAAATATAACTTATGGTATAGGCGATAAACCGTCTCTGCTAAGAATTTTTTTTCATATTGTGACCCATTCAGATCACTTGATACCTAACGAACAGAATGATACCTACAAAATTTCTTTTTAATATTTAAAATATATTGCTTTGGTTATAATAATAACATTAATAACATAAATCTTTAATAATTTATGTATAGTAATATGTTAGTTTTATGAAAACTGAGAAACAATAATATAAAAATGGGTTCTTATTGAAAAATTAATAAATATTTACAATTAAAATACTAAATTGCACCGTTTTATTGAATATAATCAGTATTGTGGGATCCATGCATAAATTTGTGAACGGAATATTAATACATGTTGTTTTTTTTCTGTATAAGTCTAAAATAAATCAATAATTACCACATGATTATTCTACAGTGATTGTACCCTTAAAATTGCCTTCATTAGCTGATAGTAGAGTTGAAGACAATTTGGGTTTTTTTTAGCAATTAACAATTGGGTAAAATTTATTTTCCAGCTCGTTTTCTTGACATAATAATGTAAGATATATCTATTCTATTCCTGTACCACTATGCATCACTAACTAGGCCATTAATCAACGCCTAGTAATTAATTTAATGGTGCGGATTGCCAATACAATATAACATTATGCGGTATATCAATCACCGACTATATTTCTGGTAATCTTTAATATTTTTCTTACTTCCTAAATTACATTGTGATTTTTAATTTTAGTTTTTTTCTTGATGTACAATTAGGATACGTAAATTCGTTAAATAATATTGTTGTATTGCTTAACATTGGACTTATAGTGCCCCGTCGTTATATTAATATTAACTTAAGTATACAATTTATCAGGTTCTTCTGTAACATATTTTTTTATATTGCGTATGATATAATTAAAAAAGGAAATTAACTTAATATTATTTATTTATTCAATTGTGCCTGTGTGATACTACCAAGTTTATTAGTTAAAAAAAACAGTTTTCGATTTTTTACCTGTTGCCGTGTTTCTTTCGCCGGTCAGGAAACAACAAGTGGACACGGTGACCGTCAAAGGTTTTACGACGACCGAAGCACTCGACAGAAACACGGCAGACACGTGCAACACACTGTATTATGTAATCATATTATTACGATACTCGTGTAGTATACATGTTATTTATATAGATAAGTATGATAAAGTACGTTAATAAGTCACTCAAGGTTATTAAGAAGTTAATAAGCAATTTTTATGTTGTTCTCTTTCTATTTTTTATTTTTACTCACAAAGTCGAATCGCCGATTGTTGACAGACACCGTACACCCACTCCAAACGATGACAATGCACAAGAATACAGCAGACAGGTCCGGATACCTAATGTTTGTACAACTCTATTAAACTATGATTAAAAAGTATTTAAAAAAGATGGGTTGGAATTTATAATAGACAACAGAAGATTTTTTTGTTAAACTTAATTTATGTCGTCTAAAGGGTATCAGGGAGCATGTCATTTCGGACATTTATAGTCTTATAGAGACGTATTGTTCTCCAAAAATCAATTCCCGATCTCTTATTTACAATGGTCGATGAATGGTTATTGAAAGGCAACTATAGAATAATTAATATGATTATTTTTTTTTAATTATCCCGTCTTTTGTAAACGCCTTGTATTATCACTATAATAATTACAAAATATCGCCAAATTTAATTAAATCATGGTCAATACCAGTGTGACACTATATTATAGACGTAATTAAACAAACGGACCCAAGTTAAACAGTTATATTTTTCTACTTTATTTAATTGTCATTAGAAAAATTATTTTAAAAAGACCATTTGGTTGTGCAACAGGCCAACAGCCGTGCGAGAAGCGTATACAACATTATATTATTATTGTCACATGTGCAATTTGCAGAAACGCTGCACCTATTTATATATAATTTTTAACGACGAGTTATGTAATTTTTTTTTTCAAATGATGTAATGTACTAGCAAATATAATATATCATAATACGTAGGTATAAGGTATTTTAATAATTATATTGTTATCCGATATTCGTTTACAATATAACTGTTGATTATTTTTTTATATACCTATTCGCTCACTGTTTTTTCAATTTACCATACTTAATCAACTTACCATACTTGTTGATGCCCACGCAAGCTGGAATCGTTAACAATACGCCCACGACTATGTTCCAAATAGGGAATAGCGATAAGGGAGACTGCAATCCTTGTGGTTGAACAATTGAAGTCGGTTCAAAAAACGGTATACAAAAGTCACATGAAAACATCTGCAAAATATTTTTAGTAAAATTAATTTAGTCGCATTTTTTTCCAGACGTATTTTGAATTATTGTAGTTATAAGTTTTCATACTTAAATGCGGTGATTTAGGTCCAAACTATAAAACAAACTAAAGTGTGCAACTACTTATTATTGTTATTATGAACAATAATTCATGGCAGTAGGTACTTTAAACATTAAGACTTTAAAAGTTTAATATAACTTTTTACTGTAATTTATGAGAGCTGCAATGCACATTTATTGGTTTGTACGTTATTTTTAGCTTAGGTTTTTTCGAAGCGGATTCGAGTCATATTTTATTGGTAGGTATATAAAAAAATTGGTATCGTAACATTCATTACTATATTATATTTTATTCCAATGCATCCGACGCGTAATACTGATGCGATCATACCGCCCACTCGTTAGCATTTTTTTTCATTCCCAATAATTTATTTTTGGAGAGTTAAACGTTTTAATAAACAATAAAAGATACATTGTAATTTATTATCAAATTTAAACACATATCACAATAATAATTACGTTTCTAAGTTTTCTTGTTGTATCCCTGCAATGAGAGCCCTTAAACTAAAGCCATTAGCACCTTTGTGACAGCGCATACATGTCTATATAAAAATAACGTGTAGGTATATTCTTATTTTCACTTTATAAATGTACGAAAACTTTGAATAAAAATATTTTCAACATTCACTTAAAGTCCATGTATGCGTTGACAAGTCTATAACTATTAACTCTTGATACAACCGTAGTTTTTTTTTTTATCGATTTTCAGTCAGAGATACAGCACCTGCCAAAAGTGTAGCAGAGAGACATTGCATAATAGAATTTTGCTTACCTGTAGAAAGAATGTGATCGATAGTAAAACGACAACTAATACTCTATGTTCGCGTTCCGGAACGTTCGCCGGAAGTTTTGTCAAATGTTCAAAAGACAATTCTGAGTAACACGGTGTGGACTGAATGTCATAGAAATCATTTTTGTCATCGGCACCAGCCGATAAATTCAGCGTTTCCGTTTTTCGGTACACTTCCTTTAAAATAGATTATCATTGTATGAGATATTGAAGCACTATATATCAATGCATTTATTATATTTAGGTCAAAATTTATGTATATTATTGATTTTTCGATCAACTAAAAACGTTTAACTAAATGTAAAAAGAAAAAATGACACGATTTGTAATATATTTATTGTCACGAATGAGAAAAAAAGTTTGTATAAAATAAAATAAATATTATTATATAATATTGATATGTAAGATTTATATCGAGTATAGACCGCTTTCGAGACCAAAGAAAATTAGCCTTTTTGCGCGTGCAACGTTGCTATAATACAGTGATAATATATAATAATATATTTATTTATTTTATTATAATTGTATGCGCCCTAACTTTAAGAATAGTTTTATTTATAATATAAAACCATTAGAAAAATGAAAGGCTGATAATTAGAAACAAAAATGTTATTCCCATATTGTCAAGTCTTAACAGTTGGATAATGGAAGAATTGAATAGATAATAAAAAAATATAATAATAATATAATGAAAAGGAGCAGTGTTTTTATTTGGACACTTAAGGCTCAGATGCTTAATTTAGATACTAAAAAACAACATTAAAAGAATAAAGTTGGAAAAGAATTTCAAAAGAAATTGATGATTGGCCGCGGGACAGTGATCGGCAAGATTGAACAATCCCAAGGATTTTGGCGCGAAGTCATGTGTAAGGAAAATATTCTCTAAACACATTAATGCAAAGTACAGATTTATAATCAAGTATAGACGTAAAAGAGAAAAACAGAATGTTTTAAGAGAGACAGATAGTTAGGGTATAGCTGTTGCTATACTTTTTTCTTTTATGAGGGTGCTCTAAAGACTGGAAAATCACAATCACAAAAGCATCATGTGATTCATACATCAAAGAATATAGAAATAAAACTTTTATTTTACATATTTTATGTTTTAACTTTTGAATGAAAAAAAAAACTTTTGAAAAATAATGTTTTTATCTTAAAATATTATCTGAGGTTTTCCACAACATTTTTTTATTAAAACTAGTATTATAATGTTAAAGCACCGAACTTCTTTCTATTTTAGATAACGTCAATTACTAAGAACCGTTATCTTTAATAAACATAATATAAAAGCCAACATTTAATTTAAAACTTTTTGTACAACTTAATCTTTTTTTTTTGGCATTTTTGATTATTAAAGATAAAAAGGTAGAAAAGTGGGTACCGTTCAACTGTAATTATAGGTGTGTTAAATTTGAATTCAATGATATAATATCATTATTGAATATGAAACAACGATTCTGAGCGAAAATAGGTTGTCTGGTTAAATCACTAAATATATTTTATGAAATAACTATTAAAGTAATATACATTTTACTATTAGTATTACGGTAGGTATTCATATAGTTATGTATATAGTTATTAACTTTGCATTTATTATAATAATAATATACATGTATAACGTATAACATATTATATTATGATTATTGACTTATGAATTAATAACACCTCACAATAATATAAATACCATGAAACAGTGTGAATATGTCTATATTATAATTAGATAATATGTATCTGGAAATAAATCAACAATTTTGAAAATGTCATTGCGTATAGTAAAATGTATGATAGACGTAAAAGTTTTAAGTCACCACAATTAATAATGTTTCTTGTATTATAAAAAAATAATAAATATTACATACCTAATTCATTGTTAAAATACGATAGGTACATCGATTAAATTTGTACTACAAAAATCAAAAAGTAATAATTGTGTTCCTATACTTTTAATATATTTTAGTTCCAGTATATGGATAACGTCATATTAAAGATTTTATAAATAAATTAATATAAAATATTATTTGTGATATTGATGAAAACGAAAAGGCAGACCTAAAAGCAAACAAAGTAACGACACTTCTACTTACCTCTCTTACACTGATAATATCCATAAACAATGTTCAATTATTGATTAAAATCAAATGCCATTACATTTGGCAAGCAAGCTAGAATCTACAAATTACCAAAGCCCACGAGATAAAACAAAATATATATTCTTAGCCAATTCGACCGGATATGCCAAAGAAACTTAAGGTAACAATAAACAGGATTAACATTGACCCTTCACAAATATCGCACAGCTTCCTAATGGACAAAAAAGACCCACCAATTTGACAATATCGACTTCAGATTATCGTTAAAACTATAATAAATAAAGTTTCAAATTAATTAATTATTGTATACGATTTATAATCCCTTATTGTATATTGAAAATATTTTAAATTCATTTTGTAAATCCCAATGACATTTGCTGCCGAGGGTTATTATGCATATATAAAATAAAATGCGTCCGTATATTTTTAATAGTTTTATACAGATATAAGTAATAACAACTTAATGTGGGATCTTTAAATTATATTTCAAAGAATTTTGACCCAGCGAATAACTTTTTATCGACTTCTTCTCGAAATTGTTTACGAAGAATTATGTTATTATATTATAGGTACGGGTGAATGCCTAAGGTCGTACAAATTTGAATTTCAAATGTTTATAAAAACTTAATTTGATTTTTCAGTAAAAAATTATTTTATTATAGGTTGCAATACTTATAAAGAACCTTGAATTAAATTTTTAAATCTTAGTTACAAAAATGACATTTTTGTTATTGTTTTCTGTCTTTAAAAATTGTTTTTTATTTTCAAGATTTTATCGACATTTTAACTTAAAATGCTAATAATAAAAAAAATCATTTATTCATAATATTGTGATAATAATTTTTCGATTTTTCTTAACTAGAAGATCAGCTTATTAAAAACGTTATATTAAATTTTCATTCATTTCTATCCATTTATACATTTTTTATCAGTATTTATAAAAAAAAAAAAAAAAAATACTAAAAAGAAATGAAAACTTAAATTTATTGTCTATAAATAGGTAGTTCAAAAAGAATCAAAATATTTAAAAAAATATTTATGTATAGATAATGATAACAAAACACATAATTGTAAAATAAATAAATTTATCATTGAGCTAAGAATTTAAATTATTTATTTATATTTCAATCTTATTTATAATTTTTTTAAACATTTAAATACTTACCAAAATAATTATTTGAGTTAGAAACAACTATTAATTTTAATTTCATTTTTAAATATTATTTTTGGTTACTAATAGAGGAAAGGATAAACATGCTTTTTAACATTCTCTTAGAAAAAAATTGAATTTAGCAATAATTTTAGCTTAAAATTTTTTTTTATAAAAGATTTAATAATATACCTAGGTACATTTATAAAATATACATTATAAAATCAACGAATATCGTCTAATATACTATCATTTTCTAATGATTTAAATTCTCAGGTGCTTAATATGATTATTTAACTATAAGTACTCGAAGTATTTGAAATTAAAATAACTAAAAATTTTAATATGCGATTAAAATGTAAAAACTATTCAAAGACAGTTTATAATACTATATTGCTAAACTGTCGAACTGTAAATTGCTGACAGTCTCGACGGTTAATTTGTAATAAATAAAACGTTACAAGTGTTACAACCCACTCCTAGCAGCACCGACCGATGGAGATGCTGCATGTATATTGTATACACTACAGTTAATTGGGTTTGAACATCGAAATAGAGAACGTCTCGTCATCATAAAAGTACATGGTATAGCACTGAAGTTATCCCCACATATAGTGTATTATAAGTGCAGTCCTCGTAGAACAGAGTACTCTATACTGTATTTTGACTTTTGTGTAGTGTCGTTAGTAAAACGTCTCATATTTTTTCGTCCACTTAACATACAGACTTGTAAATGCCTAATTATGTAGCTGTATATAAAAAGGATATGCAAATAGACATGTCGCTTTCTATGTTAAGTCAGTTTATTATTGTAAACCAATTAACATAATATAGTTAACAGTTTTATTTTTTCTCATTAAAATAATTTTATTAGAACTTAGTAAAAATATTTTAATTATCATAAGGTATAAAATATAATTATATATTTATATTGTAAAAAATAAAAAATGGTTATTATTTTAAATTAAACAAAACGAGAATATTGTTAACCGATTAGCTAGACAGTAGCTGCTAAGTTGCTACGTTTCAATAGTGTGAAATACTGTTATAAATTAGTTGAATTTGAATTCAGTGATAAATCTTTTGCATAGTATGAAAAAAGATTCTGAGTGAAGACTTAAGGCTGTAAGATTATAGGTATTATTAATTGTATTTTATATCAATTTTTTTTTATGTTGCTATTAAGGTAATTTATTTTACTACTAGTATTACGATAGGTTGAATTCAGTTTTGCTAATAAAATTATATATTCATTATATTATTATTTATAATACTTCATCGTCATAATATTTGATATGAAAAATAACTGAATATTTTATGTGCCTGTTATACATCATAACTATAATATTTATAATAATATGTAGTATTATATTAAATTCATTGTACTGTTAAAATTATTGTGTTAAAAATCAACGAGGCGTAAATTTTATAAAATAATCATTATGTACCTAGAAAAATGTACACATTTATCATAAACCTACCCTGTTCTTTATTTTCACATTCAGTTATTCATTTTTAATATATTTGACAAAAAAATAAATATAATTGTTATCAAATTGTTTTAAAAAACTCAAACATAGTCTAAACGAAGGCAACTTAATTTTTTCATAACCAATGTTACTAAACAATTATTTTAATAATTATATTAAAATGTTAATAAACGTTATAGTTGTATTTTTGTTATAACCGATTATTTTAAAAAGTACAGTGAATTTTCTATTTTGACTTCTTAAATACACCACTACTAAAAATAAAAACAACGAATAAAAAATATATATCATTATAAATTCAATACGTTAACGCTGTACTCAGAATCTAAAAACACATTTAAATATAAGAGGACGTCTTAAATTTACCACATATAACGATATAACAGATAAAATGCATTAATAATTAATGAATTTTGTGAGAATTATTCTTATTTTAATATTTTTTAGTTATCTTGAAGTAAAATCGTCCATTAGAAAATAGTATTATTTGATTCGACATTTACTCATAAGTTTATTTCAACATTGTTATCAACAATATCCATTTTAATTAACAGCAATGTTTTTTGTTTTTTAATTCAAATAATAATAAAATATAAAAACCAAAATGTCGAATACTCAAAAATATTATTTTATATTTTTTTAACAGATGATTCTCTCCAAGAGAAGTATTTTGTTTATTTTTCGCGTGGGTCTGAAAGAGAAAAACAAATATTACGATGTACCCCTTAATAAATATTATTTACTGTATATGTCACGGAGTTATTATTTTTCGAACAACACATTTTATTTTCTATAATATTGTTGGATTACTTGCCAAGTTTCACAATAAATTGTATTAAAAACCTCTTCAAGTAACTTATAGTTGATATAGTATTAATACGCGTAATATATTATAGTAACGTCAAAAGTTGTGGGAACAGTTACTCTTATAACTAAACTATGTTAGACATTTTAAACTCGTTAACTATCCGTTATACCTACCTCGGAATGTATTACAGGTAAGATTGCACGAACGTAATATGTCTACGTTTTATACTGGTATCGCTCATGCAGCGTATAAATGCCGTAAATACATCGAATGGGAATATCAGAGATGATTTTATATTATTGTGAGTTGTGAGTTTGTGACGATCAGTATGTAGCTAAATTGCCTATCTACAACGCCGTGTTATAAAAAAATATTATTTTAATTATTTTATTGAACATTAGTTGGATTTTCGCATCACGGGAAAATAAGCGTATTCGTTTTGCGATTTTACCGATACACGAAATTATTAATTATCCAGGACTGAAACGATTCATACAATTTATTTAGACAGATAATTTTTCGACGGCTTAAATTTAACGAGTTTGAAAAATCATTCGTCTGCAGCCCAACCCTGGTGATTAAAATACTATACCTGGGCTCGTTTGTAAATATTATCTGCGCGGACCGCCAGATTGATTTCCGTCTCCGTATTCGTCGATTCGTCCGAAGAGCAAACGTGGTTATTGTAAAAATTGGACCACTCATAAATCCTCTGTGACTCCATTGTTCATATGGATTGACCTTCGATTCTTTTCGTCGGATTCTTCAAGACGGCAAAAAAAAAAAACGATTTGGTAATGCGATTCACACAAAACGGTTGTTAACGCGGAATAATAATATTATCATCGTAAGATAACGCAGTACTCTTAGTGAATTCTGTTTTCGCGGTTTTGTTGCCAGGTTCACATTTGTATACAACACATAGAGTACGACATAACCTATAGCGATTTTAAATTATTCGAACTGTTTGTTTTCTCAATTCGCGCACAATTTATCGCGATCAGCTGTAACCAATAACCAAACGCTAAACATTAAAACTTTACTCACAGTTATTTACTGTCACTATATAGTTGTGAAATATAACACCATTTTACTCGTAAATAATATTAATGCGCTCGATAGGCATTATTGATAAATAATTATCAAAGAGTCATTTGATGATTTTTTTTTTTTTTTTAGTTAGTTATTAATTAGTAGTATTAATTATTATTTATTGTTTTATAAAGATATATGCCACGAAAGCAAAATATTGAAAACGATAGTATATTATACTTTTATTATAACTACCCTGCAATACAAGACTTCTAGGAAACGAACACGTATACGTTACAATTTATATTGAATTTCGCAAACATAAATTATGAAGAGGTTAGCTGGTCTGTTTCTATTTAATGGAATTCATGCACGTAGAACACGTCAAATACATAATGCCGTAGACCGCAGATATGTCTACGGTTAACCGCTTGGCTTAAAATCGATATAGATAATGAACTCTGAATGGATTCTCTAATAGTATGTATTCGTTTTAGTAATAAGCAATAATACATAATGATGATTACGCGATGCCGGATCACTCGTCTGGACCCGAACACGATATTTGAGCTTATCGACCGCTATAAGTGAAGGCACTGCAGACCTTTGAAACCAATAAACATAAATAGCATTTGATTAACATTTATCATTCAATAACTACTGTCGTTAATGTATTCTCAATTGCGGGTTCACGCTGCAAATGAGTTATCGAACATATTCACTTACTCTGGCGCGTTTTTGTTTTTCGATTACTCGCATAGTTTTTAATATAAAGCGAAATCGTCGAACTGAAAAAAATCTCTGATAAAATTCATATTAAATTATCACTGGTTAAACGTAAAATTATAAAAAAAAAAAAAACTCATTTTGGAAAAAAAAATACAATTACATGTGTTTATCGTATAGAAAACAAAAATCATCAATTGTATTATTTTACACGTGCACGTCAGGTTATTGTAACAATAATACGAAGTAAAACAATTAGTAAAATAATAATTAACTGAAAGCTCCCCGCCACGGTTTTAAATATGACAAAATATCGACGGCAGTTAATTTCATGGTTAAAGTATGAATATTTTTTTATACCGCATATCACAAACACATACATTTTAGTACCAATGGATGGACGGTGCGTTTTTTTATTTTTATCCATCTTCATCGTTAACTTCTTGTCCGTAACTAATGAAGGCAAAAAATTATACATTAAAGGTTAGTCATATAATATATAGTTTATGCATTAAACGTGGAAATAAATATTACAAAAAACAGAAAAATACAATAATTTTGATAAAGGTACCTATACCTTTTGTTATTGAATTGATCAGTATGAATTGTTCGTTGTTTGAAGCTGTTGATTATAATTCAAGATGTTGTAAATAATAATATCAAACCATTTTCGTTAAATTCGAAATACATATTTTTTATTACTAACACCGAATCGACTAATTTAAATATTATTTAATAATATAAAACTAAAATTATACGCGAAAAACGTATTTAAATTGTATAAAAATAACTATAAAAATAATATTATAATAACTGTTGTAATAATATATTAAGTTTATTTCTTACATTAAATAATAATAATTTAAATTATAATTAAATTGAATCAAAAATATTCGAGTTAGTGAGTATACTATTTTTGGATTGTCGACTCTTCAAATTTAGTTTACGTAAACTGAAAGTACAAATTAAATATAAAGTATATTTTATTTGGACTACCTACTAACATTGCATATTAAGACTCGATATTTTAAATTTATATCTTTATTTCAGATTCTCTTAGGGTTAAACCATATGACGATCGCCTTGATCCAAAAAAACTTCAAACAGTCGTTGTAGATGCATTAATCGCGAGGTATAAGAATCGGAAGATGATAGATGTGTCTAAAAGTCGTTATAAATGGCACATGGCATGGAGGGGATTTAAAAGATTTTTAACGGAAACAATTTTAAAAGTTTTTTGTCCATCGATAGTAAGAGATTTGAGAGCAATAAAATTACTCAAAGAAATGGTTTCTAATGATGATGTTATTAGAAATAAATTAAATTTTGTTCTTCCATTTAATAATTCAAAAACGACTAAAAAAGGCAATGACAAAAAAGAAAATAGTGATGAAGATAGTGACGAAGAAAGCAATGAAGAAGACGACGATGATGACAGGGACGAAGATGATAGCACCGAAGAAGAAAAAAGTAATTCGAAGACAAGAAAAAAAACATTAGATGATTTATTTAAGTAATTAAAATTAAAAATTAAAATATTTTTAAGATATAACAATAGTTAGTGTAAAGTATTAAAATTTGTAAATTTATAATAAATTATATGTTACTATATAACTTTCACGAAAATCTAATGCATTTTTTTTCATTCGTTACTAAAATTGAAAAATATTTTTTTTCCAAAGTTCAGATTAATTTTATTGATGGTTGAAAATATTGACAATAACTCACATAAAAGCTGTATAATAGAACGAGGATGCTCAGATGACAATACTAACAGATCTCTTAGCTAAGTGACTAATTACCAACGATACAACGGAGTTTAAATTGGTTAGTATATAAGTTAGGTAATTCATTCCCAAGAACGTTATTTGGTGATGGTAATCCCCGGAATGCTTGATAGTTATCAGAAATATAGAAAAACTAATAAACTGCATTTAATAACAGTTTAAAATATTTACAGTAATACATCGCTTTCTCCAATAATGTTCTCTAGCGTGCAACAATATTGGTGAAAAAGGTGGTGGGACATCAGTAGCTTCTTTTTTAAACAGTTCAACGCGTTCAAGACCTTTTAATAGTATTTTTCTTATGCTTGCGATAATTTCATAAGTTTTTGAGAAAAGAAAAGGGAACGGTTTTTTTATTAATGTCCAACGTAGTTTACAAGCCAGACAAGTCATGTGAATCATTTTGGGGTAAAATGCTTTTATAGCATTTGTTGCTTTTGCCATAGACTTATTACGTCTGTAACACGTTATCGTGTTGTGTATACTATTAGACCGTAAAGAAAACAATGCGTTATCGAACAATTTACTAATTGCAGAATGGTAAGCTTTTTCTAAAACTTCAAATGAAAGAGAAAATATTTCTCCAGGGTTTATCGACTTTAAAGTACCAACGACTACATTTGCAATGTATCGTCCGGTAGTATCGCGGTAGACTTCATCAACGGACACTCAAAAATATCTTCTTTCCCATTACTTGATTACGTAATTCGTTCATTGTGTCTTTATAACATCCATCAACGTATGTTTTTCTTAATAATTAAACCGTATGTATATAATATACATATTTACCTGTGTATTTTTCGAGAAACAAACGGTCATGTCTATTTTCCAATTTTTCCATAAGGGATTTTTACTAGCTGCAGTAATGCGCTGCACAACTTTGGTGAACATATATTTGTCCGGTATAATCTTGGACAATTATTGTTAAAATTTTGATTTATTCTTATTTTTTTTTCGTTTAACAGCTCGGGTGTGTTCATTAGTTTTTATAGATGCTATGGGACAGTAAAGCGCTTTACACAGCTGTTGACTTTGATCTCACATACCTACTTTACAAAAAAGAATTCCTCCGTCAGACGCAAAAATATTTTCTCCAAATTCCGCAACATTATATTTACGAAAAGGTGATTGTAGGTATTTTTGACATTTTAATAGAACACACAAACACATTACACTATTGCGAATCGCGTGGTTGTATAAAACGTTAATATAAACTAAAACGTTAGTCCATTACTATAGTTTTTTGTGATTGCGATTTATCGACGATAAATATTATTACGATAAAGATTATCGTATTTTTACCTACCTAAAATAAACTTTGTCTTATTATAGCGAGTTATAGCAGAAAATACGTGTAGTTGTAATAGTTGTTTTGTGTTAAATGATTTTTTTTCTTTTCATATTCGTGATATTTACGTAAGACATAACGGTAAGAAAAAATATAAACATAATATTTATACATCTATATTTATTTCAAAATTATGCATAATTTTTTTGAAAAATCATGAAATATGTACGATAATATTAAAAATGTACCAAATATAAAAAAATATGCAAAATAAAATTTCACTTTCTAACTCTTTAGATTTAGATTCAAATTCGTGGTGTCTTCCTTAGCTATTATTTTTAACTTATCAATATAAATATACGAAAATGTGTATAATTTCGGGCCCTAATAATTATAAATTTATAAATTTAAGCAATTCTTTATTTCCGAGAACGTTCTGTATTATTTTTATAACCCTAAAGGTTCCTGGGAATTTACAAAAGCGCTAACTCTACCCATAATAATGGCAATAAACAAGTAAATAAAAAAATAATTTTTTTATACTTTTTTTAACGTATAATATTCACTTTATAACAAGTTTTGGTAATTTATAAATATTTAAAGTTTGTATTTTGCTTAAAATTTATATTAATAAATATATAATTTATATTCAATATATTTATATCAGATATTTATGAGGTTATTACGTAAGTTAATTCACTGGATGAACTCGAAGTGTTATTGACATTAATTAACTGTAGTGATAAAATATATCTCATTAAGTAGATATTATATATTTTTTTATAATATTTGAAGTGTTCTGTGTACCGATCCAATTTTTAAAATGGTACCTAATGGTTAATTGTAATTGATAAAACAAAACACTATAATAGATACCAATAAATAGTTCAAACAATGTACACTAGGCTCTAATCCATAGATAATGATGGCTAATAATAACATAACAATGTTAGTCTTAAGTAACTTAAAAATATCACGTGATTTGGCTTTTTTAGGTTTTCTTTTACTTGTCTTTTGTCGTGATAGAATATTAGAATATATATAGATGAAATAAAAATAAAGACATTATAACATTAAATAAACATCAAGTATGATTATTTATTATTCATTGCTATTGTATCAATATTGAATATTCGAATCCCTACTAATTTATTCAAACATAATTCAATTATTGTGAGTTGGTTTGCGCGGATTGCCGATAACTCCATTTTTTATAATTGATGAATTCAATCATATTATACTTAATGTTGAAGTATTTCCAGAAAACTTAATTTCAATAATTGCCTATTAATCGCCAACATATATATATATATATATGGTGATACAACAAGCTTGCTAACAGTCATTTTTTTTCTAATAATGAATTTATTCCAACTCTGATTTGTGGAATTTTTAAATATACTTTAAGACAATTTTTAAAAACTAATTGAGATTTTTTCGTACTATTTTAGTAATTTCATATGGTGATAGACACTTTTGTTTTTAAATGAGAACGCCTCTTTTTTGCTCTAAATAATTTAATGATTGCTTTAGGTAAACTGCAATCCTTAATGATTAATGAATAATATATAATTAATATATATTTAATCTTTTTTTTTATACCAATTGTTAAATAAAAACAGCATATAAATTTTATGTGATTTTATGAGTGTTAATATAATTGTAATTTTTATGTTATTATATCTTTTTCCTCCTAAGATATATTCTTTAACATAATGTTTCATTTTAATATTTTAACTTATAAATTATGTAAAGTTTAAACATTTAATTTTTGCATCAATTTATTATAATAATTACTAAATAAAAATTAATTTCATGCCTTTTTAACGGCAATCGTCGAATATACGATTAATACGCCAATATTTTTATTAAATAGAAATAAAAATTCTATTAAATGGAATACAATATACAAACAGACAAACATAAAAAACGATAGATTTTACTGACAAATACATTGCAAAATTGAAATATTATTAAACAAATAATAGAGTTTTAGAATTTTATATAATTTCAGAAGCAACACATGGTATATTATTGGTATCTGTTAAACTCTCATTATTACACTAATAAATTATGTTTAAGGTAATTACAATTTTTTTTTCATAATATCATCGTATGACTTGGGCTAAATAGATATTTATGTATGTACTGCTGTTTTAATGAATTTCATGTTAAATAATATAATGGTATAACCATGAAATCGTCAATATAACTGTGTTACCTATATTCTAAAAGTTTGAATCACTTGTGTGTTAGTGAATTGTATTTTTATAACTAACTCTTTAACTAAACAATAAATATCCATAAAATGATCGGCTATTTTTGTAAAATATTCCATTTAAAGCTCTTCATTTCAAATTCAATGGAGTCTAAATAAACATCGAAACAAGTTAAACAAATATATTCAAATTATTATTTCTTAATCAAAATTCAAAATTATCATTTAAATATTAAAGCCAATATTTAAAAATTATTTTAAATTTACCTATACTTAAAAAGAACTTTTTATATTTTTCATTTAAAAATAATGTGGAAACCCAAGAATGTATAAAAATAAAATTCATGGTGAATGCATTTTATTAGGATTGCGTTTTGAACTCTAATTAGGTACATACTTATAATACTTAAAGTAATTAACATTAATATTGGTAAATTATCTATAACGATATACACAGCTGCGTATTGCTATTTTTAACTTAATTGTGTCAAGATTTTTTGTCGATAAACCTTTGAATATTGTTTCATCCATTATTCTACTAAAACTCAAAAGAAAAAAGTCCAAATTTTATTTAAATATGTTATGTAAAAATATGCGTTTTATACTTTTATATAAAATATAAAGAAAATGTATGCCACTTTAAAAGCCATATAGGTAATCATCATTTTTATACGATAAAAAATTTAGAAAGATTGAAAAAATGGAAGAAGCAATCGACTTGTTTCCGATAGAAAAGATTGCATAAATAATGTGACCAAATTTTATGACGCCTTCTATTACATTTGGTTGGCAACCATTTATGATTAATTGAGATAGGTGAGTCGTTCACCTGAAACCAAGTGGAATAGAAGTTAATGAGTTAATCTGATAAATTTGGGACAATGAATATTAATGATTTTTACATATTTTATTATCAACTAAAATATTAACTAATTATAATATACATTGACAAAGTTTTATATAATGTATGGAATTTGCCTACTACTTATTTTCGTGTTAATATTATAATATGACTATTGTTAGCAACAAAAATTATACTTATCTAATCCGAAAAGTCCGAACTTATCTAATTCTTGTATCAAAAAAAAAAAAGAAAAGAAAAGAAAACCAAAAAAGTCCATTTATATAAATACATTATATATATATATACACTATACTTACGTATTATAAGGAAAGGAACTGATATGGTTTTTGTACCAACTTGTGGATTTCTTTTGCTTTATTTTATTTACTAAAAAAGCTTATTTAAAAAAAAGGGGTTCCTTAGGTTTTCAAACCCTAAAAGTTAGTTACTTCCATCATGAGGCGCAGTGGTTTGAAACTCCACAAAACTAAATATTAGTGAGTCGATATGTTGTAATATTATATTGTGCAGATACCTAATTATTGTATTTTAATTTTGTACCTCTATGTCTAATAATTTGTTGTCTATTCAACCTTTTTGATGTTCAAGCAGTGACACCTAAATCAACGTTAAATTAAATCAACAGATTATTTTCAAAAATTCACTGGTTTTGTCGAATTGGGTGGATTTAGTATATTTGATACCACATTTTTTACATTAAGTACATGCATAAGCCATAATCTTAGTTATTAATGTAATTATATATCAATATAATATTTAATATGAACCAATGAACCGATATAATAATATATTTTCGTATGAAATTGTTTTATTTACCGCAATTTATTGTCGTAGCATAGACAACAGATCGATCGTGAAATAATATTGTTGTTAGATATTTTTCATTGTGTCTGCCTTACATGCGGGTAACGACATTTTCGGGCCAATCAATTTGTTTATTCGGCGACGGTGGTTCATTGTCCGTAAAATTCTATAAAAACGTAGTGGCAATGCGCATGTATTGCTGATGAGGAATCACATAATTTACGCTGTATACAGGGTGAGCAGTTGCGTCCGAGTCTCAATGGAAAGGCCATTTTCCCAGAGTGCGAAATTACGAGGGAAATACGCTGAAATCGCCCACATTGTCAATTGATTGCATTACTATTGTACAATACCTGATGTTATAATATGTTTTATTATTATAGTGCAGCGATCTATTATTACCGCGGTAAGTGGTATGATCGAGTTCAACATTGTGCGATACTGCGCATAATATTATTATATAGGTATGTCATTTAAGCGCAGTTTTAATAGGCAAATTTAAAAGTGATTTTATACAAACTGACGGTTACATGTACCATGAATAGTCATCAATTATACGGGTTGCCGAACATTTAAACCTACTTTTGAGAGATAATTTATTCGGTTTTATTAATCGCGTTTTGAAAAAATTTTCATTAAACGGTGAAATTGACATCAGAGCATTTCAAATTAAAACTCGACGGGCAACTGGTTAAGTCGTGTTAGGTTAGGTATAATATTTTGGATAATAAGCTAGATTTCAATACAAAATACAATATTATAGTATTCGTATATCTAACAATATCGGTGCGAGTAATTTATGAAAAAAAAAATATATATTTCAGTACCTAATCTCATAAATTAATTTTGAGAATTCATGTAATTTGAAATTTTTTCCAAAATTACAGATCAGGATCAACTAAATGACAATAATATATTTTAGCTGATATTGCTATTATCAGCTTAAAAACAAAACAAATTATGGGTCCATTAAAACTTGCTGAAGCGGTAAAAATGAGAAATATCGCGGATTCTCTCTGTCTAATTTTTACTATGTAAAAATAAAGTTTAAATAATAACACTCAGAGTTGTAAAATTTTAATGCAATAATTTATCTTCACTTTCAAATTAACAACGATACCTTGTAAAAATAACTACAATGCTGTTAAACGTTGGACCGCACCGAAATCAACTATAAACGAGACGATTGTTCAATATAATAATATCAATTTTTTATCCGCGTACAAATTTTTTCTTTAATTGATCGTTAACCATATTTTATACTTTTAAAGGTACAACCTTTTAAAATGTTTTCAACAGTTTAACTCATAAGCTTGCTATATATATATATATATATGTTGTTTATTTTATGGGTAAATTCACCGAATTGTGTATGCCGCATATACATATAATCGTGTCGGTTTTGAAGGCAAATATTTATTTTGCTGTTGTTCTTTGACACGACCAACGATTTTCATTATTAAATAGGTACAGTGAAGTTGCGGCGTAAGCTCGTGATGGTAAATAAACTAAAATGTAAATTTTATATTTACATTTAAAATAATAAATGCATGATTCTAATGGGAATCAGATAAATTATGGCGGTATATAGTTGATGCATTAGAGACTGTTAAGGCACGTCGACTGCGTGATACGTAGTTGGATCAATAATGTATATAAAATATAATACATATCGTCCGAATACCTCGACGAGTGCGACGCCGAATCGTTATAAAATACTATTCGCAAGAATACCCGACCGATACGCAAAATTATTTGAGACTTAATTATTGTACGTATTAGTAAATATGACCTTATAATATTTAAATTTTATGTAATTTATATACGCTTGAAATTAAAACCGAATTTCAACAGTCGCAGAGGATTAACTAAATAACAGCGAAATGTATAATATTATGCATACGAGTATGGTAACCAGGAGTCATAAGAAGGATATTATTTTATTATTTATATTTTATCGTTGTAGCGAGATACGAATAATATCAATACCAAATCCCACCGCAGAGGCTACTCTATTAGTTATTTAACATAAATGTTTATTTATATTTCATGTTCTCGTTTTCAATTTGTTTTTATTATTATTTGCTATAACCCTTGAAAAAATTGGTCATTGGGTTTGGTTTACAATTAATATCAATTATCTGTATAAATATTGATAAATAATTAATTAAACAATTTTACGACAGCAGTATAATATGTAAACGATTAAGAGATAAATTTGTTTGAGTAGATTGATGGCAACGATGCATTTTACAATACCGGAGATCGGGAGATGTACCTATACCTATATATATATTAAATTATTTTCTTATTAACATTATATTTACGTGTCACAAAACAAAATAATCCCTGTAGGCTTCCTAGCATTAAGGGAACAATTTAAAATTGTTTTTTTTTTACTATTGCTTTATCGCGTGTACCACCGTTGTTTATTGATTTTTATTTACATTTCGCGCTTATACCAGCGTTTAATTTAAGTTAGTCGGAGCTCACTATCTAGCTATTTATTAAGTGGAGAACGATTTAGGCAATTTATAGTTACGTTACGTGACAGCCTTTATCGGCTTTATCACACCTTTATCCATTAAATAGTCGAATTTCAATTATAATTTTTATTCAAAAAAAAAATAATCTTTATTTAGATAGTATTAGACTCCGAATTTTAAATTAAATTTAATAACGCAAAAAAAATTAATTTTGAAATACTCAAAATGTGTAATCAATATCTGTTACTTCTAAAAATAGAGTTTTAAAATTTATGTCAAATCTGACCCGTATAATGCCATAATCTTTTAAATAAAATAAAATTATCAAAATCTAAATATTCCGCAAATTGCGAAAGATTTTCTGTGAGTCAAATTTTTATATTAAAAACGCTTCGGCTCCGACACACACTTATAGCCATTAAAAACCACAAAATAAATAAAAATAATAATAATAAAATTAATAGCTCAATACTCAATAAATAATTAATAATTAACTCACATCTACAACACCTGAACACCAATTTAATGTCCATATTATTACATTAAATGTTTATAAAAACGATTAATTTAACCTTTAACCAATTTAAATGTATACTTTTCTACAACGTGTTGTGTAAAGGCATAATAATCTATTTCATGTGAATATACATCAACCACACATCTGCAATCGTCACTTTTCATTAGTATAGCGCTACTACAATGTATTCTAACAAATAACACATTTTGCAAATTTAACTCAAACTTATGGTAATCATATTTTGTGTGTTAAACAAAACTCAATATTAATAATAATAATAATAATTTCAACTTTTTCGGTTAAATGTTACACTTGTATCCAAACAGAGCAAATACATACTCGTTACAATGACGTGCTCGTCAATCAAAATAATTTATTTAACAATATTATGGACATTAGTCTGCCCGTCGCTACAATGTTTTTCTCTGCTGAGTAAGTATATTATAATAATTTATCATTTACATAATATACAGTTTACAAGATAAGAATATATCAGCTGTTATGCTTGATATATGTTGTCAAAATATATGTAAATGTTTGTTACATTTTTTATTTACACAATAATATTAGGTACACGAAACTACATTTCAAAATTTACCACGAGAAGACATTATGCAGCTATATACATCATATTGTTCGAATTCAAAAATATAACTTTATAACAGTACAAATATAAAAATATTTCAATGGTAACTCAGTTACTTTTTATGTGTCAATATTTAAAAATACTTGAATCATTAATTTGCTTTATACTTTATACAATATATGATTCACTTCTGACGTAGTAAATTATAATATTGTGTACGATTAAATAGTATTATTTAAATACAAATAAGTTTCAAAACAATACTCGTACTATACTCAAAACGCAATACTTATTAGATTATAGTAAACATAATAATAATAAACTTTATTGCAGAAGAATAAACTCCAATATACATGTAATACAAATTATAATTTAAAAAACAATAATTGATTAAAGAAAAAAAATTGTTGAGACCAATTTGTTGGTTATGGTGGATGGCGTAGTTAGAATAGCTATATAATTTCAATGCCAATTTTAGAATAATATTGTACTTATTTGTTTATTATTGTAAATTGTTTTGTTTTTAGACCCAAATTATATAATTCTTTTGACAAGCATCCAATCACTTCAATCTTTACCAATCACGTTAAAAGTGCCCGAAGAAAGTTACGACCAAATAACCAAAGGTATACCTAATTTTCACACAAATATAGTTATTTTAGTGATTATTTATTTCAGCTTATAAATTAAAATTTACAACATGTTAATTACTTATGTGATTTACATGTGATGACAATAGCTATATTAAAAACGGTGTCATTACTATTAGGATTATAATTTTTTCTTCTATTAAATAAAATATACTATAGACATGTTCATTAATTTGTTAAAGGGAGAGAGAAGGATTTAATAGTGTATAATTACTTTTTTTTTTTTAATATTATATCCACTCTTTATATACAATACTATATACATATTACATATATTGTATAGTTTACTTCATAACTATTACATAACTTAAAAAAACATGTTGCGTGTACCTACTTAGGTAAAAACCTAATAAATACATATAATAAATTACAACTTATTGGTTAAGTAATATTTTAGAAATATTAAGGCATTGTTTTGTATTTATTTAATCAAAAAATTGTTAAAAATAGTACCTTGTACCTATTGCTTCACTGATATCTGATAATAAATCCTAGTAGGTAGATAAATATTATCATGATTTTAGTTATATTAATTTATTAGATGAAGTTTTACCCGTCGTGTGTATAGTTTTTGTCTAACTAACAAATACTATTATGTTAATTTTACGTTTAGAGTAATCAATTTTTTTTCCACAGTTATTTTTAGTATTAGAGTGAATAATTTACGAAATTTTATTAAAAAGTAAGAATATTCTCTAAAGCCTCGTGAATATATTGTTTTAATGATTTAATTTAATTGATTTATTGTGTGATAAGTTATTATCATTTTAGAATCGTAAATTTCTATCATTATATTATTCAATTAATACAATTTTTGTATTAAACTGCTTATACAATGGTATTAAAACGTATATTAACGTTGAAATTTCAATACAAAGGATTCGATCACGAACCTCTTCTCTTTCTATTATTAGGTACAAATTTATATACTCGTAAATGATTACGATATCTGTGAGATAAAGCGTGTTTATACGAATGTCTATTTAACATTTAAAATATTTTACTTTTGCAGTTCTTAAAAACAATCCTAATTTGTTAAATCAATTAATTGCACAATCTGGAAATCCAACTTCAAAAATGTCATTGTTACCTCAGGGAGGTCAACTGACTAATGGTAAATAATAATAGTTATTGTAATTATTATATTCATCATAATATTTATTAAATATATTTTAGTTAGCTTTTTTATATTTAGAAAGACATTTAGCCAAGTAAGTTTATCACATACTGCATATGTGAATAAAATAAATAAGTTAATGTTAAAATAAAAATAGTTTTTGAGAATAAGTTTTAACAATATACATTTTTAAATATTTGGTATTCGTTTAATATATTAACTACCTGTTTAATATTTTAATCATTTGTTGATTAAAATTTACGAATTGTTTCAGGAATACCAAATTTTTTACCTAATTTTGGTACTGGCCTACCTTCCGTTAAAAATCCTGTAACTGTAGCACTACCGACAGAAACTATGATTGGAGGTCAAAAATTCGTGTTAACTAATAGAGCAAATTTATATGGAAATTTATTCAAAAAATTAGCTTCAGCAGTAATATCGCCACTAAAACAATCATTTAGTTATTTTAAAAATGTGGGACAAAATCAAGGCATTACACAAGATGTACTGAAGTTGATTTCAAATAATTTAAACAATAAAAATGAAAAAGTAGTTGGAGAAGTAGAAGTAGAAGAATCGTCAGAAGAAGAAGAAGAAGAAAGACCAAAAAGATCTAAAAAGAAAAAAGGCAGCACGAAAAAGAAGGTTTCAAAAATAAGTGACGACGATGACGATGACGAAGGCGGAAATGAAGCAAAAAACAAAAAGAAGAAAGGCGCAAGTAAAACAAATGCAAACAATAAGAGTCCAGAAAAAAGCAGCGAAGAAAATAATAATGACGAGGAAGATGAGTCGGATGACGGAGGTGAGAAAAATGCAGGTAGAACAAAAGGTGGGAATCCGAAAAAAAATAGTGGTAGTGGCAGTGGTAGTAGCACAAATGGCGGCAGAGGTGCTAGTAGTGACAGTACTGAAGGTGGTAGTAGTAATGGTAGTGGCAGTGTCAGTGATAGTGGTAGTGGTGAAAATTGAGGATACTGAATAATAGCTATAGTTATACAGAAACAATAAAAGTCGTAAAAATTAAAATCGAAATGATAATTATTCTGACAGCGAATAAAATGAAAACGAAATAATAACACTTATTATTATAATATATACAACAATGTAGATAATTTATTAAAAATATTATTTTGCTAATATGAATAATATTAATCCATAATAATAAATTATGTATATATAAGTATGACATATGTCTCAAGAGGACGTTTCACCCGCATGTGTTGTCTCCGTCTTACACACATACGCCACATGTTAAATTTTCGTTCAAATAGTGCGCTTTTAGTTTTAATATATTAGAGTGAATTGACCTATTATAAAACCTTTAGGTAAGAACATTATCTGTGTTCTCTCGTTGGCTTTTTACGATATTTTAATTTTATTTGAATTATGAGCATATTCAAATATTTAATAATTTCATACTCATAACTCACCTAAAAATTAAAATATCGTAAAAAGCCAACGAGAGAACACAGATAATGTTTTTACCTAAAGGTTTTATAATAGATCAATCCACTCTAATATATTAAAACTAAAAGCGCACTATTGAAACTGGTGAACGAAAATTTAACATGTGGTATGTGTGTAAGACGGAGACAACACACATGCAGTTGAGACGTCCTCTTAACTTTTGACACAAAATTAATATTGTAATAAAAAGAACGACTTCCATAATAAACTATATTATATTTTATAATCATATTCAAATGTTTTCACACATTTTGTCACGAATTCAAAAATATATAATTAAATTATTTAACACCTTAATAATTTCTTAGATATTTTAATGTGCATAGATATGTCCTATAAAGTTATCTACTTATAATTTGTATAAGAAATAAAAATAAAACGAAAACTATTATTTTAACAACTTCGGTTAATGAACATTGACTATTGTTTTACTAATATTGTTGAATATTAAAATATTTACTAGTCTAAGATTTTTAAATTAAGAGACAAAATATCGATTTCATTATTATTATTATATAAATCTATACGAATATAGAGACATATATCATTTAGGTAACGTTCGTAAAGCAAGGAATGTATTGTACAAGACTTTTTTTTTTATAAAAACGTCGTGACCTGTGACTGTTTGCAGAAGAAGTCCTTAATAAAGTCTTATATTGTTAATTATTTATATACCGAAAGCCTTACCAAGACGGTACTTATATTTGAAGAGGTAATCTTACAATTTATAATCGTGGTTAATAATTCAAGAACTGAGTTTCAAATAAGATGATTTGTCATTGCTCTTGATTTTTTGTTACCAGCGCTATCCAGCGCCTAATACTTTAAATCTAAAAAAATCATTTCAGCTTGTTTGATCTTGTTTTACTGTTTTTTACGTATGATCTTAATCTGAACTGTGTATTTATCGTGTGTTTAATATCTATGTGATTAGTTAATATAATATTCATCTTAACACGTCAAATAAGTGTCGAGAGCGAAATGAAAGACATTTAGATACCATAATCCATACTCGTCACGCACGTCACGCCACGACGCTACGTCAAGTCAAAATAATTAATAGGTAGTTAGTTGCAAATAGTTTCACCTTTTCATGGTTTCGCCGTAAAATACTAAATGCCAAAAATTAAAAGATTAATATTTTTAAAACTTATGATACAAAAACAAAATATTTTTTATAGTATTAACTGTTTTTGTTTCTATCAAACAAATTCTCACTAAATTCTTAGAGGACATAATCGTGTAATGAATTATTTTTCCATAATATTATAATAATAATAAAATATTAAAATATATTTTTTAATATCGACATTATAATAAAAATGATATTTTGTCACCTATAATTCTTAAATACAACATTATATAATATTATCTTTATGGTATTTATACAATTTATGCATTTTCTTGTTCGAGAACCATTTAATATAATTGCAACTAAAAACTTTTGTCAGTTTTCATTAACATGAGTTTAATTATGAAAATTATTTAGTTACATTTTGCTGTATAGTTGTTACCGTACATTCAACATTTACATTTTTTTAATTAAAAGTTGTGACACTTTGTGAGTAAGCGATTAACAGCTTACTCGTTACCAAATACTAGATGTTATATAATTATTTATATCAAATCGAAATGAAATATTTTTTCTTTAATTCTTTGGACATATTTTATTTTCGTTTATCGATTAACAAGTCACTTATAACATTACATAATATTTACATGTAGCAAAATAAAATATTTAGTGTTTCTAATTAATAATTATCGAGATTTAAAGAACATTGTAAAATATTATTATTATTGAAATAAACTAGCAAGTCGTGTGCGCGATGACATTTTTAATTTAATTTTTAAAAACTCAATCACAAAGAGTGTATAATGCCTTGGGTATGTTTGGCTAAAACCACAACAAGTAACGACTTTTCCACTTTCATAAAATGACAAACTATAAATTGATAAATATTTATTTTTTTTTATTTTTGTTTGATCAGCATATAAAAGGCTATACTGGTATTTTATTTGCATGTTATATATTATTCAATAATGTCTATTTGGATCGCGTAAAATAAAATATATGTGGTCTTATAGGATGTAAATATATTGATTTTTCGCCCGTATATAATATGAAAACTATAATTTAAAATGATGATATTCGACCGAGCATAAAAATAATATATTATATTATTATGTTGCTATTTTTATTTTATTTTTTAATTTACATAAACAGGACATATTTAATGCAGGAATATTATTAGCGGCGGACTGTGGTGTTCGCAAATGAGAAATGCGTTTTAATTTAATTTCTCGTCTCATATTACGCGCTGCGGATTTAACTATACTCTATAGACTATACAGAGTATACGTTATAACATACAAAACGTCGTATATTAATATTATTATTATAATATGCTCCAAATATCGATTGACCTAATGTTATAATATCGCGAGTTGTATAGGCTACAATATATGTATACGAAATATTGTATTTTATGTCAATGCGATAATTAATTTTTATTAATAAGCACGTCGCCCAGCAACGGCCGGTTACTGCTTCGTAGCCAATCATTATAAAGTCGAATATTTTCACAAAGCAGACATCGGAATCCCGAATTCCCATCTAAAAATGTGATACGTAGACACGTAGTGTACCAATAAAAACCTATACACGCGAAATGAGCGATCGTGATTTCGCCTTAAATGTATGCGAAGGCGTGTGCACTATATTGGTCGATGAATTAAACGTACTCATATAATGATATTATATTATGTTAAATAATCTTAGCGTCTTACTGTTTTTAAAAAAAAAAAACTTTATCATAATATTGGTATCGCTGTTAATAAACACAAGACTTTAATATGTGAAATTCCTGTGGTGCGTGCAGGTGGGCAACCAGAAATTCTCATGTCTTCTTTGCTCTCCATGCATTTCACGTTTTTGCAGGGGGAATGAGCGATCTTTCTCCGCAGCCCACGGCTGGGACCTCACGTCCAAAAACCATATTACGATGAGTCATGTCCAGCGACACCTATAATTTTTGTTGTAATATTTTGGAAAATTGTAAATTGCTACTGGCGGTCCAGAAAACCACGGTACACGATCAAAGTGAATATCATGATATTTTGTGTTCGTGCTATGATTATAAAATATGAGACATTTCTTCAGTAGCTACCAGATCCGAATTAAATTTTAGTGATTAAAATTAATAAACAGATACCTACTAATCGTTTAATTTTTAATTCTAATTATTTAAATAACACATAATATACGCTTGACAATGGTTCATTATTAGAAGTCACCAGAAAAAATTACACGAACTTTAATGTTATCCGTGTTCTTTCTAATTTGAAAAATCACATAGGTAACGAAAAATAGTGGTGATTTATTACTTTAGATTGATCCATAAAATACTAATGTATAACATTACCAATAAATTATTATTAATAGCTTAAATAATTATATTTTTAAATGTTTTTTTCATCATCTCATTGTATGCTTATATTTTTTAATTATTTGATTTAAATAAATAATAGAATTTCCGTCGTTTCAAATTGACATAAATGTAATTTGTTTATTAGATATATATTATATAAAACATTATTGTGATAATAAATTTTAATTAAATCAAAAATACTGTTCTTATAGTTTAACAACAAATACTTCATAATTTTATTTTTAATTTTCATCAATGGATTCATGATAAAATATTATCGTTATGAGTAAAGTTGGTCGCAATATTACAATAAATTCAAATAAATTGTCAATCATTTTGGTTGAAATAATAATATTCAACTGAAATTGGATATACAATATACATCGTAAAAAAAAGTATTAAATGTACAATATATTATAATATATCATATAGTAAATTGTTTTTTTTTTATTATTAAAATACAAAATGCTTAATATTATTAGAGATACGATATTGGTAATCCAACACAAATTTTACATTATTTTATTTATTTAAAAATAAGTAAAAACTCATAACTTACCAATAATTAAAATTAATTAGTTACATATATATATATATATAACTATTAAAAACCATAAACAATATTTAAGTTTATCATTAGGGCTCGGAAGTTGTAGGAGTTGCATATTTTTCTGTATGCCCTTAATTTATAGCAGACCAAGCTAGAAATCCATTTTATACAATGACAAGATTAAATAAAAAAATTAAAAGTGCATATTTTTGCATATTTTGTCAATTTTAGAAAAAAGTGCATATTTCTCAATTTTCATATGCTTTTTATGCATATTTCTCAATTTTCATATGCTTTTTATGCATATTTTTCAATTTTCATTGGATTTTTATGCTCATATTTTCTAAATAAATTGATGTTTTTCCTAATAATTATTTTATTTATTTTATTTTCGATTAAATTAACAGTCACGACGTATCAACGGAGCGTATTTATCTTTATTACACTAACGTCTATGCTATCGACGTTATTGTTAATCTAATAGCGATTTGTTCTATATAATAGTGTATTTATAGGTGTATGACTGAATTATATATAGGTACGGTTACAATAATCTATATGTTTAATGAATTAAAAAAAAATTAATATAACTTTTCAAATAAATTTTATTGTATATATATTTTTAGATTGAAAAATTATAATCCATCAAACACAAAATACAAGCCAAAACATTAAGCCAAACAAAAAAAATAAATTTTTTTTGGATATACGTAGTAAATTTGTTTGCATATTTAATAAATTTTATTTTGTATATTTAACATATTTTCATGCATATTTTACAATTTTTTTGTGCATATTTGCATGCATATTTTGCCTTTTTTAACTCCTATAACTTCCGAGCCCTATTTATCATCATTATGTATTTTATGTGTACACTTATCTGCCTTTACCGCCCATTTCACGTACACTGAAACACTTACCGCACAGGGAAAATACATTTAAAGTTACCACCTATACATAATACTCAATAAACTCAAGGGTTTTATTCAAAGTAATCTTGTTAAAACACATTTTATTTATTTAATTATTTTTTTATTGATAAATTAATCAAAGCTATAATATGTTAGTGTTATATAAATGTATATATATATATTAATTCACTGAACTTAACTCATCAAGCCGTTCATTAGTTTAAAAGCCGTGATAACTGATAAAATTAAATCTTAATGCAGCTTATATAATATGTTTTGTGCTGTAATATTTGTACTCTTTTGGCTACATATCTTCGAGCCCTACGTATATACACAATTTAAAGATTACAAAATAGCATACAAAACCGTAACGTAAAAATCCTTGTTTTCTGTATACTTAGCCTACAATTTGAAGTTGTAATAAAATTTTATTACGATTACTTATCATTTTTTCGGTATTATCACTTTGCAGAAATTTGGACAAATCCTTAATTCATTTTTTATTTATCTCTTTACGATCGTGCTTAATATTTTTAATTTCAATTTAATTTACCTTGGCAATGTGAAATTTATAATTCTTATATTATAGTTAAAAACAAATAACTAAGGTGGACTTAGTGTCTTTTGCATGTATGTAGGTATATAATTGTTGACTTGACATAACCTAAATATATCAAAACCACATGGACTTAATGAACACGTGGACTTTATGTGTTTTGCGAATTATGGAAAGTATATTGGATGCAATAAGTGGAAATTTTAAATTATTTCTTTAATATTTTAAAATAATATTAGGACTTTGTTGAGTATAGCATATTGTAGATATTTTTAAACTAAATTTTGTCTAATAAGAAATCGATTTCTGGACTTGGTATGTTTTGCACGAACGGGGACGATTTATGATGTGCATACACTTACAGATTTTACTCAAATGTATACTTTTTCCTCCTTTCTTAATGTTACATAACATTTTTTTAACGATTTCAACTTGAGTTATTTTTATAGTTTATACGTAGTTAGTTTTAGTTACTAGCAGGCTAGATGTATTAATCATTGCTCGTTACATAATATCGCATGGCTTGTCTGTTTAGTAACCAATAATTGTAATAAATTTAGTAAATATACCTACGTATTTATTAGAAACATTAATTCCGATAAAATCCATTTTCGGGAAAGACGATTATTAAAAAAATAAAAAAAAGCTTTCGGTGAAAAGTGAACAGCCATTTCAGATATAATGACGGTAATTTGCAATAATTTTATGTCAAGTATAACAGAAAAACACGTAAAGAACAGCTACAAATCACACTTTGAAAAACTTTAAAATGATTTCATTCGTCTGCAAAACGAGTAGGTATTGTCTGAGAATTTAACGTTTCGAGGTTAAAAATCACGTGTTTGTGACTTTTTCGTGACAAAAGGATAACATATTGTTCACACCCCTGAGCAATAATACAGAGTAGTGACCAGCGAGTGGTGCATGGACTAATCGTTCGGTCATTTCGAAGCGAAACTTTCGAATTAAATCTCAACAGACGTCGACGTCGTCGTGGCCAGGGTGCAGCAGTTCGAGCTCTGTTCATTTGCGATCAATAACTTGGCAAATTTACAGAATGAAATTGTTTAATATAATATATACGTTATTATCGTCTGGACGACAAAATTTTCATAAAAACAAAAAAAAAACCCCATTTCGTGACTACAACGTTTTTTTACATTGTGTGTTACGCGTTTACACTGCATCTGAAGGGTCACGCGTATGCCGAATGACTCGAAACGCGAACGTAATATTATAATTGCGCTTCGAGGTTTAGCCGTACAACGACTTTGTACGTCGTATACTAAGTATAATATGATGTTATATGCACTATATGTATATATTATTATATGGTCATCGTCGTACAGCGCGTTACACCGCCACCCCAATCCCCCCCCCTCGGTTTTCGAAAAATATTTTCCGGAACGGACTCGACGTTTGTGCGTAACGTCACACACACACACACACACACGCACCCACGCACTCGGTTGTTCGGAAAACCTGCTCGAAAATCAATATACCCACACGCCAAACATACATATTTTACTCTTGCGTCACGTCGTCCCCTCCGGGGGGCACGGGAGACAATCGATATATGCCCTCCGCGCCCTGCCCCCGCGCATGCCGCCGCGACGGGCATTCGGCGGAAGTCGCGGCGCGGCGGAGTGGCGGAGTGGTGGAGGGGTGGGGGGGAGTGAAGAGGGACGTCCTCGGCCGCGGGAGGCGCCCTGTAGCGGCCGCCGCCCAAAGTCGGTGCGTACCTATGTACAGTGTGTAAGCGGAAAAATCGACCGCCGCCACCGCCGTCGTCGGGAAAACCGGGCAGTGCGCGCGATAAAATTCACGGCGTTCCCTCGTCGTCGTCCGAGCTCGTCGCCGTCGTCCGTGCTCGACAACCGTCGCGCGCAACGTTTCCCATTTCGTACAGAGGTGTTCGCCGACGGCCGTCTTCCGCGAGTCTCTTATCGCATAGTGAGGCGTCGTCGTTGGGTTTCACGCGTTTTACCACCACGATTTTCGGCCCCGGCGGGGCGTCACGGTTGTTTCGAGTGCCGACGTCGTTTTTATCGGATCTGTTGTTGTTATTGATTTGATTTTTGTTTTTTTTTTTCCGTTGCCACCCTGCGAGACCCGCAAATGTCGTTGGGCCGAGTTCAGTACACCGCAAATGCCACGGCACAAGTAAGAACAACCTATTATAACCGTATATATACACTGCACACACAGTACTACGCGATATTAATGTATAGAGCGTGTATATATATAGTATATACCTATATAATATAATAGCTTATTTGATTTGTTTTATTATAATTATATTGTGTCGTCGTCGTTATCTATACACACATAATATTATGCTGTTTATTATCGTTTTTGTCACGCGCACACCACCGATACCGGTCCGGGTGATGTTATATAAATATGACGTGGTGGCGGTCGATGAGAGGAAATAAAAGCAGGTCTTCCGGCTTTGGATTGGGCCGGGTTTGAAGGGTTCGCGAGACGCGCGCGGAAAACGCGAGAAATAATATCGCGGAAAGGACGCCGCCGCCGCCGCCGCCGCCGCCGCCGCCGCCGCCGCCGCCGTTGACGACGATGTCTACGCGGACCGTATATAGGTCACTGGGCAAGGCGTGAGCATGTGTATATATATATATATATATACGTGATATTATAATATAACGAGACGACGCGACGCGACGCGCGCGCGCGCATCATCACACGAATTCACGACCTTCACTTCGTATTTGATTATTATTATAATAATAATATCGTCGGGATTTAAACTCGAGTGAGAATAATCGCGACAATCGCTGTCCGACGAACTCTCGTCGCACCCGATGCGGTCGTGTACGTCGCGTGGCGTGAACGGGAAGAGAGCGGAATATCAACCGAAGTTACGGTTTATGTATTTTTATTGTCCGTCTCCGGTATATAACTGCAGACATATTGATAACAGTAATGATGCACGCACACGCTCGCCCGAACCTTAATAATTGTTCATCGGCGTAAATACGAGATTTATCGTTGATACACATCGTATTTTGACAATATTACGCGGACCGTTGAATTTCTACGGATGACTACGTTTTCGATGTGACCGTTTGCATCGGAAAAACAAGAACGAATAAATGCAGGATTCGTATATATATATATAGTACATGATATTGTCATATATAATATTATATTATATGGTCGAACGTCCGGTCGATTGACTGCAATTCAATCATATCATATCATATACAATAATGGTGTGTAATGTATATCAGCGTATGTGAGTGTTGCCGGCAGCTTGTATAATGATATAATACGCGTGGTGTATATAATAATAACGAGTATTATACCATTATTATCATATACTATTATTGTTGTTCCGATCGTTTACCAAATCGATTATCCGTCAGGCGCAGTATTCCATCCGGCTTACTATTACACAGTAGCTATATGGTATAGGTCAGGCACTTTAGCGTGTATCACATTTTGACGTAGAAATTAAATAAATCTGAACTAAATTCTCAATTTGTCAGAAAAATAAATTATGAAACGTACGGGCTTTCAGACCGTCGAATCTGTCCCTTTCCGGAATCGTCCATCCGGACGGTATCTATTATATTTTATTGTATCTGTGAGTCATTATCGACGCGATACTTTACGGTATAAGAACTTGTATACATAGAAAATCGAATCGATGTTGACGAAATAACTATCATTTATACTAATATCTATATATTATCTAAGTTTTAAACTCATCTGTTTTCGCGTTTAATTGTTTTACGTGAGAATTATAAGTGTATAATATAATGGTACTTCAGTGCACATCATTGACAATCCAATCGTTATTTTAAATTGTACATGTTAGTATTCTTAATTTAAAAAGTTTTGAAACGTTAAACTTTTTTCTCAAGTTTCCGAACAATTTGAACGTATTCAATGCGCATTACCAATGCAGGTAATACCGAGTACCGACAATAACAATATAGATGAATAACGTATAATCACTCGGAGAATTGAATATATTTTCGGTTTTTTTATTGTATATATATGTTGAAAACTGGAGACAACTACTCTTGATTTGCAAATTGTAATTGATAGCGTCTCATCCGGAGTTTGTGCTTAACCTTAAACATATATTTTGTTATTTTGTTATATTTTGTTATGTATTATATATAGGTCAAACAGAAAAACATGCCTCCTGTGTGTGCGTGTGTGAGTGTGTGTCGTATGAGTGTACACGGACAATCATTATTTAACTTCACGTTATTATAATATTATATCAATATTTTGACTAAACAATTATGATAATGTGCCATAATGGACGTTTTGTACTTTCCACCAATTGATTATATTTGCGTAATATAAACAAAATAATGTGTCAAGTTCTACTGTGTAATTTAGTTTAAACTCCTGACGGAATCAAAACCCATCCACTCTCGTGTAAGAAACAGCCACCTAAATCTAAAAGTAATTTTTTCTCCGCTATTGTTTTTTTTGTCCAGTCGTTTTTTACTCGCTATTTTGCTGTCTGTCATTTACACATGTCTACCGTGCAGTAAACCATAAAAAAAAACCAAACCAAACTTTTCGACGGGTTCTCTGGCTCTTGCGTTTTACGGATCCCTTCTCTAAAACCGCTCCAAAAGACAATTTCGAATTACAATTGATTAAGGGTAGCCGAATAGGTACTTATAATATTTTTATTTTGTATGCATAATTCAGGGATATTAAGAACACACTATATATGAATACAATATACATGAGGATTTTTTAGTTTGTAACCGCATTATATTTTAAGCTCTCGAATGAAATGAGATTTTATACTCTTTATACGTCGTATAAATTATAATAGTATTTATATTAAAGATTTAAAGAAGTATGCAATATACGAGTGTCTACAAATGAAAATTGATGATTCTTTAACTTGAACAAGGCGTTGAACAATTATATGAATAATAAGTACTAATTTAATACAAAACGCATCATGGTAACATATATATAATATGAAACTAGCTGTATTAGTTTTGACTTTGGTTAAAATTAATCTATCTTTCTAATCTTTCTATAGCTTTCTGTTTTGCTTCAATTGAAATATTAAAACACAAACTGCACAGTTACAATCGTTTATTTTATGATTTCCCCCCTCTGAATTCCTGGTAGGTATATTTTAATGGAAAATTTAAACTGTAGATAAGTTCGATGAATGCTTTTAAACCGACGTAAATCTTGTATATAGTTAAGATTGATATTCGTCTTAATGCGTTTAGATACAGGGAAAATATGTCAAATATTAGAAAAAGCTAATCACGATCGTCAATCATAAAAGTATAAACACTATAAACCATCTCGTATAATATCGTGGACATAAATTTATTACTTATTAGAATTTTTTTCCAAAATATATTTGTAAACATTTTTGTATGCCAT
This sequence comes from Schizaphis graminum, assembly GCA_020882235.1. Taxonomy (NCBI): domain Eukaryota; kingdom Metazoa; phylum Arthropoda; class Insecta; order Hemiptera; family Aphididae; genus Schizaphis; species Schizaphis graminum. The sequence goes on along the minus strand of CM037032.1, from coordinate 107,611,590 downwards.
ATTTATATCTATTAATTATTATAACAGTAGTATAAACTGTAACCAATGGAAACCATATAAATTATTGTAAACTATCCACCAGTTTATGAGTCTAAAGAGGACAAACAAACAAAGTAACGTTCATTTTTATGTACTTAGATAATAATATAATGCACCACTAATATTTACACACTATTAAGCTGCGCAATATCGTACAAGGTAGTTGGTGTATTATATTATATTATTATGAATTTAATCAAATTAGATGTGTTGCACAACTGTCAATTATTATTTATTTATTCTTTATTACTCTTCCTAATGATGTTTAGTTTTTGTCCTTTTCGTTTTTATTCTACGGTTTTATATTTTATCAAAATAATATTATTTCTGCAAGCAATTTTTTTATCGAAATACCTCATCTTTCTATGCAGTCGAAGATAATGGCTCAAATCCCTTTATAAATTGAAAATAAAACCTATTTCGATCGGATGTAATATTGTTGTCAGATCGTCCAAAATCGTATTTCGTTTCCGGTAAAAATAGCAGCCGAGGTAAATATAATTATCATTCCTATTTGTTTTCGCCGATCGGTCGTACTACTCGTATTACCTATACCGTAAATTTTTTTTTCGTGATGATAACAACCGACAACAGTGTAATAAAATACCTATAATTTCTTATATTAATGATCGTTTTTAATTTTAATTTTCCTACTAACGATCGCGGTAGCCAGACGAGGCAATCTTTTCTCCGATTTCTGGGTCATCGTCGTTAAGTCCGCGTTATCTTTCGAGCACTCGCCACCGTCATATGGTATTATATATAGCTTCTATGACAATAAAAATCATTATTAATCGTCCCGCTGGCCGTTATCGGACGTGTTTGTATTACGACATTCATAGACGTACGCAATGCGCAATCGACGAATAACGTAATGTAATATAAATTAATATAATATTATATAGTAATATTCTCCAAACGTCGTATTAAAATGTTTTTTCGTTATAATATACCAAACTATTATATAATAATATCGAGCACATGTTTGTTGTATATTAGAATTTGGACCGTCGACCGGCGGTACATTTCTCGTATATAATTCATAATATCTATATATCTATATATACATATTGTGCGATGTATCCCTCCTGTTGGTGATTTTTTTTATTTTTCTATTCGCCACGTGTTCTATTTTGGGATCTCGTCGTGAGATCGGTCAATTGGTGAACAAAACAGTACTGCGGCAACAGCAGCAGCATCGCGTCGTCTCTTGTCCACAATATATTATATTATCATAATAACACTAATAAAAAAATATGTCGTATAACGATACGTCATGATCAACACGCGACGACAGTGCCGTTAGACGCGCGTCCGACGGATGATCGATAATACAATAATAATAATAATAATCATAATAATAATAATAATCATAATAATAATAATAATAATAATAATAATAATACAATAATATATCATCGTAAACCGCATATCATCCGACCACGTGACGTTTCGTACGAGGTTATGCCTGAGAGGTGTTTTTTCTTTTGATTTTTTTCTTTTTTACGATCGTGAAATCCCTTTTTTTTCCGCGCCGGGTACTTCCGGGCAATAGAGAGATTTGCGGCTATACATCCCGCGCTGCCGGCACAAGACCTATATAGAAGAAATCGCGTAGTTATTAGAACATTTACGCGGCGGACGCCGATCGATTTTTCGATTTTCTTTTTTTACGGTACGTAAACACGCCCGTGCACGCAACAATAATTATTATATATTGTCATAATATCGTTTATCGCGTCCGAGCGAGTGGTTTGAGTGTGCCGAGTGCCGCGAAGGGACGGGCGGGTTAACACTTAACATGCAGTGGCATAGTTCTTCGGGCGGCGCACAAAACTCGAGGAAACTCGGTCGATCGCGAAAACGCGTGGACTGCACACGTAATGACATTATAATAATATGATCCGTAATATCTCGTCCACACTGTTATTATTTTTTCTCGATATTCATTCAAAATCCGTGCACACACACTCACACACACACAGCCTTACCTGCTGCTACTATACGCGTAATACCGTTTTGTGAATACGCGTTTAAAAAAAAATAATAATAATACGACGTAGACGAGTGCGGCACGATGGTGACACGTTGTATATATATATGTCATAATATTATTATTTTATCGTTTTTCAACATTTTTTTTTTTTATGAACGCGTTGCAAAAGTATTTTATTCGTTATGTTTGCACGTCGCATCAAATGCAAACCGTAGATCAGTGTTATTTATCCAGAAAGCTTTCACGTCATTACATCGTCAATAAACAATAGGTAGAATATTTATTGCAGTCCATACACGCTGTCTGACAAACTCATAATTCATGGTATTATAATCGAACCGATTTAAATGCACCCAAAGTCGGCGGACTTTTCTCTTCGATATCGTCAGCTGTGACTATATCCGTTCGCCGTCGGACTGTTTGTAGGTTTATCAATCAATTTTACTATTTTCGACCGATCTCATCATTTCTGATGACACGAATAGTTTTTATAGCGTCGAGTTAAACACCGAGGAAATTACCCTAATAGATAAAGTTTGCATAAAAACGCGATGAACACAATTAAAACGATTTTTAATTTAAAATTACAGCGAATAATATTGTATGACTGTACTATTCGTTTGTGTGACGTGTAAAAGTGAGAACAAAAACTATAGTATAGAGGATTAATTTTTATGACGGACAGATCTTGTCGTACAATTTTAAGCCTGCAAAGTACTTATACAATAATATACACCTAAATACATAATAATATCAGTAATATCGGTACGTCCCCTTGCATTTTAAATTTTAATAAGTATTTGCTGTTTACACAGCAAGATGAGTAGTATAAATGTAAAATCTTAATAAGGTAATATTTATTAAGATTATAGCCGTGTCGGCGTGTCATATTGTAAACATTAAATTAATTTTAGCCTTTTAGGGTATAGAATTAATTTTTAATCATGTTTTAATATTCAGGGAACATGCATAAACAGCTACATAGTTATTTCAATTTTACTTATTTAATTATGTACAAATATGCAATTACCTAATAAAATTACTTTTTAAGCGGTAAACATACAAATAAAACACTATTTTAAAGTAATTAATTTGAATAAGCACACTCATACAATCAAATACTAAATATTAATTGTTGACAACAATATTTTTTGTTTCTTTACTAATTTATTAAAAACAAAGAACAAAAAGTCACAAAATATATTGTTCTTAACTGTACGTCATAATGGTTATTTTAATTCAACCGACAAGGTAACAAACAACATATAAATAATTTATTCACACATTAAAATGTTTATTAATATGAATAATTTATTTATGTATAAATAAATTTAATCCTATTTCATCTGAGGAAAATAATATATGATATTAAATATATATATACGCGAATCGCAGTTTTAGTTTACCTCATCCAAGTTCACGAGCAAATCGGTGACGGTGCACTTTGCTTTGTAAACAATTCGACCGAGATAAGTAATCAACCTTTAGTGGATTAGATATAACACTTAGTGTACTTTCAAACTTGGTTAAAACTATTCTTTACACTTTTTTGATATATTTGAAAACATTTTCAGAAATTTTATTGATTAGTTTTCAAGTAAATAATTAAAAACATGTAAATATTTATAGAGACATCTCTTTTATTTCTGTAACAAATTATTACATAGTATAATATACTATTATTATTTTTATATTATAAAAAATAAATAGTCAATTTTTGTGAGTCAAAACAAAATTCCTGTATAAAATTCTGTAGTAACCATTTAGATTAAAAAACGAAACTACAAATACTCTCCTAGTCTCAAGGTTAATGTATTTAATAATATAAAAAAATTACCTTATACACAATTAATTTTATGAATAAAGACAAGAAGCCAGTTTAAATAAAATAAAATCTATAATATACATATTAATATGTTATACAACTTAAACTTATTAAAATTAATGTTTTGTATTTATTTAATAGTTTTTATTATAATTCTAATCATAAATATTTATTTCATAAATAATAATAACCATATTTTTGTTTTTTTTTTGTTTTAGAATCATCAACCAATCACTTACAGAACATGCTGAAAATACACAAGGGATTAAAAAAAAAGAAGAAAAATAAGAAAAATAAACACAAAGAAGAAGAACTTTTCAACGAAGAAGAACTTGAAAAATATCGTCGAGAACATCAGGAGGGAAAAGTAGCCGAAAGTGAAAAAGACGGCCAAGAAGAGTGGCAGAAATTTAAAGCAATCACTGCTGGAATTGATGATGTCTTAAAAAAAACACAAGGAGATCTTGATCGTATCAAGACAAACAGTTTCTTTCAAAGAAAACCTACACAGACTGAACTCAAAGCCGTCGAAGATAAGCTTGAAGCGGAAAGAAGAGAAAAAATAAAAGAAGAAGCCCGACTAAAAGCTGAAGCAGAGGCTCTAACTGCCGCTAAAGCAGTAGAGGAAGCAGCGGCTTGTGTACCAGTTGAAGAAGAATCATCATCAGAAGAATCAGACAATGGTGATGATATATTTGACACCTCTTATGTCGATGTTATAACAAGTGGAGAAGTAAAACTTGCGTACATTCCAGAAAGTCCAACTGAAGAAAACTCAGAGTTCGATCCATTTGATACATCTATAGTAGACAAAGTTATCCAACCTAATCCATCTAAGAAGAACAAAAGATATATAAGTCTTGGATGTGCGGTTGAAGTTCTTTCCGGAAAGGAAGTTGATATAAATCCTGAGGTATTCAGGTCAACTGCTGTACGAAAAAGACCTAAACCTGTAAATTTACTATTGGAGAGTTTTGACGAAAGCAGTTCAATCGCAAAACTTGTAGATGACAAGCCATTAAAAACTTTGCTTGACGACGATCCAGATTTACCTACCGACGCATTACCATTAACAATAGTTACTCCTATTGAGATAAAACAACAGCCAATTAAAAAAGAAAATACCAAAACTCCCGAACAAGATATCAGTCAAATTATCAACGAGTTTGATTCACCACTTATTTTATCTGAAACTACAAATACACAATTAGACCTTGATGACGATATTGATGATGAGTTTGCTGCATTAGCTGCTGAATCATTGTCAAAATCACCTTTACCTGAGGACATAGATCCCTTTGATACGTCATTTGCTGATCATCTTGTGCCTGAAATAAACAATCTCAGCATTGAAAGTGAACAAACCAACCAACAATCGAACGATAAGGTAGCGGAAAAAGAATTTTTTGAAGTCGTAAGACCACTAAGTCTTGAACATAGAGATTTATTGGGTGGGAGTACAACTGATTTGTCAGTTATTGGACATAATCCAATTAAACCCCATAATCCGGCATCTGAACCTACCCATATTGATCCATTTGATACATCTATTGCAGAAAGCTTGTTACCCGGAAAAGGAGAATTAAAATTACTTGAAAAAGAACTATTAGAAGATACTAAAATTATCAGTAAAAAAATAATTATTGAAGAAGACGACGATTTTGATCCAAGAGCTGAGGATATTGTTCGACCAGCTGAACTTAATCTAAAAGAAAAGAGAGTCAGTATACCAAAGGTAACATTTGCATTAGAAAAGGATTTGTTAACTGACGACCATCACGGTGAGCTGCATGTAGCAAAACCATTGACTCCGTATTACCCACAGGACCAATCAAACGAAGAAAATTCTGAAATCGATCCATTTGACACATCATATGTGAAACACGCACCAGGAGAAGTAGAATTAAAACTGTTAGAAAACGAATTAGTGGAAACTGAACCTAAAAGTACAGATATACTGACTGAAGAAGAATTCATACCTCATATTCTCCATACACCTGTTGAACCAGAGATTGCTGTTCCTGAAGAGATTGATCCTTTTGACACTTCATTTGCAAACGACGCTGTGCCAAGTCAAACAGAAATAAAATTATTAGAATCTGAATTTATACATAAATAAACATGGCAAATCCATTCCTAATTGATGACTCAGCATCTACCCTGACCGATAATAATAATACTTTTAATCCATTCTTAACTAGTGCATCGACAGCATCAGAATCTCATAATGATAATCCTTTCTTTTCAACATTCGGTGCTTCAAGCACTATTTCAGACAATACAAATCCTTTTTTGGCCTTCACACAAAATCAGGAACCAGCTCAATCAGTGGGTGATCTTTTGGGGATTAATGACACATCGCAAACTACTGTAATAGATGAAGCATCCAAAATGAAACCTCCACCACCAAGACCAGCTCCGCCAAAAAGACCACCACCAAGACCAACTCCACCACCTCCACCTTCGCATGAAGCTAAAGAACTAATTCTCAGTGTAACAGGAGAGATGGATGCAACTTCATCACATTTATTGGACAGATTGGGAAAAACTCCTAGTCCTACTCCAATGCGAGACCTATTAACTCCTAGTCCCACGCCAACAGCGGACCTATTAGGTTGTGATGACCTTCAACCTCCGATAAACTCTCAAACGTCGAGCGTTTTTGATCAACAATCCAACATTATTGACCTTCCTTCAGGATCAAAACCAGAAAGACCGAAATTCCCCCCGAAAATTGATTTTCTCATGGATGATTTATTAGAAGATGTTCCAATCAATGAAGAAATACAACCTGAAGAATGTTTAATAAAAAGTAGAACTCCGTCAATCCCAGAAAATCCACCATTACCTGTAGGATCACATCCATCTTCAAGAAAATCTTCAAATGAATTTATTCTACCAGTCAGAAGATTATCGCATGATGTTACAGAATCCAGAAAAATAATGCCTGATTTAAGTAAAATAGCAGATCGTAGAAAGTCAGACATAGGTCATTTCGCACCAATATTACCTTCAAGAAAACCAACCAGTCAAAGTGATCAGTCACTATTAGAAAGTAAATCTGAAAATATTATTCAAGAAATCAATGAACCAGAAGATAAATCATCTAATGAAATAAGTAAAAATATGCCTGATTCTAATTTAGTACCTACTGAAGAAATTCCGGACCAAAAAGTAAAAGAAGAAATTATTCCTGTAATATCTAAAGAAAAGGACAGCCAGTGGGATGAAGAAAAAAATGGATTAGATTTTGATTCTCAACAACATATAGAATCTTCTCATCAAATCGAAATTGAAACTTCATCGAATGATACAAAATTAACGACATCTGCAACAGACCTTTCACCATTAGAATTGACAGAAAAAGAAAATTTATCTTTTAATGCATTTTATGTAAATACAACTTTGCCAACATCCGAATCATTTCCTTCCTTTACTGATGGTGATGGAGTGGGAGAGCAAGCAGATATTGATGCATATGATACAAAACCGATACCACCAGTGCCTGACCCATCGCCTTTCCAAGAAGTACCTACTGAAGAAACTTCATTCAATGCAGTATTTGAAACTTCTGAGCAAATAACGACTACTCCGTTCGAAGTTCAAAAATCACAACAAGTAGATAATACAGATCCGATTGTAACTACAACTGTGCCTGAGCCATTACCGGTATTAACTGAAAATGAAAACCATGATGCATTTGATGCTTTTGCTGCAAAGTTTGACGACTCTCAAAATGATTGTAATGCATCTGGAGGGGCATTCGATGCATTTGGAAGTGTTTCGGGAGGCGCTTTTGATGATTCAACAATGGGTTTTGGAAACGATGATAACTTTGATTCATTTTTATCAACACATCAAATCCCTGCTGCGCCACAATCAACACCAGCTAAGGTTACGAGAAATAATTCCGGTGAATCTTTGGACGAAAACGATTTTAACGTTTTTATAAGGTAACTACAACTATAAATTGCCATTAAACTATTTTAATTTTAAAACTATATATTTTCAGACCTAAAACAAAATCTGACAACATTGATCAATCAGCCGTGCCTTCAATAGCTCCTCCGCCAAAAGTACCAACAAGCCTATTTCAAGAAGGAGCGCCTTCTAGATTTAATCCATTTGATCAAGAGCCCAATGAAACGAATTATAAAAACCAAGGTATTAAAATAAAAAATAATCAACTATAAAGTTCATAACATTAAAATATGTTTCATATCCGATTACTCTATTAGTTACATACTCTCCTCAAACTATTCCTCAACGAACTGATTCTCAAGAAACGCCTCCAAGTCCACTGTTTGATGAAGATGTCTCTCAACCCCTTGAAGAATTTCCAAGAGTCAATTACAACGGTGATGGCTGGGCAATGGAATTAAGACAACCAAACAAGAAAAAAATCACTGCTCACAGATTTTGGAAAAAAATATTTGTTAAAATCACATACCAGGGAGAAAATCCTGTCCTACAATTGTACAACACTAAAGACGATAAAGATCCTTTCCAAGAATTACCATTACAACCCAGTTATTCTGTATCCGACATTGGTAAGTAACTATTCAATAACGTGTGAAAAAATTGTTTAAACAATAATCATTCATATTTATTATTTTTAGGAGCCCAACAATACGATCAATATGGTAAAATATTTACTGTTAAACTGTTATATATATTCTATAAAGAGAAAGCAGGATTTAGACCAGGTCAAGTTACAAAAGCCGAAAGGCTAACTAACAAATTGAGTCAATTTGCAGCTTATGCTATTCAGGGTGATTATCAAGGTGTAAAAGAATTCGGTAGTGATTTGAAGAAATTAGGATTGCCCGTTGAACACGGAGCTCAAGTAAGAAATTAACATTTTAAATATTTAGATATTTTATAATAACTGGACAATAATCATTATACAGACAACGACATTGTTAAAATTGGGAAGTCATAATTTTGAAGACATGAAACAGTTTAGTATTTGTATCGAAGAAGCCTTATTTAAGCTTTCTGCTCATCGCGATAGAGCATTGAATTATAAAGTAGAAGATGTGCAAATCACTGCTATTGATGAACTATTTGTTGATCAAAATTCACAAGGATCAGTACTTAAACAAATCGCACGAGTCCGTCTGTTCTTCTTAGCGTTCATGTGTGGTGAGTGTTTGAATGAATTTTCCTGTTTAAAATTCATGCTCTTATTTGTTATTGATGATATTTTAGGAATGCCCGATGTTGAGTTGGGTGTAAATGATTTAGTTCGACAAGGCAAAGAAGTGGTTGGCCGTCATGACATCATTCCGGTAGTTACTGAAGAATGGATTCGATTGGAAGGGGTTGAGTTCCACAATTGTGTTCAACAAGATGAATACGAAAGAACAAGAACTATAAAGTAACATTTTACGCTTAATTAATTAAAATGTTTTATTTATTATTTCAAATTCATAGGTTTAAACCTCCAGACGCTTGTTACATCGAATTAATGAGATTTAGAGTCAGGCCACCCAAAAACCGTGAACTTCCATTACAACTAAAAACAACTATGTGCATTACGGGAAATAAAGTACTTATATAATTTCATTCAAAAAGATAACTTAATTTTTGTGATTATGTCAACTTAGAAGTTAACACAATCAATGATTTTAGGTGGAATTAAAAGGAGATGTTCTCGTGCCAGGATTCACAAGCAGGAAATTGGGACAAGTGCCTTGTGAAGACGTAGCCATAAGGTTTCCCATACCGGAATGTTGGATATATCTATTCAGAGTAGAGAAACACTTTAGATATGGATCTGTGAAATCTGCACACAGAAGGTATTTGTAAAAATAAAATAAAACGTTTTCAACAATGATTTACCAATAGTGTACTTATTAATTTTTGATTTATTACTCTAACAGGACGGGAAAAGTGAAAGGTATCGATCGATTCCTCGGTACAATGGACAATCTCGAACCTCATTTGATCGAAGTTACGTCTGGTGAGGCCAAGTACGAACATCATCACAGAGCTGTAGTATGGAGAATGCCGAGATTGCCAAAAGAAGGACAAGGTATGATATCGCGACAGTGTGACACACAATACTACACGTGCTGACCAATACAATATCGCCATTTTTCTTCTCAGGTGCGTACACTACACACAACCTCGTGTGCCGTATGACATTGACGTCGTACGATCAGGTCCCCGAGGAGCTGGATAAATATTGTTATGTCGAGTTCACGATGCCGACCACTCAGGTGTCACACACCACCGTTAGGTCGGTATCGATTGTAAACAGCGAGAAAGATTCACCACCTGAAAAATACCTGAGACTGATGGCCAGGCACGAGTACAGGTAAATTATTTATACGTTATATATTATCATTTATTAAATTGCTGGTACAAATATTACATTGTACAATGTGTAGACGTGCTGACTAGTTAGGTAGAGGTACTTGTCTTGAGACTTCTAATTGAATATCGTTTTGCTTGTATTCATAATTATTATTCTTTAACCGTTTTCGCAGGGTGGAAATCGAACACATACATGGGCAGATCGAAGAAAACCCATACCTAGCAGCAACTGCAATGCCCAGAGCCGCTCAACATTCGTCAGAAGCTAAACTACCACCACCTCCTGCGTCTGACAGCGACTCTTCTTCTTAAATGACATACCATTTAAATAACGATTGCTATAGTGGTATATCATGATTGTTATACCGTTATAGCATTTGTTGAAATTCAATTTTAGATTGTGATCTCTTCCTCCAAAGTAATATTAACTCAACAATTGTTAATAATACATACTTCATACAATGTACATAATAAATTTAGTTTAGATGATTAAACGTATTATTGAATACTTAAATACGATACTATCACGAAAAGCACATTAAGTAAAAAAATATCCAAATCCACGAGCAAGCCGAGTAAATGACTACTTATTACATAAAATATATTTATATTTCATCAACTCGACGTCGAAAACCGAAATTTAATAACTGTGCCGTTTGTAAAGAAATGAAAAATTAGACGCTTTCGCGAGTTATTTTTTTAGTACGTTATTTTTTTCCGTTAGTTGGCTTTTACGGTATCAAGTTTATAAGATGACAATAATACACGTCGATATCGTTTTACGATATCTTCCTAAAACACATTTGTTACGCTCATTTAAAACGCTTGATGGGGTGTCTCATTATTTTTACTAGTAACTTTTTGTATTAGCTGTAACGAATACGTGTTTATTTTTTTTTTCATATTCTGTCCGTGTCGTACATGTGCCATAATAATTATAATGTCATAGGTTTTACGTAGGTAACAATAATACATAAAAAAAAAAAATCTATAAGTATTTATGTTTACGAAAATATCCATATTGTACATTACTGTATACTATACGTAAACAATGATAATTATTCATTACCTATACCTATAGTGTATTATTATTACTGTTATTATTATCATTATATTTTTAACGGAGTAACGTTGTACTTATTTGTTTTTCGATCATGTTATTCCTGTGTAAATAATTTTATTGAATATTTCGTAAAACTATAAGCCACACGCCCACACTTACACGACTAAAATATTTAGCGACTACGAATTATATGTTAATAATATTATACATTCGTTGTACATACATGTCGTAGACTGGCATAAGCGACTTACTTTTCGATCGATTGTTGTTGTCTAGAGAGATTTGAAACAAAGTTAAATAATAATTGATTACCATAAGAAGAATATTATAACCCATAAATACTTACCTATTTTAATTTAAAACATAATTTAAAAAAAAAAAACAAAGTTATCCACTGCAATTACCGCGAGTCAACTGATATTATGCAGACCACGCGTGGCTATAATAAATATAATAAAATTAAGAACGAGACTATTTATTAACTTGACTATAAAATAAAATATTTTTTTTTTCTTTTTCTGACTGTAGGACTATTGTATCATCATTAGACTTCGCCCACTCGAGTTACTGCAATTTAAATTCTGTGCAAAAAACGTCTTTACAACTTGTTTGGCTTCCATCTTAACATTTCGTACTATACACATTCCGGACGGTGTCATTGTATTATTATGTTATTACGTACTTATTACAACGCAATTTAGAGTATTATATATCTTTCGATCAGCAATATTAATTAATGTTATTCGTAATAAAATCGTTGTACCAAAATATACAACGGTGTATATACAATACCGACTTTATTTGTTAATTATTATATAATAAATTATAATGTCTTACTGTGTTGTAAAATGTATTGATCGTTTTTTGTTGCATATCACAAAGCTATCGAAAACTTTTGAACGTGTTATTTGTTATTTTTACTTTTTAAGACATGAAATATATATATTATTGTAATAACATTTAACTATTAATATTACATTTAAAAAAAATATTAACTATTTATATTGTTATTATTTATAGCTTTGATTGTTATAGTTAAGATTGAAAGGAAAATACACGGCCGTACGCGTCTTCTCGTAGGTATCTATAAATACTCAAATACGCTAAACTGAGAGACATGTACCCGTGTATTTATTTGGGTTACCAAATTATCGCATATATATTAGTTGGACCATATTCATTATCCAATACCTACCGGTTATATTATGGTGTAGTGAATTTTAAATAGATAACTTCTTAGAAATGTATCCCGAATGCGGAAGATAACTCGACATTCCGCGTTAATGTCTAATAATTATCGACATATTACATGTTAAAGTATTTATATTTATATTATTATTATTATTATTATACGTACAAGCATATGTATCCTCAAAAATGTATTGTGATAAAACATTTTAGACGTTCCGTTATTAGAGTGTATATTATTTGATCGCGTAATAATTTTGTTATTCTTGACGAGGTTAAGTGTAATCGATTGCTGAAAAAGTAATTTATGCTTTCGATTAAAATAATAAAAAAATATATTGAAATCTTTCCAATATTTATCTATTCCATATTTCCATCGTGTTATTTTGTTTGTGGCGTACGAATACCTATGTATTTTATTTATGTTGTGTTTGAATGTTTTTGGTTTTTTTTATTAGTGTTTAAAAATGTTTGGATGTTCGTTATTATTTACCTAACTATTATTATACCTATCTATATTATTATTATTATTATTATTATTATCATCATCGTCGTCGTACGAATCATTTGATTCCTATCACATGTAATAAACATTTTATTGTAAAGTATATTTTTTATTTAGTTCAGTATGTTTGTTATAATAATAAGTACACATAACGATACATTAATTAAGTATTTATAATTATATTATGTATAAACGAGTATACAATATATTCAGTATTCAGTGTATAACTATATAAAACACATTTAAGACTATAAATATAAAAATAATTTTAAAACTAATATTGTTGTTCTGTGTTTTTGTGATCCGAACATTTTTAATGTGAACTGTGAAGTACTTATTAGTAAAAACTGTGAAATAAATAAATAACTATTATGCATACAAGTTACACTGGGCTGCAAACATTGCTAAATTGTCTAAACTCATATTAATAATTGTTTAGACCGTTCATCAGCTATTCATATAGATATATGGAGTAACATACCTACCACATTTTAGTAAAAAAGGTAGTTATGATAGTATAACTATAATTTGGCTAATAAGTTATAAATTTATTTATGATAATTGATAATAAATGAAGGTTGCAATTGTTATTTTTATTTTTAGTATACCTATCGACCCATGCGAGTAATGATAAATTTAATAAATGTATACATAATAGTTTTATAATTTTTATGATTTTTAAATTATAGACATAAAGGTTTATCCAGATAAACTTTAATCAAATATTTTTTTCCAAAACTGAACCGTCGTCAATGCAACAACTGAAAAATGGATATTATATATTATTATGAATTAAATAATTCAACTAAAACTTAAATTATCCATTAATAATTAAATAACGTAAATACAACTGTAAGTTAATAACCTAGCTATTGAAATCTTCATCCTTAATAATAATTTCAAAACTGATAATTATAAGAAAGTAAGTACTTTTAATATATTAGCTAATATTATACATAACTCTGTTTTATATTATTTATACTGTATATTTATATAAATACTATTAATATTAATTAATACCCTTAGTATTTTTTTTAATTATTAATAGTTGTTTATTAAATCATACAAGAACCATACACGTTTTACAAATAATTATTATGTTATTATGTTTAATTCAATTTTCTTGCATAAAATATAAAAATTCAATATGTAAATTTTTGAAGTTTTTTTCGCTTGAATACCGTTGAACAAAAAAAGAAAATATTAAGTTATTGAAAAAAATTATTCTACTCTTAGAATTAATAAATAAAATTTACCTACCATTGATTTTATTTCGACAATCGTCAATCTGTCCATTTATTTCTATAAATCCATCTGTCTTAAATACGATTTATTTAAAATATATTAAATTATTAAATTATATAAACTAAACTCGATGAAATATTATTAATTTTACTGATATGTGATTGTTGGATACACATTTTAATATTTTAATTTGGTGCGGCGACAAGTCCTGCGTTGTAACGTTGCCATCTTGGCGATGTACAGCAGACACTGCAGCTCCGTGTAAGCTTTGTCCCTCCGGAGGGAGACTGTACCAGGTTAGGTTAATAATAATAATTATCTATGGACCGTATCACCGCGGTCCAGCCGATGACCGCTAATGCTGCCGCCCCCGTGTCCTTTGTCTTTTACCATCTAGCGAAGCAGTCTTTTGGTTTCGTGGTCATCGCAAAACCGTTGCGCCATCACCGTATTCCGCCCTTGGATTACGCGCACTGAGCTTTTGCGCTCATCGTCGTGCCGCACACGTCCCGTATCCGCGATTTTATTATTTTGTATTTTGTTCCGGCTTTTGCGCCAAGCAAATACCCCCTTTCGCTTCGTGCCATCGCCCGTCCGAGTTCTCGCAGTGCGACTGGAGCCGTTCGCGACAAGTGCTTCCGTTTGTTCAACGAAGTGCGAACGCGGTTGACTGTTGTTCTCGTCGCATTACTATTTAACATCGGATACAGTCAACTCGTAAATCTTGTGTCCGCGATATAAGGTTTGTCGTATTAAAACCCCCGTACACAGTACGTATGCGCGCGGCCCGTGTTGCCCAACCGACGTTCGGTGGAGTGTCGCCGTCTGGTCGATCCCTGCTTGCCGTTCCATCGATGTCACCAACGCCTACCATCAGCTGTTATCAGGTCGTACATAAACGTTTTTTCTTTTGTTTATTGTTTATTTTTATTATTATTATTCTGCTCGTCGCCAATGTGGTAAGGCATATATTTTATTTATTTTATTATTTTGCTATAACTGATTAACACTAGTTATAAGATATTTTATTTAACTGTGAAACATCAATGCATTTATTCTAATATTTTCTATACCGCCAACTATTGTTATTGACATCTAAGGGATCTCGCACTCAACATCGATCTTGTAGTTAAATACTTTTAATATTCAACTTAATATTATACAGTCGACAGTCCACTCTTCCCATCCTACAGGGTTATCGACAATCGACATAAGTATTCACGTACGACGGGTTGCGTGTAGGCCGTCGTCGTTGCGCGCGCACACACACGTACACTCGTCCGCCGGCTTCTTGTGCTGCATCTAGCACAATGATTATATTTTAACTATATCATTTAATTTTTTTATTATTCGTTGCTATAATTATTTATTTTATGTTTTAATTTTAGAATTGTTAAAAAAACTATCCAAGTTAGCTTAACAAAAAATAGTAAATGCTTTAATAATAAAAATAATATATATATATAATAATCTCTGTGATTATTCTTTATCTGATTTGTCGTTCAATTCTTTTTTCAATTTATTAATTATATTCGCTTTTTTATCCGATTTGTGGATTTTATGATTATTATTTAAATTGTTATCATGCTTATTAGATACATTATTGTATTCATCATTTATTGAATCATTAAATTCTTCATCAATTGATTTGCACCAAATGATACTTTACAATATAGTCTATCATATGTTATAATTTCGTTCAAATGCATAAAAAATATATTATAATATAAGCCAAACAAAATTATGAGTCGTTGTCGAAAAAAAGCTAATAATTACACTAAATGCATTAATTTTAGATTTATTTTGATATTAATAGATACATGATAAGCTATTTTAAAACTATTTATATCACTTATTGTAGAAAAAATAAATACAATTAATCGGGAAAAAAATATTTCACTAGGTGGGTTATTTTTCGTACCATCGTGCTGGTAATGTGATTTTAACCGTTCATGAAAGAGTTAATTGCTCGTCTGATTCATCACTAGTTTCTTTTTTTAATACTTTTTTTGACCTTTTATCCGATGTCTTCTTTTTATGGTTATTCTCTAAATTTTTAACACGTTTGTTAGATACACCATTATTTTCATTATTTATTGAATCATTTAATTTCTCACCTGATTCATCACTAGCTCTAGATAGCAATAACATATTTATATGACATTGAAAAAATATTTTGTATGTAATGAACATGATTATATAAATGTTTTTTTCTACATTTTTTTGATTAGAAAAATTTTAAAATAATATTTATAAAATAATGGTTGGCCACTAATGTTACATTTTATAAATATTATTTTAAGAATATTAATTTAAAAATATTATTAAAATGTTATCAAAATAACAGTTATAAAATATAACTTCAGTGGCTAACCATTGTTTTATAAATATTATTTTAATAATTTTGTAATTAAAAAATGTAGAAAAAAATATTTTTATAATCATACTCTTTACGTAAAAAATATTTTTTGAATGTCATATAAATAATTTAAATTAGTTTAAAAATTATAAATGATTATATTTTTACTTTAGTTCTATTATAATAACAAGTATCAAAATATTATTTCAAATGTTATACCTTTTTATTATTATAATTTATAATACAATATAATAATTTCCATTTTTTTTTATGCAAATTAAATATTTTATTATATATTATGTATTAGAATCATGTGATTAAATACAACAATAGCGCCAATAAATTAAAATACTAATAATATATATATTAGCATCTAAAATTTTAAACAAGTTGTAACATTTCTGTATCAACTTCATAGTAAAATGTCTATAACTTACCAAATATAATGGAGCTAGCTCCAAGAGTTAAAAACACTTTTTTTTCTTTTGCCCCTTATAACTATACTCTTGTAGTAAAGAATCTTTGAAAAGAAAACGCATCATAGCCCTTATGGTACTTGGTAATGTATTGCGCACATAACGGGCAAGTTCAGCCACCTAAAACATAAAATTATGGCATAATTATACTTAGGTACCTAATTTAAAATTAATTTACACAATTAGTCATTAAACTCATATTTATATTAATTATATTTATTCATAAAGAAATATATAAAATTAAAAATATATAACAACTCACCAATTGCACCCTATAATTGTTATCTAACAGCTTATTTTCAAATGTTTGAAGAGCATCTTCATCCTCTAAAGGAAAATCACTGTTTAGTGATATAAATAAATCGGATACACTTGCATCTCTGATCAATTCAACATTGCTGTTCATTGTGTTGTTTCTGATCATTTCATAAATTTTATCAATATTTTCATGAAAAGTTCTGATTTTCCATGAAGGATATCTAATACTTACTGGACCTTTGATCCACAAAAGAATCAATTTCCTAACAACACCAAGACACACTAAATGCATGTAATCCAGTGAAAAATTGCTTACCACATCAAATGAAGGTAATGTTGACACGAGAGATCCATTACCAACATGATAGTCTTCATTGGATTGCGTTACATAATTTTCATGTGTCCTCTTAGATGGACACCTTGTAGGCGAAGTAAAGGGAAAACACAATCTATTTGATAAATATAAACCTTCATGTTCGCACCTTGAACACGAAAAAAATCCACTGTGTCCTTTAGTTTTTAATAAAAACGATTTTGCTGGTGCATCACAGCAAAATGTGTCTATATACAAATTATACACTTTATTATTAATACAAATACCAGTATTATTTAATAAATGTGCTTCATCAGTAAATTATTTAATAAAACTGTTGCTATCAGCAGGTTTTTCTTTGCCACAATAAAGTCCAACTA
Source organism: Schizaphis graminum (assembly GCA_020882235.1). Classification (NCBI taxonomy): domain Eukaryota; kingdom Metazoa; phylum Arthropoda; class Insecta; order Hemiptera; family Aphididae; genus Schizaphis; species Schizaphis graminum. The sequence continues at coordinate 107,593,622 of CM037032.1, read as the reverse complement.
GAAAAACTTTATTATTTTCTGGACGAATGTATGCTAGTATAGGCCAAAATTGTTCTGGATTACTTTTAAAAATTGATAACCCATCAACTCCTACCACAATATGGATATCATTATTATCTTTCAAACATTCTGGAAAATTGTTTTTAATACCATTCAATATACCAAAATGGTGATATATTCTAGGTTCAACAGTATCAAAATTATAGGGCTCAACAGTTTTTGATTGCAAAATAGTCCTTGAATCTTTAGGCAAATCTTTAAAACATTTATGTTGTTTTAAAACAACTAATAGTTTATTTAATTCATTTTGTGGAATATTAAAATCAACAGCCCACTTAGCAATTAATGTACGGAAAAGAAAAGTTTGATCATATGTTTCATCTATAAAATAATTCTCATCTTGTTCTGATTCTGATTTATGTTATAATAATATAATAGTAAATAATTCATTAATATGAGATACCTATATATATATATATATATATATACCTATATCGGTTATATCTTATATATATAATATATGTGTGTGTATACATTTAAATTTGGAATATCTTATTATTCTTTCAAAATTAGTAAGAACAGTATTAAAACTACGATGGACAAAGATGCCTTAAAATCCATTGTAAATAATAAATAGGTACTCCAAGAATAAAAAAAGCTAGAGCCACTAGAGGTTTTCTGGAGAGGATGATGGAGTCTAATATAAGGCCATAAAAACATAAAATCTATTGTCTTATACACATAAAAATACATATATAATTTAAATAGGTACTTTAAAATTAAAATCCCAGTCATAATTATTATAAGACAATAATAATTTCTTAATATCTTACAATATAAAAATAATATATACTACCTATCAATATTATTTAATTTTTAATTTTATATTAATCAAATATTAAAAATATAATTTAAACAATCCATATTTATAACATAATAATAATATATTCAGAATATTATTTTATTATTTCGATTGTGATGTCATATAATTAATACATTCATAATATAATTTAAACAATTCGTTTTTTAATAACATATTAATAATATAATCAGAATATTATTTCATTATTTTATTTATAATTTCATATTAATAATATATTCATAATATTATTTAATGAACGATTATTTAATGTTACAATAATATTTTTCTTATAATATAATAATTTTAATGAAAATATAATATTAATAAAATATTATCATTCCGAAAATGCTATCTGGGTGAGTGGGCAGGTTCTTTTTTTTACTATTTTTTTTTATCTTTTATCCAGTTTGTTATCTGATTTCTTCTTTTTATGGTTATAAAACCTGATTCACTACTTAATTCTTCTTTTAATTTATTACTACTTACTTTATTGTTTTCTGTTTTGCGGTGATGTTTTTTTTTTAAATTATTAGCATGCTTACTAGATTCATCTCTTTGTTTATTATTTAGTTCTTTATCCGATTCGTCACTTAATTGATTTTTTAATTTATTATTTGTACTTGTATTCACTTTTTTATTTGATTTCTGTTTTTTATGGTTATCTTTTACATTTGTATCATGTTTGCTAGATACATCGCTGTATTCATTTTTAATTGAATCATTTAATTTTTCATCTGATCTATCACTCGGTTCCTTTTTTAATTTATTGTTTGACCTTTTACCTTCTTTACTACCCGATATCTTCTTTTCATAGTTATTCTCTTCATTTTTAGCAGCTTTCTTAGATAGATCATTGTTTTCATTAATAATTAAATCATCTGACTCACCGCTTGATTCTTGTTTTAGTTTATTATTTCCTTTCCTATTTGATTTTTGATGCGGATGTTTATTTATTAAGCTATTATCATTTTCATAAGAATCATCGCTATCCTCATTGATTATTAAATCATTTGATTCATCTTCTGATTTACGATCATTTGATTGTTCTTTTAATTTATTTCTTGATCTTTTACCCACTTTATTATTTGATTTTTGTTTCAGATGATTATCTTCTAAGTCACTATGATGTTTAAGTAATTCAGAATTAGACTTTTTTTTAAATTTATTAATTGATTTTTTTCTAACATGACCGCTGGTTTTTTGTGTTGTTTCACTGTGTTCAATATCTGCTGAATCACTTAAGTCTTCATCAAATTCACTATTTGATTCTATTTTTAATTTATTATTAGGTCTTTTTTTGCGATTATTATTATTAAAACCATTAGAATGCTTGTCTGATTGGTTTTTTTGAGCATCTTTTAATTTATTACTTAGTTTTTTATCAATTTTATTACTACTTGAACTATGTTGTTGATGTTCATTTCTTAAATTATCACGAGCTTTATCGATATTATCATATCTTTCTAGTTTTGATTTATTTTTTAACATCTTTTCTGATTTATCAATTACATTTTTACTTGAATAACTTTTTGCTACATTTCGTGAATATTTATCAGAATAGCTTGAATCATCTAAACAAGATTCAGTTATTTTACTCACTTTTTTATCCAATTTATTTGACTTCTTCTTTAAATTATCTAATTTTTTATCCATTACATTTTTACTTGATTTCTTGTGGTTTTTATGAGATGATTTTTTATAAGTTTGCTTACTTGTTAAACCATGCTGATATGTAATAGATTCTTCACTCGATTCATCATCTAATTTACTATTGATGTTATCGTCTCCATTGATATCAAATTTCTCTATTGATTTATGCTTTGCATGCTTTACTAAATCTTCATTATTGTGACGATTCTTATGCATATTTATATGTGTATTTCTCATTTCATTCTTTTTTAAATCAATATTATAACCATTATGTTTACTTAATTCATGTGATTTATGATGTGATTTTTCATGAGTTACATCTCCAGATTTTTGTAAGTGAGTATGATGAATTTTTTCTTTTTCATGTTTCTTAGAATATCTCTTTTTATGCTTTTGGCCATCGACATCAATCACCCAATAAAATGGAATCTCCATGCTTTGTAGATCGTTATCGTTATTGATATAATCATATTTATTAATATCATTAGGGTCTATTTTGTTTGCTAAAGCTAAATTATACGTGTCCATAGTGTCCTTTTTTTCAATTTCTTCTTTAGTTTTAGGTGTACCATTATAATAAACAAATGGTAAAACACTTCTTTTTGATAATTTATAGTCAAAATCTAGGTATAATAAAAACGAAAAAGACAAAATATTAGTGAATCAATAATTATTTAAAAGAAAATTGTATATAAATAGGTAAAATATAATTTAATAATATTAGTTGATACATCATTTAAGTAAATTATACAAGGTATTTAATAATATTGTTTATTAAAATAGTTGATAAAATTAATTATTAATTCTATTTTATTGTTGGCTTTTTTAAAATAGGATATATTATTGTATAAGCTTAGACTAATCTACAAAGCTTCCACGAAAACATTTTAGATAAATATTAGTGATTGATTAAATACGTAGGTATATTTTAAAAATCTAAAATAAAATAAATATTTTTACTCTTCATTCACAATAATGTTTTTAGTTACTATCTTTAATTAATTCATTAAAAATTTATATAGAATATAGATATATTGGTTCTAATTATTCGCAGTTAGGCTTTCTGTGTAACAGTCTAGAACGTTATATATTATAGTTAATTAGTTTTTTATTCAGATTTTAAATATTAATTGTTTTTATATATATTTATCTTATTGTATGACTAATAGGTGGCTACTTACTCTAAATAAACATATTATATCTTTTAAATTCTGAACGGAGTGGTGAATGTATTGATTTTATAATGATTTGTGTTTTTTTTTTTTATTAATTTTTTTTTTTTTGTGTCTGACGACAACATTTGGAGCAGTAAAAATGCTTCGATTTTTGACTTCAGCCCCTCTTTGAAAATGAAATTTTATCTAGTAGGTACTTTGGGGGGGGGGGGGGTCAAAAGTTAAAAATTTTCAATATTTTTTAAATGAGTCGGGAAAAATCCTAAAAAAATAAAGGAAAAACGGGTACCTATCATTGCATTCAAATTTAACCTACCTTAGTCCGAGGTCCATCCCACTCCCTAATGTACAGCAGAGCGATACTCACTTACCCGCTTTTTTTATTTCTATTCTCACGTATTATACTTATTGATTATTGTGCTAGTAAGTAGGTATATACTATATACCATACGATAATAATATTAAAAACGGATTTTGTATAGCTTATTAGTATATATTATATAATATATAAAAATGTATTTATCTATCTTTCATACAGTGTAAGGATACTTTTTACTGTAAACTTAAATCAAATCATAATTGTGACCTATTATCCGTGTTTTAACCAACTAAAAATTATTTGTGCTTAATATAAAATATTAAATTAATTAATCATGAATTACAATTTAAAGAATTATAAGCGATTTACAAAATTTAGAACAACATATTTCTGAGTATTTATTTTATTGTTAATTATATTTGAATGAACTAAATATGCATAACTTTTATTAAAATATAATTGAATATACCTAATCAATAACTTAGTTATTATAGTTTATGTTTTGACGTAAAACACTTTAATAATCCAATTTTTTAAAACCTGATCCCACAATTATTATAATTATATTATGTCTTATCAAATTAATTTGCTTACGATTTGAAGTAACTGCAGATCTGTATAGTATTTTTTGTGATACCATAATCCATAAAATACACTTGTGAGTTATAAAGAATACGATGCAATTCTGGTAGAAATTCATTTTTATTTTGTAATTGTTATATTTCTATGAACTTTGAATGAATAATATAACTATGAAACATTAGTCTCAACTAAAACACAAAATATAATTTTGCTAAACACGAATATATTTTCATAATAATAATAACATATGTTTGAATAATTTATTATAATATATTCATGACATACATGATACAATACAATCACATGTTTTTTGAATACTAAATTAAAATTATAGTTTTTAATTTTTTGAATTATAAATTTATAATAACACAATTTCATTATAAAGATTAAAGATATCAAATTTATTATTATAAAAAACAACTTAACTCTATTTAAATGAAAACAAAATTTTAAAAATTAATGAATATTAATGCATTTATGGTTAACTATAAAAATTGTTATCAATATGTTATTTTATTTTTTCATTAATTATATGAAATAATGAAGTAAAAAAATTTATTTTTAAACACCTTCCTCGATTTAATAAAAGCATAATACCTCATTTATAATAAAATTATAAATTTTAATCGTATTTTTTGAAAATTAAAGCTTTACTTTTCTAAAAATAAAGTTGTATAAACAAAAAAATTATTGCATTTTAATATAAAAAAAATATTTTTTACCTACTTTAGATAATTTGGCTTTTGTTTTTGTTATTTTTTAATTATATATCAACTATAATTAATTTTGCCTATAAGGTATATTACCATAACATAATTTAATCTTATCCTATGCATTTTATTTAAATATCATTGTTACTATACACATTGAGCGATGTTCTATTATAATACTGTGTGCAAAAAATACCTATAAAAAGTCTATAATATCCATAATAGTATACAATTATTACAATTTACAATATTAAGTCAAGAACTGTATACAAAATAATTTATAAATTTGAAAAAAAAATTATTTTATAGTCAATTCTGTTACCTATGGACCAACGAAAACCATTTTGATGATTACGATATTAAAAGACTAGTTAGTTTTTATTATGTCCCGTCGTTTTGTAATAAATTACAGTCAGAAAATGACTGATGCACAAACATCTCAAAATATTCAAATATTTCAGTTTTTTACAATAATATATTATCAAAATATTATTTTAGTTTATTTTTATTTACATCCAAAAACATTTACGATAGATATTTGTTACTTTTTTTTATTACCTTTCCGGATATTCTATACACGTGCACCCGCGTATTTTATCTGTCCAATTCCATTATTTCCTTTAACAATATTACATAATACTGTATTTGATATTTTTTAACATCCAAAGAACAAAAAAAAATGTACTGACAAGTCGTAAATTTATATTTATTCACTTGATATATGATAGCAAGCGTTCTGTCTAATATAATATCGTTCAAAATTGCAAACCATTATATTATGTACCTATAATTTACGAGTATTATGTGAAAGCTGTTATACTGATATTCTTTTCATTAGTATTAAATTACAATTATACTTAATCGAAGTTATAATACTTAATTTATACCTCGATATATTGGTGTGTTCTTTTTATATTCGATATATTTCAATTGAATTATACTTTAATTGTTGTTTTTCTGATCCAGCAAAACGATTATTTAAAACGTTAATTTTAATAACACAAAAATATTAAGCCATATTTTTATAATGAATATCGAAAATACAATACGAATTTAAGTATGAAAGCGAAATTGTAATTTAATAATTTCCAACAATAATACCGTAGTCATAGTTTGAATATGTAATTCATTAGTTCTTATAAACATGTGTAAAAAACATAAAAAATAAAAAATAAAAATATGGCCAACAACTTGATTATCGAAACTGAAAGTGATTTACAATTTTTCATAAACAATTTCAATATATTTATTTTTATTAATTTTAATAACCTATCTTTAATATAGTTTTTTTTTATAATATTAGGCACTTATTATAAAAGTGTATTTTAAAACTTTTAAGTTTCTAATAATAATATAATCTGTTAATTCTAATTGTGAATAATTATAACCATACTTAATTTTATAAAAAAGGGTCATTAAGTCATATGTAAGGTACATACTTACCTATATAAATCAATGACATATTAAATACGCTTGTGAGATTTTTAAATTATGTTCAAAATCTAAGTTTAAATATATTAGTTAAACTGAGCTAATTGTAATTTATAACTTAACAAGTTAAACAGGTTAACTTTCTCAGAATTTCGTACATGCTAAACTATTATTTATATTGTTTAATATAAATTCTTAACTAATTTATTGTTTTATTTTACTGCTGTTGCATTTCGTAGATAATATTGAATTTATTAAAATAATTGTATTGAGGAGCACTTTAATCAATTTAGGTATACTCGTGAGATATGTTACGGTTAAGCAACAACCCCGTAAACTTGAACAAAATTAAAGATTATGTATATAGCAGTAAGGTCTAATTTGGTGTATCGTATGTGGGCTTCGGATATGTAATCATTATGTAACATTAACCAAGCATCCTTGAATATACACAGTATCAAATAACAGTAGTGGGTAGTACCGATAAATATTGATATGAATAATTAAAAATATTATAATTTATATTGAAATCTATTTAAAATGAATATAAATCTTGAATTTAATATCATTTTTACATTTTATATCATTTATTTGTATATTTAAAATATTTTTGAATATTTTTTACCCGGTAATCGATCTAATATATTTTTTGGTGCATATCACGGTCCATTTTTATCGAAATCTGATTCCCAGATATTATGATAGCATGATATTTACGAGTTATTAAAACTTTTCTTTTTTTGCAGAATTAATTTAAATTTTAAATTTTAAATTTTTTATGGCTGTTACAATAACAAGATAGGTACATAATATGATGTTGATCGATTACCAAGAATTCACACATACAGTTCATTTAAGTCTTGCATTTGTATATTTACTCTGAAGATATAATAATTCAACAGAACTTTTATCATGGGAATTGTTGAGATATCTAATACTAAAATTGAGAATAAAACTGACACTGGTATCATATGTAGAATGTACACACAACCAAATGTGGATGACTACGATAACACTTGCCGTAGCCCATAAACTCACATATCATAATAATCATAATTCATGTCAATTACGATTATGTAACGTTTTTAAACGTTTCTAGATAACACAATTTCGGAATTTAGTAATAATATTTTATAAAAAACATATTATAATTTAATTGCTCATAAAGTAATTTTTTATTCATATAATCGCATTGTAACGTCTCCACGCTAACTAAACAAAAGTAATATTACACAATATATACTATTATATTCATTTTGATTTATTTAATATTTTGTATCATAATCGAAAACCTCGGGGACGCCCGCAGAAAATGAATGTAGTGGAGACAAAAATCCTTACAAAAATCCTTACATCCTCGCCCCACCACTGTTTATTCATAAGATAAATTGGAATTTTTAATGTTATGCTAAAAGACATATTGTTTTTATAACAATTTTTTATTCAAAAATATCATAGAAATCTATTATTACGGTAAAAATAGAAAACACGAATAGATACATCATACTCAACAAATATATAAATAAATAATTCACATTCGGGGTAACAGTGATTAAAATCAAACAAAAATTTACATCATAAATTAAATTATTAATATTAATAATAATAATGAACAATAATATTTTTCACGAATTAATAGAAAATGTGACGGTTTTTGAAACAGTTGAAGGTCTTTTTTGTCTTGTTTCGACTTGTCTTTCTACACTCTCTGGAATAGCCGAAAAAAATAGTTTCGGATCTAGGGTATTTACATTGGATTCGAAGAACAAGCTTGCCACCAAACTCACTAATACGGTAGTCGCGAATCCAATGACTATATAGTACATGTAACTTATCTTATACAAATACATGTAACTTTCTTCATGAATCCTAAAATGAAAAAATTTAATTAAATAATCTGTGTGATAGGATACTATACTTAATGTGGAAATGTAAATGTAAATAGACAATAGTAATGCGGTAGAATGCTATTTTTAGTATGAATATCATATTTTGTTATTAAAAATATATTTATTGATACATTTTTACCTACACAATAAAATTTTAATTTAAATAAAAATAAATATATATATAATATCTAGGTATAATATCTATAAAAATAATAATCTGAATAATAATTTTAAATAACATTTGGCTATTTATATATAATTGAATATCGATATCGTTCTGTATCATTTCTTCATACAGTGTGATCACGATAAATATTTAAAATTTTCACCGAATATTTATATTGCCATCTTCTATACATAATACAATTTTTAAAGTATTTTGACTCTTTATAATTTATTTTTAGACAGTTATTTCTACAAATATCAATAAAAAAAATATTTACTGCAGAAAAGTACTTGATATTTTAACACAAAATTACTCAAAAGTTTTTTTTATAAATATTTAAAAATTCACGATTTTTCTTATTTTTACTTAAATTCGAAATTAGATAATTAAACTAAAAATACAATTTTTTGCTATTTTACTATAATTTAAGAAAATTATTTGTGAGTACTTTTAATATATTTAAGTAATGACATTTTAAAATTCTATCATTTTGGCAAAAATTAAATCAATCTACATTTATACTTTATAGTATTAATATTAGTAAAATAGATTACTTTAATAGCAATTCAAATTCAAATTTAACACACGTATTACAGTTAATTACTTTTCAATTATTAATAGTTACACAACACCTATTGGACAGTCGAATGATTACTTACTCTCCCTACTTATAAACGAAAAGCATTATAACACACATTCTTTCCCCTGTCCTCTTTTTCAGTTCAAATCTAAATTTCATTTTATTTTTAGATAATTTCGACTTTTAAATTTTTCTATCTAAATATTCTAATGATTGGGGATAAGTTAAAAATCACACAAATTCAAATAAAATTATATAATAATACAAATCGTAGGAAATTCCAAGGAATTTCATACAAGATAAAAATGTATAAACAATATGAATAATAATAACAATGCATTTTTTTCCTAAATATTATTGTATTATTTTTATTTATTTTTTATTCAACCTCCGTAAAATTTTGTTTGATTGTTTTATTCTGATTCGTTTAATTTTTAACTCATTCCCAATCACTTAATTTATAAGGTTAAAAAAACATTATATGTTAATTATTAAAAAAAGAAAAAATCAAATTTGAACTCAAAAAGGTGATGTATATTATTTTTACAATTCATGTGCTGGAAAAAAAGGATACCAAATTTGAATTTTATAAAAAATAAATGTAATTTATATTAAGTACCTTACGTTGAAAATAATCGAAATCGAATCATAAAAGTCATCCGGCCGAAATACTAAGTACCTATTTAACTTAAATCGTAATCGCACGCAGTATATATTTAAATCTAAAAACTATATTTATGCGGGTGATAACCTTTTTTATGTTAAGTGAAACCACATACTTTGACTGTATCATATGGCCAGATAGCATAATATTATATATTACTATTATTTTTTTTAAATTATACTCCACGTCATTTACGATTCATTTAAGTTTCAAACGTTCAAACGCAATTTACAAGATATTATATATCGTGTGCAATGTAAATTTTCTATACTCACTCTTGTACGGTCGTAGACGCTAGCAGTAGAGTGGTAGAAGAAACGTTAACATCGAAATTGTGAAACGAGTCCGGTGAACATCCGTTAGTGTAGGTGGGCAAATCGGTTACGGGCGGTTTGGGTCCTCCTAGTCCCAAGACAAATGAAAAGACGAGACCTGCGACCAGGCCCACCAAAGCACCCTGTAATCGTAATACAAAATATGCACAGTTATAACAATATAGTAACTAAAACCGGTCGAAAAACACAAAAAAAATAAAAATATATATTCGTATTACTATAAAATCTTGTCTTGAAATTAATTTTCAAAACTTACTATTAAAAATTACGACATTCGTGTAACAGGTGATTTATTATAGGATATAGTGATCTACTGATCTATCATAAAATTATAATGCATACAATTGATTGATTATAATAACTATCAAAATATATATTTAATAATATCTATTCTTGATAGTTATAGTATAATGATAATTAAAATTATAATAAAAATAAATCAAATCATCGAATAAAAATGCGTTAAAAAATACGCTTCTAGTCATTGACCAGTGTAACTAAATTAGCTTACATCTCATGGATAACATTAATATCAAAATTTGGCATGCCTATATGATCATAAGCAATTGTATAAAGAGGAAGTGTTTTAAGAAAAAAAGTATAATAGATATCCGTATATGGGCATTGCTTGGGAGTGAAAAAATATTCTGTTTTCGATTTTTAATCATTTTAATTTTTTGCATATTTCTATTTGCATTTCTTCTGATTCAAAGATGATTTTAACAAAAAGCGAATTACTCTACGTTAAGGTATCTACATAGAATTTAAACCTAAAATCTTGTGATACATAATGTTGTTGTCATTTTCAGCACCATTATGATGTTCAGTAGTGCTAAAAATATTATAAAAGTGTCAAACATCACTAAAGCGTAAAATTGTTTATTCATGCACATGATTTTATTCGTTTATTTTTTGACACGGAATATTAAATTTAAAAATTTAAAATATTAATTTAGAAAATTATTTTTTAACGTATTATTTTAGTAGAATATAATTTTCTAATCCTATTTTTTTCAAACTTATAATTAAATAATGCAAAGAAACGAAAAGCACCACTCACCCAGTCCTAAAAAAATGTATATCTATACTGTACAGTAAAGCCAGTAGAGGGGTACCCACTTCCTACTTTCTTTGTATTTAAATTTTTATCGTGCACTATACAAGTATAATACAACAAATTACGTTTGATGGTTACCTTTTGGTTTGCATACGGTACAAGTATGCCAAGAGTGAACACCGCCAACATTGGTCCGCCTATAATTCCCAAAATCGTCATCGAGGCCTGCAACAGCGGTCCCACGAAATGCGCACAAAACGCTAATGCTATCGATAGGATCCCGTAAACAACGACGAGGACCTTCAGCCACATCACGCGTTTCTCATCGGGTATGTCGATGTTTGCCAGTGGCTATATATTATACACATCCGAAACACATTCCAATAATATTATCGTTTCACACCGCCTTAATAATAATAATAATAATATAATAATAATATTATTATTATTATTTTAGGACGATTGCTGTGCTCTATACAGGTACAAGCGATATAATAATATATAATACATATAATTATAATATGTGATACTTTTTGTGCCCAAAATCATAAAAATATTTCGGACCACGATTTAAAGTGCTTATATATATTATATACAGTGTAAATCGTATCAAATTTTATACATTTTATAGTACTATGCGTCTTCGTTTTTATCCCCTTACGGCTTACACGGTCTCCAATCGACCACCTTTCATCCCCTAGAGAGATAAATTGACGATAAACTTTGTGAGACGAACCGTGACGACGAATGAAAAAAAAAATGAAAAATGAATAAATAAATGTAAAATATTACCGTGATATAGTCCTCGAGTGTGACAGCTGCTAGCGAGTTGAGAGCTGCGGACACGGAACACAGTGCTGATGAGCAAACGCCCGCCAAAAACAAGCCAGTTAATCCGGGCAAGTGGGCCATCGTGTCCAACACGAACAGAGCCATCAACTGATCGCCGCTAGCTATTCTGCCTTCCCTGAATACACACAAACACGCGCAAACGGAAACACCTTATCAGTAATGTCGTTGCAGAGCCGAACGCAAGTCCGGGGAGTATACCAACTTGATCGGGTCGCAGTCCCGGTACATGGAGAATATGGCCAATCCCGCGAAGCACATGGACAGCGACAGGAAAGCGGTTATCGGCCAGCTGAACCACAGGGTCCTTACCGCGGTTCTGTAGTCCTTCATGGTTAGGTAACGCTGCACCTGCACCTGGTTGACACCGTACACCGAGACGTACGTGAACATGCCGCCCAGCATCAGTGACCACCAGCTGTGCCTGACCGTCGGGTCGATCTGAAAGCTGTCGGGACGTTTGTGTACATTAATAATGGAGAACGCTTTCACACGCTGTATACCCACTCGTTTCAACGCACTTGAACAGTTCCACGCGACCGTAATCGTAGGCAATCCTCCAGATCTCTGTCAGTCCACCGACATTAACCGCTGCCACCGCAATAACGGCGAAAACGGACCCGAACATGAGCAACGACTGCACAAATCAAAAAACCGAATTACGTCGTAGGTTCGCCGATTTTAAAATAAATTTATATTAAATAAAAACTTTATAATATCAATGTATTACATGCGTGAACACTAAACATTGTATATTTAATATACGTTACGAATGGTATACCTATTGGGTTATTAATATTATAAATAGGTATTTAAATTAAAATAATAATATTATATCATATATTTTTTTTATCATAATAATATATTATTTATATCAAAGTCTAAAATATACCTAGTATAATTTATAATGCATTATTTTTGGTGATATTGATGATAGGAAATAATAATTTATTCTCTAACTGAATAACGTATAAGTAACGTCATTACGTTAGGACATATGATATACTATTTTAATTTCCAAGCATGTTTAATTTAAAGCCAGAGTTATACACAGCGTTTTACATCACCAGCACAAATCATCCTAATTTAAAACAATGTAAAATTAGGAGTTCGGTTTTTATTATTTCGGCGTTCGTCCGTCAAAACTCAAGCTTGTCGGTATTTCCGCTGCTGATGAAAACATCACGTATATTATATCCGTAGTATATAACTACTTCAATATGAAACAATGAATTTTGAATTCGACGGAAAACGCCCTGAAATACGAGGCGGAAAACGTCGTATATAAACGTGGCCTAAAGCACAAAGTCGATGTAGACTTTCAACTAATAAGATACATGTTCTGGAAATCAATTTATTGGAAATAAATATTTGTATGAGTTTGAGTTTTATGTAATATAGAGTATATACTGTTTATTATCTAAAACAATAAGTAATTAATTAATACAGAACAAACTTTGGGAACAAATTAATCACTGGTTTCTGAGTCTATTATGTAACCTGTCATGTTAAGTCATTAACAAAATTAAACCAAGAATTACTTATTACATCATTTCAAAGCCTCAAAAATAGTAAGTCGTTTGTACAGCGATTATTTGAAAATGTAATTTGAACTCTGGGAAAATGATAGAAAATCTAATAATCATCTGTTTGTTTGAGGTAATATATAATTTCCTTTAATCTAGTTGATGAAACGTTTGTAGGTTACAATGTTTTAATATTTTGTTTGTATCGAATATTTATACTTTTATAAAAGTTGAATATTGTAAATGGAATATTTTAAAAATTTGTACTCAAACATTAATAATATCTGTAGTAGATTTTATTTAAAATAAGTATCGGGAAATAATTTCGAAATCGTTTCAAAAAATTATACTTTCAATAAAAGGTCTTCGATTTTAAATTTTAAAGTTTTACTCTTTATAATATATTATCATTAACGTGTAAAAGAGATAAAGAAAAAAACATGTTATAGCGAGTATCATAAAAATTGAATATGAACACTAAGTACTATATTATAATATTGCTTTATAACATTTGAGATATCAGAATCGAATTAAAACTTTTCCCGTAATCGGATTCGAATTATAATAACGAAATTGTATTTCAATAAGTACTTCAGCATGTTATTGTATTATATATTTACATTTCATTGGTATTATGAAAATAATTTCAACATTAAGTTATATATTATTTCAACAGACAGTGAGGTAAATGGAAATTGTAAACCATCTATTATATTATTTAATACAATCTTTCAATTAAAATATTATAATCTGATATTTTGAATACAATTATATTAATGCACTTAATCAGACGAAAAAAGTATGGTAAATATATTACCAAACAATGAAGTCAAAACAAAGTAAAATGTAAAAAACTAATTTTAGGAGGAATAAAACGTTTAATAACTATTATGGTCGTAAACCCCGACTCTGCCGAATCTTAATACTATTTGGTTTTAACATTCGCCTTATTGTTTACGATAGGCAATAGCTATTCATCGCTCATACATAAACATAGCTACATACATTCAACTTCAGTTACTCGTAAAGTTATGTTATTTATAATTGAATACTCGTCTTTCATGTCTTCAATGCGGCACTTTGATCAAACCGTACACAGCAATTACAATCCATGAAAATTCAGGATAAATTAATATAAGAAACAGTAGAGGACAATTTGATGAATTATTATTTTGTTAAAATACCGATGTAATAGTGCGTTGCTCAAATGAATTAGGTTCATCGTAAATGCAGTTACCATTACAACCAGAAATATGCTATTCAAATACAAAATATTTTAATAACAATCGGCGTAAAATCGTTGCTATTAAATTTACTATAAAAATGCTTTAAATCGATAACCTGAATTTAAAAATTGAACACACAGCTGACCTGAAATAAATCGGTGACGATTACGGCTTTTATGCCACCAACGGTCGAGTAAAAGGTGCACAATATGCCGACGACCATCATGGACGCGGTCTGCGAAAAGCCGGCGATCGCGTTCAGAGCCAACGAGGCCGCGTATAGTACCAGAGCAGTGCGCAGCACCGTCTGGATGCTAAAAGCCAAAGACGCGACGATTCTAGTTGACTTGCCGAAACGTTCTTCCAAATACTGAAATAATAATAATATTTCATCGATTTATTTTGTAATTAAAATACATTTCCATTTTTAGTGAATAGATTTATACGCGTGTTTGAGCAATATACAATATACAGTGAAACCTCGGTAACTCGAATCGGTTGGGGACGAAAATAAAATTCGATTAATCGAAAATTCGACTTATAGAGGTTTGAGTAGAGATGTGAGTACTGTAAATTTACCAGGTAAATTTTTACCGGTAAAAAAATTTACCGTAAATTTTACCAATTTTTTTTTTACCGGTAAATTATTTTTTACCAAAAAAAAAATGTTTTAACACATTTTAATAAATGTTTTGACTTAAAAAAAAATAAAGGTTATGCGAATTTTGATACTTTAACTTAATTTAAATTATTTATTTATTGTAATATAAATAATTTAATATTCATATTTCATAAAATGTACAAATTACTAACGTCTATACAGAACAGTAGATATTTTAGATAAATTCTTCAATTGTTTTGTTAATTATTATTTATTGCTATTATAAGAATAAACTAGATTTAACAAGTAAGTACACAGCATAAGTACCTAATACAAATCGTATTTACTAATGTCTAATAGTAAAAAATAATAATGACTGTAAGATATTGCTATTTTACCATTTTTACCACATTTTGGGTAAATTTACCGGTAAATTTACCGATATTTTTTTTACGTAAATTCTCCATCTCTAGGTTTGAGTTATCGAGGTCCCGCTGTATATATATTATATACTATCTGGTAGGAAGTTGAGGCTCCGTTTTAATATTATTATAAACGCTCGTCGATACACAATAATGTGCGATGGACAGGTTGTTTTCTTATCGCTTGTTTTTTGGATTCATTCAACCTATCTATTCATTTCCCAATCATTCTTGAATGACGTAGTTTAATTACACGAATCGGAAGAAATGTATAAAAGAAACGTTATTTAGTTACACGAACTTCGAACGGGTGAATTCGATTGAAAATTACTACCTTACCGAACTTCAGCGAAAAGTCCGTAAGGGCTAAAATCGAACTACTGTGAAAACAATGGCGTGTAGGTATATTATTTTACAATAGTGATCAATAATAAAATAGGTGTTCCGAAAATAACACCGAATGAACTACATTATTTAACATGATACAAGACATTAAATAGTCAATCATTTTAAACTAAAATAAATAATGAATTAATATATATGACGTATATATATTATACCAACATATTTTTTATTAATTCAGTGAATTATATAGATATTATATACAATTTCATAAGAATATTGAGGAAAATGTTCATAAAATGTATTAACTACCATGATAATATTGTATCAAAGACATAATATTATATATTACCTTACAGACATTTATTTAGTTTCCTGTCTTTATTTATATATATGTGTGTATAAGTAAACATCATAACAAAATTAATATTAATTAAATTTAAATTGTTTATCTTTTGTAAAAATAAAAAAAGGATGAGATCAAAGCACAAAATCAATCATGAAATACCTATTAAATTCCTGCGTAAAATGACAAATATTTATCAAGAGCTAGTCTTAGTAAAATATTAAATTATTACAATTTATAATCATCATTTATTTTATAGGCATTTCAGTGTATTCTGAATATAGTATTATTGTATGTTGTAATACAACGTATTAATAAAATATAATATTTACATAATAATGATTTACCTGGTAAACGGATAAATATCCGAGCTTGTAAAATACTGGTAGAAAAACATAGGCGACAATAGGTGTACCGATAATATTGGACGCATTAATGGCCATAAATTGTGTTCCTCTCAAGTAGTTTTCGGCGCTTAGCCCAAACATGGCTGTAGCACACATAAAACTGGCCATTAACGAAAACCCCACAGGTATAATGGACAATTTCTTATCTCCGAGCATGTATTCCTAGAAATATTATTTACAATATTTATTTTAGTACATAAATATATAATTTAAAATCATCAGTCCAATAGTTCATTAGTAAATGAACAAAAAATAACAATTAATTACAACCAAGCAATTGTTTTTTGAAAAACCCGGGATTAAAAATGTATAAATGTATTTTTTTTATTTTTTTTTTCTGCTATTGGATTATTTTGTATTTGTTTGCATTTATTATTCCACTCTACTAACTATTTATTTTTTTTATACATATTTAAAGAAAATTCCATGGCAATTATAGCCGCGTTGGCTCACGGACAACAAGAAATTCGTTCTTTTTTTTTTAAGAATACCTACTTGACACATTACATAACATTAAGTATACAAATATTATTAAAATACATTAAGAACATTTTAAATTTGATTACACTAATGTTTATTTGTATGAAGGCCAATAATATATCTGTAGACGGAGAATATGGTTCCAAATGATTCCACAATAATAGATGATAACAAGTCATATCCCATCAAAAGTGAAACTTTAATTTCCCAATGTGACAAGATAATAGTATAACATACCTATTTCATTGTTTGTTTACACCCGATGATAAAACATTTTGGATAGTAAATAAAAGATTTCGTTCGTAAATACTGATAAGATATAATATATCTTTCAAAGAATTAAACAGTCCTTAATAATAATTTACATATAATATAAAATATACATACTATTTTTATTTAGTCTATGACAGAAGTAGGTACTTGTTATAATACTTATACTTGAAAAAATTTTACAAATTATAAAATTTTAGCAACTCCAATACTACGTATGTATTAACATAATTTTCAAATCTTTATAATAATTTATAGCTCCAATATACCTATATACCCATATACCTATTAATTATTATCATGACTATTATTTTTTATTATTTAATGTTTAGTAACTTTAGAATTATTACTCATTAGAATTTCAGCTCATATACGTTAACATTTAAAAATAGTAATGTGATTAACAATATTTATTTGAAAAATGGGTTATACTCATGATCATGGTGGTATACACCCATGGTAATCCCTTGAACTACACAAAAAATGTATGTATTTAATTAAAAATGTAGTCGTTTAAGATTTCCAAAAATCATAATTTTAATTAGTTCGTTATGTAAAGAAAAATGAATATAGACATGCTTTTTGAATCACTCGGTATATAGTTACCGAATTTTATGCATTGGCGTGTTGCCCAATTTTCCCAGGTACCTACTACAATATTATTATAGTACGTCACATTGCGCTAGTTCAGATTATTTAAATAAATGTTTTGAATATTCCTACGGTTGCGTTCAAAAGAATGACCGTTGCAGCGGTCGTACGACTAGGACATTACGTAAAATATTGTTATGCCGTGTACACGATACTTGCATATTATTATTATTATATTATTATGTTTCACCTGTGTCGTTTGCTGTTTGCCACCCGTGAGCCGGTAATACACTCCGATCGCGGCGGACGCGAGTAACGTGACCGTAAGCACGACATAGTCGAAAGCGCCCAGAGCCATGTATCTATCGTTATATGTATTATTAATATTATATGTATTGATGTATTTGAATAACGAACACAATTAACACGACGAAAAATACACGTATAATATTACTGTATAATAATATATATACGCGTACGAGATGGATTTAAAACATTATATTCATATGACAACGAGCAACGATTTGAATAACAACAATGATAATAATAATAATAATAATAATAATAATTAAAATACCGTGACATGCGCGCGTTTAACGACAAATGCTATCGGCACTAATCATTCGCATTCGAGTTTTTAATCTTCATCTGATACAACCGCGCATTATACTAAAGCCGTCGTATGTAAATATGTAATATTATACAGGACCATCCAAATGTTGAGTTATCACTAAACCGGTGGGGATTACGATATCTCCAACGTACATGTAATATTTATGTTTGTTGTGCATATGTGACGCATATTTGGTATAATACAATATTATGGTACATATAACATTGATATAATGATACATCGAACGCGCGGTTATACATATATTATGTGTGCTGTATATAATATATTGTATTATTCTTTTATACTATAGAATTTTTTTTCTTGTTTACTATATTATATTATGTATATATAAACGAGTTACAAGTTAAAGTCAAGTCAATTTTAATTAACTCAATTGATTTTTATTCATATCAGCTTAGTAAAAAACGAGTTGCTTTCAATTAAATTCGAGTTGTTACGTATGTTTATGGATAATTGATGGTACACAATAGGAAATTAAAAACTTTAATTCTTAAACTTACTTCTTGTTTGGTTGCCATTAGTCAGATTTAATTAAATAAAAATATATTATTATCGTGCCAAATAGTATTGTATGCGAAAATTTAAGAAAAAATGTATTATATTAACAATAAAACATGCATACAAAAAAAAAATATACTAATCGGTACGATTCTCAAAAGAACAAAATATAAAATATTATCGTAATATAAAATGGCATAAGTTATTTTCTATCATTCCCATCGTATACTAAATTATGTATTTCCCGCGTTCATTGAAATATGTATATTATTTTAAGCTATCTATGGTTTCCATCATACAACTCAACTTAATTCGGTTAAAAAATATCATTGACTTGCCAAGTGTTGGCTGATATTTTTTTTAATATTTATGATATAATAATAGCTCAGGTTATCTCATCGCACTCGGTATAATTCATATGCTATAATAGGCGCAGTCGTCTTTTATGCGACCGCGAACTTATGCCGGAATCGGTAATGATAATACTTAAATTTATAACATCGCCGTGACATATGTACGAACGTATTATGTGTCCCTCGTCCGGTCATACCTACTATAAAAATATATAATATGATTTATCGGTCTCCTAATCAATTAACGTCGATTTTATTACACCTCGAGTGGTTTGACTAATTACATGCTATGACTATTAGTACTATACAATAATTTAAGATGGCTTCGGCGAGATCGTTATTCATAATATATACGAACACTACCGTATGATTAAACGTACACGATTTATTGCAACTGTATAGTATACAGTGTACACATATTATTATTATTTTTAATATACTATAATACCTATAAGTTATTACTGTGATCAATAATATGCGACCAAAAGTGTATTGCATTTGACGGGAAATTAGTGATTTTCAATCAAACTTCCTACTAAATTTTGTGACTGTAAACTGTAAAAAAATACCAATCTTAACTATCCGTATTTTGTACCGATTTTCAACAAATTGTAATTTTTTTTAACGTTAGACACATCTATGATATAAAATATTGATCGACTGTAGTTAACTTAATAACAGTTTGGTCATTATATACGAGTATTATGTATTAATATTTTTTTAATATTATTATAATTTTTTTTTTTTTTTTGTAATTGTATCGCCTGAATAAACTTGTGAGTGGAAAAACTAATTTACCAATTTTGGTAGGCTCTAATAAAACTTAACTCGAATAATAAAAAAAATGAGATTGATCATCCTCCTCGGACAAAGTTTTAATTGTCTATCCCATTTTTACAGTTGATACTACCTAAAATTTACAATAGATACGACTTCGAATGGTACGTAAATGTATTATAATTATGTCGTAGATATGTGTTTTGTCGTGGTAAAGCATCGTATCGAAGACCGAGAAACAGCAGGGTCTTTATATTATTATTGTAATATGTCACGTATAATAATAAAATAACGGCCCCGTCGACGATGTGCACGTGACGACTTTTCGTATATTTATTTATTTATTAATTTTTCGTATTTCATTCGTTAAAAAAAACATATATATATATAATATAATAACACGCAAGACCGGAACCGGATTACTAAATAATAAATATTGGCTTTGCATGCGTCTAACGACTTTCGTGGAAAAAACAATTTCGAAAAATAAAACATCTACGGAAAACACAAAATGAAAGTTTTCGTCCACCATAGCGGGCTTAATGTTATATGTAGGTATACGCGGTCGACCCGGGCCGACCACCGACAACTGCTATAGCAGTATGTATTGTATACAGCAGCTACACCCCTTACCGGCAGCCGGTGAAATTCAAATAGGCGATGCTACCGGCACGCCGTACACATAGTGTATAAGTACTAAGTATACTATATAGTATTGTACGTGTGCGTGCGTGTGATATGACCGGTATAAAGTTATAACCACGGTCCAAAATAAATGCTAAACAAATCGAAAATCTTACTATTACGGCGCGCACAGCGGCGATGTTGTGGACAAATCGTTATTTAACTACTACACATCACGACGACATAATAATTATGTCACGTGCAATCGGCAATAATAATATATTTATAATTACGGCTTTAATACACGTATTTCGCGTCAAATTATCGTATATAGGAATCCAATAAATAGGACGTATACGACTCTGCAGGAAGATCTGACGGTTTTAGGACGATATATACGTCGTAGGTCATAATACGTACATGACTCGTCCGGATACACTCTGTACACGAATACGAATTATACATAGATTTATGCGTGTATTAATTATTGTCGTTCAATCATATTGCAGTAATCGAATAGTGATTTAATTAACGGCACCGATTAAACCGGCCGCGTTACGATAATGTTATACGACGCGTCTCACGACGAGTTATAATGATTTATACTCGTCAATAACAAGCCGCACAGATATCGAATTATTATATACCGCAGTGAAACGATATATATATATATATTATTATATTATACGAATAGTTATTATAACACTCGAATGTGACACTTGTTAACCGCTCCGTCGAGGCTGAACTATATAATATAATATTATTATAAATTATAATGCACATCCAATAATATGTGTTCTCTATACCGTATAATAATAATAATAATATACTAAAATAATACATTAATACGCCGACGCGCGTAACGATATAAAAGGTGTAATAACCGTATGGGTACGATAATAATTGTAGCGGAAAAATATCGTTTCCGACACAGCCGTTTGAACAGACATTAAGGACCCAAAAGATTTTGTTCTCGCCGAATTTAATCCTTTTTGTTTTTCGACTTAACCCGGTCGCGTCGCGCTCTGTTCGGTTATTTCCAATTCGCGGTAATACCGTTATTTTAATAATATTAAAGGGTTTCGTCGAGCCCGCGTTGTTATTGCGGGCCACCCGTTCGAATGATGGCATAGAGAACGATTCCTCCGTCCTCTCTCTTGCCGGGTTCATGCCGTCGTCAGTTACGGTTGCGAACTATTGATCCCACCCCATCCGTCGGGAAAAACTTTTTTCGGTGCCGCCACGACCGTGCATGGTATACGTATATATATATATATATATATATATATATATATATATATATACACGGCGCGCGTATTGTATAATGTATATATAAACAACGTCTAAATACGAAATTCTGGTCGGCGGCACCAGTGACCGAACGGGGTGAAAAACATAAGTTGAAAAAGCTACGCTATGACGTCTCCGGGTCACGGGAATTTCGGCTTTGCAGCGTGCGAGTGCGTCGCTAGTATTATAATGACGTGACGGTCAGACACAAAGGTCGCGCGTATGGGGGCACTTCTCGAAACTGTAGGCCCGAAACGAATAATTTAACTCAGGACGATTTGAATTTATATTCGAAAACGGTTTACCGTTTTACATGCGTATACGTCGACCTGTACGAATAATAAAACTAAAAAAAAAAAAGCAATTCAAATATACTCGATCATTGAAATAATCTGATTTCAATTTAGATAATAACAATATTATTACGTGTACGTTAGACGTGCGATGATTGATCGCCGAAAAATATCCGAAAAAATCGTATTGTTTGCACATTTTCACGATATTATACTTACCATACTTTTAAAACAATATCACAGAATTGAATTTATCATAGAACCGTTATTTCCGGCGCTGAAACATTGACTAAAAATGTTATTTAAAACGTGATATTATAGATATATTAATATTATAAATAAATAATATTTGCGGTGTACATAATACATGTATTTTCTTTTGAACTATTTCTAGACCACACAAAACTAGTACACACATGATAACTTTTTTTTTTAAACATGTTAAAAGTTTAAAGTATTTCTGTACGGGAGGTACCTATATATTACGGTATATTTTTGTTTTTATTATATGTTCGATACTAAAATAACTGTTAAACCAAATAGTTTATGCTAAATGTTCCCATAAACTCAACATTTTACATTTTTATATTTGTACCTCTACTCGCATATAATACGTTTTATTAAAAATACAATTTCATTATTAAAACACCAGTTTTCAATTTGTATTTATCGATCTTAAAAGTAAACTAACTACTCGTGAAAACATAATCAACTATAACACATTAACACTATGTATATGTGTGTTTATAATGTATTTCGTGTGGAATTGTGAATGTACATTATGTTGTGTATATATTGGCCTACAATGAATAAATCATGGGGCTAACCGTAGAAATCAAAATTAAGAGTTTATTCGGGCGCTCGGCGATTTGATAGTTTGCCAAGTCTCCGATGGATTTATGTAACAAAATTACAATCGATAAAATAAACGCCCTCTGCCCTACCCCTCCCAGTCATTTTATTTCCCGAGTTTAGAGCCAGGTGTATATATAATACGTTAGCGGTAATGTAAGTGATACGTTATTTTATCAAATATCTAGTTATTTTATTGTTCTATATAATTCCTAAATATGCTCATTAATATATAAATTACACAGTTATACTATTTAATACATATTATACCAGTTGGGGTTTTTTAATGTATGCAATTTATAGTCATCGTTAGGTAGATAACCGGGACTGAAGTAGATAATGTCAGTGATGTCCCAGATGCAGATATTTGTCTTCGAAAGGCATCCGAATACTAATCACTAGGTAATGGTTAAGGGGTTTTCAAATACACACGTCAACAAAAGTGCACCACAAAATATGTCTCTAAACACCATCCAAAAAGTTTGTGTACTAATAAATAAATTGTAATTTATAAAAATAACAATAATTTAATAATTCTATAAATTGACGTTGTACAAATCATAATTGATTTTTATATTTTATACATAGATTCAAAAATAGTTTTAAATACATTAGGCATTAGCTAGACCATTATTGTTAGTTTAGAAAATATTTAGTTAGTATGTAGAATATAACTAGTTAAAGTATGTATTTATGGATTCATTCAATACATTAACTAAAAGTATCTGTAATTCTATAAAATGACTATAATTACAGAATTTCATAGATTAACGCTTACATATAATATATTATATAAGTATGTTTAAGCACATCCAAAATAAATCGTAATTGGTGTAATTCATATAATTCACGTTAATTTCAATTTTTACTTTAGTTTATACGCAATAATTATTAATAATTTATTTTTGATTTAACTTTCGAACGCGTTGTCCACGCGCTCGTCCGTTTCGTCGTAATTTGATTTCACTGTTCGTAAAAAAGACAACCTACATGTGCTGCAAATTATACATAAGACTGCACTTTAACCACTGTTTAATTTTAATCTCATTAAAAACAAAATTAAAAAAACGTACGCAGGTCAATTCGCCATGTATCAGTCAATGGAAAATGTCGTCACGTGGCGTTTATTATAATATATAGAAATGTTAAAACATTTCAAATAAACCGTTTCTGGTATCTGCCTACTCGAGAGCAGTTAAATAAATGTGCGTGAAACACAAACGCAATGAAAAAAATAAAGAAATTTTTACAATTTATAATACGATAGAAGTGACAGTTTTAGTAGAGTAAAAAAAAAACGTCCGTCCATTTCGTTAAGGGACGAAAATATTTTATTTTTATGAAAACTCATTATATTAGTCGTTGTATATGTATATCATTTGTATACATTATACATTATACATAAACACAATATGCATTGTATATAAAATCTTCATTTTGGTATGTGTGCTGTGTGTGTGTACACATCTACGAATAAATAAATTTATATGAATTTTAGTGTTTAACGTAAACTGATATCATAATAATATTGTATCATTATAAAACGTATCAATACGTGTTACAATTTTTTTAAATACTATTTGAGACATTTCAATAGTACTAGTAATCAATATTATATTTATTTTTAAGTATTTAAGCAATAAATGTATAAATATTAATATTATAAATATTTAATCAAAATAAAAGTCATATTATACATTCACGAAAGCAAACAACTAAATACCAGTATATTATACTCGTATATTTTTATTACATTAATAAATATAATAATATTGTTGTTCATCAATTGTCAGCCGATGACCCAAATGGTTATAATATTCTTTTTGAAAGAATACCTAACAAATAATAAATATTCATCGTTTTGTGATATTACCACGCGAATAAAATACACATGATTAAATTATATTGCGTTTATCAACAATATTATACTATTAAATAACTCTAATTATATCTATTATACTAGTTAATATTAGATATAAATATAAAATTCAGTTAAGATTGAAAACAATATCTATTAAACTGCTAGCAGTTAAACATATTATATAAATCATATTATTTTTAAACGATTTTATGTTAATGTTAAAAATTATGCCTACTTATGATAAGTAATAAATAACTTTGATAATATTATTATCATTTTATTTTTAAGAATGTCATCAGAATATTTAATTGATTATGCCAAGGTTAATTTTTCTAGCCATAACCAATTAAGTACACAGATTTATAACCATAACAAATAATAAATAACTATATAAAATTATTTTATTTTAATAAGTATACCTACTGGAAAAAAACATTTTTATATTTTTTATATACCTATCTAGTGAATCACTTTGCATAATTGATTTGTATTATGTATAAGAAAAGATAAACAATAATGATTTATTTTAATTTTTAGTACTAATAATATTATATCATTTTTTGTATCAATTGTCAAGTTAAATCCTATCAAACTGTATCATACTAAATTTCCAGTTATTAAACATCCATGAATTTTGAAATATGACATTTTTAAAGTAATTATAATATCTAATATAGTTTTTTGTAATCGATAAAAATATTGATGGACAGTTTTAATTGTTGTTTACAAAGAATTAATATTTATGATTTAACATAATTTTTAGTGTGTATTTAAAGAATTTCCAAACTGTGTCTTTTTAGTATCTTAAAATTATTTTCTACTCTTTTTAATCACTTTGTATTTTAATTTTAATCATATTCTGAGCAAAATAAAGTATTTATATAAAACATCCTCGTTATTTTAATCGTTATAAAGTATGTAAAATAAAATATTTTATGGAAAACACGATGTTACGATAAAATATTAAATACACTTAAACCGTACTTCTGAAAAAAAAAATATATGATGTTTAAAAATGTATTTCTTGTGGATAAAATTCAAAATGAAATTATGTAAATAATACGAATATAAAATAAACGCAGTCTTATAGGTAAATTTTCGAATATGCCAAGCGATTACATTCCGGGTTTGTAAGATTAGTGACTTTTAGAACTTAAAAGCTTTTTTAAAACACGAATCCAATTTTGTGAACAATGCTCTATATATAAATACTCGATGGTTAAAAAAAATGGTTTATTAAGCCAACAACCCGGTTTACACGATCCTTTTTGTAGCACATTATATGCACATTAAATGACGTATAAATGTACATTGCACATGAGTACGCCTGTTTTTCCAGGTCACGTACTCTACGTGTCACAATAGGTCTTACGGAGTACGAATAGTATTCGTCACTGATACCAATCGCCATAAAATATCTTATAATCACATATAATGTAATAATGTACAATGTACATTATATTATAAAAATATTATAATAATATATAAATATCCTAAGGTAAGACTTGTGGCAGGGTAAAAGAATGAAAAGATTTTCTGCTATTATGAAAACGTAATATTTTTGATTTTGTAAACGATATCGATTAGCAAAATGTTCAAGTATAAATGACTTATGAGTATTTTTGAGTTTGGAAAATTATTAACTGAGCTCCGATCCAAATCCAATATTTTAATGCTTACAGATTATAATACACATTTTCTGAATATAACTATTACTTATAATAAAATATAAATTAGTTGTACAAAAAATGTAATTAAATTCTTTTCAAGTTTCTATATGCCTATCATGTATGCTTACTTTTATCCGATTTCTAACAAACTTTTCCTTACTCTTGCTTACTGTCAACCATCGTCCTCTATCATCTACCAAAGTGCAAAATGCTGTTCATTTCTATTTTCAGCGCTTGTAAGTCGTTTTTATTTCAAAACCTTTGAATATGAAAACATCGATAGTCATTATATTGTGTGCTGTATAGATATACTTAAATCACAACGACCAGAGGACGTGCTTTGATTTCCAAAAATTTCATAAAATTCTATTGTAGCTTTAACTTTACCTCTACAGCCTATATTCCAACAGAAAGTTAGATATTAGTATAGATATTACACACTAATCTCCCAAATTCGCTGTACACACAAAATCAATAAAT
Organism: Schizaphis graminum; assembly: GCA_020882235.1. Classification (NCBI taxonomy): domain Eukaryota; kingdom Metazoa; phylum Arthropoda; class Insecta; order Hemiptera; family Aphididae; genus Schizaphis; species Schizaphis graminum. The sequence continues at coordinate 107,565,810 of CM037032.1, read as the reverse complement.
CAGTAAAAAATGAGTACAGATTTTTATTACAAAATATTAAGTTGATACAACATATTATTTTGTTTTATTTTTTCAATTTTAATAATAAAGGCACTTTCACAAAAATTAATAAAAAAATACATTATTTTTAGATCAAGGCAATATTGTATTTGTTTCATTATTAACAAAAACAAATCACGAAAGCACGAATAATTGTTGAATAATTGTTCTTATATTTTATTTTAGAAAACTCAACGATTAAGAAAAGGAATTGTATAAATTGTGTAATTTGTTTGAAAAACAATATTTATTATCGTCGTCGACAATATTTATGTTCTCTTTGAATGAAAGTTTTTGGGTCAACAAGCAGTCACTTAAGAAATGTAAATATCAAAGGAAATATTGTGTTTTTCGAGAACTGTGAATAATAGTTGGTATTCTGTGGGAACTTTTTAAACGTTATCTCTATCTATTGTGATTTTTCAAATAAAACTACATGGTTCAACCAATTTATTAAAAACAACGCTTTTTAAGTCATTGCAGTAAAACTAGTAAAATACGTAATTTTTCTAAATGAAATAAAAAAATCATTTTTTCAATGAATTTAAAGTAAGCAAATAAGCAGGTACGTTTAATAAATTTATGAAAAATAAAAGGCAATTTTTACCATATATTGGTACTTAAAATAATTCATTATTTTTTTTAAACGATAACCTTAATTTTTATAAATTCCTATAGAGTCACAATATATTTATAAATACTCTAATACATGATAAGAATCTAGATAATTATTAACAAGTATTTAGCGTTCAAATGAGTAGAGAAATAAAAAAACTAGTTATAAGCAATAACATCAACTCACGTACTGTCTATTTAATTTCAACTGCAGCCATTTCAATCCTTCTGTATAAACATTAAACATTTATAATTCATAAATAATATATATTAGCCATTGGCTTGGTGTTCATTATTTTAGAATCGAAATTAATTAATGTAAAATATTCAGTTTAAATATTTTAATTTAAAAATAAAACCGATAAATTCGCTCTGCTGTATAACGCGTGTAAGTGTACGTCATCATGTAGCTTAGATGATAAATCATTACAAACGAAAAACAGTTCTTAGCAAGTGCAGTATGTCACTCTATATATTTTCTAAGGATATTTTATTAAAGACTTATATTGCTTTAAGTAATTTATTGCTTTATTAATACAGGTTGAAAAAATGTTTGCAAAAAACATCGAATTTAGCTGGTATTATATTATTAATAATTATAATCGTATCATGTATTATTGTTCGTTTTTTAAATTTAAATTTCCAATTATCAATAATTATCAATATGAGCATATTACTAATATGATACATACAATTAATTTTTAAACATATATTACTTAAATAATAATAACTATTTAATATTAATATTATTTCATAAGTATAATATTACAAGCTTTTATAAATTTATAAGTCAATTATATCGACATGCTGTAGAGGCGTAGACTAATATAAAATTTTCGTGGTATAAATAGTTTATAATTAATCTAAGTATTTTAAAAATGTCATTGGGTGTTGTAATAATAATTTACATAATGGCAAAGTTTCAAATTTCTACGAATAATATTTTTGTTAAATTACAACTAAATAACTAAAACCATTACAATTTGTGAAAATATACAATTTTTAACGACATTTCAAAGTTAGACTTTAAAAAAATAATTGATTTAATTTGCTTATTTATTTATAAAAGATTTTTAATTGTTACAAAAAGAATTTGTGATAAATTTTGTTCTACGTTTTCAAATTTTTAGTGAAAATTAAAAATTTTAACTACAAAATAATTCATCTATTTTGATAAAACTAATAAAAATTTGAACTTATCATTAACAAAAAAATAATTTTTTTTAAATTTTTTATTGTGTAAAGAAAAATTTATGAGAAACCTCATACCTAATTTTCAAGCTTTATTATAATATTAACGAATACAATTTGTATTATACATATTATATTATTTTAAAATATTTATTACATTATCTAATATAATATCTCATATGAATATGTTTTTTACGATTAATATCAAAGATGTATAGAAATGGTAGTATCTGTGGTCTTAAAGCGGGAGTACGTTTAGTGATGAAAATTCACAATATTTTTCATATATTGAAAAAAACTAATAAAAGTCAAAAATGTTATGTTTTTAATAATATTACAAGAAGCCAACATTCCTACGTAGCATATTAAGTCTAGAAAATGCTATTTTAAATATTTAATTAAAAATATGTGTTTCAATGTTTATTCTTTTGAAATACCTACGTAAAAAAAACGAAATAAATTTAGTTGAAAACTGATTTTGCGTAAAAAATTTGTTTTTTCCCCAAACTCGGAGATTGGCGTTAGTAAAGTACACTTTAATTATTTACTGGAAAGTTTTTATTTTTATGGTTGAGAAACTTTTACTGCTCCAAAACCAAAAGGTTAGATGACTGTCATAAAAATAAATTTAAATAACATATTAAAATCAATACATTCACAACGCCTCACCCAGAATTTAATATTATGGTCATTGGTCAATAATCTAAATTTTTACTAGGTACGTTCATTAATGAAATCTTTGTGCAAAATTCAATATTTTTTTTATTCGCAATTAAGTACAGAATTATTATAACAAGTATCTACTCTGAGTCTTGAATAAAATAGACACACACGTCGACCGTGAAAATCGATGTTTATGCTAAAAATAAAAAAAAAAACAAAGTACTCATCTATATTGTATATATTATTATCGTGAGCAACGGACTGATTTCTGTCTTGTGCTGTTTCCTATTCCCATTCAATCTCAATCACAATGACTATATCTGTATTTCGTAGCATTCAAACTCTTCCACCCATGTACTATACCTTCGCTACTGCTTGTTCACTATTTTCTTGCAATCGCAATACCAATCTTTCGTCCTCGTGTGCCACCTAAACTCAGCATGTATAGTCATACACAATATGCAAATGAATAGGACATGCATTGTGTTCGAGTACGATCGAAGAGCATACTATGTACATGCACAGTATTGACAAATAAAAAAATACTGTTTGCGCTTTGATTTTTAAGATTAGAAAAAAACTACATTCATATTATAATTTTGTCACGGGCGCTCGTCGGCCAAACCCTCGCGTGCAATGCAGTATATCGACGACGTGTATTCACCGGATATTGTTGGTAACAAAACCAAAAAAAAAAAAAAACAAAATGTATGCTTTAGAGTCGATTCGACCTTTATTGGAGGTGATAACGGCGTATAACACGATTTTCAAAACCCGTTTCAAATTATTATTATCATAATTTTATACCCATGTGATTACGAAATTATACGAGTAAGGTATTTAATATGGTTTAAAAGCATTTTGCGTAACCTTTCACTCGATACAAACTTTATGATATTAATAAACCGTAAATGCAACCTAAACTCAATTTTTGCGAGAAACTCCTCGAAACTTGTAAATAAACGACATGAAAAACCGAGGGAGTCACTCTGCTGCATATTAATGTATCTCGTAATTGATAAAGTATATTATTATAATGACTAATGGATATTGTTTTAAATTTGAATTCAAAGATAAATCATTGCAAACAAAAACGATTCTGAGTGGAAACACTGGAAACTATTGTTGCTATACGTATGCTATAGCTCAGTGATTCCCAAACTATGAGACGCGTCTCCCTTAGAAAGCAAAAGCATTTATAACAGCGGAGGCGCGAGGTAAAATTGATATTGCACCAAATAAAAATAACCAATAAAAATTGTTGTTTCATTTATTCAAAAGAAACAGGATTAGTTTTTTCTATTTTTGGGGAAGCGTGAACTAAAAATGTTTGGGAACCGCTGCTGTAGTTTATTTCTCTATTATATCATAGTAAATATTGTAATGTTATAATGTCATATTATTTTTATTTTAATTAACTTACAACTTAATACCGACTTACATCAAACTGGTTTGAATAGGTCCGTAGTATTTAAATATATTTAAATGTGTTTAAATATAAGTCATAATTAATTTAAAAATTTTGAAAATTACATAATAATATTATACAAATAATATTTCTTGAACTACAACAAAATAACTTAAACCATTATTATTTTTGTTTAAATATCCATTTTTTCAATTTTTTTAACTTAATAAATTGTGAATTTTAGTTTTTCAGATTCATATAGGTTACATCTTTCAAGTAACTTTGTATTCAATTTTCAAAGTTTTCGTTTCACAAGCCATAACGTTATCACACAAAAATCGATACAAACTAAAAAATCAGAAGATGTCTAATGTCTATAAACAGCTTAATAAGAGTCAAAGTATTTTGAAATGAATATCATTTTAGAAAACGCTCATATAAATATTTGATAAAAACTCAAGTGTCTATATGGTTAGGTAGTTTTTGACAAAAAACCAAATCAATTTTGTCGAAAACATGCTTTAAGTAAATATGCCCGTTTTCCTTAACTTTTTTTTGTTAACTCAATTTTTATAAAATTTGCTGGGTATCCGATTTGTTATCAGATACCACTTAAAAAGTTGAATATCTAATCATTTTTAGCGCTCCAAAAAGTGATGACAAACACAAGAAAAAAAATAAAAACATATAATTGTAAAATCAATACATTCATTGCTCTACTCAGAATCTAAAATATGCCTACTTCCAGTTAAATAAATTACCTAAACAAAAAATCATTTTAAATTATTACAATCCCTTAAATATTTCAATACTCACATATATCGCACCTGCCTTCGCCCCCCTCCTCACAAATTTATCAATTTATAATTAATTTTTCACTCAGTAGTGATTCTGAAATATCTAATTTATGTCATACACAACTTAAAAACCACATAGGTACAGAATTATTTAGACTAAATTGAATGATTTTCATGACGTTTCATTGCCACGCTTGGTCACTTTGCCAATTTGTAGTCCAAGATCGCTAGTTATTTTATTCTATCAAATAAAAATAGCCACCTTCTAAATTCTAATACACTATTCACGATTAGAGACTGTATGTTGCGCTATTTTTTAAACACAAAAAATAATCAATATTTCTTCCCAATAATATTATTTGAATAGGTAATTTTAATAAAGGTACAATATAATACATCCAAAAATTATACTCTACACAATTATTTAATACATAATAGCTAATCATACAAATATAATTTCAAAATTTAATTATTTCTCTTAGTAAAATAGTTTATACAACAATACTGTATAAACCTTTAAACATATAAAAAGCGATATTTTCGTAAACATTTAGTACTTAATTATATATATTATGTTATACAAAATTTTCAAATTCGAACTATTTAAAGTTTTTATCTAAAAAATAAAATTTTAATTCTTTTGTTATGCCAGATGTAAAATTCTTAATACTAAAATACCTACTCAAATAAATATTTTACGCAAAATGAGATTTACAAGTTATTTTTACATTGGATATTTCGTAAGTACAGGATACATATTTCATATACGTACAAAATGATCACTTCGTATAAACAACACATCATAAATTATCATAGCGTGCAAACTATAGATAAGAGTAGGTAGAAACTAGAAAGTTTATTATGTACAAGATTTAAGAAAACTAAAATACAAAAATATTATAACATTAAAGCTTTAAAATGTGTTTATACTCTTAACTAAATAAAGTTAAATTCTATCTAATGAAAATGACGCAAAATAATAATTTTTTACGCTTTTCTGTACAAACTATAATTAACAATAATTAGTATTCATATTAGTATATATTATAATTTTTTAGTAAATGGGAAATTATTGGCCTCTACTTTCATTTTATGTAAATGACTGACGTACCATTACAATATTTCACTTTTTTATGCTTACAAAGCTGACCGAATTGGACACAATAAATAAAAAACTATACTGAATTAGAATATAAAATGTCTTATACTAACGACTGCTTTAAATCATGGTATTAAAATTAATAAAAAATTATAATAATTTTAATAATACACATATTAATATTTCCAAAGCTCAATTAGAATATTTTCCATAGTAAGATTTTAGAAACAAACTAAACACCTAAAGTGAAAGTCAAATCAAAATTTGAACCATCCATTTAAATTTAAAAAAATTCCTTCAATCAAAATATTCACTATATAGTTCTCGATGTAGGTACATTTTAAGTTTCAGAAATATCGACTCAAACAATATTTTTTTATATGTATTTAATGTTTGTATTTTCAATGATATTTTTTGTTCAGCATTAAGAGTTCAAGTTTCTAAACGTCAATATTTTTGAAATAAAAATGATTAAATAATTAAAATAAATTGTATGATCTGACAAATTTACCATTAATTTACCGCCAAGCTTAATTTTTAAGGCAACATTATTCATTTAAAAATAAATCCCATTTACAATTATTTTCATACATTTTTGAAATACTATTGTAAATTTAAAAAAAAATACGTTTTAATGTATCAATCGAATGCAATTTTTATCTAAATAGAGCTCTAGATTAATTTTTCGGAACAATATTTTTATTCAAAATTATAAGCACGGGATAAAGAACAAAAACTAAATATCATGGTAAAAAATAGACCCTTTTAATCAGAATATAAATTAATAATTTAAAATAATTATAATTTGATTCCTGTTTAATTTAGCCATATTAAATAATTATTTTTATTTGCATCTATGGTAAATTTTCTGCGTTTAGAAAGATTATGCCTCTCATAAGCCACCCCTCTCTGCCCATCGCTTTTGGATGGTTAACTTTGTATAATGATGTCCAAAGAAATGAAAAATACTTTCTTGGTTTTTTTTTCTTTTCTAAATGATTTAGGTTTAACTTCTATAATTTTCATAACCTCTCAATCCATGTCCATACTTACTCTGGTTTTAAATTTTGAACTAAGGATAATGAATATATAAATAAATTGCGGATCAAACTATTTCCATTAATTGTTCATTCCTCATAATTTACACAACATTATAATAGAATTTTACACTCACAATTTCACTCGATAAAACTAAACATTTAATTGCATTTTATAGTGAGCCACTAAGCCAGAATGGTATACCCCCTCTATGGATTTATAAAATGGAATAATTGTTTTTTTATGTTTTTATTATTATTATTAAATTATTAACAGTTGGTTTTGGTTTGTGGTTGACAAAACATATTAAACTCAAAATAAAAACAAAACATCAAAGTCCGCTAGGAACAATACTCAATCAATCAATCAATCTACCCTTAAAAAAACTACATAGATGTATTCCAAAATCTTTACCGTCACAATTTAATAAATGGAAAATAAATATATTTTTCCCACATTCTGGAACCGTTCCAAATTTATTCGTAAAATTAAAGTACGATTGTTATAATTTTAGTCATTTAGATGAACGACTTTTTTGTTAAAAACAAAAAATCCTATTAACCAATTATGTAATAAAAATCCTTTTAGACCAAAAATAGATAGCGTTATTTTACCCTTTAACATATTTTTACTCAATAATGAATAAAACAATAAGTATACTAAAGGTTATATCATATTTTTATCATTTTTCGATATGGCTCGAAATAAATGCTAATGAAAATTTTTTATTATTCGTGTTTTACACAAAAACACCGTCCTGAAAAATTGTGAAAACTCTTGATAATAAAGTATCGGAAACCTACGAGAAGGTTAATAAGCATCACAAGAACGTAGTATATTATTATAAATAATATCCAATTCATTTACTTATATACAACATGATTCTACATATTAAATTTGTATTCAAGTGATATATAAATATTATATTGTACCTTTTATAAGGACTTGAAAAAAAATATTTAAAAATTAAATTTAAAATCCGCTTTAATGGTAATATTATTAACACATATTTTCATAACAGATGAATGCTTTTTTAGTTATTCTACATTAAACATAACATACTGTAATTTTTCACGGTGGTTCTATAGCTAATATCATTAGCGTACAGTTTACCATATATAATATTTAAATGTATTCTAACTTCTACTCTAATTCCAAAAACATATTATAATAACCGTATTTTACATAAAATAGAAATACTATTTGTAAAAAAAAATATTTAGAGCTAAGTAAATGTTCTTGTACAGTGTTTGGTCGTATTGAAAACAAAATAGCTCTCAATATGTATACCCGATAAAATAATTCATAAACAACGCTCTGTGTTGTTGTTTTTTTTAAAAAAGCTATTCTGGAAATGGTTCAATAATTCGTTAGGTTTTATAGCCGTGGTCGTTGAGTATAAGTTTAGCTCAAGTCCTCCCGTTCTCTAGGGGAAAAACGTATTTACTTATGTGCACATATTTTAAAATCGAAAATGAAATGCAAATTGGTCGTTGTCGTAAAAACTGAAAAATTATTTTTAACGATACTTTTCATGCTTAAAATTTAAATAAAATTATTTGCGAAGAAGTAATAAAACTTTAGTGATAAATCTTGTATTCACGTAGAAACGTTGTATTCAATCGTTCAATAACTGGTATTATTTTAAATTTACGTTTTTTTTTTTTTTTTTTTTTTAATTTTACTATGGAATAGGTAAAGGTACTTTATACATTTATACGAAACACGTCCTGAATCTGTATTTAAACGATTAAAGCTTAAAACTTCAACATCATATTCGTTTGCCTTACGTTAATGTTAAAAACAATTTTTAAAACGTGGCATTTTTTGAGTACAAAAAGTTTTTTGAAAAGTTATTGCGTGTCAGTTGTAGTGATATACTGACCGTAAAGTATTTTGTGGGACGATAGCTTTGCTTTCGCCAAATGGCTATCCCTATTGCTGTACCGTCGAAAACTACCACGCTGTATAATACATTAAATAAGCGCACGCAGCGTAAACTCTGGTGTTCGCAGAAAGCGCATGTTAATTTAATCGAATAAATTAGTATATTTCGGTACGTCCGACACGTATAGAATTTCCGAATAACGACCAAACGAATTTCACAGCTGTGATTCTATAATTAGAAATAAGAGTACAATGTATTGTAATTGAACCAATCAATACGAAAAAAAGGACTGCGTCTTTCGACTTGTCGACACTAGGGTATTATTTCAATTAGACATTAACATAGCGCATCTGCGTTTAGCAGAACCTATTGGGTCTCGTAAGGTTTAATATTTAAAAGAATTCGCATAATATAACAAAATTTAAAGGTAATAGAGTGTTATATCGACATATCTCAGATACTTTTATTGATAATTTGATTTTAAATTGACCGTGTAAGTACTGTCTAAAATATTATGATTTTAAAATACTTACAACTCGCATAAAAATTGAAATATTAATAAAAGCCTATATATGATTTATTCTATATAATATAATGTACTTAAATATTGACCTTTAAATTTAATAATAAATCAATTCACTCTAATATCACGTACTCTAATAATCAAAGCTAATAACACAAAATTGGTTCGATTGAACGCAAATCTACTATGTTGTACATCTTAATATAATATTAAATAATACATTTTAATTATAGGTATCTAATTCACATCTCAAATTTATCAATCTTATTATTTTTATTATTATTATTATTATTATTATTTATGATCATTAAAAATGTTCATATTATAGTCAATAAATTTTAATTTTCGAGATATTTTATATCGAATTTTATGTGAAAAATCGTTTTATAATTGTTTATGTAGCTAATTTGTAATAATTAGATAACCATGTTACTGGCAAACGTTAGTCAATTAAATCTACACGTACAAAAACATTATATGATAGATTATAGATATATTATAATATTATATAAAATCACCGATTACTGTAAATCGTTCGTTGCAATAATTGCGCGTAAATGCTTTCAAACCGTAAGAGACGCCCGCGGTGGACTTTTTCATTAGGCTTAACTTAGACACCAAAACCTTGCCACCGACGATGCCGGTGACTATTGATTTCGAAAATGGACCGTGGCGGGGTGGCGATCAATAATATATACACTTACTCTATACACTACATCAAGATCGTTTTTACAAACAACGTGTGGAAAACCGGATACCCGGTTTTACGATCAGAATGCTTTTCCGGACTTTTGATTGTATTTGCTTCACTTCGCCACCAGCCATTTCATTTTATATCCGGAAGTTGCAGATTCGTGTATATATATATACATTTCATTACCACAGCGGTTTGTGTTCACTTTAAACATTTTATATGTTTATATATATATATATATATGTGACACGTGTGCAAAAATTTACTCCGAACTAATTGATTTTATTCGGGTGAAATCTTCAAACGTATTAAACCGTATTCGTAAAGCAACCATAATAATACAAAGCCGCCACTTAAATTCTGATTTTGTATACACAGAGAACAAATTATATGAAACTAATAATAATTTGGCTCCAAAGTATGATGGTTTACTATACAACTACAACCAATTTTAAAGTTTTAAGTAATTAATCACATAAAAGCTGTATGATATAAAACTGTTAAGACAGATTCGAAAGTAAATTGAAAATACAAGATAAAAGTTTACGAAGAACATACTTTATGTTGCTTCGTATATAATAGGTATGTGTTGTTGAAAAAAAAATTAAATTCTCTACGATCAAGGTCAGCGGATAACAATATTTATACATTCGTTGAAATATTTAAACTGTTAAGATTTAATAACTTAAATACTCGACGCGGAATACTAACCAAATCGAATATTTCCTAGATACATGATAGATTTATTCCGTGTACAAGTGTATAACATAAACACGTTTTTAAACAAATATACCTATTGCATGCGTTCATCCGACGAGATTGGTTTTTCGCGTCGTAAATATTAATTTTTCAACCGACATTCCCGTTGTAGTGTTGTACAATAATATAATTTACCAATCATCATTTATAGTGCGCGCACCACTGCACACACACACTTGCACAAACCGCTATACTTGCCGGGCGAAAATGCAAATGTGTGGGTGTAATAACAAAATATTATATATCATTTATTATATTCGATCGACAAAACGTATAAACCCATCAAGGATAATGTTTTACGAGGTCACGCTGAAATCCCACACACACATACAGACTGCGTTATGTATATATAGGTACTACGCAACACTAGAAAATAAGTTCATGGAGTCTAATAAAAGCCTAGTACCTACTGTATTATACATAATATATACAATATGATATACCGCATTATAACTGTAACCGGGTTATAGAAAAATAACATAACAAATCTGAACGAAATGCGAAATATTTATCGCTCGTTTTATAACCACATCGCGTTTTAGATTCTGCAATAATCTAAAACAAAAACATAACGTGTAGGTACATGTAAATGTGTAATTGTTATTCAAACGAGTTACAGTTATGAATTTTAATTTTCTAATTTTTATAATGCGACTTGTATTATATATGCGAATTTACTTTTCGTATAGTTTTAGTAATCTGCTTATAGTATATACTATTGAGTGAATAACATTCATTTCCGAGTGAACAAAACTTTCTCGAAAGACAAGGAGGGCGTCGATATGATGATGATGACCCCTTTAACTGCCCTCGTAGACAATTATTTCGCAATAATAGGGGTACTTATACAACCGTCTGAGTCGCTTGTTTATAAGTAAGGATATCGTTTATTGATTATCAACTCCATTAAATTATTAACAGCGCACAGCGTAAACATATTAATTTATCGTAGTGTATATTATGTTATCGTATGAAGTTAGGTAAACACCGGCTCGCGGTGTGCAGAATATGACACCACAACCCCGTCTGACATTTTCAACCACTAGATCAAACAAACTTTGCGTTTACTTCCGTGAATAAAATTAGATTTATTCAAAAATACTCGACACCGCAGAGAGTCACTACAACATACCAATAGGAAGTGGGTGCGAAATAAAAGTAAAGTATCGATAAAAAAAAAAAAAAAAAAAAACGTAACGTGCGCACTGCGCATCCCAGACGCTATAGTGTCCAAAACTATAACTATATTTTTCTTCTATCATTATATCGTTTCGTAATATATATTTACACCACCAAGTTAATATTATCATAATATAGTTAATTCGACAGTGCTCGTGACATTTTCACGTAAAAAATCAATGATGTTCATTTGTGGACGTCTGCCGGAAAGAGTTTCCTCGGCACCCGGGTCGGCAACGCTCTGACCGGAGTTTTCAAAATCTCCCCTTCCCCCGTCAAGCCGTTAATCGTGCCGTAACATAATATTCCCCGAGAAAACCCGATTTTGAATTTAGGAGTGTGCAGCAGGGCAAACGTGACGTACAACACGTCGTCAGAAGATCTACCATACCGCAAAGTATACATTATAACGATGAATATTATGTGTGTACAATGCGCTCACGCTGTAATGTGCACACGCTCTACATGTCAGAAATATATATACGTAGGTAGAGAGCAACGCGTATAACTTCTGGTGGATTTTCGCGGGGAACGGTGCGGGGCGGGCGGCCACACCTCGACACGTACATATATCGACACACGAGGTAGGTAATTGATCAAACCGTCTCGTCTGCGGGCGCGGCCGCCGTACCGCCGGTTGGAAAAAAACATCCCTCGCCCGCCACGCCGCACCCGGACCGGCGCGCACACACGCCAACGCGCGCCAGGAAAAAAACCACCCCGCATAACGCGTTACGCGAGGGGGGGGGCCGCGCGCACGTTGTTCCGTGTCGCACGCGCGAGTGTCTATGTGTGCGCGACACAGGGGTAGTCGGGGGTGGACGGGGATGGACGGGGTGGTGTATAAATGATATTTCGGCGGCCGTTCGCGTCAGACACTTGCGACGCACTCGCTCGCTCGCAAACGGCGTAGTGCGTGTGCGTTCGTGTGTCATCGCACACTACTACGCCACCGTATTATGCCATCGTATCATTAGATATTTTACGGTGGGCCGACGTGGCGCTATACGCTGCAGTCGCCGGTCGCGCCGTACGACCTGGCAAACGGGGGGCGAGTGAGCGCGCGCGCGCGTATAACGTTGTACGGTGTAATATACCGTATGCGATACGCGCCGCCGCCGCCGCGACGGGAGACGACGGCGGTCGGCGTGCACAGCGGGTATAGCTATTTACGATTTTGCGCGCCGCGCGCTCGTGTGCGTGAGCCGGGATCCCCGACGGTGCGTGCGCAAATCGATCGCCGTACGTGTATGCACGTTTGACCGCACGCGCTTGTGTGTGTGTGTGTGTGTGTGTGTGTGTGTGTGTGTGTGTGTGTGTGTGTGTGTGTGTGTTTGCGCGAGGCGGGCGCGAGGGGAAAGGGATTCGGGAGCGCGCAAACGCCGCCCGGCGGCACAGCGACAGCGTCATCACCGGCAGCACCGGCAGTCGGCGGATCGGCGCGTCCCGTGTGTCTGGCCCAGTAGTACGCATCGTCGGCTGCAGTAATAATATTATTGCCGTGTCGCGTCTGTACGTACGTGCACGCACTGCTGTCGTACCACGACCCCTGTATAGTCTATACCGCGGCGTATACCACGGTAGAGGCGCGCTCGTACCGGAGCACGAGCCGCACGACCACGAGACTACCGCTCACCGGTAGTGTTATTGCGGTACACGCACGCCGTCGTATATTGTCATACGTCCGTGCACTGTGCCGTTGCCCGCCGACATATTATCGATAACACTATATCGGTATTGCCGTTTGCACCACATAATTTCACAACCGTCACCGTCGTCTGCACACCGTCACGAGTACGGCCCCGACGACCAAGCCGCCGGGGCGTCGCCGAAGACGAACACCGTGCGCGCCAGACGCCGCCGTCATGACGCCCGTCATCAATTCGCCGACGTTGGTACGTATAAAAAGAAAATTTATTGCCGTAAAGTATAATGTATTATTATATAATATAATTAATATCGTGACGAGAACGTGCGATCGTCTCCGAACTTTACCGAGAGAGGTGGTCGGATGACAACGGCCAGCGGGTTAGGTATAATATCATGTCCACTGGTTTTAATGTATAATAATTACCGCGACAAGCGATTAAAAGTATAACGGTAAACCGTACGTTTTTCGGCGGATGCTCAAATATAATAAATGATTTCATTCACCACGACTCGCCTGTCGGAAACGTTTCGAGTTTCCAACGCCACTGCGACTGCGATCGTCGTCGCTTCCGTAAATTTATCATGTTTTAACTGCAGTTGATGCGCTTACACGCACAGTATATTATTATATCGCGGTAGTGAGGGGCATCCCCGCGCGGTTGTTTGTCTTACCGCCCAAATCGGTATTCAATGATATTGTTATTGTTGTGTTCGCGTTATTCCAAACTCGAGGTCATCGCACTGATCGACCGACCATCACCTTTGCCACCGTCGTCGGATCTCGTGACAACCCGGGGGATGCACGTGACCTACATAAAATGACGTTAATATTGTTTATTTTAATATTAATAATACTACAGCAAAATCATTATTTTACAACGACGTTTTAATGGTTTGTAAGATAGTATAATATACCCAACGACCGCGGTGTGCGGTTCGTGCATAATATATATATAATATATATACGTACCCTGTCCGCGCTGCAGTGGTCCATCGGTGAACCTATACTGTTTTTGCGAAGAGGTATAAGCACTCAACCGGGCAAACGAATCTTCGCCGAGACGAGACAATACACCAATAATAATAGTATTTTGTTTTTTAATTTAACCCGCGTATTATGTTGTACGTATATTGTATGTGTTTTTCCCCGACGGAAAAGGGTTTTTCGGGTTATCCGACTTTTGTTGGTCGACGGGGACGGGGTGAGACACACTAGTCAGATAAATTCTTTCGCACACGACCCCCCCCCCACACGCCACTTCGTCTATCCGCCACCAATGGTTATCGCGCTCCATCGATCCCGACAACACCACTATTATTACGAAATGAATGAACGGCATACGACGAACTGCAACGACCGCATAATTTTTTTTTATTCAATGCTTTGAGATTGATATGAATCTTTTGCGATACATTGCACAGGGGCGTTTTCAAAGCGAAGGCTCAAAGGGAAAGTCTTCCTGCATACCGTGTGGCTTCTTAACGGTTGTCTTATTTATCTGTTACTGAACTGTTTCTGATTACGCATTAATGTTAACAAAATCGTATCACATACATAATGGCGTACCTGCTATACCTCTTCTAATAATTAATGTAATAATTACTTATAATGAGTTAAACACGGTAGCATTTTAATAAAATGACTTTTACTATATTTTGTAGTCATATAACCTCTATGTAATTATAACCGTCTATCCATAAACTCTTATTAGGATGTCACGCGGCATGCTCTGTTTGAACTTATTTTAGTATGCCGTGCGTTGGTAAGGTGTTGAAAACACTTACTGGTACAATATACTCTTTCAACACATATTAAAAATTAAAAATATATTTTATACTGAACAATTCCTTTCCTATAGAAGGAACGACTGACACTTCACCAGGTGTACAACGCGTAATACTGTAAGAGAGTTCGATGGCCACATCATTCCATATTGCTGTACCGAAATTCGCGATACAGTTAAAGTATGATGATTGAATGATTCAGCCAAAAGCGTCCACTAATTCCCCTTCTACCACCAGTGTGTACTTATAATAACCAGCTGATACGATGGCGAAACGAGTTGTACAAATGATATGTTAAATTATAGTTTCGGGCGATATGCGCCATACAAGATCATATATTAATATGCTGCACTAATCTAAAATTCTAATTAATTTCATCAGGTTGCTTTCATTAAAGGCCATATCGATAGAATATTCATATTCAGGGTATATAAGGGCGAAAATATTTTTTAATCTACCCTAAACTAAAATTATTGTTTTAAATTTAAAAAATGAGTTTAAGTTCCTATTCAAATTATTATTGAACAACTCAATCGACTGCCCGAAATTACTTGAACGCATTAACCTTAAAATAAATGCAGTAGAACACGCGAATAATCATCATAATTTTATTTAAATAGTACAAAAATAATTACTTCATAAATTCATAGCTTAATATCTTAATGAATCTAACACTTACACTAAAAAATATGTTAATTTCATAAATTTATCTCTCAACAAATTGTCATGGAAGTTATAACTAATTATAGTTGTTAATAAAAAAAAAACATTTTTATGGTTTTTTTTTATTATTATTATTATTAATATATTCTTATAACTCAACGATGCAATACATATTATATTATATCATTATAATTTATATATAATATAAATATTAATCATTGTCAGTGTACCGGCTTAATAATATATTGTATTTTGGAATTAATTTTCCAAAAAATAAAAATTATTAATATAACCAGTATAATATGGTAAAATATTATATGCATACGATTAAATATAATTTCTTGGACGTCCAAAACTTTTCACATCTCTTAAATTATTAATATTTCCGTACGACCGTACTCTTTATTTATTATTGTTTGTTTATTAACATTTAGCTATTTTACTTATAAATTATAATAGTTATTATCTATCAAAGAGTTTTTACTAAAATTTTAATAAATGAGTATCTATCCACATTGATTTTTTTCTTGCAAGTTTTGTTATTAAATAAAATTATACATATAAAACCTAAACCTGAAAATCTACCAAAATATACGAACGATACAAGTTAATTTAAATTAAATATAAGTACTCGTAATTTTTCAATAATTGTTTAGTGCACTGTTAAATTATTTCACAGTCGAATACATGCTATGTGAGTTTAATTTGCTTTTTCGAATACTAAGCCGTATTTAGATTTCATTTGTATCCAAAGAATGGAAAACTAGCATTGTTTACTTAAAGTCTAAGACAAATTGATTTAAAATTTACATGAAACACTAATAAATGGCATTCATAAGCAGATTGAATAGGTTTACGTAGTCAATGTAAATCAAGTATAACAACATCAAATATAATTTAATACTTGTACAAAATAAGTCAAATTTATTAAATTATAATAGAAGCAAAAATTGTATTCACTTTGTTCAGTTTTATTTAAAAAGCTTATAACAAATTAAATCAATACCACAAATATTACCTTTGTATTTGATTTGTTCAATGAATTATTTGTCTTTCGCATAAATCACTATCAATTTATGCTATCAAGTTAATAATTATTATCTATTATCTATCTATAAATTAAATATTATACTAATAATTAATATATTTTATATTTAAAAATCCTAATGTTGCAAATTATTGAATGCTACCTATGTCATGTAAGGTCAAATATAGTGTTTAATATATATATACACAATAATACGTAAGTAAAATGTGGTCGCTAAACGAAAATACATGTTCCAACTCAATTGGCTTTTACAAATAGGATTATCCACTCGTCCAATGAATAGAATTCAAGCAAGTACCCCGACCAAGCACTCCATACTTTTTTGTTCGTTGATTTTATTTATATTATATTTATACATATATATAATACACAGATATATATTTATATTATATGTGTACAAATCTTAAGTTCAAAGTAATAATAGTACTACATTTAAAAAAAATCAATCTATTTTTTAAATACACTACCTATGTTTTTAGACCTTCAAATGCCAATACCTATTGACTATTAGTTTTAATCTTATATATTCTGATATTTTTTTTAAAATAATAATACACTCATTTTTATTATTAATAAATATTAAATTAATTTATAAACATTTTAGAGCATCGATTATTATTGATTCAATATTCTAAAATTATTCAGCTTAAAATATAAAATTAAAATAAGTGTTATCATATTTTATAAACGTATATAAATAATATATGGGTAAATTATTGTGAATTTATATTATAGAACAATCATAACTACAAATTTTAAAACCATAAAAATAATAACGATGCACGGATAAAATGGGAGTATTCCACATTAAATGAAACACTATAGATTCTGTTTCTGTATAATTCGATTCGTATACCATTAGAAAACGTCTGTACTAAAACTACTTCTCTGAGAAAATCCAAAACGAACGACTCCTTGAATAAATCTCATTATATTCTAGATGGTTAGTTTAACAACGTAAACATTTCGACCACTAAATCGCATTTTTATACGAAAAGCTAAACCCAATTATTTTGAAATTCGATTTTTAGGAATAACTCGACTACCATTAATATATTTTATATTATGCAAATAATATACAAACCAAAATCAACGTTAAAAATATTTATTCGTTTACAACCTCTCGTCGTGTCATGAGGCTTTCGAATATTTAAAGTGCATTATACTTAAACATTGATGTAGACGAAATATGCCTATATTATAATATACAGAGTGTCCCACTGAGATCTGACAAATGAAATAGGTAACTTTTGTTCTAATTAATATTTTTAAAAATTTTCTTCAGTATTAAAAAATAAAAAATTAAAAATGTATACTAACAATGTAGCTCAATTGTCTATGAATTATATTTAAAAGAAATTTTTTAAAAATATTAATTAGAACAAAAGTTATTTCATTTGTCAGATCTTAGTGGGACGCCCTGTACTTATATATCTTCAACCTACCGACTTAAAAAAAAAAGTGCGTATTTGCTAATTATTGTTTTCGATACCATTACACCCCGTACTGTAACGATGACGACATAAATAGCTATATAATTAATTTCGCAATTTGACGTGAATGGGTGTACCTGCTTTATTTATCGCCTTATCGGATTGAACGATGCCAAAATACGTATAAACAAATACATTTTATTCATCGTAGTTTTGTACATAAATATGAATAATGAATTAGACACTCTTGCTTTTGCTAATATGACCCGAAACTGTTATCTAAGCCCCAAAAACTTTCGTTTTCTGTGTCCATTGTTAGTCATACTTAATATAACGTCTGACGTGTGTGTAGGGAAATTTATATCATGCGATTTTATCGGCGCCGCGTGTATTATACGTGCCTATTTGTGCATAAATTATTATTTGATTGTTAAATCGGTAACGAGACTGTATGTTTCGGTAATTGCGGGGAAACGACAATAACTTTACAAACGACGCGCGATCGCGGCATCGTAATGATATAATAAATAATATTATAATAATTCCGAGGGTAAGTAATACATTATTGTGTAACGATATTATTATCCGACATCAATAATGCATTCGCCAAACTGTCCGATCCGATATCGCGGATACTCGGATACGATTACAAAATGTGTAGTTTTTTTTATCCATTTTTCTCTTTAAACGTCTTTCACTAATGCCTCGCGATTTACGAAATACGCAGACCTATACATATAACAATATGCGCATTTGACTACGACGATAAATTTAATGTCGTGACCTCACGGTGGTAAAACGTTTGAACTGCAGTCATCGACCAAACGCTACAAATGGATTTACAGAACACGATATTTATTGTTATCGAGGCCGGAGGTAAGTCCGTACTCCGTAGAAACCCGAGGTAGATCTTTATAACGGGCCCACTTAAAATTACTAAAAACTAAGTATTGCTCGACTCAAGTGTTGGCCTTAAGGCTAGCAACCCATTAATTTTGCCATGCTTATTGTACGACAGCAACCATGATAATAGATACGTATATGGATCCAAGATGTCATGGCCTGAATTCGTGTAGCCCATGCCACATACTGATGTATAAATATAAATTGTGGTAGCTATTTTTTACTAGAAAAAATACAAATACAATTTTGTTACATAATTTAATTGATTTTATATCCCAATTGTGTCCTAACACACACTTGTTCAAAAAATAAAATAGGCATAGTAAAAATACAATTTCATGTATTTAAAATGATATTACAAAATATGTAATTTTATTGTACCTTGTAATATATTGGTAATAATATCTTTTCTCTTAACATTTAGAGTACAAATTCTATTCTTGAAAAGCTTTATAAAACGAATAATCAAACAACGCCTCACATTAAATTAATAAGTAATAACAGCATAATAATATGACATAACGCTATACTATAATAAACAATAATAATATTGGTTTTTCAAATTTTTTTTTTTTTTTTATCAACCCCATTACAGCTGCATCCCACCATCTTTGGAATCTTACAGTCTATCAATTTTTTTCATCTTTAATGAACTTGAAAACACTATTCGTTCAAAAATAATATTATGAGCTCGTGAATACACAATATTATACTTATTCTGTAAAAATACAGTGAACCGCCTACATTTCATATAGGCCGCAATCGGGATATGAAAAAACTAAAATAGGTCAATATGAGACGCGGCGCAACCGGACGATTGCCGTTTGTATTACAGGATATTAAGGTGCAATATAAAGCAATATATTTTAAAATGATTTATCAACCGGCCGCGGAAAACGGTGTTTTGGATCCGTGATATCAGATTACGGAAGCGCGGAAATTATTTCGGAAACGAGTTGTATGAATTCCACGGGCGTGGCTAAATAGTATAATGTAATGAGCAAATCGGCAATGTGTCGGTTGCAAGACCATAAGCATGGATGATCATTATTATTATTGTCCATCCGTGGCAAGATACTATACTATACAAAACCATATGAATTGTATGAATTATAAATGATGATATAGTATGATACAGCCGTGTTAAGAGTGACACATTCACCCATTATAGAGAAGAAAATACGAGACACTTGCTATCCCTCTCTGCCCTCTGGAAACCTAATACGTGAATATATGATTTGATAAATATATATATATTTCTATGATGTATGCATTATCTAATTATTTTAGACAGCACAAACAATTCATTTATTATTGATCACTACTTATACCTTACTATTGAAAATACACAATTATTATCGTTTTATCGATTTAGGTACGCAAGAGTTTTATTTTAGCTCATATTTTGAGAATATTTTTATTTATCTCCTCTCCCCTCCCCTCCCCCTTAAAATAAAATTTATGTTGCGCCCGTACCACACCCACGAATTTATAACTCAATTTTACAGACGCGTGTAAAATGTAAAGATACCAAAATTATCTGTGTGTACCTATTAGTAGTTTTTACAATATATTAGATTTAAAGCCAGTTATAAATGTGTAATCTTATGTAAAAGTATGAGAAAAAGACAATTTAAAAATGCTCATAATTCGTTTTAAAACTAAAATATCGAAATTAAACATCTCCGGGAGACAACAAACTACGTGGGTGTGGCGTCCTCTTAATGACTGCGATCTATATTATCACTTCGGTAACCATAGTCTTTTCGCTCCACCCCGTCTAGTACTGGGTGTTAAATTTCCACACTGTGTGGCGAAGGGATATGCTCGCTGATCTCCAATTTTGCCCGGCGACCGTCATATCTCTTGAACCGAATAACGTACTGTACGCGTATCTCGAAATAATCGCAAAACGGCAGCATCAGCTATATCATTATATCAGTATGTATTGAACGTTGGTATATACAATACACATCAGAAAGATGGATGTGCATGACGAGTAGACAACACGCGGTTGTTGACTGCATATTTTAACATAATATTATATCGATATGTATTTCAATGCGCGTAAACGAGACTCCTAATTTGTTTCGTACTGCAGTTTTCCGAAATATGATATACATTATTTACATATTACATAATATATTATACCTGTTTATCATGAATTCATAACATAATATCATATACGGGTTAAATCTATAAAAGTTAATGATCATCAATTCATAACAAAAATTACACAATTCAAACGATATAAAATAAAAAAAAGTTCTATATTTTAGTGAATTTAGTCATTTTATTCAAGATTTTATTTCCCAACACTCATAATTTATAAATTAAGCTATATTTATTTATGACATCGTGCTCACAAACAAGAAACACAAATTATAAAGACCACTATATTACTCTACTGGGATGATACGTTTCTAAACGTAATATAACACGATATATAGTACAACAATTATACATTAACAACCAAAAATCTAAATTGAAATGTTTTGTGTCAAAAGTTTAAACGAAATTATGTGAAATCATCTATTATAATTGTTTTATTCGATTTTATAACATTATTATATTCTTTGTGTGAGCGTAATATTACGAAATGTTTAAATGATAAATCACAACACAAACTGTGTAAATATAAGGCTAGTCATTTTGCAAAGACTTGTAGATTGAATACCACTTGAAAAATTATATTGATACAATGACTAAAAGATAAATGACTAAATAAAATTATTATTTTTTTGAAAATTCAGCTAGTACTGTTCTAATATTACTTTTTCTTTTAGTCTATGGTTAACATTAATCATTGATTGATAAAATATTAGTTGGATATTTTTTCTCCATTAAAATCACTTTAACTACCTACCTAATGACACAGGATATAATTAATTTAATTGATTATATCTTAGATGTTTTAACCCTTTTCCATAAAAGATAATATAATATTAGGGCCGTTGTCCATAAATTATTCAACACTCGGACAATTCCAGTGGGTATTATATCATATATATCATGAAGGCAATTTGTTGACATGACACTGTCGTGTTTATTTATGTCTAAAGTCCATGTAAAGTGGCTCACGAATAAAATAGTACGCATTGATTATTTTATATATTTAATATTTGAATATTATATTATCACAAATAGTTTATAGTATTATAAACTAAATACTAATCAACAATCGAAAATAATTAAATTCAAGTGATTCCGTAATGCATCAACAATAATTTCTACTTAAGGTACCTAGTTATAACATAAGTATATCTAAGTATACATAAATCTTCGTTTTTGAATATTATAAGCATTAATATGCTCTACTTCAACAATATATTTAAACATATACTTTATGTAAATATTTATATATTGTTTTAACCAATATAAATTTTATTTAAATCACAAATCACGTATAAAATGTAATCTTAGAAAGGATTTCAGTATTTTTATTTATTCTATGTTATTACTTATTTGTATTTGTTCAAATGTTTCAATACTAATCCAGTTTTGAACTAAAGAAATAATTTTACAGTACATCTAAGTTTAAGTAAACAACTATGATACGTGTAATAGTGTATAGGTATTTTGTTAGTTTCTGAATATTATTTAGCATTAAGTTTATTTTGTAGTCCCGTAAATGTTATAATAAATAACTATAAAATAGACAAATTTTAATTATATTTTTTTTATTAATTTATCACCGTAAGTGACGCCTATTATGATATAATAATTCTTATAAACTATATGATTGATAATTTTAGATAAATAATTTTTTAAGTTCTATTGAACAACCATCTAATAAATTAACATGATTAATAAATCAAACTTTCCAAGTATTCAAAAAGGTGGTCGTTCACGGTTCTATTTCTACTTGAAACTATCTCTTAAGTTTAGTAAACTTACAATATTACAATACACAGTATATTATAATTTATACGATTAATTAATAACTACTTCTACTCCAATATCTTATACCGTATATTAATTAACAAGTTATGTACTTGAAAATAATTATTGTTGCATAGAGAAAAAGAAATATACAACTTTAAAAATTTAATATTTTATTCTTTATTCGATTGTAGATGTGTTACGAATTTAGTATTGAAAATAAATATTTTTATTTAAATTATGTGAATATAAAAACTATTAACTAATCAGATTTATACACCAAACAGAAATTTTCAAACTAATTAATTAATATTAGTGAAGTAAAGAAATTAAAAATAAATATTATTTACCTTAATTAATCTAAATAAATTGTGAAATTATTTTAAAATTACTAAAATGTATAAACATTGTTTTAAAAAATACATAATACAAGACAGAAGTGTAATAGCTTATAAAAGAAATAATATAATGATTGAAAGGCTTCCGATCGAAATCAAGATAAGACTTCAGGATAAGACTATTGATTTTTCTTAAGAGAGGTGAAAAAAACGAGAAGTATTAGTTTCCACCCCACCCGTTGGTCCAGGTACAATTCATATTTTATGTATATACAATTTGGTGACTGAAACTACTTGACCTCAATACTCGGGGATTCACCAATACATTTTTTTGAGTGTTCCCGTTTGTACATTTAATGACATTATTTTGAAGTGCGTTTATAAGTGCATTATTAACACAAATGCTATTGCATAAATTTGCATTATTCGTATGTAAAAAGTCTTAAATAATTATTATTCGTTTGGCTCATTTTTGACATCTACTCGTAGTGACTGGGTATACCTATCCCATATAGGTCAACGTGAACTTGAAATATTTCTTTTAAAAAAAAACATGTCTTCTATAACTTGGACACTGTTTCGATGTTATTTTTAACTACAATGCAAACACGAAGAGAATTCGTTGAATGTCAGCAGGTACATGTGTATAACGTACGCAATGTGGCCGATTTGTAGGTCATTGGGACTTTCTGATGTCTCACGGATCGATAAAGCGATGCTACATACACACACACACACACACACACACACACCACACACACATATGCACGCCCTTAGTACGCTACAGCCCATAATACATAAATAACCTTTAACGGACGAACATTTATGTTAAATAAATGTTTGCGAATAATTAAATTCCATACGTATAATAAATAATGATATAATTAACATATCTATAGCTTACTAACTTGTGCCTAGCATAAATACACAACTGTAAACCATATCGCACGATGGTTTCAGTACAGGAATACAATTATGCGTGATAAAAAAATTGTAAATTTTCGGTGGATATGAAACATCGCACCATTAAAAGATACACTACAATAAATAAAACAACTTGGTCTAATAATTCTTTTTTTTTTCAATAAGACAACAGTAATTTAATGTGATTACAAAACATATAAACCATTGTTTTTGATCTCATAAATTAATATACATAATAATAGTGAATATAAAAATCAAGTAACACGAACTTGTACTAGTCTCACAATATAATATTTATGGGTATTACCTAATATTAATACCTGTGAAATGATGGTTTCAGGCAACCGTGCCGCTAGCGTGACATGGACAAGCGTGCGGAACACGTGAGGAAATTGCCTCCGTTGGCCTCGTCCGAAGATCTCAGTGAGGATTTATTAGACAGCCCGGAAGCTGACGCCAAAAACAAATGTTTGGAAGACATCGAGGAAGTTCCGAACACGCCGGCCAAGGCGTCGAGACAACAGACAATATGTTTGGCGATGCCAAATACCCCAAGGATAGACATCTCTCGAGCCAGCAGTTCTTCACATCACGACGACAGTAGTCCCGAGAGAGATTTGTTCGTCGGTGAGTTTAAGTACCTAAATAAAATATTATAATATTATAAATAATAGTACACTATAAAATTATATAATATCATAGTCTAAACCAGACATATTCGACTTTTTTTTGGGCCAAATACATATTTTTGAGTCAGATTAGTCAACAATTAGTAATTAAGGTACTTATAATCGAGTATGGAATACCTATGAGGACATAAATTAAAAAAAAATTTACTGTTATAATACAACAATCACATTTTATGATTTATTGTACGTATCTACTATCTAATCAGTAATCACATATAAAGTTTAAATTAGTATGATTTCTTATTTATACTTAAGTTTTTTAACGTATTTCCAACCATCCATATAGGAATATTTTTCATATAAACTCGTTTTTTAGTGAACCATAATGACGTTATAAAAAGTATATTTGAACATACTTTTTCACAATTAAAAATTCTGCTCTCGCTTACTACTCCTTTTCCCTTCGTCTGATCTTCGCTGAAATAGACTTGAACATAGTATCAAGTATGATTCAACTTTTTTCGTTTTTTATTGGTTTATAGCCAAAACTAAAATCTAGTTTGGCCGTCGAAATCAAAAGTGAGTTTCAAGCAAGGTCTATAATAAAACGTTTTAATACGTAATAGCTAAAAATAATGGATACAAGTGGTATACCGTCTGCGGGTAGAAGAAGGGTGCGAATTTTAGACATTTAACAGACCCGTTTATCAGCCGGTTAAATGTTTATATGATATAATCTTGGCAAACATTATATCCAATTAAACGGAATTCTCTACAAGAATTTGATTGATTAATTACCAGATATTATTTTTTTTTAGCTTTACAAAAACCTTGTCAGTGTGCATGAGTAAACATTGCGTGTTTAAAAAACACAATAAAATGTGTTTAATATAATTAAAAATCAACCGTAGCGTGTGATTTGGATGTACAACATTTTGTTATAATTTGATTTTTGTTTATCATACAATTCTTTTTTTATTATTGTTATTGTTGTTTGTTCCTATTAGACGCCGACGGGAAATCAGTTGAATCTGTTAAATCTGGTCTAGGATATACGGAAGAGATTATACCTGATCTCCATAGCAGTACTGAAGAATTAAACTTTCACGATTTAACTGAATCGGAAATCAGAAGGCGGCGATCAAAATTGCAGCCTCAATACGCGGTATTATTTTATCTTAAATAATAATATAATTCTATTTAGTGATTAAATTACAAACAAGTCAAACTATTTAATCGAACTACCTTTAAATTATATTAAATATTGTACTTTACAATGAATATATTTCAATATTCAAATTCATTTTATTCTGATTTTGACCTTCTTTAAATCAGATCATTCAAAATATAGGTTGAATGAAATGTCCTCGGTAAATAAAAAATATTTCTTCTCAAATCATTAAATTATGTTTACCAGTTTAACAATAATATAGTTAATAATTATACAGTATACATATCAAAACAGTTAATCGTAAATCACTAAGCTATAATACTCATGAATACTGAATTTTAAAATTTAAAGTTAAATTCCAGTTAAATTATTTCATTTAACTGGATATAATATATTGATTATTGTAGGGTTGAAAAAAAGTTAACTATTTAATTAAATAATTAATTATTGAAGCAATGCATTCAAAATAAATAACCACTACATAACTCAATTTTCAACAATTATATAAATTATTTAAAAAATTGTTTTATTAATTTAACTAATGTATAATAGCAAAATTAATAAAGAAAAATATATTTAATATTAAGGTTAAGTTTAAATTGTACATATTATTTTAATATTTTCAATAAATATTTATTGTTTCATTTACAGGTTTCTGATGCTACTATGGATACGGATTTTGCTGCTGACCGAAGAGATACAGCTAGCGAATCCGGTTTTCTATGCATTAGTGGTCGTAGTAGCAGAGTTTCTTCAGTAGGATCAGTGCACTCTACTGCCTCCATAGCTTCTGCAGCATCACGTTTGTCTGCTGCATCGAATTATTCCAGAGCTTCCCGAGGTTCATCACCGCACAGAGTTCTCTTGGAGACATCTTTTTGTGGTCCAAAATCACCTGAACACTTTGCCAATCGCCAACTGATTCCTATCAACGACGAAGACGACGATCTAAGTGAACCAACTGTCAGGCCAAAATTAGCGAATATTGAAACTCAGACAGAACGAAGACCAAAAAAAGTGCACGTAGAATCGGTCAAAAAAGAAATAAAAAACGATCAAATTAAAGCAAAAGTAAAGAAAACGACAAAATCAAAAGAAACAAAAGAGGTTAAAGAAATAAAAGTTACAAAAGAACTGGCCATGGAAAACGAATCAAAAGAAAGGAAAACAAAAACAAAGTCTACTTCAAAAGTAAAAGTCGTTCTTGATAACCCAAAAACACAAAAATTTGTACCATTAGAAAGTCTTGATGACGACGATATAGAAATAATTCAGGGTAACGCGCCGAAACAAGTCCCAACAACTATACCAAAAGAAAATGCATCTCGTCCAAAGGTATCTACGGGAGAAAATCAAATTTACATTCCATTAAACCCTGATCCATCAGAACAAGGATCTGTTAATCCTACTAGTCCTAAACGATTAAAGCCATTTACAAATCGAACATTGGTAGATTTTATAAATAGAGATCCAGCTACTATAGAATCTTCTAAAAGAATACGGAGACCAATTAGGTCAGGTTCTCCAGGAATCAGAGAAGAATTTAAAAAATTCATATCAAGCGCAGATGAAGAAGCTGATGGGGCTCCGATACAACCTGTAAAGTTAAGAAAACAGATGAGTGTTGAAATGACTAAAAGAAAGTCTATAGATCAAGATTGCTCTTCCAGATCCATGTCACCATCAATATTTGAAGAATTTCAAAAGTTTATTTCTGAACCAGAAGACGGAGATGTAAATATTACAAAACTCGATACAAAAAATCGTTGCTCGGCCATTTCCATTACGAGTCGTGAAGTTCAATCTGTAGTTGGCTCAGGATTAACAGATAGTCCAAATCTCGGGAGGTCTTTATCTCCATCAATACACGAAGAATTTCATAAATTTATGGCACAACCAGACGATGAAGAAAAAGGTATCATACATAAGACATTACCTCACACGACATATAAAAATCCTATTGAAGGTAGTCCTTCATTATCGACTTCAAGTAACATTCGTTCGATCTCACCAAGTATTTATGAAGAGTTCCAAAAATTCATTGTAGAACCAGAAGGTAATGATGATCTACTACCACCACCACCACCAAGAAAACATGACAATGATTTACATCCAGATGAAGCTCCCTGTAGCAGATCTGTAAGTCCAGGAATTCTAGATGAATTTCAAAAGTTTATAAGTGAACCAGATGACGATTTATCGGGTAGAAAAATATGTGATCCAGCTCCACCTGCTAAAAGTCAACAAATGATTAAAGTCCAAGTGCATTGTACACCGGGAAGTCCACCGCCGGAACAGATAGTCATAAAAAATTCAGGAAGACCTAAATCTGACGATCTAGTGAAAATCATACCACTTAAAAGCGAAGATGACGATTCAGGTCAGCTACAATCTGTTTCTTCGTCGCAAGCTCAGATCCTCAGGAGGCGTTCCGAGTCTTCCAAGGAAGCCAGACCGAAAACCGGTAACCAATAAAATTCCCCAAAATCGGTTTTGTTCGGCGCCTTACTTTTTTTTTTAGCTATTAAACAAATCATAATAACCCAGTGCTTTCTTAACTGCTGTTTTTAGTGCGCATAACAAATTAATATATTTTTTGATACGCTGATCGTGATAACTAATTATTATATTCACACTTGTTAATATAGCAACTAAATAATAATTATCCCATACTTACATGGACAATTTAAAATATTAACATGACTAACATGGTATTCCAATAAAATCATTTTTTTTTCAAAATCACAACATTTTATGTTATATAAGAAAGTTTTAAGGAGTAAACTAATACATTAAATATAATTTATTTAAATTGTATTTATCAACTTATTTCATAAAAATCATTTACTTTCTAAAATTTGGAACATAACTAAATCGGTATTTTCATAAAAATAAGAGAATTTATTTTTTGTTTCTTATTTAACTTAATTCGATAATATTTTCTAAAAAATATACAATTTTAATAAATCTAAATGTGATAAACGTTAAGTATGTGCATAACTAATTATTTAAAATTCATAGCAGTTTTTTTAATAGGTATGCAGTGTATATATTTTCTTAAAGTTAAACTATAAAAAAATACTAATTTAATAAAAATGAATATGGTATAAAAATTACACTAAGAAGCTATTTAGGCTTAGATCCTAGAAACATAATTATGTATAATTTAGATTAGGCGGCATACAGTTAGACTAATGGCGCGTAGAACTCATTATGTAGTTAAAATGTAAAAAAATTGAACTAAGCAATATAAATAATAATAAATAATTTATAACTATAACAGTTATTTAATAAGTCTTAGGAGAGATTTTAGTAATTCCATAATGATATTTTCAAACACTTGTATAATATATGATGGTGTATATCGGATATAAGTCCTCCTGGGGTGTTGAAATGCGAAAGAATCACAGAGGAAGGACACTCTCGTTGAAGACGTACAGAGGCCTACTCCTTCGCCATCCCAATTAGTTTTCCGTGTGTTATTTTCTATCTACTAACATTTAACTAAATTTCACAGTTCAGGATGGCATTATAAAATATATGTACTTTAGGTACACTGGATAAATCTAAGGACCGTAGAGGATCAAGCCGTTCGTTGTTGGGATCACTTCTGCAACGAGCTAGCAGTTTTAGAAGTATTAACAAGAAATCTCCAAAACGATCTAGTGTGTCGGAGTTTGTTGATATTGATCCAAAATTCACTAACGTAGAGTTCAAATTTAATCAAGATGTAAGTGCCGAGCGAATGATTGAAAAACTTTTGAATGATAAAACGTTACAGTGGTAATATGATTTTCAGATAGAAAAGGATACGGTAATAATTCCATTGCACTCCCCTAATGATAGTTTTGATGAACTCGTTGTTAGCGATTCAAATTCAAATATCACAAGGGCAGTTGTTCATGTATCATATGAACCGAAGCAGGTAGAAACAGAAACTGAATCTAATAAAAAATCATTCAACGATTTGGTAACACACCAAAATGAAATGCTAATAAAATCAATTGACAAAGTTAATGTTGTCGATGATACAGTTAAAAATATTCAAATCATCAAAGATGATATTTGGAATAGTAACGAAAATGATGATTGCAAAATTACAAATAATTTAGTTAAACTCGAAGAGTCATCATTATCACCCGGATTCAGTAGGTAAATAATTTGTATATTAAATACTGTATTACGTAAAACGTAAGCTCATTTACTTTGCAATAACATCATAAGATGATATCTACATTCTACATATAATATAAATTTGTTTAACTGACTTTATACAGATCACAAGATCCAGTACACTCAGCCAACAGCAACGATACGTCACCAGACTCAGAAGTTATGTCATCGCTTTCGATTGCTGCCACGGAAGAAGAGAAGAAAAAATTATTCAGCCATCCGAATTCGGTGGAAGACGAATTGCCGCACGTTCCGACAACACTTCCACTAGAAAGGTCTGTACAAATAATTTATAACATTTAAACAAGCTGAGTGCTTTTTAAACAATTACTATTCACACAAACTTACAAATATACACAAATAAATTATTTACAATATGATAGTTTATTAAACTTATATGACTTATACAAGACAACAAAACTATTAAGGTAATTCTATAATTTAATACTAACTTCATCACGCTCATACGTGTGAATATTTTTATATTGTCAGCAAAACAAAAAGGCAAATAATCGCTAAAGTGTATTGCATGACCATCAACAAATAAAGGTAACAAAATAGGCTTGTGTAATATCGAACAACGTTAAGAAAGCAATTGACTTAAATCCAAATACTATGACCGCCTGGTATCTGTTCTGAGATGATTGGACTTTCATTTGTCCCTATCATAATTACATAATTTCCTTGTAAGTAATTCTTCTTATATCTTCTATGATCTGTTTTATAAACATAATTATTAATCTAAGTCTACCTCTTCCTGCTTTTCCCCTCTGCGTTACCTTCCATAATTATTGTTATCAATTCGTCGTTTCTCATTACATGTCCTAAACATGATTCCTTCATTTTTCTGATTTTTCCCATAATATTTATGTTCATTTATTTTTAAATATATTTCTTTGTTTTTAACTTCCTTGGTCCAAGAAATTTTCAATGCTCTTATTTAATACTATATTTCAAAAGCTTCAATCCTTTTTTGTTTCACTTTGAGTAAGTATCGTCTAAGTCCCTGTCCCGTACAAAACACTTTTTATAAGAATTTTTCTAGTCTTTAAGCCAACAGTGTTCACTGAGAATAGGTTCTTCTTTTTATAGAAAAACTGTTAATCTTGTGTTATTCTATATGTCCGTCTCACTTTTTCCATTATATATTATTTAAATTGAACCGTGGTAGTTTTATGTAATAATGCTATATTTGCATACCTTTCAATGTGATAATTGTAATTTATCATTGATTTAGAGTCGACGCCTTTTATAAAAATATTTTGTTGTAAATCTGATATCGCTTTCAGATCGGTGGCCGTGCCAATTATACCTGTCAAGCATCGAATCGCCGAGACAAAGACTTGTTCATTGGATAGACCAACTCCCCGGTGCAGCACACCAAATGCCACCGATTTGCCTTCGGGACTAGGAACTTACGCCATCGCAGCTGCATTCGAAGACCCACCGGTTGTCGCCAGCAAAATACAGATCATACTACCGAAGTAAGTATTATTGAAGTCACATTACTTTTTATTATCAAAGTTGAAATACTATCCACTTATTGCAAAATTTTCGTTAATTGTTAGGAAACTGAAATTTGTATCATAATATAATATACTTGAATTCAAAAATATAGTATAATTGCACAATTTTTCATATATTGCCAGATTTAAGTGATTTTTCATATATTTCAAAGATTTTATACACATGTATACAATGTACGCATATTTGATTGATAAATCAACAATGACAAAAAAAAAATGTCAGCTATAAAAGAAATCTAGTTTAAAAATAAAGAGCATTCACGTAACATAATATTTTGAATTATACTATAGTTAATAATTATTTTTTACTATGAATATATTTAATATTAATATTTGAAGTTTAAAACAGTAAAATTGGTTTAATATGATAATGCATATTTTTCCATATTAAAATTTATTGTATTATCATTATTCATTTTTTTTTTTAAACTTTTTCTATAAAAGTGCATAATTTATAAAAAGTAATTACATATAATTATATTTTACTGATTATTTAAGTTTTTTTAGTGCATATTATGTATTCACATATTTCATTGTTGTATATAACAAATTCCAAGCCCTGATAAGTGTTGTTATTATTATTACTTATATACCGAGTACAACTCACTTGTCGATATACGCGAAACCGAACCAGCTGTAATCATAATATATATGTATATTATATGCGTTAATTGTAAATACAATATATATAATATGTCCATATCTACAACAGTTTATACTACATATAACATGTAGACGGATGAATTTGTTTTCCAGAAAATCGTTAGTTTTGAAGAAACAAGCTTCCTCGTTGTCAAAATAGTGTATGTAAACCAAAATTTTCTAACAAAAAAAGGTACGAAAAGGTTCGATAACCGAAAAAATATATTATGACATTTATGCACGCGTGCATGTACCTATATTACCTATAAGGCTATAATTGTCCTATATGCATTATGCGTTGTATATATACAAACGTTTAATCAATAATACATTAATAATAACAATGGGATAAATGATAACGCATAAATACCCAACAATATAAGCGATGTCGGTACGCGTCACAAATATATTATTATGTAGACTAACATCATTTTCGCGTTAAATAGCTTTGTGTACGTTTACTTGGAATGAGTTCAATTGTAATTTATTATGTGCTTGATATAATAATAATATAGTTTAATTTAGTTATTTCATTCATACTAGTACGTATAAAATAATTTTATTTTTTAAAAATAATGTCTTTTTCAATTTCCTTGTTAATTTTTAAGACCTTTATGCGCAAAGTTCTTGGCATAATATTATATAGCGTATAAAAAGTGAAAAAACTTATTATGCTTTTTGTTTTTATTATTATTTTTACCCATCAAAATGTAAATGCATATTTTCGTTAAATTATTAAAAAAATATATATATATTATACACATACCAAAACACCTTCCAAACATATTTTAATTAATGGAACAACTGTCATACTGCATTACATGCGAATATGCGATACTTTAACTAAATTGAATTTATAATATATTACAATTGTAGATATTTAAATTAAGTACTTATTTATTTAGATGTTTTTATGAAATAATAAATTTCTATTAAGCTCTTAATGTTTTCGGGTACGTATAATAAGGTACAAGTACCCTTCCGTAGTCTGTCTTTTTGTTTATCATAATATACATAGGTAATCGTATCTCCTAAAAGTAGTAATAAACCCTTAAATTGTATTTTTATTTTTACCAAAGCATGAATAATTCTCGTTAATGCTTCAAACATAATATTCTGAAATAGAATCGTATAAAGTAAAATAATATACCTACTTAATACATTATAAATGTTCGTTTTTCAAACTATGATTTCAAACAATTTAATAATCATAAACAAATTATTTTTGGATTTTTAAACAAATGGGTAGATCAAAGGAACTCAACAAGACATATTTACAATCTATCATAATATAATTTTTACAGATGTTTAAATTAATATAATTAACCCACCGTATTGCTTTTAACTTTTAAACGAACATTTAATTAAGCTATCATTTCTGTCGACGATAGTTATTATAGTCATTACGGTGGATATAAAACAAAAATAAATCACTGCATAACTAAAATAAAACTTAGTCAGAATTTATTTTAATTGTCATCATGAAACCAATAGTAATTTATGGTCCGCGTTAAAGTTTTGAACTGTCGACTTGGATCCAAAACTAGTGGTATGGATTTTTTGTGGTGCTATTTTTATGGGTATGCTTTGAGATATAATAACAAATAACAATCGATCACAATAAATTTGATAAAACCTGTTCATATGCGTACTCCGTCTACAGACTACAATATTAAACGACAGCAAACAGGCAAACATGAAAACCACACTTTGCAAGGCTTTGTGGCTTTATGTATATTTCGTTCCACAACGCACCACGTGCAGATGGTACGATTAAAATACAAAACATTTTTTTCATCGATATATTTTAAGTACACATACGTATGTACCAGTACCGTAAAATGGTTTGCGACTCAGCTCAACGCATGTTTATCATAATATATTTTTGAAACTAGTGCAACGGTAGTCTGGCTGATGCTCTATAAATATACATATATATATATATATATATATATATATATATATCATAGGCAAAATCCATAAAAAAAAATCTTGATAATATTAATATACTATATTCTTGGAAACTTTAATAAATCTTACATAACATTTCACATTAACGAATATTATTCTAATGTCCGTAGATACCTACATTTTGTTGATAAACTAGTGGAATGGATACCGCTTATATGAACATGGCATACGTACATATTCGAAAGTAAAACATTATAAATTATAGATAAGTATAATATATCCATAGGATCCCGATGATCGGAATAATCTACATACAGACGGACATTTCAATAATATCAATAATGACGATTAATTACGATCTTGATAATATTATGATTAACAATTAATTACAATATAATATGTGTGAATATTTTATTTTCCATGCAAAAATTCAAAATTAAATATTACAATGTTAAATTAAAATTAATAGGTAGGTACGTAGATCTACATTTAAATTACCAACTACTAACGCATTAAATCAATACCCACGTTAAAGCACTAACCACTTCCGTTACCTGATCACTTCCCGCTATTTTTTGACACAACTAATACTTTATATGTGTGTAGCAGTAATCTAAATAATGTCTGCACCGTGCACATGAGCCACGTGAAATATAAATAAGCACGATGCCCGTAGCCCGTTCGCACAGCAGCGGTATGTAATATACATAAGTGATTTGGATTTAATAGGTATGCGATTAATGATTATTAATTATAAACCTCTGAATGAAAAGACAACGAAATATTATGACAGTAACTATTTCCCTTCATGTACCGTTTTCCTCTAGAATTTATTTTCCTCCAAAACAAAAGAAAATGAAAATCATTTTCCTCGTTCATTATTAAAACAAGACATTTTAACACTGTTATTTATTTATTAAAAGTAAGGACAAATTATTAATTTGAATCCCTAGGAATCGTTTAATGGTCAATAATATTATTCTATTTCTATACATTATGTATATTATGTATAAACAACAAAATGTGTAATTTTATTAATTAAAATCAAAAATTGTTGTAATAAAATATAATAATATATTATTATAAATTATTAACAATATAATTTAGATTTATAATGATAAATAACTTCAGGTTAAAATATAATAATATATAAATTATTATCAATTTTAGAATCACCTATATTTATTATTAATATTAGAAGTGTTATGCAATACACTTATATATAACAGAACAAATCAAATAATTTCTGTCTTAATTTCATACATAATATAAAAAAAAAAACAATATTAATATTTAAAATTTTAATACCTTTATCTATGATTCCAATCCAAACCGTGTTTGGAAGAAGATGCAAAATATTTATGTTGGAGGAAACGGTACTGTCCCATACTATTTACTAATATATAAATAATTACCCAATGATTTGATAATAGGTTAATTATTAATATTATATAAAAAAATAACCATTTTCTTTGTAATTTTAACACTGTGCCTTATACGATGTATGTTGATGTACCTACTAGAATTTAAAAAACAAAGATCTTAACGATTTAAGAATTTAAATTAGGAAATTAAATAATATTTAGGTAACAAATCTGTTAATGCGATCAGAAAAAATATATTAGAAATAAACTCAATTTGTTATCACGGAACACGACCACAGCCCTCAGAACACAATGATTCTTAAATTAAAACATAAATTATGAAGACATAAGCATTAAGAAGTATTTCAATTACACCGTGTACTGTATAAGTACAGTACACTGTCTTCAAATTATTTTGTATAACCATAATGTTACCACAGAAACTGAATCGTACTTGATAAACCAAGTTTTCACTATATCGTATCGTGTAGAGTTGAATGTAATTTAAACAGTATGTGATGTGTTCCCAAATACTTTGTTTCCTACCTATGTATTTATGAGTAGAGCGCGAAACGACACGGTTTAGCGGGACACCTGACTTACAAACTCACCGCAGTAATCTCTTGATTTCTAATAAAAAAAAAATTATTTTAGTGGATAGGTAATCATGATATTTTCCGCCATCTGTCAGTCAGTCTTAGGAAAACTCAATAGTCGGGTATATTGCATACCATTTTAAAGTTCTGTTTTATAACTAACATTATAATTATTATTAAGGGATTAATAACTGCACATAACGTTACCAACGATTGTGACGACATCATTACAAGATTTTATTTTTTTATTTTCCGAAAGATTCAATAGACCCACAACCACCGTCCAGACACCGACTACCGATCCGCCGAGACGTCGCCGGGCCCGCAGCGTGAACGTGCCGACGAGCTGTTCGCGAAGCCGCTGGGTCGACTTCGACAACGACGACGACTACCTCAAACGCGGTGGTGAGGCAGCATTCAAGCCCAGGTCGCCCAAAAAGATCACCGTCCTGCCCATGTCCATGAGACCCCGCCGGCGATCTTCGTCTACCCACGCGGACCACAACCGTTGCGGGTGCGACTGTCACCTCCACGGCGGACACGACACGTGGCCCGCGGTGACCAGGAACAGGAGCGACACGACTTAAACGAAACTCGAAAAACGCCGAAAACAAAAAAAACCGTCGTCGTCGACGTTCCCCGCCCGACGAATTATGACTATCGTGTACGACCAAACCTCTTGTCGTTTTCCGTCTCAGAATTCAATTCGGTGATAATGATAATTGATAATACATATTATATTATAATTCACTGTTATGAAATACTATTTACTTACTGTTATTATATTCATTTCGATGTATGTTATGTTATTCATACCTACGTCGAAATGATATTTTATAATAGGTTTATTATTTATACGCATGTATTATGTGCCCGTATAATTTTTATAATTATGTTATACTATGTATGAAAATATAATAAATATATATATTATATACTAGCTGCGCCGTGTGGCATGCAAGTTCTACATAATGTTGTAGTAAAAAGAGAAGCGTAAACTGCAGCGTAGGTGTTCGATCATAAGCGACAAAAATCGTGCTCACGATACAAAATTCTGTAAAAAAAAAAATAATAATAATAATAAATTAAAAAATAACAGTTAAATATTACGCACTGCCATTCTTTAAAGAAAAAAAATGAGCTGATGATGGTTGTTGTACACCTACGTACGATGCGATGGTTCTGTAACAATCTCCACTATACGTTTATAAAATTGTTTTTCGGCCACTTTTTCACTTTCCATTTTTAAAATAATAATACTATACATATTATAATGTAACGATATCCTTACGGTAATGGTTTAAAAATATTCTATTTATTCATTTTCATAGATGTTTTATTGTTATTATAACATACTATTAATTATTATTACACATGTGACAATGTATTCTGCGTGGATAGATGTGTTAAAAGTTCCTTTGAGGCCGACTCTGGCGATAATAATGATATACTTTTACTCTGCAAATCGATACATAATAATACGTACTACCCGTAATATTGCAAATTATTATGCCGTACAATATAATTGAACAATTTGCATGCGTCTACACTCGATATTCCCAACATTTTATGAATCTATAACATTATAATAAGTTAATATTATTATTATTAAAATTATTAAATATAAGTTTATATTATAATAAATCGTACGTTATTAACCAGCGTTTTTATTCTGGTTAATTGCGTGTGAAAAGCTGACCAAAGATTCCATAAATATATTATAGTAGGTACTTAATGCGGGGCCAATTTTGGTCAAGGAACTTTTTCACGCAAGTACGTTTTTTTTTTTTAGAATCTTTTAACATGTTTTAGTAAAAATTACACACCTAAGTGTTAAATATATTTATTATTATATTATTATTATTATAATTTATTGTTAAGTTTTAAATTCTAGATGTTTTAGACCAAATAAATAGAATTAAAAACGTTGAATAGGCTATATATAGGAAATCATTGTTGTTTCACAGACAATGCAAATATTATGTTTCTCAAATTTTTAGACCATAATTTTTCCACTTGGATAACTTTGTTCACTTAATAATTTAGTTGTTAAGATTGAACTATAAAATGAGCAATTTTTTTATTAATGCAGAGTAATGGCAATACTATACGTATTGATTAATAATGCAATTTAGCGAAATAAAATGCTAAAATAACTAATTTGGCTCATTCTTAAATTGTATTTTATATTGTTTTTTTTTTTTTTCAAAACAGAAGATTATTGCATGAAATTAAGTCTATTTAACGTACGTGAATAAATGTACGACTGATTTGTTTCTAATTTTTAACCCTATATTGTACATGGAAAAACATGTTATTTTATACTGTTGTTATTTGTGTATTATGTATGAAAGAGATTACTATTAAAGCGAAAACAATTTATATTAGTCTATTAATTATTTTTAATTTTTGTTATATTATCTTATTAGTATATTTCGTAAATTATGAGTATGGATATGAGATGGATATTTAACGAAGAAACAAGACAGTAAGTAAAACGTCTGTATAAGTAAATTGATACTTTTATTGTAACGTAAAATAATATAACGGATTAACTATTTTGAAAAAGTACACGATGAATATAGATTAGTATAATTATTATATTATGCCTATATTATAAAGTTTGTCTTATATTAAACTGTAATTTAAGAAATATTAAATTTGGCAATACGTCGTAATAAATTATTTGGCAAGTTTATGAAACTGGCCCTTCAGACATTTTAGTAAATTATGCCAACCATGAAAAATATGCGACGAATGAGCATGAACAGTTTTAATATTTTTTCAAAAATAATCAAAGGCCATGAAATATGTTTATGACTTGCTCTAATATTTATGATTTACGGTTGACGTACACCGTAGTTCTGTGACATTTATGCATCAATATTATTGTCTTACGAAACGTTCAGATATTAAATTTTTAACTCAATAATAATAATAATAATAATAATATCATTTTATGGTATTTCATAATATAAAAACAATAATGACTCATGTATAAATTATAACATTTTCTTCGTTTAATACAGCCATTTCGGTATATTAATGTAAATATTATTATATACCGTATATAAATTAGAATAAAACTTTAATGCAATACAAAATATTTCAATATCAATACAAGTATAATATATGAGTATAGGACACTCTATTAATTCGTAAATACTGTAAATACAATTATTTAGAACGTTAAGAAAACACGTTTTTCTTAACGATATATTTAAACATTTTTCACAAATATTATTATTGTTGATTACAACTGCAGTCGTACACACAAATGTGATTTCTGACACATAAATATGATAAAGTACATACTTATGGACTATTCGCGAGCTTCAAACTATACTTCTTTCAATAACTGTAACAATACAGACTTCACAAGGGTTATTAATAACTGTAAAAAAAGATAACATTCAATTAAAATTTAATCATATTAATATTCCTACTGAACAAAACAAATGCACCTACTGTTTTGAAATTATTTGAAGTTTTTATAATGATTTTAGACATAAATTACTATACCAACTCATATATATTTTATGTGATTTTGAATAAAAATAATATTATAATAGTTAATAGTATAACAATTAATAATAGTAAAAATATTATAATTTCTGTTTCGTTTCATGATAAAATAATATCATTAATTCAAAATATATAGATACTAGATTGGAACAAAATACTATTAATGTGCTGAATAATTTAAAAATTAAATTACCTTTACAATAATTTGTGTTTTTTATGTGTACCTATAGGTATTAGCAGGTATTAGCATTGATTATAAATACTATGCTATAGTATTTATAATCAATGGTATTAGGTATACACGATTAAAAGCAGAAAAATGCTTCGATTTTCAACTTCAATATTTCTACTGGCGAGAAAGTTAATATTGTTAGTACTTTTGGAAGGTCAAAATTATGAATTCTCAGTGCTTTTCTTAGTAATTAAATATACATAGTATTATATCACTTATTTGAAAATGAATATTATTGCGTAGAGAATTCTAGTGATTGTATCAATGATGATACATTGACTAAATTACCAACTAAGCGTTTTACATTTACTTTTTTTCACTAATACGAGGGCGTACCCAAAATAAACCGAACTATTTTTGTACAAAGTTATTTATTTAATTTTTTTACAAAAAACATTTAATCTCCTTCAAAGTACTCTCCATTGGAGTTAATACACTTGTCTAATCTTTTGCCCCAATTTTCGAAGCATTTTTTAAACTCATCTTTTGTGATGCCTGCCAACGCCTCCGTTGTAGAAACAGTTTAACCCCAAAAAGTAGTATACAAGTTGAATGATCATATGAAAATAAACAATATAGCGCTTTATCCTATTATATTCTACCAAAAAGATATTCTTACTAGCCTAATGTTTTTGATAAAATATACGAAATTACGGATCATTTTTAAAGAGATTATTTTAGACAAACCATCAACAAGGTAATTTTTGTTTAAATATTTCTATTAAATAATCGCTTATATTATAATATACTATTACTTATATAAAAATTATATTACTCTATTATGAGTTATTAAGCAATGTACATTTTCTGGAGACTTTAAAATAGAACACAGGAAGTTAAAGAAATCTCGATTAATAGACCTTGCCATACCTTTTACTTAGCTCGATATTTATTATATAAAAGTACCTATAAAATATGAGTACTTGTGTAATGTATTATATATTTATATATATAATAAAAGTGAAATTGAATACATTTTTTCCAAATAATTAATTAATACATTTTTAACAATAATGAATGCATTAATTAATAAATAGAAAGTACCTCATAAATAGTTCATACTGAAACCAAAAAATCCCTGAAATATATGATAAAAACATTTTTTATAGCTTTTAGAAATTAAACTTTTGAAAAAATTAAATATTTAAACAAACAATAACAATAATTTTATTCGTGGGGACTTGAAACATTTACATTTATTATCATATTTTATATAGAAAATTAAATTTTAAACATTAATAATATTATTTAAATGTATTAAATATGGTTGATAAAAAAAAAAGATCATAATATAGTATACATCTTCTGAAAATATATTTATATTGTTATTTTAGTAATTATTTTACTATTATAGTCATACGATTAGTTTAATTATTTTTTGTCAAAAATTATAATATATTGTATTTATTAACTTTTGATTCAATATTGACTTACTGTAGAACTGTGTGAATAGGTTCGTTGTATGTATAGATAATAGCATAAAATTAATCTAAAAGATTCAAAAATGTCACTGTGTGCATTTATTAAATATTAATATATTTGTAGAATTCTAAAATCCCCAAGAAAATATATTTGAATTACAATAATGTAACAATAATCTTTATTCTTCGTTTAAACTTAATATCTAACATTATCCAGATTTAAATTTAAATTTCTATAATTTAAATTGAGTTTATATATTTTTATACTTTTCAATTCTTATATGAAAGATGTATTTAATTTTCAGTACATTTAAAAAATTAAAACATTTAATAATTTTCAACTACAAAATAATTCACAGATATTTTCGTGATTTTAACGAATTTTGACAAAACTTAAACATTAAATACGTATATATCTTTACAATATTTAATTTTTTTAAAACAGATTGTGATATAACTATTTATAGAAAAAAATAGCGGGTAAGTGGGTATCGCTCTGCAGTACATTAGGGGGTGAGGTGGACCTCGGACTATGGTAGGTTAAATTTGAATGCAATGATAGGTATCATTGTATACGAAAAACGATTCTGAACGGAAATGATTTGTCAGTTTAGGATATATTATATTTAAATATTGTCATATATTCTATTTTGAAACAAATAGTATAATTACTGTTTATTATATGTTACTATAGTTACTTTATAGTATCTGTTAATATAGTAAAAAGTATTTGGCCAACATACGCATTATGAGCGTATGAAATTTAATTTAAATTTTGATATATTTCGTAAACATTTGAACTTTAAATGCTTAGAAATAAAAATTATGACTAACGATTTTTGATTTTTTTTTTACTACGATAAGTACAACTTATAATAAACCTTATATTCAATTTTAAAGATTTTTTGGATAGCCAAATTTTTTTTATCGGCATTTGAAGGAAAAAAAACTTAGAAAAGTCGAAATTTTCAATTGTCTATAGGTAGCTTAAAAGGTCAAAATATTTTGAAAATAACAAATTTGAAGGGAACAAGAGATTTCATTAGTTATAGAGAGATTTCGTTAGAAAGAGGGTATAAGAATTATATAATAAGTTATAAATCAAATCAATCATTATAGTATAATATTTGTTATATAAAGTTTTTCGTTATTGTAACGAGTTTCGTTATAAAGAGTTTTTACTGTATCTATTTAAATTAATAATCGAAGCATTTTTTCTACTTTAAATCGTTTATACCTATAATACACATAGGTAATTACTACTAACTATTATTAGTACTTCATACTAATATTACACATTTATTATAAACAATTAAAAATCTAGTACCTTCGTATGGGGGTTGGCATAATGCGCATTACGTATAATATGTAATTGTGTAACATCATTTTACGACTGATCAAATGATAATTTAAAATTCTTACCTTATCTGTATCTACTTGTTTTGAAATTTTTTTTTTTGTACCCTCCCTAACAATGTTTCTTATATAATGCGTCAAATCCTCTTCTGATGTTCCTTTTTTGCTTTTGCTTGATGTACTACTTCTTTTTGTAATGGCATCAATTTTTTTTAAAAGACTAGAATTTAATTTTTTATTGAAATCCAAAGCAGCTGGTTTATAGGGTTTTACACCTAGAAAAAAAATTAAAAATTACAATTAATTGTGATGTAAAATTTATCGCAACTTATTTGCCTTAAGTAATATAAATTTTATAATAAAAGCATATACATTCTTATGCCGTCTTATTTTGAAAAGCACAATAAAACAAATATAAAGCTAATAATTAATACTAAATAACTTCCTAACAGAAATTGATGATTATTAATAAATATTCAGTTATATAACGATTAACGTTTAGATTTATTGATATTTAAATACGTATATTACTATTTCTTTCTTTCTCTACTAAACTCAATTGATGTCACTATTATTCTTTCAATTCCGACTAGAACATAATACTTATCGATCATAAATATAAATAAATATTTTTAATAAACGCAAAATCGTTTCAGTGTGATGTAATTATACAACAAAAAAGTGACATTTTTTTTAAGCTATTATACCCATCTAATTGTTCAATAATGTGAAATTACGCCGTTTATCGATCCCGGTGGATATTTAAACAATTCGATTTATAAAATATTAAACGATTAAAAATATTTAACGATTAAATGCAAAAACAAAGGAGTACTTAACAAAGTACTTAACTAATAAAAAACAGTGATTGAATAAACTATCAATTAACGTGAATCAAATACCTTCATTTAGGAATTTTAGGATATCCTTTGGTTTTCCCGTAACGGTGGTCGTCGTTAATATCTTCAATTCCGTCAATTCTGGGTCATAATTTGTGTTATTTTTCATGATTTTCACGTGGTGCTCTCTGTCTTCCTCATCATCTTCGCGATCTCCGTCTTCATCAGCTTTTTCATCTTCATCGCCTTCGTTGTCTTTGCCATCTTCATCATCATCACGATGACGGTGGTAGTTCTTACTTCTGTCCAATTTTTTATTAGCTGCATGTTTTTTTGAATTTTTTCCGTGAACCTCTTCTTCGTCAGAATTTGATTCCTTATCAGCATCAACATCAGCATCAACATCATCATCATTATCATCATCGTCACCACTGAACCTTTTGCGGTTGTTTCCTGTATAATCCCCATCACTATTATTACCAGAATCGCTCTGATCGTCGTTGTCATCATCTTGTTCGTCATTTCCGTCATCGGATGATACAGCTCCGAACGATTGATCTTCGTCCGATTCGGGGACGGGTTTTCTTGCGCATAACACACCGTTGCCTTGAGGGCCATCTTGGTATAAAAATGCTACGTACACCACGGCTAATAGCCACAGTTTACAACCAACAGCCATCCTTTTAATTTTTAGTGTACTATGAAATATTTTAGGGGTAGTGTCGAATCAGTTTTGTGTGACTGATGAGCGTTTCGAATGTGCACAGGTCCTTTTGCCTACTCCAATCGTAATGGTGACGGTATACATCTCACACACGCATAC
The DNA here is from genome assembly GCA_020882235.1 of Schizaphis graminum. Classification (NCBI taxonomy): domain Eukaryota; kingdom Metazoa; phylum Arthropoda; class Insecta; order Hemiptera; family Aphididae; genus Schizaphis; species Schizaphis graminum. Next base: position 107,521,083 of record CM037032.1, on the reverse strand, counting down.
ACATAAACACACTGTGATGCTAATGAGAAGTAATTTTTTGTAGTCAAAAATTTGCATACATTCTATATAGGATACGAATTTTGTTTTTATTTTATAGCATAAAATCACAAAATGTAAAAATATGTAAGTACGTATCGCTCCTTATATGCAAAGTATAAGAATATAAACAACATTAGATGAAAGTTTTGGATGATCAAGTTATTAATTATGAATAGATATGAATCGTAATAAAGAAAGCCTCTACAGCGTCTCTCGAAAATAATTGAAAATATACTCTCATTAAAAATTAAAAATACAAATAACCTTTATGTTTATAGTTTATTGCATTTAATTTTAACTGTGCATAATATTTATGACATACGATCACACAAAATATATTCCTTAACTTGATGGTTAAATATAATTTTAAAATACCATATTTTGAAATTAAATTTTGTACCCCCCTGGTACAACACAAAGTATGCTATACCCTTCCAAAACCACAAGGTATAATGGTACATATGATTTGCCATATATACTGACAATTGACATAATATATTTGTATCGTTTATGCTTAAGTAATATGATATAATATAATTTCGACATTAAGATTATTATAATACTTGAAAATTGGTAAAACAAAAATAATCAAATTACAAATTCAAAAACATACAACGATTCATTAAATTATTTAAATATTTAACATATTACTAAATATCATAATTTATTATAAACTATAATAAACAAATATATTATTAATTGTATTATTGATTATTGATATGATAATAACTATTTTATTTATTTTTTTTTTTTTAATAAAAAAATATTATTATTTTTAATTTTTGGTGTGCAAAAACATCTCACCCTATACATTTAATGAAGTATTAAATAATTTAAAAAAACAGTAATGTGTGTGACATATGGTACATTTAGAAGGAAATGTTGGTTCATTGTACATTCAGTTATAATAACTTGTGGGTACAAAACAAAATGATTACAAAAACTATTGTATGAAACATAAACATAATACCAACACGATAATCATACACTGATACACTCGTCTTATTTTTCACACATTTCAGTACTTAGGTATTGTAAAAATGCTAAAGCTCGATTGTGTTTATTGTTACACGAAAAACAAATACGCCATAATCCACAGACAGTGATGGATAACAAAACTCTATATTTAACAGATGATTATTATAAAGACTTAAGCATAAAGAGATAACATTCATGATTTAAAATTGATAAATATTGCAATAAATAAAAATGTTTATTATTGAAATTATATCAATATTAAAGGATTAATATGATATTATATTAATATTAAAATTAATACAATTTGACTATAAAATAAATTTCCAATTAAATTAATCATACTCCATGATTATTGATTAATATATTGTTACGTTCTATTTTTATCAGTGACATAGCAGTTGGATAGCACAATGGGCAAAAGGCCATGGACCCACACGCAGGCCACGAGTATACAAGAAGCTCATCACTTATTAATATAATTAAAATAATTTTAATAATACTACTAAATAATAATTAAATATTGCATTTTGACGTTATGAATATTTTCTGTTGAAATTTAATGTACCTAACAACTATAATAATCCGAATTTATAGATTTCACTATTCTATTAATCTATAGACATTCTGTAACAGTACTTACAGAAAAAATGTTGAGATTAACGAATGTGAGTGATTTAGTGCTTAGTATTACTTTCATTTGAACAAGAAATAACCGCTTAGAAAACCTAACCTTAGGAAATTATTTTTTCGTATATTAGTTTGACACAGTTTCCATTGTTCACAATATCGTGAGCTCAGAACACTTTTCAATCATTACCTAGTTGGGTGTTAACAATAAAATAAAATCAATACATTTTTATTTGCTTTAGAAAATTGTCACAAGAAACGAGAAGTGTCCTATGAAGTGTAAAGTATCTAATGTTTTATACATAAAGTTTTTCGATCATTATAGATATTCGTCGAAAACGTGCAGTTAATGGCGTAATCAGAAACTTTTTACATTATTCACCATTAAATCTTACCAAACATAAAATTTAAAAAACAGCTCAATTTCCAAGTTATATAATATTTATTATATCATATGTTTTCAAATATATTATTATTATACATATATAATATATTTCATATCTCTTGTCTCACTCAGCCAGTCCTCATTAACGTCATCAAAAAATATAATATCATACTACAAATTATGAAACTTCTACCACAATCATTTAACATGAATAATAGGTATATAACTGCTTGATAAAAATAAAGAAAAAGTTAAATTTCTTCGAAATCGATGTGAAATGGGTTAGGGAAGTCTGTTTAATATAATAATATTTGTAATACCATTTGTGTCGCGAAGATATTACCAAATAATAAAACAAAGATATACACTTTATTCAGTCACATCGTTCCTTTAGTAGTGTAGTATACGTTGTGCAGACGTACATCACACGTACTCGTATTACTCGTAACCCACTTGTGTGTTTTATTGTTTTAATATAAATTGTATACGGGGGTACTACCTATAATATATACAATAGTGACTAGACAATAGACATATATTATAGCACTTATATAGTAATAAGTTATACTTAGTGTTGTTTATCATGTATATAAACGTTAAAGTTTTGTTCGTCGAGCGTAGCGGGTAAGTATGAACTATGAAGACACGATATAAAACTTTCAAATGCAGGTAATATACATAAAACAAAACGATATGCCACAAACCTCAGACATAAATAAATAAACTGTATAGATTCTTATAGTACACAGGGAGTCCGCGGGAGAAAGAAAAGTACCTACAAAACACTGCAACGGCCAATAAATGACACGTTGAATGAGAAACATATTATATGTATAATATTACTGCTGTTATTGTATAGTCATTATAGTAAATATTAAATAATATGTTGCGTCTTAAGGTCGAACTTGCTCAATGAGTGAAAACCCGCCAAGAACGCATTATAATATATTATACTAAACATTGCCGAAAAAAATAATTTTCCTTAATATAGTATATTATTATTGCCAAACACCAAAATACATTTGAACCTCACGTCAACATTGGCGCTACCACAGTTGTTGCAATAACTACGCGTTCTGGAAAATATCATAATATAACTCTTTTAATGTATTGCGTAAAGGGTAAAGCTGTCTAGATCTAATGTTTCAAATTTTTATATTAAATTAAACTTAATATAATTTTTACCGAGAGATTAAAAAACGATTAGCTCGATAAAATCAAAAAAAACATTATTATAATCATTTTTCAAATTCTTAAACAGACGTTTTTATAACTTATAACATTAAATCTTTTAAAAGTTTAAAACATTACGGGACGTAACGCGCCGTATTTGTATTCCCCAGTCCCAATGAAATCATATAAGTTTATTTAACAACATAGAAAAACGCCGAAAAATAATCCCAAATTAAATTTATATGTTGGAATCAATAATAGTGTAATACATTTGTTTCAATGTCTTGAATTAGTTACCTAATGGTTATATTATATAATGCAGATACTATTTTGGCATTCTCATTTATTTTATTTTACTTTATCGTCAATCAAGGCCGTACTCAAAAAAAAGTTCCTAAGGGTGAGAGGAGGTTTAAACGACGTCAATTAAAAATTAAAATATAACACTTTGTTTGTATCAGAAAATAATGTTATTTACACATAGTGGCCTACAGTAAGTATAATACTTTGTAATGTACCTACCTATACCTATAATCATTTTGACTCGTAGAACATTTCGTATAGGTAATGAATATCCAACTCAGTTAATTCCATCCAAAAATATTTTACTATAAAAGTGTTGACCAGTATGAAGTCCCCCCGCCACCAACTTAATGTGTAATAAATGCAAAAAATTGTAAATGGGTATAAGTTCAAAATTTATAAATTTAAATTCCCCCTTTGAACGTTAAGTCAAAAATTAATCTCGGGAATCAATAACTCACGTCACCCCAGATTGTATCAATGACTTCTGGACAAATTTTAAACAATTTTGATTTAAAAAAAGATATATAAAAATAAGGTAATTATTTCATGACAAATTAAAACAAATTAAAAGATAATTAAAACATACGATTTATATAAGTATGTATTCTGGTTTATCACATCTAAACATTTTTTAACCAAATCATATTATGGCCTTATGATGGATGTTTGTTACAAAACGGCGTTATTTGAATGTGCACTTTCTTTGTTTTCGTCTCCTAACCTTAACCACCGGTTCGCATGATGCATCTGGCGGCTTGGGTACCTACATATACTGGTTTTCCAGGCGTTTTGCTGGTAGTCGCCGGTACTTTCCCTCCCATGCTTACCCCAGCGACGTTAGTTCGGACGGAGGTGTACCTACAGCTGCAAGTGGCCTCTGGGTCAGATGGTGCCTCTGCCGACACTTCGAGAGTTTCGCTTATAGACGCCAGTACGTCTTGTTCCATATTTGTGCCTGTAAAGGATGATTAGTATAATGCAATTTTATTTATTAAAATAGAATGCTGTGACGGAAAAAATTAACATAACTGCTGTTCGTTGTGTTAAACTGCCAAAATACGCGCGCGCGTTCATTGCGTAATTTTTTCCATGTGTAGGTGCTATCGAACGACTACCATTCACATACAGTTAACAATTTATAAAAATTATAAGTAAAATACTTACGTTTTAATCCATCCGGGTATTTGACTATATACGGCTTAAGGAAAAAACATAACGTAATCATTTTATTTTAATTGTGATGATTAGTACATATTATTCCTAATATGAATAATATATTACATACTAATTATAATTTATTCAAAAAATTAAATATTAATGCTTATACATGATGCGTATAATTTCAATACATATTTTAAATATTAATACATATATGTATAATATTTCATTAGGTATAGGTGCCTGTTTTTTCAACAATATAAGAATATAATTCTTTAAATTTAAAACCTATAGAATTATACTCGAATATTTAGTATAATATATAAACAATTGAGGCCATAATTTAAAACTTATTGTTGATTACCTATTAATTACATTCACGATTAAAGATATATATAATATATATATATATATATATATATATATATATCTTTAATCGTGATTACATTATTATTATTAATTATTAAAAAGATAATTTATTTACTCATGAACAAAATTTAACAAACACATGGTAGCTAAGTAGTATTGTTTAATATACTGCATATTATTATTTATAAAAATACCTACATTATAACGTTTACACATTGATTTCTATTAATTGAGTGTTGGATATTTATTACACTTCAGAAGCCTAATTAATTTACATATATAAATCTTACCACAGAAAAATGTTACATATTATTTAATGTACTTGTCTGCACGTATTATCTATATTATAATACTATGATTGAAATATACAATATTTGAAATTACCAAATTTAGGTATATGATGTTATAAATGTTGCAAAAAGAAAAATATCCCGACGTTGACAGCAGAATCAATGTTTTAATAACATTTACATTATTTGGTGTACAAAAAACATATGGTCATCTAGGTAGTAGTGGGAGCACATTTTTTAAAATATTTATTTTATCATTAATTCTTGTATTTAATATAAACTGTATAAAATACACCGTGTACGTTTCTCAAATGTGCATTTGAATGTTACTATGTTAGTAATACATATTAAATGTTATGAACTCGTCAATTCACCTACAAAAAAATCTATCATATGCACATACATGTATTATTAAATATACGCCCAAGTATACATGATTACAATTCTGTGCGACAGTTTGTGTCGTCGAAAAACACTTTTTTATGATATACAGCACAACCCGTGATTGAAGATATATGTAAAAGTCAAGTTACTGAGAACAACCAAACAATATAAATACAATAAAATGCAATTTATTGAATCAAAAAACAGTATTGTACATTTGTACATCGATAAATGGGCTTCGAATCAACCATCAGTGCTCTATATAATATAATAAACGTGTAAATTTGAGCAAAAACAATAGAATAAAAATCTCCTACGTCGATCGGCATCGGCGATCCTATGTGCGAAAATAAAAAACGAAGAAAAACGTCCGAAGAACTATCATCGGCGATCGTAGGTACCTACTCGTTACCGCGATCGCGACCGCTACGAACGTAAACAGCGAAAAACCGTATACGCACAACAGCTTTAAAAGACGCACATTACGCGAAAAGAACAGGTTGGAAAAAGATCTGGAAAAAATGGATAATATTCGAAAAATCACGTCAATAGAAATAATAATAAATTATAATGATTTATGTTGATATTAATTATTTTATAATAAAATGGTTATTTTTTATACGTATAAAATAGTAAAATACATTTTGTTTTTAATTATAATAATGTACGATATTATATTTTGTATAAAGAACGAGTGAATGTAATTATATAATAATACCTTAAGCATTATACCTCTTATACCTTATTGACAACCACGGTTGTTTAAATAACAAACAAATTCAGTAAAGATATTCAATGAATATGATACGCGTTATGGGTAAAGATTTTATTTTTGTTGACAATATAAAATATTATAAAATAGATAAGTTACTTTAAATATTATTATTATAAGGATTTCTTGTAGGATTTAATTTGAAATATTAAAAAAATGGTATAGGTACAGGTGAAAACTCTGTGATGAGACAAGAATTAGTGAAACTATGGTGACATGAAGTAGTATACAACACGATTAAAGATATATCTTTAATAATAGGTAGGTATACAATGATTATTGCGTGAAAACAATAATAAGTTCGGCTACCGCTATCATTGATTAAATGCAAATAAATAGCTCACGCCTGTGCGTTGTTCGACAGCGCTCCGGACCCGAAAATATATCAGTTTGGACCCCAGTCGGTAGAGTTTTTATTGACTATTCTGCATTATGAGAAAAAAAACCAGAAATAAACTAGTTTATAGGTCTATGCTTGTGACACGTAAAGTGGATGATTTTTCATCACTAAATTTAACCCAAATTACATTCTTATTACCTATATATCAAAATAAAGTACTAGACACTATAGTAGTGCTATATAAAGAAATTGAATTATTAATATTTTTCATAAACTAGTGATTACACTTGTAACGTGCCAACAGCTTGTCGAAAATGATATAGGTTGTGATGAAATAATATAGACAAAATATTTCTAAGTGTTTATTAAAACTGCTCGAAAATATTCTAAGTTCAAATAATTAAACTAATTGAAAATTAAACTAAGTCCCAATGAACGATTTCTGGTGTAAAGTGACGTGAAGGTGCTTGCTCTAGCTCTGGAAAATCACGTCTGCGGGAGTCCTCTTCTGGGCCCCCTTATATAGTCAGTGTCCCCTGATCTCCTACCCAGGTCCCTTCTGGCCTATTCGTATTCAGGTCATTCGCCTGTCACACTATTACGCATTTCAGAGGATGCGCGTGCGATGATGACGTCCGAAGACCATCCGCCATTTCAGGATGCGCGTGCATTATGACGTCCGGTGACCATCCGCCTACGCATGTGGTCAACCGCAAATGCCATATCCGAGTTCTCAGAACTCGCGATATGATCAGCATTATATTTGAAATATATAATTGTGCGCCCACGGTTGGGTTAGGTTTAACGCATCGATACGTTTATTCGTTTCCCTATGTTTTGATTTAGTGTTAAAAGTTGTTTTATTACTATTGTTTTTCAGGCCTAGCTAAACACCGTTGTGGTACGATGGCTACCCTCCTCATATGTTTGGTATTTTATTCATTCCTACGTCCTGTAATTAAAATATATAAGTGATTCTTATCTTATTAATTAGGCCTACTCTGTATGGACCCCTTTTATGTATTATATTATTGGTATAGGACATCAGAGCACGTAGCACCTCCCCACGAAAAAAAAGGTTTATGTCCTCAAGACAGAAATCTTTCAAAAGTCTTAGCACAAAAATAGTTACATAAGTTTACAAAATACAATACAAGTTTTGTAACTTGTTTACAATAATTTCAGTTACAATACATTTTACAATTATTTGTATGTTTTACAATATCGTATTACAATTTTTCCTTGAACATTTTCATAAAATTTCAGTTATACAATACAAATTTATTGATTACAATAGTGTACTTAATATATAATTTTTAGTGGTTAGTAAATAATTGTTAGTGCTTACAAATTTTTCCTTTTTTTTTTTTTTATATAATAAAATAAATGGTTAGTGAATAATATTTTTAATGTGGTTATATAAAATAATTGAATAATATAGTTATATAATATAATTGGTTAGTGTGTAAATGTTAATTTGTTAGTGGTTAATAATATAATTTTATAATTTATATAATATAAAAGTTAAAGTCTAGTGTATAATAATAATGCATTTATTGCCATAGAATAAAAATAGTTAGGTATATAATAAAATATATTTGTAATGTGTAGTTTCTATTTATAATTTATTATATTATTTCAGTGTATCTGATATATTTCCGTCAAGTATAAGTGTATATATATATTGAATAATAATTTTATATTTTATACTTTAATTTATATTTTTTTTTTTAATTCCTAATGTAATATTTATTTACATATTATTTTTATATTGTCTTTCTCTTTCGTTTACTCAATCAAATATTATCCCCAAATGCAATGGCCAACTATTTATTTTAAGTTTGTCCCTTGCAAATGACGTTATCTTTAACTGATTATTAACTGTTTGGTCAATCATCCCCCATCACTTGGATTGTGACGAACTCGCTCCATCATAATCAATTGTCAAAAGTTGTTAGTGGGCGGGCCGTACAATCCAACCGGATTTATCATAAAATATTGATTGAACCAACGTGTTATATTATTATAGTTATTCGCGTTTTGTTCCTTTTTTACATTACTCTGCGTCATTTCCGTATTATGACTAAGTTCGATTTCCAGTTGTCTGGCTAGTTGCATAGCTACTTCTAAAGTTTTTGGATCTCTCGCACGTATTATTGTTTGTAAATTCATTTTCAAACCTTTGATGTATATAGCCAATGCCTGTTCCGTTATCGCTTGCCTAAGAATTTTTGCTTCCTCCGCGGGTTTATTTGCTACCGTTGCGCTGCATAAATTATAATACAATTTTTCTACGCGACCGTTATATGACTGTACGTCTTCGTCATTTCGCATGCGTAAAGAGTTTAGACTTATTTGAAGTGTTTGCGGAGATAATGGTTGTTCAAATGCGCTTTTTAAAATAAATTTTATATTATCCCAAGTCGAAGTTTCCCTATATCGACATACGTCTAATGCCTTTCCTGTTAATTTAGTTGCTATGAATTTAGTTAATAATGGTAATTGTTCTTTTTCTATCGCCTCACATGCGTAATCGCATGCCCTAATAAACGCGTATACATCTTTTTCGTCAGCGCAATTTGGTATTAACGATGAAATATCTTTTAACAAAAGTTTAGTTTCTGCCATTTTTACTCTAGGTTTTCTAGTTACTGGTTGCAATTGCGTATGCACTATATTCTGTTTTGTGCGCGTACCTATAACCCTTTTTTCGATTTCGTTAATTGTATTAAATTTAATACTTGTATCTAATAAACTTTTCTCTACTATTTCACTTAAATATTTATTTTTATCAAATTCTTGCGGACTTCCGTAACCTTCCGCTGTAATTAATTCACTATCTGTTTTATTTTTGTCAGATTTATCTATATTTAATTCCACTTGAATTCCTTTTTCCTTAGTTTCACTATTAATTTTTCCTTCCGATAATCTATCGTTTAATTCGTCAGTTATACTACCTTCCGTATCACTACTCATAAATTTATTTTTATATTACTCATTAATCACCGAAAAAATTAACTATTCTTAAAACAAATTGTCTATTCTAATCATATACTTAAATAAAATTAACTTAATTTAATCCTTAATAATAAATTACGGCTAAATTAATATATAATATTTTTTTTGATTTTTTTTTTACTAAATTATATTAATTACTAACTTAATAATATTCTAATTTTTTTTATATTATATTTTTTTTTAAACTTAATTATTATCGTTTTTGTTCTAAAATTATTCTCGTATATTTTTCAAATACTAGGCCTTTGCCTCTAAAATTCACAATTATTTTCTCAATTATTTTTAATCAACACTATAGGTCTTATTTCTTGCCTAAAAATTCACAATTATTTTCCTCAATTATTTATTCAACACAATAGGGCTTATTTCTGCCTAACTAAAATTCTCAATTATTTTCTCATTTATTTATTCAACACAAAATAGGACTCTCTGCCTAATAAAAATTCACAATTATTTCTCAATATAAAATAGGTACTCTGCCTAATAAAATTCACAATTATCTCTCAATATAAAATAGGTACTTTGCCTCATAAAATTCATATATTCTCAATATAACTCAATAAAAACTTAAGACTTCACTGTCTTTTATAAATTCACAAAATATAAGGTCTTACCACTTTGCCTTCTAATAACTCAATATAACTCAATAATAGGACTTAAATTCCCTCAATAAAATTCTCAATTGTGACACATATATTTCTCCAATAAACCAACTTCTCTTAATTCTCAATAAAATATTTTCCCGTATTTTTCAACGTATTATCCACTTTTTATTTATTCTCAACAATTATTTATTACGTATTATTTTCAACGTATACTCTCTTTTATTTTTATTTATTCTCAACAAATTATTTATTACGTATTATTTTCAACGTATACTCTCTTTTATTTTTATTTATTCTCAACAAATTATTTATTCCGTATTATTTCCAACGGTTACCCTCATAAACTTTTTTTTTTTCAAAAACGATAATTATTACGTATTAATTTCAACGTAAAATCCTAAAAAAAAATCTTCTTAATTCTCAATAAATTATTTACTTATGTTCACTCTCTTTTTTTTTCTTGTATTTATTTAAATCCTCAATTAATATTTAATTCTATTCTAAAAATTCACTTTTATTTTCTAAATCTGAAAAAATTATTTTATTCTATTCACGTTTATTTTTCTAAGTCCGAAAAAATTATTTTATTTTTTCTTCGATTATTTTTCTAAGTCCGAAAATTTATTTTATTTTTTTCTTCGATTTTCAACTATTATTTATTTATTTCTATATTACCTTTATAATTAATTATCGAAATTAAATTATTGATATACTTTTAATAAAAAAAAAATTAATTATTTTGACTGTTAGAAAAATTTTCTATGTCACTATTATTTATTAATTATTTTTATAACTGGTTGCTATTATTTTATTCCAATAAAATATTTTATTTATTAATTATTACTTATTTAAATTTTCTTTATTCTATTCTTTAATATTTAATTTAATTTAATTTATTTATTTAAACACAAAAATCGGAACTTGAAAAAAGTTCCTAAATATTATAAAAATTATTATTTTATAACTTATTATTTATTAAATTGTTTAATTTATTTTATTTTATTTAATTGTAAAAATTCCAACTTAAAAAAAATTATTTTGATTAATTTTTTATTTTAATATTTATTTAATTATTTTTTAATTAGAAAAATTATTATTGATTGTTACAAATTTATTATTTTATTTTACGGGGAGAATATATATACACCTTCACAATAAAAATTTTACGATGGAATATTAATTCCAAAGGAGACGGATCAGAGCTAGCACTTAATAATTATTTTACATTACAAAAAAAAAATTATAACTCACACTACGACGGCTTGAGTTGCTGCTTCCATTTCTGATTGTTGAATTTTTTGACTTTGAATCGGTTGGCTCGCTACGCGTATGATTCTTTCTCAGAGTCGCTGAAGTTGACAGTGATCAGTTGTCCTCTTCAACAGTGAATCGTGTTGATCTGCCTCTCGAATTCTTCGTTGAAAAAATTTTCCAATATTTCGAAAAAATTTCGAAGTTGGAAAAAATTATTTTTTATTTAAAAAAAAATAAATAAATTCGTCCAAAGAATCCTTCTTGAAAGAATCCTACCGACTGCGCCAAATTTGTAACGTGCCAACAGCTTGTCGAAAATGATATAGGTTGTGATGAAATAATATAGACAAAATATTTCTAAGTGTTTATTAAAACTGCTCGAAAATATTCTAAGTTCAAATAATTAAACTAATTGAAAATTAAACTAAGTCCCAATGAACGATTTCTGGTGTAAAGTGACGTGAAGGTGCTTGCTCTAGCTCTGGAAAATCACGTCTGCGGGAGTCCTCTTCTGGGCCCCCTTATATAGTCAGTGTCCCCTGATCTCCTACCCAGGTCCCTTCTGGCCTATTCGTATTCAGGTCATTCGCCTGTCACACTATTACGCATTTCAGAGGATGCGCGTGCGATGATGACGTCCGAAGACCATCCGCCATTTCAGGATGCGCGTGCATTATGACGTCCGGTGACCATCCGCCTACGCATGTGGTCAACCGCAAATGCCATATCCGAGTTCTCAGAACTCGCGATATGATCAGCATTATATTTGAAATATATAATTGTGCGCCCACGGTTGGGTTAGGTTTAACGCATCGATACGTTTATTCGTTTCCCTATGTTTTGATTTAGTGTTAAAAGTTGTTTTATTACTATTGTTTTTCAGGCCTAGCTAAACACCGTTGTGGTACGATGGCTACCCTCCTCATATGTTTGGTATTTTATTCATTCCTACGTCCTGTAATTAAAATATATAAGTGATTCTTATCTTATTAATTAGGCCTACTCTGTATGGACCCCTTTTATGTATTATATTATTGGTATAGGACATCAGAGCACGTAGCACACTAAACATAACTAATATTACCTATTGAAATAGTATATTGTGTGGCAAGGGCGGGAAGTGAGCCATTTCAGTCGCGGGCGTTGCATTTCGCCCAAGACACTGAAATGGCCTTCCCGCGCGAGCCACACATACTATTTTTTGTCACGCCCCTGCGTTCATGGAAAAGGTTATGCAGGGATCTGTGCAACAATTATAGACTATTCTACAAACTTACTAACGCATCGTTCGACGCACGTATCTAGGAACAGTGCAAATTAAATATGTTTAAATGTTTATGCGTCATGCAAGGAGTTTATACTATACAATATTTAAGATGTAACCAAAAGTTTATGTTTTGTAAGAACCGTGGTAGGTATACATTTTAGTTTCTGGTTGTGCAGGGGATACGCGCCCGGTGGCCAGCACTTTTGGGGATTTCTTCTTTTCCGCCCGGCACTTTTGGGGATTTCCTCTTTTCCGCCCGGCACTTTGGGGATTTCCACTTTACCGCCCGCTGGACGGAAAAAGGACGCTTTCGAACGCTTCAACCGTGGTCGAAAACCAAACTTTCGGTGCAGGCGTGACAAAACGAGTATTTATGAGAGGCAGACTCTTACATGCGTATTGTCCTTGTCTTACAAGGGCATACTACATAACAAATTGAAAATTTACATTCTGTAGCTTCAATTTAGTGTTGTCAGCTTATGTTTTATAGTGATCTATTATTATCCATAAAGGTAGCAACATTATCTGTGCACTGTGCCCTCTTGTTGATTTTTTACAATATTTTTATTTTTTAACAAGTTATGATAATTTTTAAATATCAGTATTTTATTGCTCTATACTCTTGTTACAGCATTACTAGTATTTATAATCAGTAGTTATAGTTATGGTGTTACACTATTTATACTATAGTATGGTAATATTATGGTGTTATAAGTTAGTAATACAGAGACGACGCATGCAGATATGACATCCTTTTTACTAACAACATAAAAATGGTACCTAAAAATAAAATTCTGAACAGGCGTTTGATACTTTTCTTAAGTTTCATCATTTTTTATTTTTATTTCCTTAATCTGAAAATACAATACTAAGTCATTGTAAGATAATTTATGTATTCAGACAATATACTGTCTTTGAAATACTTGACAAAAATTGTACTTTGTACGTTTAAAAGTTTTTTATTTATTAAAAATTATGATAACAAAAACATGATTATACAAAAACTGTAAGATATCAGCCTTATTTTAAAATTATCGCATCACAGGCATAGATACGGCCGCTTTGGTGTCTGTGGCATCAGATTCTTTCCAAAGCTGTGTAACTGTTTTCAATTCCGTGAAAAAGTGGTAACCCTTAAATAAAATCACAAATCACAGCATGAGAAATATATTATGCAAACATTCCTATATAACTTTAAATCAAAGTTAATAACACGTCATACTTGTTTGCCATAGAAATGATTTTGTCCCAAAAATGAGCCTCGTGTACCAGTAAATGAAAACATTGGCAATGGAACTGGGATAGGAACATTTACGCCAACCTAAATGAAGTATAAATATATACCAGTATTAAAATATATTATATTATAGAATAAAAATTACAATACACTTACATTGCCACATTGGACTTCATGAGTAAACTTTCTAGCAGTTGCTCCGTTTGTAGTAAATATAGCTGTACCATTACCATATGGATTTGAGTTAATAATGTTCAACGCTTCATCCAAAGTATCAGCAGTTAAGCATACCAAGACTGGTCCAAATATTTCTTCTGTATAACATTTCATATGTGGCTGTGTTGTACAACATAGTAAAAACAAAAAAATAATGCAGTTTAAAAAAAAACTCAAATCACAAAAATAATGAATAGCATAAAATTAATTATAAGAGAAGATCCCTTTCTCTGACATATTTTTTAAAAAAAAGAGTGAAAAATGGATTTAGTCCTAAATTTATAATAAATGTAATCATTATAAAATTAGTTGTTACCTTCACATCTGTGAGAATAGTTGGTCCAACGAAATTTCCTTTTTCATAGCCTGGTACACTTATATTTCTTCCATCCAAAAGAATTTTAGCTCCTTCGTCAATACCAGATTGAATTAAGCTGTGGATTTTATTTTTTGCTTCGGGTGATATAACTGGGCCAACATCAGTATTTGGAATATGACCTAAAATTTAATGAATAATAGATTAATAACAATTGTAAATAAGTACTAACTAAAATAAAAATTAACACGGATTACATCAATTTACTTACCAGCATTGACGTTTAAACTTTCTGCACGACTCTTCAATTCGGGAAGCCAATTTTTGGCATCACCAACAAACACAGCTGTACTTAATGCCATACAACGTTGTCCAGCAGCTCCAAACGCAGCTCCAACTAATGAATTCAACATGCTAGTTTTGTTTGCATCAGGCATTATCACACCATGATTTTTTGCGCCCATATTACTTTGTACTCTTTTACCATTTTTAGAACCTCGTGTGAATATATGTTCACCCTAATCACAATATAATAATATTAGCATTCGATATAATCAAATGTAAAAGGCTATTACATATTATATAATTATAACTTACTGCAGTGTTTGCACCAACAAAGGAAATTGCTTTAATGTCTGGTGCATCACAAATAAAGTTCACAGTATCTACACTTCCATGAATGATATTCACAACGCCTGGTGGGCAACCTGCTTCCGATAACATTTCAACGAGCATCATACAATTACCAGGTACTCTTTCTGAAGGCTAATAACAATTAAAAAAAAAAAAAATTAATACATTTAAATTTATAATATTATTAATAAAAACTTAGCATTAACTTTTTTTATTACTTATAAATCTATAGCATACCAAATAATGATTTAAAATTATTTTTTAATAGTCAATAATCTTTCAAAAAAATAATACTTAACAAATGCCAGATTAACAAACAAATATACCAGTACAACTGTTAAATCTAGACAAGTTGAAGTTAAGTTTAAATGCATCTATACCTTAATGACGAATGTGTTTCCACAAGAAATTGCAACAGGAAACATCCATAAGGGTATCATTGCAGGGAAATTGAATGGAGCAATACCAGCAGTCACTCCAAGTGGCTCACGATAGGAATGTATGTCCATATCAGTAGCCACTAATGGTAACGATTCGCCCATGATTGAGCTGGTAAAATTGCAACAATTTTCGACGACCTCTGTAGAACAACATAATCATTTAACTGACATAATTCGATATTTTCGATTAGTAAATTACAATTAAATAAAACTTTATAAATCTTACGCAATCCACGAGTTACATCTCCTTCTGCATCAATCAATGTTTTTCCTTGTTCTTTGGTTATATTCTCTGCCAATTTTTTCTATAATTACATTTGAAAATATTTAAAACAAACAAATGAAATTAACACTATCAAAAAATAAATTTACCATATTAGCTTTAATGATTTCCTGATAACGAAACATTATTTGTTGTCTTCTCATCACAGAAGTTTTTGACCATGATTTAAAAGCTGCTTTGGATGATTCTACTGCATGTTCCATTTCACTTTGTGTACATTTTGGTACTTTAGAAATAACCTAAAAGTTGATTAAAAATTTTAAATATGTTCATTTTTATACTAATAAAGTAAATAAGATTACTTCATTTGTAGCAGGATTATGCACATTGATCCAATCATTTGTTTTTGATTCAACAAACTTTCCATCTATGTACATTGGAACTTTAGGAATGGCACTGCATGATGCATTAAATCTAATTGCTTGTTGAAATACATTTTTCTGAAAAATAAATTTATTAAATATTAATTAAATGCTTAAAATAAATAATACATAAATTTGGTATTAATTATTGTTAGATTTGAATCTTGACGTCTTTCACTTATTTTTTTAATGATACATAACCTCTGATCTTAGATAAGATAAATAAATAATAAAACTATATAAAAATCAGGTACCTATTTTTACAAATAATATAGATAACTAAGGATCACATTTGATATACTATTAACTATTAACTAATTAGATAGGTTTTAAAATATGTATGTATGATAATTCTTTTCCGTTTCCAAGTATATAATATAACATATTATATTAAACCAATTTTAGATGTACTTATTTAACTAACTAACTAACTAACTTATTATC
The DNA here is from genome assembly GCA_020882235.1 of Schizaphis graminum. Classification (NCBI taxonomy): domain Eukaryota; kingdom Metazoa; phylum Arthropoda; class Insecta; order Hemiptera; family Aphididae; genus Schizaphis; species Schizaphis graminum. Next base: position 107,504,187 of record CM037032.1, on the reverse strand, counting down.
TATAGATAATTTAAACAACAATTATAAATTAAAGAATGTTACTCTATACTATAATGATAGATAATATTAAGATATCAATGTTATAAGTATTCAAAATAGCTATAATAGAGCACACGTTCTTAATACTATGTGCAGTTAATACAAAAATATATGCATTCTGAAAAGGACGTATTGTCATAGAAATAAAAAATATTATAATTTTTTAATACCATATAAGCATTATTAATAGGTATCATATTTTAAAAGCCACTTTTCAGTTTTATATCATGAAAATGTAAATCCTTATATTATTTATCATTAACTTCCGTTATAAACCTGTAAATAATTTATATCTAGGTGGTAAATGTCAAGTAGCATAAAATATGTACATAATAAACATGATAAACATAAACTGCTGTACTAATACTTATTGAAACAAATGCAAAATAAAAAAAAATACTAATTTTCTTATCTAAAATAATATTAATTAAACCTATTTATGTATTTTAAGATAGAATAATTTTTTTATAAACTGTTAAATAATATGACAAATTATAATTGATTAAGTTATCAATCAAAAAAGAAACCAACCGTAGAAGCTACAAGTCAATTCCAGTTTATATTTGTTATACTACTCAATAATATATTATGTAAAACAAAAATACTAAAAAAATCAATAATTTGTAAATTATGTCATTATGTAATATTTGAAATAAGAATGGATAGGTATATCAAGCATATTAATAGCGACAACCACTCATTGCAGAAAACCCATTTAACATGAAGGGTTTTTACATCCACAGATGATTTGATTTTCAATTGAATGCTATATATAATCTTTGAATATTATGTAATTAATTCAATTATTACTTTTAAAATGTTGGACCGGATCATGTTTTCTGATGACGATGTACGGACTGGTATGTAAATTTTATGTTATTGTTATCCTGTGGATAAGAGGAAAACATGAATTCAATGAATGAGATAGAGAGCAATAAAACATAAAATTAAATTTTAGAAAAATGTCTAAAAAAAAACTTAAATCTAGACTTACCCATAGAGTATACTCTATGGACTTACCGCAACAATGAGAAGCGTCATACACAGTGTGCACCACTTCGGCAAGTGGCAATTGCAGTGATAACGACGGCAACAGGTATGAGCACTGATACGGATCGCGTTGAAATAGACATCGTATAACATCGTTTTACATCGGAGACTTCTGTGAGAACTTTTACGGAGAGGGGCTATTATAATAGGGCTATATAATATAGTCAATTTATATGTTATTCAAAATGCAATATTGATTATTCACATGCTAAAACAAATTAATCATAATATTTCAATTATCATGACATTATTTTTCGTTAATTTATGTAGGTAAGTTAAAACTTTTTTTGAAAGAATTACGACTATAATGTAGGTACCTATTATTTATATAGGTAGTATATAGGATCCAAAGGGATGAAAAGATACCAAGCTCACCAGTCACCCCTTCCCCTAAAACTCACACAATAATTCTACGATTTTAATTTTAAATTACCAAAATAGGTAACTATATATAAAGCTGGTACCTAGGTATAGACGTCAGACGATAATGGTATTATGCATAATGCATATTGCATAATAGTATATTAAACAGTATAATAGGTACTAACTTTTAACTTTGAAGTCTGTCATAATATAGTCATAACCCTAATATCGTACATATATTATTGAGAGTACGTCACACCCACATGTGTTGACTCCATCTTACACTATTATAAAATTGAGATGACAATATTTCGGAGGGCAAACGCTGAGTTTTTCCATTATTCCCAATATAATTGCATTATAATTGTTTAAAATTAGCGAAAACTTCAACATTTTTAAATAACTTTTAACTTTTCAAAATTTTGATTTTTTTAAAAAAACTCATCCTCTTGCACTCCAAAATATTATCATCTTATAATTTTATAATAAGAATATTTACTCTAGAACCAAAATTGAGCGAGTTCTACTCAGACTGCGTAAACGCGTTTTGTCTATGTCGTACGTAGTGTAAGACGGAGACAAAACATGCGGGTGCTACGTCCTCTTAACTCTTGGGTATTATTTTTGTTTTATTTCAATGATCAACTAGTTGGGAACAATAATTTATTTTTGACGGATTTTGCTACGAGCTTACACTACAGTCTACAATTAATGTTTATGAGTTCAATTAAGACTTCTGACAACACAATAGGGACATAGGGTTATGTCCCCAACTGATAATAACACAACTAGCAACGAAATTCAGATTTTCCATTTACTAAACATAATCATGTGATGAAAATGAAACTAAACACAATACATCAGAAAATTAAAAATATGGTTTATAGTAGTCAGTAGTACGTACAAGTATTTAAGTTTATGATAAATATTTAAAATAAACAGTCAGCAATTAACAGACATATATCAAAATAATCGGTATTAAAAAATTATAATAATTATAATTATAATTATTTGTGTATAATAAACAGGTAGCCATGTAGGCACTGTAATGTCTGTGAAAATTGTGTACCTATTTGTTAAATAATAAACATTATAAACTTTAATATTGTAAATTATAACTTTAATACAAATTAAATAAAAAAACATGTAATTTATTACAACTTTTATTTATTAATGTTTAAACACTCAAATGTAACCATTGGTTTTAAAACCATTATAAAAACTTTTGTACTAAAATACTTATTATTATTAGTATTATTGAAAATCAATAATAAAATAGGCTCAACATATTAAATTTAAAATAAATCACTTATGTTATCTAACACAAGGTCAGGGAAGCAAAACAAATTAGTCAATATCAATTAAAGAATTATAATTCAATTTAAAACTTTTTAAATTTTAAATTTTTAGTAATGAATCTCAAACCACATCACTCAGCCCCAAATTTTCTTTCCAGTGACTCATCCACTATATAGGAGTAAATTCTGTACATGTACCCCTCACAATGTGAGGCCATAGGTATATAAAGCAAGATTTTGTCTAATCATAAGCATTGAAAAGGAACTTATGATCAAAGCTCATCCAATGAAAAAATAAATAATAATCATTTTTTTCAACAAGTAACAGTGTTATTCAGGAATTCTATAAACATGTTAACAATATTTGATTGGTCATTTGTAACTGAAACGTGGCTTTTGGCATAAGATAGAAATTGTTTCCTAGACTTAGCAAGCTGCACCAATGAGATGCTTTTGTCCAATTTGTTCAGATATTTTCCTTCGTAATCTACTAATTCAATATTTTCTCCTTCCACGCCTTGTTTCTTCAACTGTATAATTGACTATAAAATACAACAGAAACAATGAAAAACTATTATTAATTATTATACTATAATAATATTCTTAACACAACTAAAAGTTTATTTAAGACAAAATCTATAAAAAAAAAATCCTTTTATACTCACATTAATTACTTCTTGTGTTTTTTGATCTAAATCATACAAATATGAACTAGAATTTAATGGAGCCTATTGTAAACAAAAATACAAACACAACATTATTAAAATAATTCTAACACAAGCATTAGGTAAAAGACAAGGTCCAGTTTTTATAAAATTTTCATAATTAAATAATATACTTGTATAAAAAAGTAATTAGGTGATGTTCTTATAGTTTAAAAATTTCTCATTATTAAGATATTGCTTAATTAAAAAGTTAATAAATAATGATAATTTACTAAAAAATGTTTAAACCTTAATTTTTCAACTTTTAAAACTAGTTAATTTTTTTTTTTTTAATAAAAAAAAAAAAGAAGAAAAAAGTAAAAATATTCAATTTTTTTATGTATGTAAAGACTTTGTATTTAGTAATAGGTATGATTAAAAACTAAAAGTAAAAAAAAAAAAAACCAAAAAAATTTAAAATTTGACTGAATGAAAATAATATTAAAAATTAAGTTTGAAATTTGCTTCAAATTAAATTCACGTTAAAAAAATTAATGATTAAATAACTTATTAATATTATAGATTAGTTTCTACATTAATATTTTCTTACATTTATTGTCGATTGATTTGGTACAGGAGCAGCGACTTCAAAAATTGCTTTTCGAATATCTTCAGCAGGCAAAGTGTCATCCAATTGTAAATTTATCAATGGTGAATCCCATCTAAGTAAACATTCATCTTATTTAATACATAATTTAGTATATATAATTAAATATATTTCACTAAACTAACCTATTTGAATGATTTGGTTCTTCATATCTCATAACAAGATCATTAAATGTCTTCCTAATATATTTTTCTTGTTCAGGTCTGCGTTCATTTAGCTCCCAAGCTTTTTCAGTTGAAATATCACACACAACTAAGCACTTTGGTGTACTCAAACTTTTAGAAGAACAATACAATTCATATCTAAATCCTAATAAATGAAAAGTGTTAAATTATTCACATTTTATTTTACAATATTATTATTAAAAAGTACTATAGGTACTTCAGTACTTGCCTTTAATAAAATTTCCAGAATCTAATATTACAACATTTTCCTTAGTTAAACTCCTATAAACAGTTAAAATTATTACATAATTAGTTTCACATTATGTTGCTGAGGGTGGAGGAACAATGAATAAATGAAAAAATAGATTGGAATTTTATTGTAGTCTAATCAAAATGTAATATTTCTATAGTTGATTATTATTAAATAAATAACTACAGGTCTATAGAACAATTTTTTTTATTGTTATTAGAAATCAAAAGAAATGGTTACTAATTTTGATTTCCATCAAGTTTTGATTATCTATCCCCTGTAAGCTAAAAACTTGTGTTGGAGGTAGGGGTACAATGATATTATAACCAAAAAATATAGAGTTTATATGAAATATATAGATAAATTCTTTAAATTAATTGTTTATATCTACAAAATACAAACTAATATTATAATACTAACTTCAAGGCATCAGAATGCAATTTTGATCGGAGATCTTTTTCTTTCTTCATTTCTATAAATATTTAACAAACACAAATATTGTAAGTTAACAAAATATATATTACTTATAATTTAAAACTAATAAAATATTTTATTACTAAAATTACTATTCAAATTTTCTAAGTTGACTCATATCTTAGAAGATTTTATTTTGTCACAGATTCTACAAATCTAATGAAAAAAACAAATCTTAAAATTAAAATAAGATGAAAAAATGTTAGTATTGGTCAACTGATCACTATAATTTACTTAAATGGCCATACCTGATAAGACTTACAATTTGTAGAATAAAAATTTATATAATATATCATTAATAAATTAATTTATAACTACCTAAATACAAAACATTCTTGTCCAAATTCATTTTTGAAATTATTTCATTATCAGATATTAAAATAACTTCTCTGTGCTGTTGTTCAGTGAAGTATTTTTGAATTTCACGAGCTCTTGTCGTCTTACCACTGCTCGGTAAACCAACCATCAATATCAAAGGCATTTTTAATAGATCGATAAATTTAAATACAATTAATATCTTAAAAATTGTGTACAAAATACAGACAAACACTCGTCTTCACATTTGTTTTGAAAATTTAAATAAAACTGATAAAAGATAATAAATAACATTATCAACACATTTCAATAAAACTATTTATTTACCCATGACGGTGAATGGAAGAATAAAAATATTTTAATAATACAATATAAATTTTAAATTCAACATTTTTTACATTTTGAGCAATAAGAAACAAAATATTTCTCATCTGGATTTAATATAATTGTTCGATGAGTGCAAGGGTATGGTGAGTTTGAAAACGGCTCCAAATGAATCGCCATCCAGTATAACTTGCCTTCCTTCTCCTGAAATTCCCTGCAATATAATTTGAAATTAATAATTAAACAGTAGGTTTTAAACAGGATTAATTAATATTTACCTGAACTTTTCTAATAAGAGTTTTACTTTTTGATTATCAAAAAATCCTGTCCAGACAATTTTAGTTACTTGACCTACATTGCGAGAATTTGATTTCGTTAACTTTCCATCTGGTAAAATACTGGACATTTTATCATCGCTAAAAAGTTAAAAATCTATAATGATTAATTATTGTAACACTACATGAATTCATACTAATAACAAACATGAATACAATTTAAAAATAAAACAAATTGAAAATAATCGATTATTTTAATTGCTAAAAAGGATTATAAATATTCAGGAAATGGTTTTGGATTAGGTACTTAAATAAAATCAAAAGTAACCATAGGCGTGCGCAGACTTTGTTCGCAGGGTATGCAGGCATGCAACTGATAAAATGTGTCCCCCCCATATATACATATAAATACCCCTAAAATAAATGTGCTTGACATTATATTATAGGTTACTACTTTACATAAGAAAAAAAAAATTTTTCATCTTTTTTGATTTTAAGTAGTTTTTTTTTTTTTTATTAATGAAAAGTATTTTTTTTTTTTTACAAACATGTTTATTTAAATGAAAATGAACATTATACAATATAATTTTTATAATTCAAGCCTTCTCTTTCCTGGTATACTTTAACTACTATATTATTATGTTAATTAATAATTATTATCAGTATTTAGATATTGTCAAATTAAAGAATAGATGTAATCGCTGTCATTTCTTGGGATATATAAATAGTAAATACCTACACTAAAAATAAAATCAATATTTCCTTAAATTATTGAGAACCGTCCTAATTTAGGTTAGGTCTCCTAAAATTTAGGACTCCTAAATTAATTTAAAAACAAGTCCTTATTCCATATCGATATCGCATTACCATTTTATAAAAATCCCGTTTAAATTATGAACTGAGACATTGTTCATGACGTTCATGTGCCCTAAGCGTCTGTCGCAGGGTATGCAAGTGCATACCCTGCATACCCCGTGCGCACGCCTATGAAAGTAACATTACTTCAAATGAAAACATAAGCACATATGCTTATATATGCATGTTAATTAATAACTAGTCAGTTACAATAAAAAAAAATATCTTAAAAAATGTTCTCACATATTTATATCTAAGGAAAAATATGATAACCAAGTATCTAGAAGTCCAAAATCATCAATGCCCGTTGGGATGGTCATATTATATTTTCTGTTTGTAGCTGATCGGGGAATACATTCTTGACATTCAAATCCATTTTTATTAAAGTATGAAGCTATGGATGAAGGACATATATCATCATCTAAAATATATTTTAACAAAATATACTTGATATTAAATATTGATTAATGAATTGTCAATAAATTACAAACAATTGCTTACTATTGGATTCCCAGCAAACGAGCATGTCAAACTTGGTCTGAAAACGTTCAAAACTCTCTTTGATACGCTGATAAGATTTACTACTAAATTTTAATTCTTTCAAATCCAATGTAATTTCTTTAAACAAGAAAAATACTATTACTTTAGAATTCCAAGTTAAATATAAATTTAAAATAGATATATATAAATACAATCAAAATATAAACTTACTTGAGTCTTTTACTGGTAGACATATATTCTGAGAGGATGATTGAATTAAGGACATTTTTAGTAAATTACTGTATGTTATTGAAATACAGTCTTCAGCGTCAATGTGAGTATTCAAAGATATTGCATAAACATTGCCTAAAAAATTAAAATATAGCATCATTTATTTATAATATTATGATTATTGTCTTGTATAAAGCAAATTGAGTGATTAATATACAAAAATTCTTAAACTAATCTATTAAATAATAAAACAATATGTCACATTATGCATTCATTATATTTGTATCCACACAAGTACACAATATAAAAATACTTATACACTGACATAATGTAATACATTAAAATTATGTATATAATAGGTAATATATTGTAGAGTACATTTTAAGCAATAATTATACCATTTTTCACAAAAGATGTGATAAATCCAGGATCTATTAAAGAGTATAAGGTAACATTTTTTATCAGGTAGTATTGACCATTTTCAGTAAATATATTTTCAATATAATTCGGAATGAAAATCGTGTCTGGCAAAACGACTGAAATCTAAAAAACATAAAAATTAATCAAAATCCACAATCTTCCATTATTTGATATCAGAAATACCTACTAACTAATAAATCATTTAATCATTATAATACTTACAGAATGGGTTAGTCCACATTCGTCTATATTTTCTAATAATTTATCCCATTGCTTTTGTACATACACATGTTTATTTAAAGGCGGTTTGAAATTAAACAATTCTGGCTCAATCATTATTTCAGTATATTATAGCCTTACCAATACAACATGAAACTATACGAATTTATTTAATTTATTTCAAAGGAAATTGATTTATTACAAACAAGAATTATAAATTTAGTATTTTGATAAATTTAAAGATGAGAATTATTATGACATAGGTATAATATATTATAATAATATCAGATTTTGAGTTTTTGACCAGTAATAAATATAAACTACACGTGCGTGTTTGTTTACTGTTATCAAAATACATAAATGTAGATAATATTATCTATATATTCGGTGACTAGTTTTCCGTATAATCACCATGAACAGAATAATATTTGTAAATTGTGATAAGAAAGAGAAACCTTCTATGTTGGGTTGTGTATCATTTCGTGGGCGCGGTACTATAGAATTGAAACTGATTGTAATTAAAAAAAGTAAAGACAATTTGAACTTTTTTAGTTGCTATAAAAAAGCTTATGAGTTACGTAGAACCTTGCATTAATTTATACATTTTAAACTTAAAAGTAATTAAGAATTTTTCGTGATTTTAACGCATTTTGTCTTTTCTATACCTAAATTGGCTATATTTTTAAATTGCTATAATTCATAAACACAACATACTACATAGTACGTACGATGTGAGAGCTAGACGCTAGAATAAGATTTCAAGATTTTTTTCCAAACCTTTAAACAGGCTAAACTGTCATTACTTATTAAGATTAAAATGACACTTTTCCAAAAGCCTGTCTTTTAAAATAAGTCTAAATATTTAAGTAATAGGTAGTACCTAGACTGTTTCAAGTTTCTTCGATCAATATCTTTTTAAAAAATTACAATAAAATACCAAAAAATCGACTGAAGGTAAATCATTCTTTTATGTTTGATTGTTTGAATATCAAATAACGTAAAAATTAAAGATGTAATCACTTATAAAAAATGTATAATATTATGTTTCTATGCAAAACTGTTTTTTATTTCTAGTAAAACAAACTAAGAAACTTGAATTACGTTAAGTTGTAAAGATATTTATATTAAAATTTTCATTTCAAACGCTTGTAAGTACAAAAATTGCAACTATTTATTAATTATGGTAATAACAGTTTACCTATGACCATGCATACAATTTTAAAACTATATTTTATACACAGAGAAATTTTATCGTATAGAAAACGATAAAAAATGTTAATTGTCTAAATATAACACATAAAAAAAAATGTAATCAAAATTTCTTTTTGTGTTAACACAGAAACATTACTATATAAACCTATGGAAGTAGGTACTATAACACTCTTATGAGTTATGAGACATGAGTAATAAATAGGAAATTCTCAATCAATTTCCAGGTATTTTATAACGGGAAGCTATCAAATAATCTGACAATATCTACATATGCAAATGATGGGTCCATGCCAAAGAAGATTTTGTGGTTAAAAATTGTAAACTTAACTGTTACGGATTACAATAAAATACAATAAATGATCGACAACTGCTAAACTATTTTAGGTTTAGTTACACCTTACACGATTGAAAACTGTCAATGCATATATCAATAAATAGGTATCTATTTTATATACCAATAGTCAATAAAATGAATAAAAAAAAATTTCTAAAATCATATTAGGTATTTTAAAATAAAATCAAACTTATTTTGTTTGTAATTATACAAAACATATAATAATGCATTAATTCCTGTGTCGATAATAAATACCTTTATTTATTTAACATAATTATAAAGTATTTATATATATCATATATTAGTCAAGTTAATAAAGAAAATAATACTTTCTTTTTTATTTTGTAATATTATGCCTATCAACTGAATTAGGATTTTAATATTTTGAATAAATTATAGGATAAAGTATAAAATTATGTTTTTACTAATACATTTTAAATTATTAATAATTCTTGTACTTCTTCTAATTATGTAATATGCATGTGCCATTTTCTCGGAATTTTTGCTGTGTAACATTATATTATATTAATACTTAGTACCTAGTTAAATATGTAAAACATTTTATAACAACTTTTATAAAAATTTGTTTTTTTTTCATAATATTCAGCAATTCGTTTTTAAAGTGTAAAATAATGACAAATGACAATAACAATAAAACTATCTGTTTAAGAAAGCTAATAAAACTCGGTTAATAGTATGTCCTTTACTCTTTGGTATACCTATATTACATACTAATATATATAATCCCAGCATCCCAATTCTCAGCTAGGGTTCTATTATACAAGTATGTATTAGAAGAAAGAAATCTGTGTATAGTATGTAAGTATAGTATATTTTCAATCTATAAAATAGTAAATATAAAGTATATACAAAAGTCGATATATTATTATGTATTGAATTTTTGGGTATTCACATTAGGATTGACATGCAAATGCGTCATCACGCACAAGCTCAACTTTACGCCACCAGTCATCACAATGATTGATTACGCGCGGTCATGACCCGTGCTCGGGTGCTTTGTTTAAAATGTTGTATTTATTAAAACCCAAATGCTTTTCTTGAATACATATTGAAAATGAGAAACCAAATTACAATTTATTTTATTTTGGGTTAGGGCTACATGTCTTTAAGTGGGTTCCTCTATTAAATCCGACCCGGACAAATAGTACACAATACTCGTATAGTACCTTTACAGTAAGGATATATAGTAATATACTATTATAACTATTTATAACACATTACAATTTCGTGTTTAAACCATTTTTTTGTCAACGAATTAAAACAAATAATTAAATATACTCATCCCCAGAAGTATCGGTCACGCTATTCGGTCCGGCCAACGACCCTTATCCATACTCCAAAATAATAATATACATCACGAGTGGGTGTTGATAATAAAAATAAAATATAGATCCTGCGTAGTGAGTATAATACCATTCCATATCATTATATAATTTAAGTAAACACGTAAAAATCTAATGGCAACGATCGCTAGGATCTCGCCTGCAGATCAATTGACATTCTACCATCAGTCATCATTACTCAATAGTATTCAGTCTTCATTATTTGCTCATCAGCATCTTTTTGATTCTCTCTACCATTGCTGTAGATTTAAATGATATAGAATGGTTATACAACGACCTATATGTAGTCCAATTATCTGCCGTGATCATGTTAAATTTTTATCTGATAAAGACCAAAATTAAGCGCTACTTACACAGAATATTATTCTGTGCTACTTACAACTTACAAGTTATAGCCCGATAGCCGTGACATTCTCTATTTTATAGGTATATAAAAAATGGCGTATTTAGGTTTTTTTTCTGCTACCAAATTCATTGCCTTTTCCACCTGGTCCCTCATGGCCTCATCAAATTTACAACTTATACTATATACATATATTATTATACATGAACATAAAATTTATTATCTTATCATAAATGGAAAAAAAATATTATAACATTATACTTTATCCTACCTTTTTTGTAATTTATTAATTAATAAAATAACATTAAATAACATAGGTACTACTACATATTATAATTATTTTTTTCATCAATAGAAAATAGATATGCATTAATGAAATCGTCAAATTCATACTTTAAAGTAGTCAACAATAGACCAATTAATTCATTTCAAATGTTTCAATATTGCCAAACAATTGCAGTGATTGTCGTATACTCGTACTATATAGTAGGTAGCCAGCTAACAGGTACTATTGTCCATTACTACAATTATACAATCAACGTGTAATAATAAATTTTGTATTCGTTTTTAACAAGAAAAAGAAGTTTTAGTCATAGGTACAATTATATAGGTATATTCGTTTATACATTTCTCACTGAAGTATAAACAATAAACATGTTTTATCAGAGTACTATATACATCCATTAGAAAATCTATTCTTGTATTGATTTACATTTTTCACACATATTTTATAATATTATGTATCAGGAACGATCCCGGAAGTGAAGGTGCTAGGGGCCGGGTATTTCAAAAAATTGAAAGTTGATATAAATAGAATTACAAAAAAAACATATGCCTACCTTCGATTATTAAATAGAATTATAGACACGTAAAAGTGTGTAGTTATGGGTAGGTCTATACTCTATATTCCTATTATAGTATTATACTGTTATCTATACTATGAAGTATAAATAAACTTCAATTATATAAAAATTAATATGATCTATGATATTATTATTATAAATATTATGACTTAGCATCCCCCCAACGAGACTGAAGTCCCTGGAGCCGCCCCTGATTTATTGCATGATATACCTATAAAATAAATATATTTTAATATTTAACTTCAATGTTTGAAGATAATTAATAGGTACTTTATAAGAGTTAGATGTATATACTGTTCATGTATTCTGTTGAAAGTTTTCCAGTTTGGCGTACCTACCCAAAACGTTGTCGCTCTACAGGCCGTGCCGATGGGGCCCAAAAAGTTCGACCCTTTATAGAATAAAAATAGACTTGTGAAAATGTGAACACGAACGACAATTTGCTATTCATCAATAATGATATGCCGTCGCTGTCATTATATACATCGTACGTAGTGCGCTGGAATCGGCAAGAAATCTCGATCGCGGTCTGCCGAACCCATACCGCGCCCCGTGTGGGGGTCCAGGGGGGGATCACGCCCGCCCGACTGTCCGAGTGGGTATTGATTTAAAATTAGCCCGCCGGAGCGGTGAGTCGTCTCGAAAGATGTGCCATCACCGTCGCTGCCGAACGGGATCGGCACTCGCACTCGGCAACGGTCGTCCGGCGCGCGCGCTCTCCGCAGTCGGCGGTCGTCCCTCGCGCGCGCGCGCACGCTCTTTCTCGACCGCCGTCCGCCGCCTCACCAATCCCTTTGCCACCGACTCGCGCGAGGCGAATAATATTATTGTCATCGCAGCCGCCACCGCTCCCCCGTCAGTCGTCACGGCCATCGTACAACGTACACACATTGCACCGACCGACGGCCGTCGTCCCGCGCGTACGCTACACGATCGCAACGCGGAACCAGCAACGCTGCTCCGTCCCTCCCGCCCGCCCGCCGACCAGCACCGACCGACAGCCAGTCAGCCACACGACCGTCCCCCGCCCGACGCGTTTGTCCGTCGTGTCCTTAATGAACGCAGTCACCATACACGGGCGTCATAGATGTTAATTGTCCTGTTAAAACCGATAGGGATACTATGTTCCTACATATTTAAAGCCATGGGACAAAGGTACGTACCTAATGCACGAACGTGTCGAAAGATTGATCGTGATATAACATATTATACAGTGTATCGACTGATGCGCCCCCCCCCCACATGCCCATCAAAATCACTTTTCCCCACCGAAGTCACGGTGTTCATCACCATCATCAAACACTCTGACCGCCTAGAATATATACCATTGTACTATAATATGTATATTATTGTGCATACTGTATAGCATAAATAGTAGACTATCTCCAGTTGATGATGCTCATCCGTTTTTCTTTTGACACATCCCCGCAGCCTGGTCATTGGTTCGGATCGGTCAGCCAGACGAAAGAAACAAAAAGGCGATGGCAGTGCGCCCGTCGACACGCCGACCGTGTCGCTCACGGCGGCTTCCATGACAGACCTAGACAATATTACTCAGCACCAGATAGTCTATAAAAAAGTAAACTACCTATTTTGTGTTTCCCCCATTACTGGAGTATTTGACACTCAAACCTCATATTTTCAGATGGAACAACTGATGGACCGAATGCAGGACGAAAACACCGGCATCCCTGTGCGTACTGTCAACAAGTTCAGAGCTAAAGTACCTTCTGTGTTTACCGGTAACTTTCTTTCATTTTCTTGTTACTTTACAGCTCAGTGAATAATAATAATAATAATATGACTTGATTTATACTCAGGTACTGATTTGATATTGTGGATAATGAAGAACGTGGATGTTGATGATCAAGGTAAAGATTTAGTCGGTTGTGCGTCATAGGCAATGTAAAAAACATATTACCTTCTAATATTAATGTAATATAACCATGTATTTTAGTTGAAGCATTATACTTTGCAAATCTTTTGTCATCTCATGGTTACTTGTTCCCAATCGATGATCATTTTCTGAATGTGAAGAATGATGGATCTTATTATCGTTTTCAAGTAAGTAATCCATAACATTTATTTAATTGAATAGTGATACAACTATATTGCTTTGGTTTAGTGAATTTAAATTTTATAACAAATTAATAATTACCTATCTAGTTAATGTTCCAAAAACTATTTATTTATTTTATTTGCATATCCTTAAATTATAATTCTTATAATTCTCCATTACAATAAATGTGTTCAATATAATAATGTATATTTAAGCATAATATCATTAAACTATACAATATGTGTTTAAACCAAGTGTTACACCTTGAAGAGGAAAAGTGTTAGACTTTATCTGTTGCTACCAAATATAAGATCTTATTTATTAGAACTATTATCTCAAAATGTCAACATTTTACTTAACTCCTTTTAACCACAGTGTACCAAAATACTATAGCTAATATATTATGTTTATTAAATTAGATAAAAGTGTGAATTTTAATAAAAGTTTAGATACATTTAAATTACATACAATATATGATTAGATATTTAATTCAGTCATTTATTATAATATAATGAAATTAAGTAAGGCTTTTATTATTCTTGACTTATGAAAATATTTCCATTTATTTATTACAGACTCCTTATTACTGGCCATCAAATATATTTGACCCTGAAAATACTGATTATGGTAAGATATAAATATGCTTTTTGTATTATAACATAAATAGCAACTTTTAATTGTATTGATTCTTATATCTGTTATTACTATTATTATTATTTTAATGGATCTTTAATTTAGTTCTTTGAAACAACTATTAATTTCAAAATTTTATCTGATCCCTGTAATTATTTATTTTGATACCAGTATCGGTTTTATATAGTTTTGAAGGAATCAGTTTAATTATTTTAAATCTGATACCATAAGCATTCTTTGATTTTAATGTAGAATATTAAAGTATTTAAAATAATAAATACTTTTATTTTTTTTAGCTGTATATCTGTGTAAAAGGACAATGCAAAACAAAACACGTTTAGAATTGGCTGATTATGAAGCTGAAAACTTAGCAAAACTCCAAAAAGTTTTATCTCGAAAATGGGAATTTGTATTTTTACAAGCAGAGGCCCAAAGTAAAGTAGATAAAAAACGAGATCGCATGGAAAGAAAAATATTAGATAGTCAAGAACGTGCATTTTGGGACGTTCATAGACCAATGGTAATAAATGGTATTACTTTTAAATAAAATAATATAACATTTGAATTTTTTTACAGCCTGGTACTATAATAACAACAGAAATTGACTATAGGAAATTAAAGAGGTATAAAGAATTATCTACTTTGGCAAATGGAGATATTAACAACTTACTACCTATACAGCTTCCAGTAAAAGCTAACATTGGTAAACCTACTATTGAATCTATAAAAAAAGACATAACTGCAATGCGACTAAAACTTGATCGCCGTAATATAAAACTATCAAAAATTGCAGACACGTTAGTATTGATTCAACTCATATTATAATATAAGTATTTTACAGTGTACTTACTATCTATAATTTTTCTTATAGATACATTACCTATTTTGAACAGTATGCAGAATATGATCCTTTTTTTACACCTCCAGAATTTAGCAACCCTTGGTTATTAGATAATGTTGAAGTATGGGATTGTGACAAGCATTCGTGCGTAATTTTATTGACTGTTAAGTTTATTAGAAACAATTAACATTTTCAAAATAGTTCTCTGTTTTCATATAGGAAAGAAGTTACAGTGCGTAGAATAAAACGATGGGCATTTAGTTTGAAAGAACTTCTAGCTGATCCTGCTGGAAAGGAACATTTTACAAAATTCCTGGAAAAAGAATTTAGTTGTGAAAATTTAAAGTAAGAAAACACGTCAAATTATATATTTGCCAATAGTTAATAAGTTTAGAATACTTCTTATGAATATTTTTTTCCTAAAAGATTTTGGGAAGCAGTACAGAATCTTAAGAAGTTGCCACAACGTGAAGTGCCTCAAGCTGCCGAAGAAATCTGGGCAGAGTATCTAAGTGGTGATTCACTAAACATTGACTCTCAGTCAAGAGAATTAAGCCGAAAGAACATGTCTGCTCCTGATAGATGGGCATTTGATATTGCTGCCGTATGTAATCGCACATTTTCATTATGTAAGATTAAGAATGGAGTTCAAAACATGATTAACAGAAAATAGACCTTCCAATTTAGTTAGAAACTAGTTAGTGTAGAACTTTAAAAGTTTATATTATAAGTTAACTGTTATTAATCAGGTTCATGTTTACCATTTAATGAAGAGTGATAGCTACCAGAGGTATATAAGATCAGAAATGTATAAAGAATATTTAAATACTTCAAAGAAAAAGGTAATCATTTTTAATTTACTTAATTCCTATTTTTATTTTATGTTATATTAAGCAATTGATTTGACTTTTTCTTTATTCTAGACTTCCATGAAAGGCATTAGGTCTATAGTATCATTTTCTGGAAAAAGAGATATTTGCCCATCGTGATGGTATGCATACTTAAATTATTCAAAGTACCTATTCAATACAGTTCAAATATTTGAAACATTATTTACTTTTTTTATTTATAAATTATAAGCAATTAAATTAAATTTTTATAATATAGGTGGTTAAATTATTATTTTTTATACATGTATTATTTATAGGCATTTACAATTTTTTGGTTCTATTATTACAAATTATTATAAATAATTATTGTTGTGAAAATGTTAACTATTAAGTTATAATTGTATGTTTGAGGCAATTTATGTTCCTATAAAATACTGGTGACATTTTTTTATACATATATTTTTGTTGTACAATTGTTACAAATTGTAATAAATATTATATATTTATTGTTTTAAATTGTATAAATATTTGTTTGAACTTTCTTTTACTATGAAATTTGTGTAGGTACTCATGATAATATTGTTGTTGTTTAGTCAAATTTAAATTATAATTAATGTGTTGAATTGTATAAATTTTAGATATACTTAAACCTTGGTAATTAAGCAGAAGTCCATTAAAAATTAAACATGTTTTTATTAAATATTATGTTTAATTTGTTGAAATTATTGTTTATTTTATTTATTTTTTACTGTACTTAAGTGTATTTATGATAACCAAACCGCAATGGTCAATAATACAAAATAACAGTTCAAAAGTGAAGTTATTGAATTATATTATTACCACGATTAAAGATAATATATTATATTATATTTTTAATCGTGATTAGTACATGATATTATATAATATACTATATACACAATAAAATGTTAACCGATCTAGTATTAAAGGTACGTCATAAACAGTGCAGGATAAACCAACAGTGCAAACGGTGCAATTCACTGGGATCCCCAAAATTATGGATATCAAAGAACCATATTAAATTACACTAACATAACATAGTACCTAATGTAATGCAGGTGACTAGATTTAGTATAGAACTATAATATAAGAATTATTTGAATAATTAAATATTTATTTTATATTTTATATATTGTAATTGATAATAAATTTGTTTTAACTAAAATTCGTAAGTACATAAATGGTATTTATTTTTTTTAGTCCAAAATTGTTTTTTTATGACCAGAGTAAAACCAAGATCCAGCGCTCGTCGTAAATTAAAGATACTAACGAAATTAACTATTTGAACTTTTTTATAATTTATTTTATTATGTGAATGATGACCAAAATTAACCAATCTTAAAATGGTTATCTTAAAAATGAGATAAACTATAGATTACAATTGTTTATAGACAAACATTTTTTCGAATAGGAAAAAAATAAAATAAATAAAAAACAAAAGTAAAAATATAGTTAAATTAGTGTATAATTGCTGTAATTATAATTAAAGAATCGTTTGAATATATCAGATTTTTTAATTTTACAGTGGAAGTTGAGGAAACTAGTAACTACTTACTAATCAAGTTCAGATGAGAAATTTGTAAAACAAGCAAATTGGTTAGCAAGATTATTTTTATGCTTAGGTTCAAATGAACCTAATAGGAAAGAAGTTACAGTGCGTAGAATAAAACGATGGGCATTTAGTTTGAAAGAACTTCTAGCTGATCCTGCTGGAAAGGAACATTTTACAAAATTCCTGGAAAAAGAATTTAGTTGTGAAAATTTAAAGTAAGAAAACACGTCAAATTATATATTTGCCAATAGTTAATAAGTTTAGAATACTTCTTATGAATATTTTTTTCCTAAAAGATTTTGGGAAGCAGTACAGAATCTTAAGAAGTTGCCACAACGTGAAGTGCCTCAAGCTGCCGAAGAAATCTGGGCAGAGTATCTAAGTGGTGATTCACTAAACATTGACTCTCAGTCAAGAGAATTAAGCCGAAAGAACATGTCTGCTCCTGATAGATGGGCATTTGATATTGCTGCCGTATGTAATCGCACATTTTCATTATGTAAGATTAAGAATGGAGTTCAAAACATGATTAACAGAAAATAGACCTTCCAATTTAGTTAGAAACTAGTTAGTGTAGAACTTTAAAAGTTTATATTATAAGTTAACTGTTATTAATCAGGTTCATGTTTACCATTTAATGAAGAGTGATAGCTACCAGAGGTATATAAGATCAGAAATGTATAAAGAATATTTAAATACTTCAAAGAAAAAGGTAATCATTTTTAATTTACTTAATTCCTATTTTTATTTTATGTTATATTAAGCAATTGATTTGACTTTTTCTTTATTCTAGACTTCCATGAAAGGCATTAGGTCTATAGTATCATTTTCTGGAAAAAGAGATATTTGCCCATCGTGATGGTATGCATACTTAAATTATTCAAAGTACCTATTCAATACAGTTCAAATATTTGAAACATTATTTACTTTTTTTATTTATAAATTATAAGCAATTAAATTAAATTTTTATAATATAGGTGGTTAAATTATTATTTTTTATACATGTATTATTTATAGGCATTTACAATTTTTTGGTTCTATTATTACAAATTATTATAAATAATTATTGTTGTGAAAATGTTAACTATTAAGTTATAATTGTATGTTTGAGGCAATTTATGTTCCTATAAAATACTGGTGACATTTTTTTATACATATATTTTTGTTGTACAATTGTTACAAATTGTAATAAATATTATATATTTATTGTTTTAAATTGTATAAATATTTGTTTGAACTTTCTTTTACTATGAAATTTGTGTAGGTACTCATGATAATATTGTTGTTGTTTAGTCAAATTTAAATTATAATTAATGTGTTGAATTGTATAAATTTTAGATATACTTAAACCTTGGTAATTAAGCAGAAGTCCATTAAAAATTAAACATGTTTTTATTAAATATTATGTTTAATTTGTTGAAATTATTGTTTATTTTATTTATTTTTTACTGTACTTAAGTGTATTTATGATAACCAAACCGCAATGGTCAATAATACAAAATAACAGTTCAAAAGTGAAGTTATTGAATTATATTATTACCACGATTAAAGATAATATATTATATTATATTTTTAATCGTGATTAGTACATGATATTATATAATATACTATATACACAATAAAATGTTAACCGATCTAGTATTAAAGGTACGTCATAAACAGTGCAGGATAAACCAACAGTGCAAACGGTGCAATTCACTGGGATCCCCAAAATTATGGATATCAAAGAACCATATTAAATTACACTAACATAACATAGTACCTAATGTAATGCAGGTGACTAGATTTAGTATAGAACTATAATATAAGAATTATTTGAATAATTAAATATTTATTTTATATTTTATATATTGTAATTGATAATAAATTTGTTTTAACTAAAATTCGTAAGTACATAAATGGTATTTATTTTTTTTAGTCCAAAATTGTTTTTTTATGACCAGAGTAAAACCAAGATCCAGCGCTCGTCGTAAATTAAAGATACTAACGAAATTAACTATTTGAACTTTTTTATAATTTATCTTATTATGTGAATGATGACCAAAATTAACCAATCTTAAAATGGTTATCTTAAAAATGAGATAAACTATAGATTACAATTGTTTATAGACAAACATTTTTTCGAATAGGAAAAAAATAAAATAAATAAAAAACAAAAGTAAAAATATAGTTAAATTAGTGTATAATTGCTGTAATTATAATTAAAGAATCGTTTGAATATATCAGATTTTTTAATTTTACAGTGGAAGTTGAGGAAACTAGTAACTACTTACTAATCAAGTTCAGATGAGAAATTTGTAAAACAAGCAAATTGGTTAGCAAGATTATTTTTATGCTTAGGTTCAAATGAACACTTGTGGACATTTAGTAACTTTGCTGCTAATTCATCCATAATTTCTCCTGAAAATGAGCAAAAAAACATTTAATTAATTGTAGTTTAAGATATTTTAAACCATGAGAATAGAATTTCTGAGATGATCACCTGTACATAATATAACATGTTGTTTTGTAAGAGATTTTGTTGTTTGCAGTGATTTTGTTAAACATTCTTCAGACAGAAATGGTGGGTCAACAACAACTAAATCAAAACTGTTCAATAGTTCTTCATCAAATTTCATTGGTTCATTGTAATCATAAAAAACATAATCTGAACCATATACACTAAACCTTTTGTCAAACTCGAATAGTTTAACTAAAAATCAATGAATTTAAATACAATATTGTACATCATATAGTATATACTACAATCCTTTATCATACTTAACATTGTGGGAAATTTTTTCTTGAAGGTTTTATACAACGTTGGGCATGATATCAATGCTACACTACCATTTGATCCAACCATTTTATGAACACATTCAACAATTCGCTCACATGTTTCATCATCATACCAAAATTGGCTTAATTGCTGCAACAAACCACTAAATTTACATTACAAAACATTAATTGAAATAAATAACAATTGAATGTAGCAAACTCACCCAATCTTCATCAAATGTTACATTCGTTGCATCTTCGTTATCATCACAATGTGACAATAATTTTTTGTTTTGTTCTACATAAAATTCTTTTAAAGCACTCTGCGCTTCGGGAGAAAGTTCCAAATCATCTAAATCATCGAAATGTGACATATTAAAAAAAAAAATTATCGATTTTAAACTGTTACAATATAATATACAATTTTTGAAAATAAATAAGACAACTAATGATTAATGAACCATGAGGTTATCAACTTATTATTGATAAGAATATGTATGATAGGTTGCCTAATGCGTAATACCGATTATGCAAGGTCTGACATAGTAACAAGTTTATTTGTTTATTTTCCTTGTTATGGTTATTTTATTTATTAGGCTTTTCCGGAGTTCTGGACCTTCTAATTTAACATTGGGTAGTTTAACCTATTGATATTTGTTAACTAAGTAGGATTTAAGCTAAGACAAAAGTTACTCTCCAGTGCCACAATCTTTTAGAACTTTCACTAAGATAGCATGGTTCACGGTATCATCAAAGGCCTTATTAAAATCCGTGTAAATAACGTCCACCTGTGAATGATGTTGGAAAGCGTTTAAAACAAAATTATGAAAAATTAGGCTGTTAGTGATAGAAGAACGGCCAGGATAATATTTAATTATTTTAATAATTTATATTTATACCACATTATGTCCATATATTACTATATACACTTAATATAACTCAAAATGTAATAACATCTTTTTGACTTTATGTAAATACCGTAAAACCAATAAAAATAGATTCATAGTAGGTACCTATAAATATATAATATTTTAAAATAATTCAAAAATGTTATTGTGTATAATAATATAAAATACCTACGTATAAAAAGTTAAGTTCTATTACGAATAATGTTTGAACAAAATAATTAAATATCGTCATTTATCGTTTAAATAAGTATAATTTCGACCAAATTGGAACTTATGAATTATGATATTATTTATAAAAAGTAATTGTCTTTATATTTTTTTTTAGATTTACTGATTACAATATGTCATATGAACTACCTATCTATGAGGAATATTGCATTTAAATTTAAAATTTCAATTCTTAGGTAAAAAAACAAAATTATTTATGAATATTGTCAAAATTCTAACTTTAAGCGCTTACCTATAAAAAATTATTTTAATATGGTAACATTTATCGAAGACGATAGTCAATAATTTATACAAAATCATTGTTATTTATTTATCTATTTAATTAATTGTTATCTTTAGAAAAAAATAATAACGTATATACTCGTACTTATGAGTTATGATAAGAAAGTGGATTTAAATGTTCTAAAAAAACAAGAAAAATGTCTTTAAAAATACAATTTAATGCACTCTTAGTATATATATTTTTTTTAATGCTCTTAAAATTATTTTTAACATTGAAAAAATGTGTTTAATTATATAAATTCTTATTCTTAGATATCTATTATTCATTTATAATATTTCGTATTAAGTACTCGCATGTATGGATGTATGATGTATAAATGTATAATAATATTATAATATTATATCAATTGCCCAAGTGTGAAATGTCTATATACGTGTCAACAATAATTTTGTCTGGCGTCACATATTATATCTGATCGATAAAAACAAAATAAATAATAAAAATAGATGTACGACGTATTAATATATTATACAATGTATTTAATTATATTCTTTTAAAATGAATGTTAACTAAATTTCTATCGAATTTTATCCATTCCTATGTAAAATGATTTAAAAACATAAAAATGCACTAAAAATGTCAAAAAATATAAAATAAAAGTTACATTTTTTAGTTCCTCAGACCTCAATGTATGAAATGGACTTTGTGCTTGGAAAGCAATTTTTTTCGACCATTCATGAAAAAAAAATGCAATTTGCATTCAAATCTATTTCATATACATATACTTATGACGTTATAATACAAATACACAATATGCAACATGCTAACCGTGGTCAATGACCTATGGCCTATGCAATCGAAGCCTTAAATGTCAAAAAAAAAAAAAAAAATATTGTGAAAAAATATTTTTGATATTTTTTAATTGAGAAATAAACAACTTATGAGTTCTTTAAAGTATAATACATTTTTAATCGGAATTTATAAAAATAAGTAGAAAAATCAAAAATTAAAATTTTTTTTATTGCCCATAAGGCCATAACTCATAATAATAGGTACTTTAGGTATATTATACCTAGCTCAAAAAAGTCAAAATATTTCAAAAACTATATTAGGTATATACCTACCTAATTATTTATTGAAATTAAAATGTTTCAGCATATCACATGCTATTACAAGTTTAATTATTAATTATACAAGTTATAATTTACAAATTTTTAATTACAGTTAGTTTATTTATCTTCATCTTCACTTGATTCAAGGTATATAATAATAATTATAGTATAAACACATTTGATGAAAATTTCAATTTTTGGTGGTTATATGTTTTTATTAAACCATTTAATTGTATTTGTCTGAAAGGTTATTTTCACAAATAAGTTTTCAAACGATGGAGTGTTGAAATCGATCGTTCCCTTATGATAGTAGAGTTAGTGACACTAGACGTGTTAAAAATAATTGTAGAAATTCGGATAGTATTGGATAAACATATTAATTGATTTATGAATTTATGATACAACCGTACAAGACAATAGGTAACATTTTTGTTTTCATAAGTTCAGAATAATCACAAAGTTAATAGTTAATACTAAATGTTTAAAGTTTAAATCACGCACACAGGGCCGGCACAATGGGGGGGGGGGGGCGAGCAGGGCACTTGCTCGGGGCCTCGCGGATCAAAACTTATATTTAATAATATATATACAACCATCGCGCGATATATGATTTCGCCCAGGGCCTCGCAAAAGCTAGCGCCGGCTCTGCAGTCTGCACGCACAGATATATAAAAAAATATATATATATTTATTGTATGTATATATATTTTTTTATATACCTGTGAAATCACGGCTATATAGATACTATAATAGTATCTGTATCTTTAAACATATGATAATTTAAATTCGAATCGGTACATTCATCATTCATCATTTATTTTAATTTGATATGTTTCTACTAACTGCAGTTAAAATGTATTGTTATTATTATTTATTTAGATAAATAGATAAGTTAAGTGATGAAAAACGCAATCAATATTCGAAAACTCACTAAAGCAACTAAATATAGAGAATTGTAAGGTCGTCGACTGACCATTAAATTTAATCTTAACGGACTAATTTTGGCTACAGGCATTGATTTTATAATATTCGTATAATATAAATATAACTAGGTATATAAATATATTATAAAATCAATGCTATTGGGATCAATTTTTATCTAAAAATTATTTTATTTGATACATAGCCATATAGGTGATAGTTACTATCTTCGTAATTATTTGTTAGTTTTTTGAATTATTGATTGGTAGCCGGTAGGTATTGTTTGAACCACGAACTAAGAAACCTCAGTCGATCAGTTCAGGGTTTAATCGTTTTTACAAACCATAAGTAAGGTTACATAACAACAAATTAGTTCAAATTGATTGAATTAACTACAGGTAGCTCAGTAGCAGGCTAATATCTTAATTCTAGATTGCATGAACGCCATGAACAGATAATTTATGGAATCAATAGTGAGCTAATCGCTAATTGGTTCATTAATTAATGTTATTAAACCATTCAATTTTTAAATTAATCAATTTTTTACGGAACCAGGAATTAATCTCTAATTCTCTATATTCTAACTTTTAATATTTATGTCTTCATAGTTCTAATCTGTGGAATGGTTCATTGGTTTATTTATAAAACATCCTGGAATATAACAAAACAGATAACATTAATTGTTATCACAGAATAATTCTGTGTTACTGTAACACAGATAACCGAGAGATAACAAAAAACAATATAATATTATTAATATTTCAAATAAATAATAAATATTAAATTTGGACATTTTAGTTTTTAGATCGAAAATTATAAAAAAATATAAACTTTAACAGTAATATAATATTTATAGGCTTATATAGTTTTATCAAACTGTCAAAGTTAAATATGTTTATTTACTTTTAAAATGTTTAGAGAATATTTTAAATTTTACAAGCATATTAATTCACTTGAACAACAATCAAATATTGTTGACTTTGCAAATGAAGTAAATACTGAATTTACGGTGAGATATTAATATTATCAATAACATTTATTTATTTAAAACAAAACATTAATTTATGATTATTCTTTTACTGTAGAAACCTAAGATATTAACATCAGAATTTTTTAACAATGATAAAGAAATACTAAATGATCTTGGTTTAAATAGCAATATATCAGAGTGGAACTGTTATGATGTTTTAAATGTACCAGGTAAAATATAAAACTCATTATACTAAATTTTTAGTATTTTATTTATTATTTTTTGTCATACCAAGGTTTAATATTTATTAAAAACCCATTTACATCAATTGGTCAAAAATATTGGTCGAAACGATGCATTGTAGACTACACAAAAAAACCAAATCGATTAAATATTGACGCTCACCATATCCTTGGCGATGGAGAAGACTGGTGGACTACAACAAATAAGTTTGGTTATGTTTAAATTATATTGATGAATATTAATGTTAAAATCTTAGATGTGTAACATTAAAGCCAACAGGTGTATCTACTATTGTAGTTACAGTAGTATAGTATACAGTAATACAGCTCAAAAAATTATTTTATATTATTTATAAATTTTAATAAAATCTAATGTGTTAGGTATTGTTACTAATATTTTTTTCATTTTTAGGAATGAAAATCTAAAACTTAGAGATCAATTAAGATGGGCTACACTTGGATACCATCATGATTGGGATACAAAAGTTAGTTTAAAAATAAATGGTTATATTTATTTATTTTATGCATACATAATTTGTTTTTATTGACAAATTTATAACATTAAAATTGATTGCAAATTCAAAAAAAAAAAAAAAATGTTTTTGATGTTAATTTATAAATTATTTTTTTCCTCTTTTCGTTATTAAAATATTTTATTATCCAAATGTTTATTATAAAATTTAATATTTAAAAAATTGAAAAAGATTAATTAATTTTATTATATAATTTTAAATTAGGTGTATTCTGAAACCGCAAAATCTCAATTTCCAGTGGATTTATCTAAGCTCAGTAAAACCATCATCAAATTATTACAATTCCCTGATGAATTTATGGCAGAAGCAGCTATTGTAAACTTTTACCATCCTTCATCAACACTCTCTGGTCATACGGATCACTCAGAGTATAATTTAAGTGCTCCGCTATTGTCAATCAGGTAAAAATAATGAATTAAAAAAATCATCTATATTTTTAAATTAACTGAATATATAATGTCTATTTATCTTATAGTTTTGGTTTAAGTGCCATATTCCTTATTGGAGGACGTTCATTAGAGGACAAGCCAGTAGCTATACTTTTAAGATCTGGGGATACTATCATCATGAGCAAAGAGAGTCGATTATGTTACCACGGTGTACCAAAAGTGTTATTACCTAAAAATGATCAACATTTTAATTATGACAATGAATTGGAAGAGCCTTTTAAGAGTTATATGCAAGTTACAAGGATTAATATAAATGTTAGACAAGTGAATAATGTTGTTTGAAATATTAATTTAATTTTATATCAGACATTAAACAATATATAATATGAATAAATTATTTATATAAAAATCAAGACTTCTATTTATTTTTATTTTAGTTCCTTAATTTTATACTAAAAATATGAAATAGTACACCTTATATTACTATATTATGTATTATTAATATATTTATGTAAATGTTGTAATAAATACTAAATATCTAAAATAAGTATTAAGCACTAAATTTAAGTTAAAAAAATAAACTATTCATAAAAATATAGTTTAGCAAAAATGCTCACCACTTACATAAAATATGATATACTACATTTGTATTTAGAAATTATGGTATCCTACTTAGTTATTCATAGTTCAAAAATAATTTGAGATAATGTTACTACAATAAATTAACGCTGTGGCTAGAGACCCGGTCACCGGGATATAAAAATTAGCAGATAAAATTCTCATTTATAAACTCTGAAAGTTTGAATTTTCCACATGTATACTGAATGGTGTCTGTCCTCGCGAAACGTGTTTTTACACTAGAAATATAGATATGTGGCGTCCTCTTAAATACCCAGTGTTCGGATCTCTAGCCACAGCGATAAATTTAATGAAAAATTAAACTAGGTAGAGTAAAAATAATTATTTTGTTATTAATAATTTTTATAATAAAAATAAACAATGCATTTGGAGAAAAGCTCCATCGGGTCATAGATTTTATATTATCATTTATTTACTTTTGGAAAGTATTTAAAATCGTATATTTTAATTCCTAGCAGAAAATGGAAATATATCCATTTATTATTTGATTGAGAAAATTTGATTAATATTTTATAAAATTGATTGATAAGTTTTACTAGTTTTAAAATTCAAGTCTGATAGATAATGGAATGGAAATTTAGATTTTGGAATCGTCCATACAAGGCGGCAGGTGCTATACGAATTTTTAGAGTAATTCATGTAGTGACTACACGTCTACACTACTTTTTATGCTTCTAATGAAATACAGAAAATTCTTCTGAAAAAAATGTGTATAAAAAGACACTTGTAAGTATAGAAATGTATGTGAGAATTGTGAGGCACATAATTTAATTTATTATTTGTTTGAAATTTGATTTATATGTACGTGGAAATTCTCACAAAATATTCTACTTCGGAATATGTAATTAAAAACGTATGCAGTCATTGAAAATTCAAAATTGAAAACAAATAACAATTATATTATAATAGTAACAATAAAAATCAGTAAACAATTTTGTATTTTTGTTGAGTGATGACTGAAAATATTTTCTATGATTATATTGACAAATTAATTCCAAAAAACATTGATTAATTGACTATTCCACTATTCTGTTAGAAACAGAGATATATAAAACAATCGTTGTTTTATATGTCTATGGTTATATATAACAGAATCGAGTGCGGGGCTACGGCTTTACATTATTGTAGTATATTACACAGAGATATACATAATTGAGAAATAATTATCATTATCCGTATGTCGTTGAGCGGCGCGGTGACTCTATAGTCTATTATAGTCTATGAGAGAGACAATTAAATATTAATGACAATCAGACACGGTCGGACCTCGGACAAACCAGTGGGTTTCCGTCTCCCCTTCCACCAACCAGACGCACAGTTAATACTTAATAGTACCAGCTGCAGTCGACCGCATGACTATTTTTATAACGTTCTTATCGACCGTCAACGGATTCCACTATTCCAGCTCCACAGACCACAGTCCACGCGCGACTCAGACGCCAAGTGACCCAACGTGCGTTGCTGCAGTGTGCTCGTAGTGTTCGTACGATCGCAGTTATTTACTTACTTTATTCGCTTCCGAGTTCTAGAGATAAATACTTTAATTTTTCGTTTATAGTGTTTAGAAAACCAAACATGGTTTAGCGTGTGCGCGTGTCCGCTTCACGTACCTATTTTGCCGCCCGTTTTTCACTCTGTCTGCACCCCGTGTGCTGACGAAGTGTGACATCGATGGCCGACATAGTATCCGGTGGTCGACGGCGCAACGTCGACTACCGCAAACTGTTCGACACCGGACGCCGAAGCTCGC
The DNA here is from genome assembly GCA_020882235.1 of Schizaphis graminum. Classification (NCBI taxonomy): domain Eukaryota; kingdom Metazoa; phylum Arthropoda; class Insecta; order Hemiptera; family Aphididae; genus Schizaphis; species Schizaphis graminum. Next base: position 107,475,398 of record CM037032.1, on the reverse strand, counting down.
CGGAAACCGACCACCGCGGACGACGATCCGACAACGGACGTCGCAGCTCGCCGGAAACCGACCACCGCGGACGTCGCAGCTCACCCGACACCAACCGCCGCGGACGCCGAAGCTCGCCCGACACTGACCGCCGCGGACGACTAATCGTCGGCGATTTGTCGTCTTCGAATTATGTCGACCGTTCACGTGAGTATTGACTATAGAATGTAGATCGCCATGTGCACGGTGCACTGTGTGGCTACGGGAAAAAAACACGAGGGTTTCGGCTGTGCGGTCGATCGCCACCTTCTTCCGTTTTCGTCTTACGAATTCGATGTTTTCTTTTCTCTAATAATGCCGTGTTATTCTCGTGAAATATAAGATATATTATGATATATCTGTTTCCAATGTTTCGATTTTACCGCAGAATAGATTAAATAACTAATAAGATAGATTGGAAAAAATAGTTAATAGATTTAATAAATTCTGTGATTGTACCTCCTAGCGAAGCGATAAGAATTCTGAAAATAGATTTGATTTTTTCGTCAAGTCTACTCGAAATCGACTTGTTAACATTTTTGCTTTATCTCTCCCCTCCCCTAAATCGTAAAATAATAGAAATTAAGAAATGTCATGTTTCAATTTTTGAAGAAATTACAATTATCATATTGTCGAATGTAAAAAAAATCTACCTCAAGACTACGAAAAATTCAAATCTATAAAATATTTGTCTAATTTCAATTACGTTGTTATAATATTGTTATTTATAGAGTTATTTATAATTACATTTTTCTAGGTCTGAGTTCCGAGATTAAATAGGTATTGAACATAGACGTTGCAGACTTTGACCGCAGGGGGGGCCCTTAAAAGATTCTTGTACTAATGAATACTAATATAGTAGTATAATTAAATATTTAATTGTTAATTTTATAAAGTATTTATTTAATTCAATATGCAAATATAAAAATAAATGCAAATAAAATATAAAGGTATTAAAATATAAAAAATGAATAATAATAATTTTAAACTGAAACTGAAACAGCATAATAATACATTAATACCTATAAATAATAGTGAAATAACATAAATAAAGTAATTGACAGATACACTGTGATTAAAAAAAATAGACCGCTAGCTGATATCAGATAAATGTTCAATTACCTACTTTTGGATATAATTAGATGATACAAGTCAAAAAAGTATTTAAATTCACGATACAAGATACAATATACAATTGTATCTCAGATACGTATCTTAAATACTAGTATCTAAGATACTGCCTAGCCTTGACTGTATCTAATGATAGTTTTTTTTATAATGCGATTATTGACAATATATTGTAGTATATATTTGTGGATATATTGCCAAGCATTTTTATCGAGATATTAACTATAAATACTGTATACCTAATCAATAGTTTTGTTTAGTATCAAATATAGAGGAGAGCCTAAAAACAGTAAACATGCATCTAAAACATTCTAAAAATTGTTTAAGTTACTGAATAATAGGTATTTAAAATTTTTTATTATTAATAATAATAAACATACTTTATTAATAATAAATATTGATCAAAAGATTATATTATTATTTATTAACTGTCCAAAATTTGTTAGTATAGGTGGACATTTGATTGAACTTTTAGGGGGGCTATAATAATCCAATTTAAAGTGAGTAGTGACCACGCCCCACCTTTTTACACCGAAGTGTAACATATTACCTCGCATATTACCTTCGATTTTTAGGGGTCTATTGAAATATTTAGGAGAGCTGAGCCCATTGGCGGATATTTGGTCATATCCGTGGGGGGGCTTAACATTTTTACCATATCCATTAGCGTCAACACATTATTAGACACTTCAAAGATACTAGAAGATATACTAGAGATACTAGAACCTTCCGAGGGGGCTTGACTACGTTCTGGGGGGGCTTAAGCCCCCCAAGTCCCCACTGATAACCGCCTATAATTGTTAGCCTGGGATTTATCAATATTACCTCAATATGACAAATATTTTAAATATTTTAATTAAATAATTTATATTGCACTCCGCATAAAATAAAAATAACTCTGCATTATTTAACCAAACATATTTGAATATAATTAATAGTTAGGTATAAACTATACATAAGAGACAAGACTCAATTCATATAGTCAAATTTTGACCAGTTCACTAATGAAAGCTGTTGTAAGCAAAAGACACAAATTAAACAAAACAATTTTATTTAATAATTTAATAAACTTTTATAATATACCTATTTTAAATTCTGAACGGAGTGATGAATGTATTGATTTTACAATGATGTGTGTGTGTTTTTTTTTTGTGTCTATGTATAGTATAACTAGTCGAAATAATGCTTCAACAAAAAAAAAGCGGATAAGTGAGTATCGCTCTGCTGTACATTAGGGGGTGAGGTGGACCTCGGACTAGGGTAGGTTAAATTTTAATGCAATGATAGGTATCATTGTATACGAAAAACGATTCTGAACGGAGATGATTTGACAGTCTAGGATATATTATATTTAAATATTGTCATATTATATTTTATTTTGAAACAAGTTCAAACATTTAAGTAAAAGTTTTAAGATCCTACGTACATCGTTTGGTAATATTTTAAAAATAACAAAAATCGAAAATTATTTAGTAGTAAAACGTTATTTTACACGTGTATTTTTGATTTCAAATTAAAATTAAAATTTTAAACACTCGTAAAATTTATTAAATTGAATAATCCTCAAACTTTTTTATAATTATTCTAAGCTTAACTTATGGACAGCATGTTATTAAATTTTCAATTTTTAGCTTTTGATAGTAAAATATTTATAAATTTTTAACTACCTACAAAATAGTTAAAAATATTCATGATTTTGACGATTTTTTTTCAATATTTGAACTTCAAATGCTAATAAAAAAATTCTTAAGAAAATTGAAAATTTTAGTTGTCTATAAATAGCTCAAAAAAGTCAAAATATTTTTAAAATCAAATAACGTAAAGAAAATGGCAATCTAAATAACTGGTAAAATTTTCAAATATTTACGACTTATACTATTTGAAATAGTATTTGAATAACAACAAATATCAAAAATCGTTTGAGGCTAAACCGTTATTTAACGCGGTTTTGTAAAAATTTAAATTTCAAACACTCCTAAAAATTTTTGTCTCAGTCCGGTAGAATTTTTTTTACAGATATTTGAGGAAAAATGTATGGAGAAACTTGTACCAAATTTTCAAAATTTAGTTATTAAAGAAAAATTTTTTACAATTTTTCAACCACAAAATTACTTGCAAATTTTCACAATTTTGACATATTTCGTATAAATTCGAATTTTAAGCACTTATAAAAAAATCGTGACCAACGATTTTGGATTTTTTTTTATCACTTTAAGAACAACTTATAAGAAAATTTGTATTAAATTTTCAAGATTTTCTGGCCGGCCAAAAGAGTTTTATCGTTATTTTAAATAAAAATACTTAAATACTTTGAAAATTTAACGGTGTACAGAGAACGCTAATCTAAACATTTGGTGAAATTATTATTTGAATATTAATAATATGTTTAGTAAATTTAAATATCAACAGTTTACAACTTAAGGAATAAGACACATAAATACATAGTATAAATATATAATATAGTAATAAATAATACGACATTGTATTCTGTGTTATTAGCGTTTAGCTGCCCTTTTTAGAAATGGCTACTACCAATTTCGCGGCTTCAAATTTCCCCATTACCGATAACATCAGTTAGCAATATAGTTTATTGTCTATATCTGTGCTATTAGATTGAAACTAACTTCGCTTTTTTCATGAAAAATGTAAAAATGTTCGCTATCTAGTATAATATAGATATCTATGCATTTATTAAAGAAAAATCAAGAGGCCGCAGGGGGGCACGGCCCACCCGGCTCCCCTGTGCGCACGCCTATGCTATTGAATTAGCTTGGATATTCGGACAATATTCTTGTCCGGTAGTAACAATCACCACGAAATTCCAAAACAATTGCATGATTATAAATACAAATTAATTCAAATTTGAGTCATGGAAACTCATTTCCCGTCGCTTATTAGTTTAAATTAGCGAGATTTGGTCCTTACTGTTTTTTAACAAAAAAATGTTTCCAGTTCGGGCAAGTGTGGTGGTGTACTTATTGATGTATTTATTCCTATTTATTATATACCCTCGTATAAAGGGCTTAAACAATTATAAAGGACTCATCTGTACACATGGAATAACCAGAATAACGCATCATAGATACTGTTATAAAGTATAAACAGAATTTTGTTTTAACATAACAAGTAGCACGATGTTAGTACAATAGTACACCTACTGGGAACTGGTCACTTATATTATAGAATTATTTATACCTAACAATAATCGCTATTCGCTATCAATATTATTATTGTGTGTGTTTATCGTACTGAATAACAGTAAATACTAAATATAACTGAATACTTAAATACTTAATTATTATTTAAATAGTAATACCAGTTCTCATTTAAGGATTGTATGACGTATAATTATATATTTAGAAATAAATATTATGACAAATTTGTCGGAACAAAATATAATAAATATTATATAAAGCAAATATATTTTATAAATAATTCGATTGAACATTCAAATGCAATCTATAACTATAATTATTATCACTATTATCAGTAAATAATTATTGTTGGCTCATTTTTAAACATTCATTCAAATTTAACCTTTGGTGTATTATTTTGTTGACTTATTACTTTATTTTTATTATACCTATTCATTTATATTACTGAATTATTTCGTGTATTTTATATATTTTAAGTTTCAAAAAAATGACATTGTATTTGTATATGTCAATGTCACCAAATTCAGTGGTGACTTGCGCACCCAGACTTGAGAATTTGTTATTCACTGAAAACAAAACATTCAATATTTATACATAATTAATATTGATTGGTTGATATGATAATGTTATTATTACCTATTCTAATTAGTAATAAATTACTGTTATTATATTATTTTAATAGATATTAGATTCGGCCATTCAAGTTTAATATGTTCCTTAATTATTGCTTTTGATTTTTAAAGTCAAAAGAAGCTAAATACATTTTTTGCTTTTAATCATCTATACACGACAATGGCATCGACCTTGAGATCTAATTAAAAATAAATATCTTGTATTGACCGTATCTAATAAAATACATTTGTAGCTTAGGTAGTTATTATTTCGATGAAATATTATGGTTTGTAAATGTTTGGTTAACATATTTTAAGTTGATTTTTTTTCTTCAGCTAGGCCAGAGCTTGCGCTAAGGAATTTGTAGAACTGCCAAACACCTATAGTAAATGATTTAAAAAAAAATGTTCCAATCACTTAATAATCAGTATTCATGGAACTAGAAATTATATACATACTCAACACTCAAGCCTTAATTAAAAAGGAGCAGAATAGGCCATGTGCCCATGTCCCCCCTAGGCCTTAGTTTTTGCCACAATATGTATTTTTAGCATTATAAACTAAATCCATAATATAAGTAAACAGTCACAGTCTATCGTGATTTGTTATATTATTATGATTCAATCGAAAAAAATGTATGGCCCTTATAACATACTTATAATATACTTATTGGCTATTGGTATTGTACCTTATAATAAGTTATATTTATAATTGGCCTATTGAATAGCCTATTGGCTATAATTGGAAAAAACATATTATATGTTTATGTTATACATTTATACATTAACTACAAAATAGTTACCTATCTCCTACATTGTATGGTTATTATAATAGGTAGGTCTATCATCGATTACGTCGAAATACTTAATTCCAATTATTAATAATGGAATGGAATAATTTACTTCGCTGCAACAAAAATTAAAGGCATACAATTGTTTTGAATTTAATCAAAGAGTTTTATAAACGGTTAGGTATAAATAATATGTAAATATCGCCAAGAACTCATGTATATTGGAACAAATGTTTGTTTACAAGTTATAACTGTTTGTATTGGTTATACTACCAGTTAAACTGAAACTCCGTTTCGGGTTTGACATTCGATCTGCATGTAGATGTATAATATCTCAAAGTAGTTTAAAAGCTACTTGAAAGAATCTTGAAGTGCGAGTTATTGAGATTTTTGTATTACAGTAATCTCAGGAACTTCACATAGTGTTATGTTGAAATTACAATTGTATATAATATATTATATTTAGATTTTATAGACAGATCAAATAGTTCAATTTGAAAAATTATTTAAATTATAATAATGGAATCAGGATTTTAAATACAAGTGACAAAGTTAAGGCGTGGCCTATGGGCACCCTCGGAAAATGGTAAACGGACAGTTTGTACTATATCTATTGTTTAAGTTGCATATCGCGGACATTTTGTACGGTGATAATAAATTGGTAAAATTCGATCGCGGACGTTTTGTACGGTATAAATAAACCGGAAATTTATTAAAACTTAAGATTGCGAATCATGATCGCGATTAGTATGAGACATGTGTTTGGTGTCTCAGTATTAAATAACTTACTAACTGCTAACACTCTAAATGTCTAAATTCTAAAATAATATAAAATGAACCAAACAACTAAATTAAATCCAAAATTTTTTAAAAATGGGTATGAATATGGAAAATTTGAGGAAAAATAAATTCAATATTCGTTGGAAGTGTTCAAAAGTGACTTGTACGGGTAAAGTTACTACAAACCTTTATGAACCGGTGAGTTATAAGTTATAAATCATATTATTTTCATAACACCTAAATCGTATAAACCTAAATAATATTACCATACTTTTTTTTTTATGCACTTTTATACATTACTTATTCTTCTTATCTCGTCTTGGTATTTATAACCATTATTATTATTATTATTATTTATGACATTTATTTATGTTAACTATCTGTGTTTTGTAAAAACAAATTATGTCTAACACCTTATGTCTCAACATTTGTTTTTTTACCTTTAATAGTACGAACTGTTCGCCACATACATTTAATTACTTTCTGAAATAGTACAAACTATTTTCATTTTTTCTGGTTGACCGTACAGTGTCCTACAACCTCGGAAAATAATGTCAACTTATAATTTAATAAATACTACCATGATATTACTTATTAATCTAGTCATCTAGATAGTATAAGATAAATTGTTTTTCTTAATTAATAATTACTATTAGGATATGAATTACGTATAAAAACACGATATATTTATTGTATTAATATTAATGACATAAGTGATCGACACCTACGTAAGATTATTGATCGCAGATAATTTGTATTAAGCCCATAAATATTAAATACTATAGATATTTTATCAAACAACACTAAATGTTTTATTGTTTAAACTTTTATGAACGTATCTATCAAATACTTAATGTTTTTAGTTTTTATATCACTGCCTCCAACAACGTGCACAATAAAAAAGATCATTCAGAACATTAGGAATATAAAAATAATATGGCTTTATTCGAGTACTGGTGAATTTAAATATGGATTCGGGATGTGTCATTATATGTTTGGAAAGAAACAAAAAATTTACAGTTTTTATTTCTAAACCCTAAATGGTTCTTCATGACTGGTATGACTCTTAAGTCCGCAAGATGGGGTGTTGGATAAATTCTAAATATATATAGTGTCGAGACTTGTATACATCGATACATGATAGAATTATGGGAAGTGTATATCAAAAGAAACCGAATAGGTTTTGTACTTGTACATGTACAGTATGTTAATATCCTTCAGTTTTTTGTAAATAATTACACTAATATTATGGTACATCGTACATATCACGATCTTAAGAATCTGTGAGAAGGCTTGTCGGCTTATCGCAAAAGCTGCTGACTCCGTCACTTAGCGATTTTAAGTCTGTCGTTAAATCTTACATTTCGGTTTTTAGAGATCGATGGGCGAGAAAAATAATATATTTCTAATTTCATCACAAAAAATGTACTAAAACATATAAATACAAATGAGTTGTTGTATTTGTATACATATTTTTAAATAATATGTTAAACATAACTATTTATGCAATCTATGACACTAATTTTTAGATAGTGAACATGACAATTTTACTTCAAGGCCTAACATTATTCCAAAAAGACGAAGTTACCCATATCGTCAAAATTATAACCAAAAAGTTTCATTCAAACCGTACAACCGTGGAAATAAAACTATTTGTAAAAGCTACTTGGTTCAAAATCAATTTGATGGCCGACTTCCAAAATATAATACACTACCCAAAAATAATTTTAATCAAAGGTATTTAAGTACCTATTTAACATAATATTACTATTAATAGATATTAAAAAAAAAAAAATGTCATGATTATTAAAATTGATAATGATATCTTGTCCTGAAAGGAATCATATTCATGGTGGTTATGGCAACTTCAAAAATTCATCATTTATCATAAATAAAAGTATAACTGGTTGGTACTCAATTATTGTAAGTTCTAAATTTTAATATACTCGTACCCATTGTAGTTATTAAAATAATTAATATTATGGTGTTTAAGGTGACAAATGCTGAAGAATTTGATGAAGTATTGAAAAAAATTGAATTAGAAATCTCACCACTATTTTTTTATCCATACAATGTACCTATGCTATTTTAATACTAATTAGCTTTTTTAATATTACTGTACATAATAATATAATACTTGTAAAATAGTTTAATACTTAATATTTATTTTCATTTTATAGAAACAATATTCTTCTGATAATGTATTAAGATTTCTTGTTGATAATTATAAAGTTGCTATAGCATTGCATAATACAAGCTATAAAATAACACTAAGAGATGATAGAAAAGTAAGTTAAAGTTTTTCATTTCTAAATGTATGATTTAATTTTAACATTAATATTTGTTTTTAGTTGATTATAAATGTCTTACCATATTTACCCGAACAAAGGTTAATATCATTTACACCAGTATCTAGTGAAGTTAGAGAAAAAATGATAGAGGCCGTGGCGACTCGTTACAACCCTAGTACCAAGAGTTTGGATTTATCAAAATTTCATGCATATTCACGTATGTAAAAGTTTATTTTATATTGAGGTAATAATAGTTTTAAGAGAAATATGGAAAAAAGTTTATTTTTGTTTTAGTATTTACCAATAATCAACTGTTTGTACCATTAAATCAACCAGCAATTCTTTTGGCAGCACTTAATATGGCTGCTCAACATACCAAGCATGATTTGTATTGTTTGAGTCTGGCCAACAATCACATATATTTAGGTGAAGGACTTACATGGATACGTAGATTGTTCCCTGAACTGAAAGTATTGGATTTGGCTGTTAATAAAGTAATGTGTTGTGTATTTTTTACTTGTACTATATATTATGCTAAAAATAATTTTTGTTACAGTTGACTGATTTAAATGAACTAAAGAGTCTTTCGGGTTATACTATTGAAGTTCTCACATTATCCAAAAATCCAGTTTGCTATTCAATGGACAAAGAGTGTTACAGACGGTGAGCAAAATATAAATTCAAGGCAATTCTTTTATTTTTAACAATAAATATTCTAATTTTTTTTTTAATGTGTTTATAGTTTTGAGAATTGTATGATAAATTTAATTTCAATATTTTTTATTGCCTTAAACTTGTTGGTTAGCAAAATTATTGTTAATGATTTTGATAGTAAATAATCAACTCATAATTCAAACAAATAAAATAGTTTTTTTTAAATGTTCTTTACCACATTTTTATGCAGTTGTTAATGTGCATTAACTTAATTAAAAACTAAGGGCTACTTATATATAAAGCCACCCTACCTGTATTAATGAATTGCTAAAAATGCTAAAATGTAAATTGTACATATTTTATACCCATATTATTTTTGTATCCTTATGCCGTGTATATTATAATGTTAATGGTCATTTATAGAATATAAAACTCTTAGTCTGGGGTTTGAAATGGATGTAAATGGAGTAATGCATAAAAACCTTTTTGGCAGAAATTGAAAATCAAATTATTATACATGGCTTATACAACTTATCACAGATTATAAAACATTCATATTATTTTTTATCTCTTATTAATTTTATTTCTAAAAATTTAAAATGCATAATATAAGAACTCATAACATTAATATACCTTAATTAAGTGAATTTAAGCGCATTAATTGTTTTCAAATCTAATTTGAGAAATTAATATAGTTATAGTCATTATTGTAAACATAATATTTACTACGTTGCTTGTGGATTAGAGAGAGATAACAAATGTCAAATACTATATTGACATCCTCCGAACAAATTATATCAATACAATATGTTATATAGTTTTTATTATTTATGTTGCAAATTTTTTATTATATTTGCATCAATATTCTTTAAGCTATACCACACATTTTTGAAAATAATAAGTATGGTTCACTGTCAGAATGACTATTTTATTTTTATGAGAAAATATGTCCCATTTATACCTGTTTGCATATAAGTATATCGTTCACATAATAACATGTTATTATAACTGTTTCAGGGATGTACAAAAATTATTTCCCGTGTTAATCAAATTGGTAAGTTCAAATTTGATGTCATTTATTATCTTATTATAGTTATATGCAGTGGCTTAGCCAGGATTTCTAAAAGAGGGGGGGCCAACAAAAAAATTAAATTTGTACTGTTTTTATTATAAAAAATAATTGAGATTATTTGTATACTTATTATGTGACCACAATTCATTGCTGATCGCCTAGACAAAACAATTGTTAACATTGATACGCGTGTCGTGTTGGTAAGTGGTGATACACTCACGTTTGTAACCGAACTAGGTACCATAGCGCAGCTATAGATAATAAACACCATTTGGCATTTGAGGAGACTATCTTAAATCGTGATAATGAATAACATTTCTACTTTTTTTATACTCTATGGACGTACTGATATAAAAACAATAATAAAAAAACACGGCCCATGGGGGGGCCATGGCCCCTCTCTGGCCCTCCCCCTGGCTACGCCACTGGTTATATGTGAAAAATTATTGACTAATTTTTCAATAAAATAAATTTCACAATATTATAAAAGTTTTTATTATAATACTATAAGAATATAATTAAAGTAAACATATCTCATTTGATTTAAAATCTAAAATATGAACAGATAATGGCCTTTTTAGTGTGTAGTATTTTGAGTGACTTTGTAATCTTAATTTAAATATTTAAATTATTCATTTACAATTATTATTTGATTTTTAGATTTATATATTAAATATATATATTATTAATATAATAAAGTAATATTAAAATATCTACATCATATATTATTGTTATTAACATTTGAGTCAATATTGACTTACTGTAGAACCCTATGAATAGGTTTGTGGCTTATACTCTGCTCAAGTTAAGAAATATAATCGTTAGTCATTAGCAAAATTAGGGAAGGCTTAGGATGTATTAGCACCACCAATTTTAAAATTAGCAGTCTCAAATATTTGTTTACAATATCACATTCAGCAGCGATTCAACGCTATGCCCAAAAAATGAAGAGCTTAAGCACCCTCAGTATTTTTATTGAAATTGTGCCTATGTCATTAGTGACTAGTTTTTGTCAAACTGTGGTCATGCAACACCTACTTGTCTATCCCTATCAAATCAACCATTTGTAAGTCTATCATATGTAGTAAAGCCACTCCCTTGTGCAATAGTTGACTGTCGACTATATTTTTTTACTCAGAGTATAAATAGATAATACCATAAAAAGTATCTAAAAATATTGATATGTTGTGTATTTATAATATAATATACTTAATAGTTTCATATTCTCATTTATATGTGGCTATATATCTTTGCTTTTAAATAACCAAAATAATCATTTATGAGGAACCTTCTTTTTTTCAAAATTCAAGAAAAAGTATTTGGAATAATTTGCTTTTGATTTTCTTCCGCCAAAGTATTAATTAAATTCACTTTCAAATAAAAAAATATATTGAAGAATTTTGTACTATAAAAATAGTGTCAGACACATAAAAAAAAATTTGTTTTACTCAAAATTTCCAATGAATATTAATTATGATTTAATATAATACAATTTATACTAACATTTAAAAATGATTATCATAAAATATTATATTATTTATCATATTATAGTATAATTTAATATTTGTAATATTTTAATATAAATTTATATTGTATATTAGGATAACTTAAATTTGCCTTTGACCAACGAGGGTTCCAAGTTGAAAATGCCAATCAACTTGGGAAATAGTTACCCAATACCACAGTATAGCTCTAACTTGGTACAATCAAATCCAGTAATGACTTTAGTAGAATTATTCCTAGCAAAATACTATGAACAGTATGACAACAAAGTATCCAGACAAATGGTATTGGAAGCATACCATGAAAATGCTACATTTTCATTATCTAGTTGCTTACTAAATTCTTGGTATGTATATATGAAACTTATTGCATTAAATCTCAAGTGCTGTATAATTTTAATTGTGTATATTATATATTTTAGTAACAACGGTAGTCTAGCAAATTACATGCCCGAGAGTCGAAATTTGTTGAAACCTGATCAAAATATAAATTGTTTTTTACATAAGGGCAAAGCAAACATAATGGACATTTTAGAAAAGTTACCCAAAACAAAACATGATTTTGGCTCATTCATAATTGATGTACCATTTGCAAGTGTAAGTCTTTAGGTGTTTGTTTGAATGTAATTTTAAAACTTTATTTTTCCCCAGTCTACGATAATCCAAGTAGTGGTAAATGGCGTGTTTGCCGAAGAATTTAATGAAAACCACAATTGTCAAGTATTTAGATCATTTAGTAGAACATTCAGTTTAGTGCCTGCTGTAAATTGTTGGATTATATTAAGTGATATGATGTTTATAACATTAGTATCCTCTGAGTTAATGGAAGTAAGTAAATCGTTTTTTGGTCTATCTTCATAACAAGGTTTATTATAAATGTACATTTTTAGGAATCGACAAAAAGGTTCTATGTATTTAAGCCATCAATAACAAATCACACATCTAATAGCAACAGTTTTAAAACGACAATGCTTATAGAGGATACTTTGCCTGATGTATTGTCAACATTATGTTGCAAGACAACTATTTCCAATTGTCCATCATCAGAATATCAAAAGGATTCACTTTTATCTAATAATCTCTCTCCATTGTCACTGACTAGGAATTCAGAGGAAACATCTACTTTTCATGCATCTGTAGTACAGAACTTACAATCATCACGCCAGCAACAGAATTGCCTTGCAACGCCATTAACTATGACAACAGATAGTATCCTATCCAACTCTCAACGGTTAAATTTGCCATGTCTCGTGCCTAGTGAAAAATTATCATTTCCTGTATTCAACACAAAACCAATAGAACCAGCACTCTCAACAATACCAACTAAAATGCTTTTAAATTCTTCTAATAACCATGACGGAAGTTCTAGTAATGAATTATTAATGATTAAGAGATTTTCAAATGAGTCTGGAATGAACGATAAATGGTCAAAAAAGTAAGATACATGAATTATATTCATTAGATAATATAATAATATATAATATTGTTCAATTACCTATTGAAATATATTTAGTTTTGATTATTCACATTCTTATGAACATTTTATTTAAAAATATTTTTTTCCAAATTCCATTATGTTTTGTCTATTTATGTTATAATGTATTATTATTAATATTTAATTTTTTCTTTTTTCTAGGTGCTTAGTTGAAAATAATTGGGATTTTGCCAAAGCTACATTGTGTTTTTCAAAACTAAAATCTATAATTCCTTCAATAGCATATAAACACTGATAAAGATTTATTATTGTTATTATTTTATATACCTATAAAAAAGAAGTTAAAATATACTTATTATTTATCTTTTTAAATTATTTATTATTATATTATTTAATGTCTTTTTAATAATATTGTACCTACATATAGCTTCAAAAGTCTTTGGTATCTGGCTTCTACACATTTCTTTTAAATATTAGTAGTTTGCTTGTTTTTATTTTGACAAATGATACTATTTTATTTTACTTGAGTAAAAAACAAAGTTAATAACTTTAATATTTAAAGTTTGGATCAGGTATATACTGAAAGTAAAAAGTTATAAAATTTGAATTTCCAATGTATTAATAAATATTTAATAATACTATCTAATAATACTATACTTAACCATTAAACTGTTATTTGGATACAAATAATTCAGAATATATCTAAAATACAAGCCAACCATATTATAACATTCCCCTAAATAAAAAAAAAAATTGAAATTTTCTAGTTATTTTATGTTTTATGTTTATTAAGTACACAAATGAAATAAATTTACAAGCTTCGTTTTGAAATTCGTGAAACACTATCCCCTGCAAAATCAAATTTATATAAAAAGAGTACATAACACATTTTCCAGGCTTTTCTTAGTTAAAATAAGTATTTTCAAAAAAAATTTTCCTAAAAAGTAAAGCCCCACGCCCCATATCAACTAAGTGCATAATACTTTTATATTATGATAATATTTAATAAAATAATACATCTTATTTATTTTATTATACTTGGTACTACACTTATTTTATTAATATAAGGGTAACTAAAAAAAAAATTACATCTAGTAAATTATAAATAATAACTAATTACAACACAGTTATTTTAAAATCATAAAACATAAACCATAAATCAAAATATATATATATATATATATAATTATACAATTAACTAATAAATGAAATATTTATACATGATAAATATTTTGTGTACCATTTTATGATATAAAAGTATATAAAAATTATTAAATGAAATATTATTATTATTATTAATACATATTATATTTATGGTTATAGATATGTTAAAAAAATATGTTTTTACATGTTTTAACCTAGTTATCTTATTGACTAAGCATAATTTATATTACTGTCTTCTTGCCATAGCTACAGTATATTTTATTAAATTGTTATAATTATTGTTATTTTAACCTACTTCTATGTTTTGTTTAACTTATTTTGAAATAATTGCGCAATTTTAATTATTACATATGGTTGTATACTAATATGCCAATAACCTATGATTTTTACTTAACAGTTAACTTAATTTAATACTAATATTTCTTATTTGAATATATATTTCATTTAAAGCTTAATACAAAAGTCTCCAAAATTACAAAAGATATGACCTCATGCTTTACATCTTACACCGTGGGTATTTTGACATATTATACATGTTTTCTTCTCATGAGGCGATGGAATTGTATTGTTGGAAATATGTTGATGTCGGTTATGCGTTGCCTGCATCTTTTCGTTTTTCGTTTTTTTTTTGTGTTGCTGATGTTCCCATTAACAGTTTTTATTTCTTGAGTGATAATCAGGGACGTATTTATACTAGGGCTAACCAGGGCTGTAGCCCTGGGCGGCAAATTTTGAGGGGCGGCAAATTATGAAGGGCACCAAAGTGGTGAGTAATTTGGTAATTAAAAAAAAAAAAATAATTTGATTTTATTTACATTTTTTTATACGTCATACTTAATAGATCGCTTTTATTTTTTTATCAAATTATTTTTGTATACTTAATACTGTTGATTATAAATACCATAATCAATGTTAATACGTATACAAAATAAATGTAAAAGAAACTATAGCTGAATAAAAATAATTTATGGTAAAGCAGGGACGCCCGGAAGGGGGGGCCAGTGGGGGCCATTGCCCCCCTGAGATTTTTCGTGTCATTTACAAAATTGGAAGTTTTTTACATAAAGCTGATCTATAATAGTCAGCAACTATTCGACAATCCTTGTATCTAAGTATCTAACAAGTCATATAGGAGGTATTTATTATTTAATCGTGAAAAAGACATTACGATTATTTTCAATCGCTAAGTCACTTTTTAACTTTTGGTACGTTCCTACAGATTGTCTGTTAACGCGGACGAGTCAAAGTAATTAATTAAATTAAATTATTTACTTCAAACAAAAGGAGATTGCCATTACTTTTTGAATAAAATAATAAAATATGAAATAAATTTTATCAAATAAAGTTGTTTAAACTTTGTTATGTTTTTTCTTACAAATATTAGAACTAATAGTGTAAATGTGTAATTTTATATTAACTTAAATTAGTTTTGATTTTTAAAAAATATGTTATTGATAGTATTGCAAAATATGAGTAGATGAAAGAAGTAGCGGTAAATTTACCTATAAGTATTTAGGTACTTACAATTTTTTTAGCCCCCCCCCCTGAACTACATTTCTGCGGGCGTCCCTGTGGTAAAGCTATAGGTACTACAGAGGCAGAAATATTTTTAATTCTTGACTCTTGTTTATCTATTTTTAACGAAAAATTGATATTTTTTCTTCGAGTTTGGTTTAGCGACAATCGTCGACCGCCGATCATTGATTATTATTTATTATGATTATAATTAGAAAATTATACACATCTCGTTTAAAAGAAAATAATTATTTTTAGTGTTATGTAGGTACAAAACTACAAAATGTATTATATTCCAAAGGGCAAAGACCATTTTTATTTGTTATATCTTGTACTCTTGTGTACAAACGTTCATCGATTACGAGTTACTTAATGTGTGTTTATGATTTTTGGTGTGTTATTTTTATAATATTACATTTATTTAAATAATTAAACAAGTTATCTTGATTAGAGGATATAATTAACGAATTTGCTTGTAAAAAATCCCGCCGTAAAATTTTTTAAGTATCTACATACTTGATTTTATTGTATACATTTTGTAAATTTTTATTTTGTCATGACCAAAATTATAAATCAAATATTTAGGATATTTTTATTATGAGTACTTTTTTTTATTTAATAATATTACTCCATGATTGCCCCAACAATATTGGCGACAATTATCGATACATCGTTGGTATGGAACATTGACATATTATGTCAATGGTATGGAAAGCGCAGTCCATTTGTTAATAGGTTTATGGTTTTTAACCGTTACGATGACTACGTTACGTGTATTTTATTATTAATTGATATTTTGTTACAAAGGTATTCGCATAAAAAATATACTCGTACATTTTCATCAAATTAATGAAAACTAGTTCATTATTATCCTAAGACGGCAAAAAAAAAAACAATGAACACTGGTGATTATTTAAAACTCGACGGAGGTTTAGAGGGTAAATTCGTATCCAGCATTAAGAATGTAATCGGAAGTGGTAAATTTGGAACCGTCCTCAGAGGTCAGTAAACATAAGTCCCTACCACGATCACCCTCGGTAGGGGTAGACGATTATTATTGGTTGACATAACATGCGTTTAATAAAAATATATAACTGTATTCTACAACAGGAAGGAATGTGTGCACGTTCGAAGAAGTCGCCGTCAAAATCGAACCCATTGCCTATTTTCGCTCTATGCATATAATTAAAGAAAGACATTACTATAAGATGCTCAAAGGCAATGGTAAATTTATATTTTATTCCATATCGTTTTATTATGTATAACATTTTATAATAATGATAGAGTGTACATTAAGTGTAGGCTTAAATTGTAACAAATTTAAATGGTCTGATATAAATTGGTGATTTAGACAAAATATTTTGAAAAATCAATAGCAAAAAGCGGGTAAGTGAGTATCGCTGAATCGCTCTGCTGTACATTAGGGGGTGGGGTGGACCTCGGACTAGGGTAGGTTAAATTTGAATGCAATGATAGGTATCATTGTATACGAAAAACGATTCTGAACGGAGATGATTTGTCAGTCTAGGATATATTATATTTAAATATTGTCATATATTCTATTTTGAAACAAATAGTATAGTTACCTACTATATTATGTTACTATAGTAACTTTATAATATCTGTTTATTAATAAAAAAAATTATTTGGCAACATACGCATAATGAGAGTATGAAATTTAATTTAAATTTTGACATATTTCGTATAAATTTGAACTTTAAGCCCTTATAAAAAAAAATTGTGACTAACGATTTCGGATTTTTTTTTATCACTTTAAGAACAACTTATAAGAAACCTTGTATTAAATTTTCAAGATTTTCTGGCCACCCAAAAAAATTTTATCGGCATTTGAAGAAAAAAAACTTAGAAAAGTCGAAAATTTCAATTGTGTATAAGTAGCTTAAAAATGGTCAAAATTTTTTGAAAATTTAACTGTAATGAGATAACCATAATATAAACATTTGGTGAAAATTTCAAGTATTTACAATGATTTGTTTTTAAGTTACAGCAAAATCAAAAAATCGATTTTGTCGAAAAGTGGTTTTTCGTAAAATTGCCGTTTTTCTGTCACTTTTTTTTGTTTTTCTCAATTTTTTTGAAAACTATTTGGAAATTTTACTTTTGACCCCCCCCCCCAAAGTACCAACTAGATTCAATTTCCTATTCAAAGAGGGGTTGAAGTTAAAAATCGGAGCATTATTACTGCTCCAAATGTTGTCGTCAGACACAAAAAAAAAAAAACACACATCATTGTAAAAGCAATACATTCATCACTCCGTTCAGAATCTAAAATTTTAAAACATTTTGTTTAATTATTTTCAAAAACGTTATATATTGATGGTGTCTTCCTTTATATGACATTTAATAATTATCGCATTATCGTGTGAGCGAAAACAATAATTCTAATTATCGATATCAAGAATAATAATTTATAAAACTTAAGTTATCAAAAGTTGAGAGACGAAAGTAATATAACGTTTATACGGTTTATACTTAACCTATTTATACTATTTACAGTATATAGTATACCTACTATATTTTAACAAGTTAAATAAACGAATTGAAACTTTCAATTGTATAAAACTAATAGATTTTTACCAAGTTTAATAATTTTTAAGTTCCAAATTTGAAATCGAGTATCTATTACTATTATGTATAGGTAGGTAGTACGTGTACAAGCACAAAGTTGCAAATGAAACGATGGGAGTTGTATTATAATTAAAACTATTTAGGTAGGTATAGTGTACAAACTTACGGTTATCTTGGATTGTATATACATACTCTCGTGAAAAAATCAAATTTGAATATTATTTGAATTCTTGTAGGTACGTGTTTTAATTTTTACATCTATCGCCACAATCTTAATAATTTTTTACATTATAATAATTGTAATGATTGTATTTTTTTATTCGATTAATATGAGTATTAACATACTATTTTTAATTTGTGTGTATAATATTATTATTGTACGGTTTCAGTGAACGATCGTCGATCACGCAATTGAAGGGTTTCCCGACATCTATTATTATGGAAATATCGGAGTGAATCAGTGAAATACATGGCCATGGGCCATGGCTATGGAGTTGTTGGGTCCGTCGTAGAAAGACCTTTTTACGCTTGGCGGAAACAAAATGTCACTAAAGACCGTCCTGATGATCGCTAATCAAATGGTGAATACATACGTAATACCATTGATTATAAATACTAGTATTTATAATCAATGGTAATACCTATACAATAACGGACGATGGCATTTACAAACGCCATCTACATATTATATTACATTATATTATAATAATTAAACGCATTAATTCGGAATCTAGATCGGATATATAATTATATTTACAAACATATTATGCCGTCGTCGTCGTCTATTGCCCAATATAAATCATATTATACCGATTGACGATTATCATTACTACGCTATGCAATTAATTATATTTAGGGTCGAACGAAATAAAATATAATATAAACCGACAAATTTTTCGATACGCATATAATATGTATTCAAAAGAAATTTTACCATATAATTTGGTGTTCGTATATATAATTGCTGCGCGCGTATAGACTGATTAGACTGACTAATAATTTCCATTGAATGTGTAACAGAGCTTCTGGCTAGAATGAAGGCCTCTAATTATAATGCATCTCGCATCTGCAGCTATAATATTATATTCATTATACGCCAACGTTGGCACCTATGCAAATACGCATTCGAATCGATTGAATTCCGCATACAAAATTGTATATATTTTCAATAGTTGTAAAATTGTTTTTTTTTTATGGATTTTAGATACCTATACAAATGGTATTTTTATTGTATATTTATTTATGTGCACCGGCGGTGATAGTATTTCGACTACTGACATCACCCGCGAATTTAATGAAATGTTTCATCGTATAATCTATTTCATACATATTCATTATATAATATACAAACATTTGCAATTGTTTTACAGCTAACAAGAATCGAACACGTTCACCGCTGCAAGCTAATTCACGGAGACATTACCCCTGAAAATATATTAATAGGACGGCCGAGACAGACGTTGCCGTTCAAGGAGTCGACAGAGCACACGCTATACTTAATCGATTTTGGAATGGCCAAACCGTACATTAACTTAACCACTAAACATCACATAGATTATGACACGGAAGTCCCCGTTTTTGGAACATACCAGTTCATGAGCGCTAACGCTCATTTTGGTATAGGTAAGAAGTGTACACGTAACGCGTAGGTAGATATATAGCTGTAACATAATGTAATGAGTAATGACTCATAATAATTATAATTTCATACTCATATCAGTTTATTATTATTATTATTTACGTTATTTAGTTACTAATACGATTTATTCTTTCCTTATAACTTCAAAGCATTAATATAAATACAATTCAATATTTTATTGTACATTTTTAATTTGTGGGTCTTCTTAAATAAATGAATAAAAATAAATGTATAGCAAAACCAATCCATTTCCGTACCGTAATACATTTCAAAGTAGACTTTTACCTTACGATTCAAACATTTTTTTATTAAGTGTTTGTAATTTTTATAAATTGGCATTATTAACCAATAACCAAATTAAATAACTAATAAAGAGCTTAACTTAATGATTTATTTAGAAATAATAAAAAATAATGAAACTTTGCCCAAAACCAAAACGGATCGTATTTTTCATTATCAAGTAATTTATTGAAAACATTGAAATACAATTTTGAAATCGATTGAATTTTGAATCAATTAAAATAATATTCAGTTTCAAAAATACAACAAATTGTAAAATTTTACAGTTTTTAGTAGATATAAACAAATTTTTAAAACAAACTCCTTAATTTTTGCAATATTTTACATTTTTAATACCATTTCTTTGTACTAAGAAAAACTTAATTTTATTTAATTAATTAATAAATTAAGTGAAACAAAATTAAAATTAAAACTAATAAAAAACGAATTTATTTAAACGCATTTTCACACCTGTAGGCTGTATTATTAGCCAATAGCCACTAGGATATTAAAATTATAATATCTTGGTAAACAGTATTGACACTTATCAATAACCTTCCAGAATATAATCGTTGATTCTTATTATATAAAATACATTAATACATTTTTTTTATTTAAATAATTTTAATTTTTAGATATCTTAAAACTATAATATCATTATAGTTTAAGCATGTCATACGAGTATTTAAAATTTCTTTACCTATACGAGAATAAGACATCGTCTGCAATACAATTTAATAGTTTTGTAAATCATGGTAAAAAGGAGGCAATTGAGTCATACATGGTTATATTTTAAATTAGTACTACTAACTTTCCAATATCTATCAACATTGTGTACCTGCTTATATACAGGATGATTTTTTTATCGGAGAACACTCATTATTTCTGAAAATATTCATGTTTTTCGGAAATATTTTTTTACATAGTTTCAAGTTGTTAAAAAAATATAAGGATAAAAAATATTTAAAAATATAATTTTTTAATAAAAATGTTGTTTTTTTTAACAACTTGAAACTATGTAAAAAAATATTTTCAAAAACATGAATAATTTCAGAAATAATGAGTGTTCTTCGATAAAAAAAATCACTCTGTATATAGCTATTGCTATATATTATAACGATGTGTTTATATTATTATTATATACCATGTATAGAACAAAGTCGTAGAGACGACTTAGAATCTCTCGGATACGTTCTACTGTACTTGATCAACGGCACGTTACCTTGGATGAAATACTTTGAAGAAGACAATATCGATATCAAAAGCTGCGGAGATATGAAAAAAAAAAAATTGAAACGAAAACTCTTTGCGCTGATTTACCAGGTAAATATAAAAAATAATCTCATATGAATATTTTAGAACAATGTGATGACTGATCATTTTTTTTTCTTTCACCTTTAGAAGAGTTTGCTAAATATTTTGACTACATAAAAGAGTTAGAATTCATCGAAACTCCCGACTATGAGAGATTGAAAGATTTGTTTCAATCCGTTTACAAACGCGAAAAATTTCTTGATGACAATTTATTCGACTGGTCGACTGTACTCATGTAGCCAAAAATAATACATACATCCAGGGCCGTATTGTGGTTTGGTGGCGCCCCTGGCGAATCACTGCATTTGCGCCCCCCTTCCCAAATTAAAAATTTGCATTAGTTTAAAAAAACCATTTGAAATATATAAAACATGTAAAAATACATAGAATATATCAAGTAATAACTAATAATCTTTAATAATTTATATTAATGTATTTATATTACTTAAATATATAAACAATTAGTACATTATAGAAACAATAGTAGTTCTTTTCCAAATACAATGTTAATACATGTAATATGTATGAAATGTGTATTATGGGAGTTAAAACTAAGGTAGGGCATAAAAATAAAATTATACGTAGATTTATGTGTAGTAAAAATGTATTAAATAATATTAATAATAATATAATATGCATTTATGCACAAAAAGCTTGATATAAACAATTAATATCAACGCGTACGCGCAGCTGCCTTGGTCTTTACAAAACACACACCAATATTGTTGTTTATGTAAATAAATAACACAACGTATGATGAAAATAATTTGGGAAATATTACTGAGTCTGTTGATGAGAGTAAAATATGTAGTACATACTTTGTTATTTTGGATTTATTAACGAATACAAATGAAACATCGTTTTGAAAATTTCTTTAATTGATTTATTAAAATTCGTTCGCGCGCGTGTGTCTATATTGGAGATCGTCGCTAAACGCGGGAACAATTCGTAACGTGGCCGCGCATGTTAAGGTGGAAAAGCCACCAATTACGTTCCGTAAGAATGGGGATCATTACGGGAAATCTGAAGGGTCTCGTCCGGTTTTATTTGTGAGTTTGTGACAGCGAAAGAAGACGGAAATTGTCCTTGTTGTGCTGGTGCACATTTGTTAACCGCGTGTATGAGATTTAAGTCATCATGGGCGGCAGGAAACCGAACGCGGTGGGCGCGAGAGAATCGCGTTTGTTTTAATTGTTTGAGCATTGGTCACTGGGTCCCGAAATGTAAAGTGAAACCTAATTGCAAAGAATGTTCGCGTAAACATCACACACTTCTACATTTGCCATCCGACGAGTGAGAGGGCGGGGAGGAACCGCCGGTACGGGTCGATTCGTCTGTGTGTGCGTCTGTGGTGAGGCCTCCGTCCGCCCCATCCATCTAATGCCATTATTTTGGGCATCGCGTTCGTGCACATGCGGGAAAGGTCCGGCGCGGTGCAGACTATGTGGGCGTTGGTCGATAGCGCGTCGCAAGTTAGCATAATCACTGCCGCGTGTGTTAAGCGATTAGGATTGAAACCGGCGCGTTGGACGGCACCGATAAGCGGTTTGTCTAGAACAACTGTCGCCGAAGTTCAAGGGCGCGTAGAATGTATAGTGCAACCTAGGTTTGCGTCCGATCCAGTGCTGCCTGTTCAGGCTTGGGTGTTGCCTACCATAACAAGCGACTTACCGCAAAAATCTTTAGCCGCGTGTGTGAAAGATTCTAATCTTTAGTCCGGCCCACGAGAGTCCGACCGTAAACCGCGCATCAATATTGACGCGGGCGAGTTCTGCTGGCCGAATTTTCTTCCACACTACTTGGCAACATGTATACAGCAGCGATCATTGTCGACTCGCTTCAGGTCGGTATGGTTCGGTATATGGAAGGGGGGTATTCGGAAAAAAAATCCCCGGAATAAAAACCCCCGGATAAAAAATCCACAGGAAAAAACCCCCGGAAAAAAATTCCCAAAGTTTACTTTGTCGAGTTTGCTTATATACTTGCTTATATATAGTTTTCAAGATATAATTGTACATTCTAAACGGAGACAAACAAAATATGTCGGTGTAGCGTCCTCTCAATAAACGCGATTACGATGTTATCCCGACTGACCAATTAGTTTGAGTCCAGAACGCATAATAGCTGTTAATCGCATTATCGACACATAAAGACGTTATCTACGTATCGAAATCATTAAAGTAGTATAATTGAAAATAATAAAATGATCGAAACAAAATTTCTTAAGTCTAGAAAAATATTGTTGGTGTTCTATTTATTACTGCGGGCCTATATTGTTAACGATAACGATAACCTTAGACAGTCAGTATACTTCTTTAGTTCCTGTACATAGTGCAGTAAAATAATGTATTTTTGACTTCAATTTATTGTATTTTACAAAGAAAAACTAAACAAACATATGTGGAAATGTTCCAAATTATAATGGAAGAATGTGCTAAACGAAATTTATATCCCGACCCCAAATACTTACACCTTGACTTTGAAAGTGCAGTTATTGAAGCAGCAAAAGAAGTAATTGGTAAACATATAAATGTAAGAGGCTGCTTCTATCATTTGTGTCAATCAACCTTCCGTAAAGTACAAGAATTGGGACTTGCCACAATGTACAAAAGAGATGAAGAATTTCGGAAACATTGTGGAATGGTTGATGCACTTGCATTCCTTCCTTTGCAACTCGTAGAAGAAGGTATGACGTATTTAAAAAACAATTTACCAGAAAATCGCATGGATCTATTAGATTATTTTGATGCATACTACGTTAGTGGAAAATATCGAAGAATTGGAAATGAAGAAAATAATATCAGGTTTCGAAGACTACCCCACCAATTGACACGGCCCTAGCGCCTGCGCTTCTCCTCAGCCGTACACACTGCCACTCTGGCCCAGATAGGAGAATATCGAGGTTAAGCTGATAAGACCGCGGTGGCTCATTGTTACGAGACTGTCACCCCAGTCTCGTGGGTCGCGGGTTCAAAGCCCGTACCGTGCGTAATTTTTTCACTTAATTCTCGATATCTCTCCTATGACCGGCCACATCACGCGTGGTCGCGTCAAATGGCTCCCCGCAGAGGATATCGAACATCATCATCATCTGGTCAGATGGCGACCGGGGTACCCACCAACCATCGGTGGTGCCCGCATGTACGGCTTGGCGGGGGAGTATGACACGGCCCTAGCGCCTGCGCTTCTCCTCAGCCGTACACACTGCCACTCTGGCCCAGATAGGAGAATATCGAGGTTAAGCTGATAACACCGCGGTGGCTCATTGTTACGACACTGTTGAAACATATATAAAGCAAAGAAGCTCACTTAAATTAAAGTCGATAAAATTGCTTAAAAAGAAAAGTTTATTGATGAAAATATTAAAAATTGAGAGACGGCCAAATTTCGAACCTACAGTTCGTTAAAAATGTGTGTTGTAAATTCATACCACACTAATTTGTTTATAATATTATTTACCTATTTTGACTTATTATTACATTATTATTACTTATTTATTACAACCACAATTATTATTATTAACAAATACGTATGTAGCGTATATTATGTATATATTAATATATTATACTGAGCAACATTTTTAACCATTCCTAATATTTTATATAGTGTTTGAACTATTCGAATTTATTTGAATTCTATATAGTACTAAGTCTGAATAAATGGGAAGGAAATTGTTGCTGGTTGAATTATCATAATAATTTGAAAAGTAAATTTAACAAGGTTAAAGGAAAGTTTGCGGGAACAATTCATATATGTTACCTGTATAGACAACACGGGAACAAACTCGTATGTTATCTGTAGACAACCCGGGAACCATTTCGTAGTCGTCCGGTCAGAGTATCATCGCTAATTGTCGCACTATGTGTGTTTGGCATTTTAACCCCCGAGCGCACCGCACTTTGGGGGCTTGTGGGAGGCGGCCGTCCGGTCTACCAAACGTCTATTGGTTCGCGTAATAGGTACACACGTGTTCACGTATGAGGAGTTTGGGAAACTCCCGAGTGCGTCCCAAAATGTCCCTTATTTAATGTTCCGAATGCGTCCGGAATAAGGTCTCGCTTTGACGTAGCCCAAGTGCGTCCCAGTTCATTTAGAGTTACCCAAGGTGCACCACGAGTAGATGAACTGGCTTACACTCCGCATATCGCGGACACTTTGTACGGTGATAATAAATTGGTAAAATTTGATCGCGGACGTTTTGTACGGTATGTAAATGTTTTTGCATACTTTGGATAAAATTCATATTATTAACTTATATATTTCATACTAAGTAAAAGAATATTATTGCGAAAAATTCATGTTTTATAATATATTTCGTAATTAATATTTATAATTTAATATTAATATTTCGTATTTAATTCTAGTCTTGCTAATTAAAGTATAAAACTTGGTTATTTGCAGTCAAACATAAATTTTCCAATTTTTAAACATAAAATTAAAAATATTTCTAGTTTCTACTATTGTATGTGAAATGTGAATTATAAATTGTATTTCTAAATTATTTCATTTTATTTCTCAATTATATTATATTAAGACAAACAGTCAATCACTGATGCATTTCAATAAATAAATATTTTTTTTGTAACTATATTTTTGTATTTATCTTATAACAATTTAAATGCATATTTTTGCACATTTTGATAAATAAAATGCATATTTTACAATTTTTTATTGCATACAAATCCTAGCCCTGATTATTATTATTTATGTATAAACATTGTTAACTACCTGTGTTTTGTAATAACAAATAATTATGTCTAACATTCCATGTCTCAATATTTTTGTTTACCTGAAATAGTACAAACTGTCCGCCATATACATTTTATTACTTTTTGAAATAGTACAAACTGTCCGCGATGTAAATTTTATTACTTTCTGAAATAGTACAAACTGTCCGCGGTTTTCATTTTTTCAGGGTGACCGTACAAAGTGTCCTACAACCGACCTAACATGATCTCAGCACTGTGTTCCCCGTCGGGGTCCTGTCTCACCCGCGGCATTCTCCACTGTTCTATCACTTCGCTATTTTGTGTCAAGTACACATAATTTATTTTATGTATACCTATATAGTATATATATATATTGACGGTAGACGGCTGTCCGAGGTTACACAATAAATTATACTATGTTTGTTTTATGTTATTTTATGTGATACTGTGTATTATATTATGTCATTAAATTATTATTATTATTATTGTTTTAGTATGACGAACTATATTATGTTCATCGAATTACTATTTTTTTTCTCTATTTTGAGTGCATATCTCTTTATAATTATTTATATTAAAGCTAATGGTCTTGCGAGCGGCTCCACTTCAGACGTCATCAAGGACATCCGTTCCGGTTCTCCAACAGTTCTCGTGTTAGATGACTCTCATGGCGGGGAGGATGTTCGATCGCGGAACGGTTTTTTTGGCCACCTATTTTTATTTGCTTGGGTTAGCACAGGTGTGGTGGAGATAAGATGCCCGGCAAGGAGATAAAGTGCACCGAAAAAAAATCCTTGTTCATAATGATAAAAGCATATGTTTGACAATAATCTTGTAAACATAGGTCCAACAAATTTTCTTATCAAATTGATAATTATCAATTGTAAAATTTGTAATAACAAAACGATTGTCAAATCAATAGAGTAAATTGTCATTACAACAAAAACATGCTGTTAATAAGTTATACAATTTTTGTTGTGGTGATATCACATTTTGTCAAAACAATAATGTTATTTTATTGTTTAAATGGCATACTTTGCAGGGCGTTTAACCCCCCCCCTTGTAAGTAGTAATTTCATAATCTCCTTCGCCATTTTCACAATCAGCCACCACTGTCTTACACCACAATATGGGGGCCATGTACCCCACCTCTTATTTACTCTCACCAGATTTTTTTAGCAATTTTATATTCTGTCAATCTATCTCATCTTTGATCCCCATTTCTATTCCTTAATATTCATTTCCCTAGGTACTTTTAATTCCACTGAATCATATCTTCCCATAACATGACCGAACCGGTGATACTCGTTTGCGCTCAGTACACAATTTTTTACCTGTAAACTGACAACTCGTTTGCGTACATCAAAAAACGTGAAAACTCGGTTAATACTAATTTTGACCTGAAAAATGACGACTCGTTTGCGTACAGCTATTAAATTAGACTTATATTGTTACTTGTAGAGGAAATTTCGATAAGATACACGTAATTGATTAACTAGTGTGCGGTTCTAAACGATAATGTGATTTTAGATAAATGGGTGCGTTATTGACGACTTCTGGATATTACTATACGCTTATTATTTAGTCGAACGTGTGATGCTATCGAGATACGAGTCATTTTATTTCGTGTAGTACCTACCATGGACATTCAAATATCAAATGTTTTTGAAACGCGCAGAGGAAAACGTTGTTTTAATATTGAAAACTATAAGTATAGTGAGTTTCGTGTTTTAAAATCAGGTGATCTTAAACATTATTTTTGTTAACGGTTTTAGTAGACTTTTGCTAGTTTATGTACGCAAACGAGTACTATGTTTTGGATCATTAATTATCACAGGTATTAAAAATTTGTGTGCGCAATCGAGTTGTATATTTGTACGCAAACGAGTCGCTAAAAAGGTTAAATGTACGCAAACGGGTATCGTCCGACCGAACTATCACAACCAATTCTCCCTTATACTAATTTTGTCTACAATTTGTACCGCTCTTAACTATACCAAATCATATTTTTATTCTATCCTCCATATTCGCTCATCCATACATCCAAATATAAATATAGAAAGTATAGAAATATTAAAAAGTAATAATTGTAAAATATTTTTATTCAAAATACAGGTACCAAATAATAACATCTGATTTGTAAATTATTTATGCAGTGGTTTTTTAAATATTAATATTATTAAAATATCAAAAGCAAAATAGTAAATTACATCTTGGTTAATTACTTAAATCTAATAAAATTTGTCCCAGCATATATGATGACTTTTGTAAAATTTAGTATTTAAACAATAAAAATATTTTTGAATAAAGAGCCAAACAATATATGCATCTGATGAATATTCGAAATTAAAAACATGAAAAATCTTAAAGCAAATATCAATTGCTGATATAATAGAGAATAATTTATATTTTATGCAATCAAAAAAAAACAAAAATTTCTTTTGGTTTTGTAAGAGTGTCAATTATAAAAAGCGGGTAAGTGAGTATCGCTCTGATGTATATTAGGGGGTGGGGTGGACCTCAGTCTATGGTAGGTTAAATTTAAATGCAATGATAGGTATTATTGTATACGAAAAACGATTCTGAACGAAGATGATTTGTCAGTTTAAGATATATTATATTTAAATATTGTCATATATTCTATTTTGAAACAAATAGTATAGTTACTATATGTTACTATAGTTACTTTATAGTATCTGTTTATTAATAAAAAAAGTATTTGGCCAACATACGCATAATGAGCGTATGAAGTTTAATTTAAATTTTGACACATTTCGTATAAATTTGAACTTTAAACACTTATAAAAAAAAGTTGTGTCTAACGATTTCAGAATTTTTTTTATCACTTTAAGAAAAACTTATAAAAAACCTTGTATTAAATTTTCAAGATTTTCTGGCCACCCAAAAAATTTTATCGGCATTTGAAGAAAAAAAACTTAGAAAAGTCGAAAATTTCAATTGTCTATAAGTAGCTTAAAAATGGTCAAAATATTTTGAAAATTTAACAGTAAAGAGATAACCATAATATAAACATTTGGTGAAAATTTCAAGTATTTACAATGATTTGTTTTTGAGTTACAGCAAAATCAAAAAATCGATTTTGTCGAAAAGTGGTTTTTCGTAAAATTGCCGTTTTTCTGTCACTTTTTTTTTGTTTTTCTCGATTTTTTTGAAAACTATTTGGAAATTTTACTTTTGACCTCCCCCCCCAAAGTACCAACTAGATGAATTTTCCTATTCAAAGAGGGGCTGAAGTCAAAAATCGAAACATTATTACTGCACCAAATGTTGTCGTCAAACACAAAAAATAAAAAAAAACACACATTGTAAAAGCAATACATTCTTCACTCCATTCAAAATCTAAAATAAAAGGTTGTCTGGACGTTTTTCATTTTTTAGAATTTTAATATGATCTTCAATTTCAGACATAGTATTTTTGAACACAATAAAACTGTTTTGAGAATCTTTAATAGAATACTTCACTTGATTTTTTTTTGCCATCCGAGTCTCTGGTTACTTTTTTTGATGTGGGAACAAATACAGCATACATTAAATAAAATATAATTGTATATTTTTCATCAACAAAAAATGAATATATTTTATTAAAATGTATAAAAATTTGTTTTTGTTTTTATATGTATTTGATTACTTTCAGAAATTGTTGAATGAGACTCCTTCAAACTTTCAAAAATCTAACGACAATTTATATCTTTTACATGCTCATCCATCAACAACATAGTTTTTTCTAATTTTTCCTCAAACTGAGAAACAGAATTTGAACATTTTGGATACAGAATGTTAAAGTCAATATCAATCTAAAAAAATAATTAATTCTTATATACTGTAAAATGAGGATACTTAGCTAGAGACTCCATAGCCATAGGGCAGCTACTCACCTCCGCTGCAAAGATAGTCCACGACTGGCTGACGCGAGTAGGCCTATCACTCGCAGAGGAAAAAAGCGAAGCCATGATCACTACGAAAACGAGGACGTACAACGACATCAACATCACGGTCAACGGGTATCAAGTTCCTTCCACGAAGTGCATAAAATACCTGGGCTTGCACATCGACCAAAAGTGGAACTTCACCGAGCACGCAAGGATAGTAGCAGCCAAGGTAGGAAACGTCGTGCGTAGGCTGTCACGGATAATGCCAAACATCAGTGCGGCGAAGCAAACAAAAAGAAAGCTACTGAGCAATGTCGCACACTCTGTGCTGTTGTACGGAGCTCCAGTATGGGCCGAAGAGATGAGCGCGACAGGCTGGAAGGAACTGCTCAAGGTACAGAGGCGCATATGTCTGAGAGTCGCCTCAGCTTACTGCACGACTTCGAGGGAAGCGACATGCGTCATCGCGGGGATCGCCCCATTGAACCTACTAGCCAAAGAGAGAAAACAAATACATGACAGGAAGAGGAACAGGGAACAGCCAGCACAGTCCGAAAACATCCTCGATGCGTGGCAGGCCGAATGGGACAGCAGCACAAAGGGTAGGTGGACTCACGTGCTCATCCCAAACATTGGCCCTTGGATAGACCGCCGCCACGGAGAAGTAAATTACCACCTCACCCAAGCACTGAGCGGTCACGGTTGTTTTGCCGCGGACCTCAAAAGATTCGGCAAGCTGGATACCGCGGAGTGCTGGTTCTGTGGCGACCCGGTGGACACACTCTATTCGTTTGCGACGCCTGGCACGCCAGAAGGAGGCAGGCAGAAATGGCGATGGAATCGGAACTAAACGCGGTTAGCCTTATCCTATCTATGCTGGCTTCTAAGGAGAACTGGGACATAGTGTCTGAAATGATAGTGGGAATTATGAGAAAAAAGGAAGAAGAAGAAAGAAGGAGGCAGGCGCAGTACGCAGGATCAGCAAGGAACGTGGCTCCCAGGGCGGCGGACTTCGGTCGGCGCGGCAGGAGGACCTGAAAGCAGTACAGGCTGACGAAATAGTCGAAACATTAAAGTAATATAAAACATGTAAGATGGCAAACTGGGTGATTGTCCCAGCGAGCCACCAAACGTACCTTGTATGCAATTTGTGAGGTATCAAACAGGGGGATTGTCCCTGTGCGATTCCAAAAAGTGTGTGTATTGTTTTAATCAATAAATGATGGGGCATGGGGGTGAAATGACCGCAAGGTTAGTACCACCCCATGTTTCCGATACCATGTAAAAAAAAAAAAAAAAAGGTTAGGTTAGGTTAGGTAATACGAGCGGAACAGAAGTTTTGTTACCGCATCAGGGGATTCGGACCCCCAGATGCCGGCGGCCGGGAGTGTGGGCACGTCCCGGGTGTCGTCATCACCGACACCAGGTTACCCAACAAACGCGGAAGAAGTGAGGCAGGCTTCTGCAGCCAGCAACGGTGCTGGTAATGCAACTGTCGGTAGTGCTGAGGAACAGGACACTACCCCCGGTCCACAAACCGGGTCGGCTACTGAACACCGGATCATTAGTGACGGAAATGGTGGTGTAGGTCAAGACGGGGACGCATCTTACATGCTTTCAAGGAGCATAAGGTCCCTTAAGACCTCGTTAACAACCCAAGACGGGGGTCTTAAACTCCTCTTCCAAAAGACGGAGACTCTGGAGGTGTTTGCTGAGAAAACTCGCAGCCCGGTCGTTAAAGAGGCGATCGAAGAGCTACTAGCGTGGAAGCAATTAAACTCGCTAAGATGGGCCGCATTAGTATCGGATGGATTAAAGCAAGAGTGAGACTCAAAACCACTACCACAAGGTGTTTCCGATGCCTTGGATACGGGCACACCACACACATATGTAAGGGCCCGGATCGCTCAAAAGCCTGCAGTCTCTGCAATAGCGAAGGTCACAGAGCATCAGCCTGCACCTCGCTTCCAAATTGCGCAGCCTGCATGTACATAGGGGAACCAACTAACCACTACCCCGGTAGCAGTAAGTGCACCGCCCATCGCAAAGCATTTTCTAAAAACAAGACGCCACCCATCGAGCTTAGGGAGTCAGGGATAGAATCCGGCGCCCAGATCAACCATCGAGATGCATAAATTTCTGCAGATTAACTTAAACTGCTGCAAGGCTGCCCACGCGCTGGCGTTACAGCAGGCAGCGGAATCCAACGTTGACATCCTCATTGTCAGCGTACCTCCCCCTACGAGGATCAACACGTGGTACTACGACTCGTTCGGCCAAGCAGCCATAGCTTGCCCACGCGGCCTCACAGTGGACATCGTCGGGCCCACCGAGCCGAGATTTACATGGATTCAGACAGGAAATCTCCGTATTTACTCGTGCTACTGGTCCCCCAGGCCAGACCCCAATATTGCACAATTCCTTGCATTTCTCAGCAATCTGGAGCACAGCATCATAACGCACAACGGCGACTCGATCATCTGTGGTGGCTTCAACACCCACCACACCTCCCGGGGCTCTTGATCGAATAGCAGTAAAGGAGACGCTCTCCTCGACTTGATTCAATCGTTAGGTCTGGTCATCTGCAACGTCGGCACGTCCCCGACTTTTGTACGTGGATCCGGTTCCTCGGTAATAGATATTACCCTGGCTTCCCCCCGCGTTGCAGCAAACATTTCGAACTGGGCCGTCCTAGACACGATAACCCTGAGCTACCATTTTTATATACAGTTCACTCTACAAGACCAAATTAGCCACCCAACACGCATGAGCAGACCGCCAAAGTTACACGCGCCTACCTTAAAGGCGCTCCTGTCAACCAACCGGCTGACTCTCCAAGAATGTTCCTCAGACGTAGACCAAATGGCAGACAACCTGTCCTCTGCAATATATAATGCGTGCAGTCTGCCCCCTTCGAACTCGGAGGGTAAAAGGAGGAGTGTCCATTGGTGGTCTCCCAGACTGGGCGAATTACGCAAAACGGCTAATCACCTCCGCCGCGTCTTTCAACGAAAGCGCCGCCGGTTTGGCCCCGTAGCAAGCGCCGTAGAAGAAGCCGCCGCCAAAGACGCTAAGTTGGCCCTCACTAAAGCAATAAAGCGCGCAAAGGACCAGGCCTGGAAGGACCTCTGTGATGAAGTGGAACGTGACCCTTGGGGGAAGCCGTACAAGATTGTGATGGGAAAAATGAAAATCAGATCCCTGGGCTGAACCTGCCCGGTAGGCTTCCAATGATCATCCGTGAGCTCTTCCCTCCCCACCCGGTGAAACAGCCCGCCCTATGGCCCACCCCGTCGTCTTCACCCGTACGCAAGGTGGACGTGGAGGAATTGAAGTCTGCCTGCAGTAAGCTCAAAAGCGGTACCGCTCCCGGCCCTGACGGTATCACTAATGAAATTTTGAAGATCCTCATTTCCCACCAACCGGAGCCGTTTTTGGACATAGCGAACGCTTGTCTCTCCCAAGGGCGCTTCCCCCGAGCGTGGAAGAGAGCAAGACTTGTTCTTCTCAGAAAGGGAGACAAACCCTTGGACTCACCTTCTTCCTACCGACCTCTCTGTCTCCTGGACTCCGCGGGAAAACTTCTCGAAAAGATCGTTGACGGACGCATTAAAGAGGAGCTTGCCGCCGGCGACGACCTCGCCGACTGCCAATTCGGCTTCCGGAAGGGGCGTTCGACCATAGACGCAGTCGCAAAGCTGATGGCCCGTGTCGACTCCTCATCGGGCTTCAAGATAGGAGTTCTTACTTTTGATGTAAAAAACGCATTTAATTCGGCCTCCTGGGAGAAGATTCTCACCGCTGCAGCAGACAAGGGGATCTCTCCCCCCCTCCTAAAGTTCCTCAGCGACTACTTTAAAGATTGGACACTACTCTCTACGGTCAATTACCATCAAACTGTCACGCCAGTTACCAGTGGTGTCCTACAGGGTTCGGTCCTAAGGCCGACCCTGTGGAACGTCATGTACGACGACTTACTGCACGAGCCGCTTCCAATGGGTAATTTTTGGCCTACGCAGATGACGTCGCATTCGTTGCCAAGGGAAGGGACATTTGTGCGCTAGAGCGTCAACTGACTGCCGGCGCTAGCGTGGTCGTCAAATGGATCAGACGTATGAGACTGGAGCTCGCAATACACAAATCTGAATCAATGGTTATCACCAACACCAGGACGTACAACAACATGCGCGTTTTCATCGAAGGGATCGAGATCAAAACTGTTCCGAGTCTGAAATACCTAGGTATCCACCTGGACCCTAAGTTAAATTTCACCACTCATGCCATGCACGTAACGTCAAAGGCCGGTAAAGTTTCGTCCAACCTGGCAAGAATTCTTCCCAACATCAGCAATGCCAAACCGCGGAAGCGCCGGTTGCTATCAGGGGTCGTCCACTCAATCCTCCTATACGGCGCTCCAATTTGGGCAGGAAGAATGTCACAGGTCGGCATCAAAGAAATGGCCAAGTGCCAGCGGAGAATCGCCCTACAAGTGGCCTCCGCTTATTGCTCAGTCTCGGCTGACGCAGCCCTCGTCATCGCTAACATCCCTCCGATCGACCTCCTCGCTAAAGAACGCCAAGAATCATTCAGCCAAAAACATTTGAACGCTCGGTGCGATGCTGGTCGCACTGACATTATGAATTTGTGGCAAGCCCGGTGGGAGGCCTCCACCAAGGGCAGGTGGACTTTCCAACTAATCCCAGACCTAAGGCCCTGGTCACATCGTGAGCCAGTTCATTGTGGAAGTCCTTAAATCGAAGGAATCCGAAGAGAGACGCCGTCAAGCTCAACCTCCTTGAAGTATCACACTAGTTAAGATACATAATATGTGTGCCGAAGGCCAACCCAAGGGGGTTAGAGGCCCCTTGTTTTGTTGTATTTAATAATTTGTAATTTTTCCTGCTAAAAATGTATTGTGCCAATGTTTTTATTTAAATAAATGATGAGCGATGAGGGGTGAAATGACTAACGTCGGTACCACCCTCATCCTCGGTTCAAATGTAAAAAAAAAAAAGGTAATACGATCGGACGAGCACCCGCAGGGGGTGGGCATACCGGAAACTGGACCAGGGCAAGCTGATTGAGGCGCTGAAACGCGACGCCCGACCGGTTGCACCTGCGGCAGAGGACGCGTGCAGGCAGACAGTCGACTGGCTGACGCGCGCGTGTGACGCAAGCATGCCGAAGGCAGGCAGGGCTAGACGCCCCCCCGTCCCCTGATGGACGACGGACATCGCTGCGCAGAGGGCGAGATGCCATAAAGCAAGGCGAATCTATACCCGACTGAGGAAGAAGACGGACGACGCTGGGTGCGCGGAGCAACTGTCCGCATTCAGGTCCGAGCATAAGCTTCTAGTCATCAAAATACGGGAGGCGAAAGAGGAAAATTGGAGGAAGCTGTGCGAGCTCGTCGACAATGACCCGTGGGGCCTTCCATACCGCATCGTTATGAAAAAATTGACCCGGAGGAAAACGATCCCGGGAATCGACTTGCCGGGGAAACTGGAAAATATAGTTAGCAACCTATTCCCCACGAAGCCCCCGTGTACGAGAGATGTTATTCCCGTCAGCCAAGAGGACATCGACCGAGCCTGCTTCTCGGTGGATGACGTTAAAGCTGCTGCGTGGGGACTACCAAACAGCAAGGCGCCGGGGCCAGACGGTATCCCCAATGAAGTATTAAAGGCTGCGGTCGGACTGTATCCCCAGATTTTTGCAACGCTGTTCAAAAGTTGCATGAGACAAGTGTATTACCCACCGGAGTGGAAGACCGCGAATTTGGTACTACTGCGCAAGCCGGGCAAGGAGCTTGACAACCCGTCTGCGTATCGCCCCTTGTGCATGCTGGACTCAGTGGGCAAGCTGTTTGAGAAGCTACTGACTGGGAGGCTGCGCGAGCACCTCATGAAGGCCGGCCAGGCGGGCAACCAATTTGGCTTTCGGCCTGGAAAGTCCACTCTGGACGCGATGTCGAAGAAACGATCCGCATACCAAAACGCGAACGGGAGG